>CM052444.1:14913026-14949553 GCA_028533085.1 Varecia variegata
TAAGTGATCCTACTGCCTCAGCCTCCCCAGTAGCTGGGACTACAGGCATGCGCCACCATGCCCGGCTAATTTTTTCTATATATATATTTTTAGCTGTCCATATAATTTCTTTCTATTTTTAGTAGAGACGGGGTCTCGCTCTTGCTCAGGCTGGTCTCGAACTCCTGAGCTCAAACAATCCGCCCGCCTCGGCCTCCCAAGTGCTAGGATTACAGGCGTGAGCCACCGCGCCCGGCCTTCTACATGTATTTTAAACTCCAAAATATTATTATTACTTTGTAGTCAATAGACACTTATATTTATACTCATATTTACCTTTCTATTGCTTTTCATTCCTTCTTGCATTTCCGTCTTCCCATCTGGGATCATTTTCCTCCTGTCTGAAGAACACCCTTCAATATTTCTTTTAGTATGAGTTTACCGAGAACAAACTCTTTTTTTCCCTTAAAATTTGAAGGGTATTTTCACTGGATATAGACAACTAAGTTGTCAATAATTTCTTTCAGCACTTCAAGATGTTATTCTGTTTTCTTCTGACTTCCATGGTTTTTGTTGAGATCTTAGCTGCCATTGCTATAGTTCCTTTGAAGGTAACATGATTTTTTTTATCTGGCTGTTACTGTGGCTTACTCTTTGTCTTTGTCATTGGTAGTTTTACTGTGAAGTGGCTAGTACTATATGTACCCTGCTTGGGGTTTGACATATTTCATCCGAACATTCTCAGATATTATCACTTTAAATATTGCTTTTGCCCCCATTTCTTCTCTAATCCACTTCTGGAGCCTCAGGTACACTTATTAGGATTTTTCCATCTCTCATATGTCTCTTGTACTCTTTTTTGTATTTTCATTCTTTTTTTTCTTTTTGTGCTTTGTTCTGGATTTTTTCTACTGAGCTGTCTTACAGAACTAATCCTGTTTCACTTGCGTTAATTGCCATTAAACTAATCTGTTGAGTTCTTAACTTTATTATATTTTTTTAGTTCTAGAATTTTTCCTTGACTTTTTTTTAGATCCCATTTCTCTGGTGAAACTATCTTGTCATCTATTTTTTGAACATATGAATCCATGTCTGATAACCTCATTATCTGGATCATCTGTGGCCCTGTTTCTATTGCCTTTTTTCTTTTTGCCCTATTTCTTGGTATGTCTTCTTTTTTTATTGAATGCCAAATATTTTGTATGAAAAATTATAGAGGCTCTAGATGATTATTCTAGAGGTTTCACTTTATACAATGGTAGGCAGATAAAATAGGTGCAGAGAAACTCAATCTAAGCTGTATCACTGAAGAGAGATTGGGTTTCAGAATTTGTAAGGCTCTAGGGTTATCTGCCTGGGTTCAACCTGTAAGCTGGGTAATATTGGGCAAGTTACTTAATATTTCTATTAATCAATTTTCTCAGTGATAACACAGGGAAATAATAGTACTTTCTTCACAGGGTGTTTAAGAAGATTAAATGAGTTAATACATGAAAGGTACTTAGAATAGTACTTGACACATATTAAGTGGTCAGTAAGTGTTTGCTAGTGTAGCTATTAATTCATGCCCTGATCAGACATATTTTAAGGCCAAAATCTTCTCCCTCCATGACTGCTATTAAAAATATTAATTGGCATGGCTGCTAATGGAATTCAATATGTGGAAAAAGATTAGACCTTGTGAGAGGATAGGATCAAGAAATAGGGCGGAATTATAAAACTTAAAAGCTCTTGCTATATTGATAATAGAGTCAAAGAGGTAATGCAGACATCTCAGTGTTGATCCATGTTTATACCAGATAATTTCCTACACGTAATTCAGTCAATTCCCATACTGCTAGGAGGAGTTTCAAAGTGCAAGTCTCCCACTGTAGGGGGAAGTTTGAGGACTGGTCAGTTTCTCACCTGCTGTCCCTGGGGTGGAAGTGAGGGGTGCTCAGAGAAGGCAAGGCTCAGGGAGGGAGAGTGAATAGCCTCCTTTCCCTCTCCATTCTCTCTCTGAGGCTTTGTCTTTACTTCCTTCTGGAGTGGGCCCCAGGAAAGATGTTCGATCAAACCAAGAATTAGACACAATTTCATTAGAGAAGTTCCCAGCTAATGGTTCTTTCTCACTCTTATAAGAATCATCCTAGTAGGATCATTCCAGTTTGATCGGATTCAAGGAACATGATTATGCCACAGACACTGTACATGAAACAATCTGTGTTTTGACTGGTGATAAATTGATAATCACCTACCTGGTTAAGCCATTCCGCAGGGAAGCAGTTAATATTGTGAAACACCAATAAAGTCGGCTGTCAATGCAATAGATATTGCAGGTGAACTCCTTGATCTCTCATTGTAATCCTTTGAATCTCTGTTATCCATCACTCTATAATACATTTGTTTAGCAGGGAAATAGGCTTCTAAAATCTCACCATCACAGTAAGCCTCAACAATAATGTTTCTAAATCTGACACACAAGTCTCAACAACAGTCAGAACACTATTTAGCTATTAAATTTGGTGAGGCGATGTAAATTTACAGGACGGCAAGAGATCAAAAAGCGTTCCCCTTTGTTTTCTTGGACAATAAAAAGTTTTGGAAGTATCCTTCTGCACTCGCCTTACCAATCAGGCATCTGAGTAGAGGTTTTGGTATTAAGCTTCCCCCTTCCCTGACAGGTCAAAATGTAGACTTTCAAAAGTTCATGAGCTTTACCTATGCTAAGTCTTAAGCAGTGCAAAGTGGAGTAAGAATTAGGTTATAGAAGGTACAGCTTTATTCTCACGAATGGAAGCAAAACTGTTAAAAAACAAATAATATTGACTGAGGGTTTTTATTTAGAAAAAAAGATTTAATTTAATTTAATTTTTAAAAGCTATTTCGTACTTAGTTTTATTGTCAAAATGAGTTATCACCTCAGTAATTCTTCCAGGAGAACTTGTATTCCACAAAGGCCAAAACTCAAGACTAAAACCAGTCGTGGTTCCACTTAGCATTTCTAGGGTGTTACGAAGAAGACATTTGCTCTTCCGCTGGTATATTTTGAATTTATATGAACATTCTAATGAATGATCTTATTGTGTGTGGTTCAATCTCCTGAGGAAAGAATTTTCTTCTATTTAATCTCAGGAAATAGGATCAGCTCTGCCAAAGTATTATAGAACCTAAGGAAACACTTCCTGTATTTAAATTAAGCAGCTTTAAAATTGCTTAGAGGGGTCTTACTAATTAGAATTCCAGTGGAGAAAGCTTGGGAAGATTTCAGTTTGTATCTGAATCCACTTCTTTGCTACTCCTGGTGGGAATTTTGAAGGGATTTTCGTTGTTTCCCTAGGCAGTCAATTATAGACCTTCTTTTCCCAGTAATTTTTGAATTCATTATTCTCAAATATCAAAATGCATAAAGGAAAATATATTCTTTAAGCTATGGCATAAGACACACTGATTCAGCCAAAGGTTTCTTACAGTTCAGAAAAAATTCCAGTTTTCCTCATCTTTATTCAGAATTGTCTTGCAAGAAGTATGGAATCGAAACCTTCTGAGGAAATTGACTTCTCCACATGACAGCAAGCTCCCTGAGGACAGGGACATGTGTGTTTCGTCCTAACTTCTCTCAGAGCACCATGCACAATATTTTGTAGAAAATACATGTTCAATAAATGTGTAATTAAATTTAGTGATGCATATTGTCTTGAAAAATACTTCTCAGGTATTGCAGTGCATTCTGATAATTCAGAAAAACATGAGTTGTTACAAGATGTATTTCAACGAATCTCTAGGCCATTTTACTTGTAATCAATTTCTCATGCCAGTAGGACTATTTTGGCATTAGCAGAATGCTGCTAGCTAACAGGATGTTTGCTTTGACTTCTGACCCTATGCTAATTAAATTTAATAAAAGTTCTGGGAAGCAGGGGAGGCAAGAATAATACTTCAAAAATATGTTTTTTAACATATGGTACATTATTATTTCCAAAAAGAAAATTATATCTAATGTGGTAATTAAAACAAATTTTTACAGATTTATTGGGAGCATTGTATAATATTTTTAATCCCAGTAAGAAGCAATAAGTCGAAATGTCCAGAAAAGATATAGTAATAATAGCTAATATTTATTGAACACTTAGATGAGCCATATTCCTTTTTTTTAAATCACATCTAAGAATTTATTTGATCCTTTCAAACAACTGTGAGTTTGGCACTCTGATTAACATTTTATATATGAAGAAACCAAAGCTCAAAGTTTTCACATGGGTAAATTCTGGTTTAGGTAACAAGGCAGACTGAACTAATGTGGACAACCCATTATGTGCTCTTCTTTCCTGCTGGCTTCCGCTGTTTTTATTGTGATATAATATACATAACATAAAACTTACCATTTTGGTCATTTTTAAGTATTCAGTTCAATGGCATTAAGGTACACTCCCATTATTGTGTGACCATCACCACCACCTATCTCCAGATCCTTTTTCATCTTTCCAAACTGAAACTCTGTACCCATGAAACTGTACGTCCCCACTCCCCTTTCCTTCCAGCCCTGGCAACCACCATTCTACTTCCTGTGTCTATGAATTTGACTACTCGAGGTACCGATGCTCCATATTCTTAACCTCTAGGAATATTGCCTCTCAGGCCTGGGTCACATTTTCCACTTTTTATTCAACAATTTGCTTTTTCACAGGTGACCACCTATGTTTTACATTCAGTGTGATCTGAATCCTAGGTATGTAGGCTTATGCTAATTTTACTGTCATATTAAAGGCTTTGGATCTTTGAATAGCATTTTATCAGATGCTTCCAAGGACTTGCCAGAAAATTCTGTGACCCATCAACCTGCTATTTCCAATCCATGGTCAGTTCTCTGTTCCAGGACATCTTTGATCATTGGACTCTGACGAATTTGAAGAGTTTACCAAGGCACTTCATTTTGCTAACTGCTCCCAGTGAGTCTTCATGTACCATGTGAAATTCCACTAATGTGTAACTCAATGTCATTGCATTCAGACAAGGCCGGTCCATGGCATTATCTGAAAGAAGAAAGAACACTCCAAGGGACACAGAGGTAATAAACCACTATTGTTATTTACTGCACAGAGGATGGGCTTAAAGAGATTTTAAACCTCATTAAACCTCTGTATGAGAAAGTGAATAGATAGATTTATTGGATTTGGGAAGGAAATATGGCTCCTGCAATCATGACCACACACTAACAAGGCTGAGACCATATAAGCAAGAGAATAAAAGACCTGGGCTCTTGCTCACTATTGTGTGAGGCTGGTGCATAGTAAGTTTCCAATTAACATTTGTTGAATGAGTCAACAAAATTGCTGTTAAAGATTTTCCAGGACACCAGACCAAAATACCAAAACTGTAATCCTCTCAAAGGAACCTGGCTCTAGATTTACTCAGGCAGTTTGAATGGTCGTGGGGACCAGCAGTAACCAAGTGCTTGCTCCCTGTAAGATTCATTGTGTCCATTCACTAATATACTTTATGGTGTAAAGGAAGCTGACGTAAATGGGGACCTGTAGAGCCAATTAGGCTTTCGCTTGACCTTTAAACTTTTTTGTTTGTTTATTTGCTTCCCCTACTTGATAATACTAATATGTGAGAACAGCGTGGTGGGATAATCTCCGATGAGTCACTTGATTTCTCATCTATAAAGAAATGGGGTTGTGACAGGTGAGCCTTGAAATCCATTTCTGCTATCATCTTGTTCTTGCAACCCACCCTGCTAGCTGGGTTTTATACATCTTCATATGCACAGAATTTCTGATTTTAATAATTATTTCTAAATGGGAGGAGTACAGAAAGAAAATGGGGTGGGGTGGTGAAGCATAAAGAGGCAGTGGAAGAAAGATTGATCCATTGGCCCCGTATTTTAAAGAGTTTCATCAGATGAAGAATGTATTTCCCAACAGGAGAGACTGAGTGATGGTTTTCCTCCCTGCAGTGTGATGTTATATAATGTTTCTGAAAAGGTCTGTGCAGATCTCATCTCTGGCATTCTGCGAGCAGGACTTTCTCCAACTGGCTCCTGTTTCCTACCCTGACTCACACACTTTACAACGTGGCAACCTACTGCTTCTGGGAGTCCTGGGACAAGATTCTCAAGACTGAATAATGTTTTAGAAAGAGGTCAACAGGCTGCCGTGACCCCTCAGCTAAAATTGTCTCTGTTTCTCTAGGTTGAGCAAGGATTTGCTTTGCCTTGCTTTAGGAATTACTCTATTTGTGCAAGCAGCTGTTGGGTTAGTATGATGGGGAGGAGGGGTTATCAAGTCTCTTTGCTTGTCTTTTTGTTTCTTGGGAAACCATCTATTCTGTAATTATTTCAGATACCAGTTCTAAATTTCATTAAGTTAAGCTTATTGAGTTTTAGGGCATTATTTCCAGTAAGCTTCAAAATGTGCATGAAGAAAATTAATGTAACATCTGTAATTCTTTTAAAAATTATAAGTAGCACTCTATTATATCATAGGAATTTCATAGACTTTAAAAAAAGTCTTTTCAAAAATTACTTTAAAATATAAATTAGCCATGATCCTCCAGTGAATCAGGAGACTCACACCTTTGATAATAATCCTGTTTACTTGGGACTAACATGACCCCTTCTTAGATCATACCACATCCAGTTATAGTTGCATACCAATTGGGGTCACCATCAGAACTCTACCAAAGAATCAAATTACAACTGGAGATCCAAACAGTGATTTTGGTAAAAGGGAGCTTGGCATGCAGAAGATGCTCAATAACTATTTATTAATGAATAAAGCTGAAGAAACTGCTAACTGAGAGCTTTTAATGAGGAGTTTTTTGATGCTAAGTGTCATAGACCTAGCCCAGCCTCTGCTACAAACTAGTGTCCGTGGACAAGTTATTTCACCTCCGTGGGGCTCAGTTTCCTCTCTGTAGAAGGAAGAAGTTGTCAGTGTTTTTCAGACTATGATTTCCTATTTTCAAATGAAATCTTATGAAAAATTCTAATATACACGTAGGTAAAAGTAGACTCTGTTGGGTTGAATCTGGGGAGGCAGCCTGGAGCCCTGCCTCCTCCTGCACCCCAGAGCCCTGCCTGCTGCAGCACCCCCTCAACCCCCACAGCGCACAGGGAAAGCGACCAGATTTAATGATCCATGAGGTCCCTCTCCAGCTGTGACTTTCGAGGGCAGTGTTAATAATCAGTGTTACAAGGAGCTGTCTGGAGGCCAGTGGAGGGTGCTTGAGGATATATTCCAAGAAGTACTTCTTTAGAGTGTCATCTTCTCCTCTCAGACCTGTTCCGGCCCCTGCAGTCTCTAACCAGCTGATGGCATCACAGTCCATGTTGTCTCCTACGCCTGAAACCTGAGAGTCATCCAAGAGTCCTCCTTCATGGTGGATGTCCAATAAACCACTAAGTGCTCTCTGAATATTTCTTAAACTTACAATTTCCTCTCCAGCCCCATTTGCCACACCAGAATTCAGGTCCTTGTCCTCTTACTCTGGGATGATCACAGCAAGCTCAGGTCGGTCTTCTGACCTTCAGTCTGAGTCCTTCCCCTTATGGTCTTTTCACTGTTCTCCATGGCCCAGGGGACAGATCCAGTCTCGAAGGGAGGGCAGAGAAGGCTTTGCAAGACTGCCCATTCTTCCCACCTCTCCAGCCTCTCCTCCTGTCACTCCCATCTTGTGTTTTAAGCTCCTGCAGTATCCTGCTGCCTGTAGTTCTTTGGATATATCATGTAGTTTTACACCTTCACCACTTGTGTCATGGTGATTCTCCTCCCATTATGCCCTCTCCCCTTCTTTCTGTAGCTAATTTGTGATCTTTCTTTAGGACTCAGTGCACATGTCATCCCTCTAGAAAGCCTTTGATGACCCTTGGCTGAGCTAAGGATCCCCCTGTGTCTCTTAGTACTCTGCACATTGCCACCACAGTGTATTGAAATTATCTAGATATATGTCTCCTCTACTAGATTGTGACTCATTCAGGACTAAATGTTATTTCTTTTTATATCTCTTACTCTGCAGTGCTTGGCGAGTGAGTACCCATCAGCCACTCAGTAAGTGGCCTACCATGGGGTGCTGTCTGGTCTCCACACATCAACTCACTGATTCAGCTTCGCTTGAGATCAGTCAAGAGATCCAAGTGGCTTCAGGGCAAGTGAAATTCTAATGAGAAGTACAATACTTTCAAAATTTAAAAACCACTTTTTCACATAAAACAGTATTTATTCTATTCTAGTGTTTATCATAAAGCTATTTTAGACTTTAAAAGTACTATTTACTTTTCCTCTTAAAAAACTGCATCATTTAAGAAGAGAAAAGTCAAAATATACAAGTGAAGGATATTGAATAAATTTATTCAAGTAAACTGTTGGGTCTTTTGAGTCAATTTCCAGTTGTTCCTTTGTCCTAACATGAGCCTCATGGAGAGGGGGGATGCCTGCTATTTCCCCAACCTTGGCACTTGAGAATGTAGTCAGGAAAGTGATCTTCTCTGTGTAATTCTCCCTCTTCGTGCCCAGCACCAGGGCCATCACTAGCCTATATGGCACCTTTGTGTGCATTAGGAAGCAACCCCTTTGGGGTGATGCAGCCCCAAAGGCACAGGGCTTAGCAAAAGCTGCCTCTATGGGCACGTTGGTGAAGTGCACAGACTTACTTTGCCTGATGCAAACAAAGAGCCACACATCTGGCCTCCAAACGATAATCTGGGACTGCCAACGGAGCAGGAAAAGGAGTAGATTCAGTCTCTCTAAAGAGCATCTTGGTGGGCTTTCTTGTTCAGCCTAGCTTGCCATTCTGACGGGGCCAGACAGTGGCATTGTGCGGTGCTTTCTGAGCTCTGACCCAGAGAAATCCCTTCTTTGTCACTTTGTATAGCTCATTTTGCTAAGTGACAAAGCTGAATCTGTCACATCAAGAGCCAAACAAAATAGTGATCACCCACTCGTATGTGTGGAGCCTCTTCATTTTGATGCACTTTGTGGTAAGCATTATTCACGAGCTGTTAATTATTGGTCTTCATGCATAAAATGAATGTGACATTTGAGGCAGATGTTTATTGTTTGTTACATATATATATATATATATATATATACACACACACATGTAGTATCAAAACTTCAGCTATTGAAATTGGCCAAAATTACCATCACAAAGCACTGCGTGTGTACATGCAGGGTCGTATTCTGATCCCTGACTTGCAGAAGCAGCACGCCGATGTGGAAATGTACACATGGACATACTTCTCTTTTTATTGACAAGATGAATGGAGTTGCTTGAACAACTGTGCTCAGGCTGAAACAACTGCTGAGTTCCACCAGGGGCTGCTGTTGAACTTCTAAAAAAAGATCATATTTTGGAGGAGAAGGGGGGTAGTGGGGAATGGAGAGGGAAGGATGGGAATGGGGGAAGAGGAATAGAAAAAACAAATCTTAGAAGAAAACCTGACATTTCTGTCTGAGGTGAAGCATGCTTTGCTGATGCCACACATGGAATGTTTCGGAAGTGTCAGTAATAAATACTTCTATCAGAAATCTTCATATTCTTTATCTCTGCTTATCATACCCCAAGGAGAGTCATACAAAGACATAGCTGTCAGGGTCTAATTTTGGATCTGAAAACTATGGCGGTTGTCAGGCATCTTTTCCCATGTGTGATATTTATCTTCTCTCACAAACAAACTGAGTGCAGGGTTTTTAATTAATTTCCAAGTGTCTCCCATGGTAATTTTCCCCCTAATATATTAATACAATGATTTAAACCTTCATTCAGAGGCAGCCTTTTGGTTGAAAATCACTAAAGGCTTAGATGGTGTTTAGTGTTATCAATAAGCTACACGTTCGTTGGTTTGTGGAGAATCAATAAAGTTGCCCTTCCCTCGTTTTTATTTTTAGAGGCATCAATGGGATTTTATCTCTTTTAAGTGTATTAAGGAAATCACGGGTGAGCTGATTTTGTTATTTTTCTCCTTTTGATTGGAGGCAGTTCTTAGGCTGTTCCTCCTATTGCTTGTGGAAAACTTACTTTAAGAAAAGTTCTTGATTTGATGATAAAGGAGTGAATTTTCTTCTTAAAGTATTCCCCTTCAGAAAAACTTGATTTTTTTTTTTATAAAGATGCCAGAAATAGACCATTGAAAGGAGCACACCCCTGAAATACACAAATCAACTGGGGGACAGCAAGTGAATTCATCTTTTCTTTCCCTGCCCAATATCCCTCTCAATAGAAAACATGGAATAAAAAGCATAATAAAAATTCTAAAAACAGGAGTAAAGTTAGAACTATAGCATATGCCTCCTAAACAGTATATTTTAAAAACAAATGAAACTATACCAGTTAGCTAGCTTTAGCCATTCCACAATGTATATATATTTCAAAACATCATGTTGTACATGATAAATCCATACAATTTTATTTGTCAATTTAAAATAAATAAATAAATTTGAGGGAAAAAAACTCTCCAAACAAACAAAGAAACCAAATGAAAATGAAAGTGATGTCTTTCACCGTGAGATGTCACATTTGGATGAGATTTATTTATTTATTCTTGGCAATGCTTATGTTTCTATTTAATATTATTATGCTCTCAGCTAAAAAGGTTGCCTCAAATTTCATAAAGATTTTTTTCTCAATTCACCTTTAGGATATTTGATTACTGGGGTGATAGGGCAGTACTTGAAGAAATATTTATCTTTCTCTGAAAAAGACACTCAAATATCATTGGAAAATCATAGCAATAAAAGGTAGATTCCTAGACTCTTATAAGAAGCTTTTAATTACTGGCAATTAAGGATTAAATTCTTGGAAATGCATGAAACTCCTTCTTCTTATAGGACTGTAGATTATATGTGTGACTTTTTTTTTCCTGTATAAGGATTTCTTTCTTTCCTTCTCTCTTCAACTCTAGCACCTGCCATACAAACATTTTTTCCTAGATCCATTAGGAAAATTTAATAACCAAATATCTATCTAGTGAGAAAGAAATTTCTAAAGTTCGGCACTGTGTTAATTTGTATTTTTTTCCTGTCTTGCATGTGGTATGTAAGCACCACAAAAATCAACCTTTCGAACACAGATTGATTCTGACAGCTTTTATTTTATGTGATTTCCAAGAATTGGTATAGAAATGCTTCTTAATTGAAATAGTTCTCCTTTTTTGGTTTTTATTTTATTGTCCTTTACTTCTTGACATCTTGTACATTAAATCAGAGGCTGTTTTAGAGACAGGAAATGACAGCTTTTTCAGAGCCCGACTCTGGATCCTGATAGATCTGCATTTCTCAAAGCAGACAAGTTGCTCTCGCCAGCCTCGGAGAAGCTTCCTTCATGATGGGCACGTCACCTAGAAACACAACCATAAACTGCAGGTTAATCACCAAGGAACGGCTCGTGTCAATTCCCCACGGCCCTGCTTCCTATCTAAGAGGAATAAAGCCAAGAACTATTTTTTCTTTGCTATTTAATTTAACAGAATCTGGGCTCAACTTTAGTTTGAAATTATATTTCCTCTCGGCCGGGATGGAAAGGCTACTCATGTAATTTAGCAGTGCGTTGTAAAGAAAAATCAAAGCGTCCTCATGGAATGTTTTTCCTGGTTGTATCTTCCCGTCATGAGAGAACACATAAAGTGAATGAAATGTGACACAGGCATGCACAGAGAACCCATTTGTTACACTGAAATTCTGAGGAAAACGCTATTTGTGTTGCTGTGATGTTTTGGAGTTAGAAAAGGGTTATTTGGGAAAAAAACGTATTTATATCAGTCAGTAGAAATAAAAATGAGACAGGAAGCAAAAATATGATAGCACAGTAAAGAGCAGCACAGCAGACTAGACCAGCCCTCGTTAGAGATAGAAAGCAAACATTTCATAATGGGAACGGTAACAACATGAGTATTCGAGATTTGTTTTTCAGTTCTACCTAACTCTTTGTAACTTTACAATGTAAGAATCAGAAATTGGAGCCAATTACCATAATATGTGGTGGTTTGGTGGGAGCATGTTCTACATCAGACAGTTAAAAGGTTTTATTGCTATTAGGAGCATGTTAATGCCCTTGATAATGTCTCTACTTGCTTTGTAATGTCTCTTGTTGAAGTATAGAATTCTTTTATCTTCTTATTACATTATGCAAAAACTTGAATTGAAAAGATATTTGCAGGAACATTTAAAGTAGTGCATCAATCAGCTTCAAAGAAGAGAAAATGTTCTCAGAATAGCTTATAAAAGGATAACTGTCAGTTTTATTTTGGATGAACAAAGGCGGCAACGTAAAAAGCACTTTATTGTAAAAGCATACTGTGCAATTCAATAAATATGCCATATAAATATAAAAGAGAAGAAAGTTCATAATTATCTGATGACTTAAATGTAATTTAAGTAACACTTTTAAAATGCACCTAGCAGTGAAGTACTCTTTTTCTAGTGAGTACTGGGTTCTAGCCTCTCGGTGCCCATTAGCTGATAACTTAACGCTCTCTCTCTGATAACATAAGGATTTGAATGGATTAGTCATGGTCCTGTTTTTAGTATAGCTCAAAAAGATACAGAAGGAGTATGTGTGGAAAGCATTAGCAAAAGTTTTAACAACCACTTAATGGTGCAAGGTTTTCAAAATGATTTGTTCTTATCTGTACGGTATTCAATTGTTTCTCATTGTCATTGCTGCTATAAGACAATTTTAAATTTGAATGTAACTGTATTATGACTTGAAATAGCATTTCCAGGCATTTTATGTTTATTAGGAAAATCCGTTAGCAGTGTCATTTCTGGACTTTCTAAATCAGGGGTGCTTTGTTACTTTTTATATAAGTATATGTTTACACTTTCCTTAGAAATATTTTTCTTATTTTAGAAAGATGGTTTTTGACTGTAAATGCTAACTAATCTCCCTTATTTTTCAAATACATTCCCCAGGTCATGAATTTTAACCAGATAAATATTGCAGAGATGATTCTTTTTGATAAGGTTCAAAAATCTACAATGTGAACTACCTATTTAAAGAAAATATTTAGTTTCAGCACATGGAAAGCATAATATAAATTTTCAGAATAGGAAAAAAAATCTACAGAACTGAACTTTTCTATAACTTATATTTCTACACATGTCAATATGTATCTAGGCATGGACAGTCAGTTCCCTGCATGTAGAAAGCACTTTTTAATTATTTGTTGGTTAAGGTTAGGATATAAAAAGAAATATCCCAATCAGTAAAAGTCTGTCTCTTGTTTTGTAACCTGACAAAGGGTCACTAATCCCTTATTAAATATAGTCATATAAATTTTCTCCCAGACTTAGGGCTTTTCAAGATTTAATAATTTCATTTGATGTCAAATAAAATAACCAGGTTAATTCACATTCCCACACCATTGTACCTTGTAAAATTATATTAATGCTGGTAACATTTCTAAGAAAAAAAAATCTTCATTTATTTTAAAACTGCAAATATGGCACCTTGTAATAAGAAATCAATTCATAACTTTATTTGTGACATCATTTTGCTGGTGACTTATTTCTCATGGCTATTGTACATGATGTCTAATTCGTTAAAATAATTTTCTCCTGCTTCCTGTGGGTGCCACACAGACTCTTTATAGAATAGTACTCAGTCCACTGCTAGTATCTGATCTACCCCATTTTCTTCTTGTTCCTTTTTCTTGGCCTGTTTGGGAACACACTTATTTTGAAAGTATGAGGAAAATTATCTCATAAAAGAAATTTAATAACAACAGAACTGAGATTTCAAAAACGTAGAATTCTTAAGTTATTGAACTATGGCAAAAGCTGTAATTTATAACCAGCAAGTTAGTATGTTGTACACATCTGTGTACTGTTTCAGAAAATAAAGGTTGTTACCATAGCAACTGCCACATAATATGGAACATACGTTATTTGTGAGATGCCAGGCTTCGTGTTAAAAAAAAAACAACAAAACTCCCTCCTCATGGCTGCTCCATGATGTTTCAAGGATTTCTACCTTTTCTATATTATTGTAAGGGATTCTCATCTTTTTTGTCCTGTCATTTTAAATAATCTTTTTAGTTTCATTTTCTCATTCTTTTAGAGTTTGTTAGCTACATTAATGAGTTTGCATAGTACTGTTATGATTTGGTTACCACCTCTAAGACATCTTCTCACCTATTCTTATTTTGTTAATTTTTAAGGAATTCTAGTTAATTTTTTAGATCTATTTACGATATTAATAGTAAGAACACATTTAATTACTGTGACTACAACAGGTGTACATGGTAATATTTTATCTGTTGGCCCTTTGAGGATTTTATAATTTTGTATTGCATGACTACTATGGTATTTAACCATTTTTTAAGAAATAAAATTGTCACTTAGAAGTACATATTTATTTTATAGGGGTCATTTTTCACTTGAAAATTTGTATGTCACATTTAATTTCACTTGAAATCATCATTTAGATGGTATTGATCATTTTATGATGTCAAAATGTAACTTCTTAAAAAGAGATTTCTAGTCTTTTAGTAAGTGGTAATGCCAACGAATAAGAAAGCTGACAAACAATTCTGAAGTCTCAATTTTAATCGAAGTCCTTTTAGTTTTATAGGCAGAATAATGAATCAATAAAAGGAAAGAGGTAATAATGCAAAATAGAGGACCCTTCGATATGGCTGGACAAGAGCTCAGAATGTCCAACTGGTTTGAAATAAAAGTCTGAAAACAGCTTGACATGTTAGATGTGGTTTTTGACTCTGGTTGGATCCATTTTGTGGCAGAGATTTTTGATAATGTAGATGTATCTGATAAGATTGAATTTCTTGTGTGTGGAGAGGTTTGAGTCCAGATTCAATGTATTATTGCAATCATTGACAAATTTTATCAGGCTAGAGGTTTTCTGAAGAGTAGCATTTGAGTTTTTCTTTCTGCTGGGACAGGATGCTGGGTACTAGCTCTCTGTAGAGACAACTGTCTCTGTATTTTCAGAATGGTTCTGTGTCATAAAAATGTACTGTATCAATCCTAAAAACAAAACACTCCTGGGGAAAAACGGCAGAATGAGTAATACTCCTCCTTTCTTAAAAAAAATAATGGTTTAATCAATAAACATTTATTAAATATCTATGTGCCAGGCACAGTTTTGGGGATATAAAGATGAATAACAGAGCTTCCCTGTCTCCACGGAACTCATGAATCTAACCAGGCAGAGAAGCGCACCACTAACTGCCACAAGGAGCTCTGTGCTATAATGTGTTTTTTCCATAGGCCTTGCTAGTCAACAACAACAACAACAGTAATCGTAGCCAACATTTATTGAACACTTACTTTTTGGCAGGCACCTCAGATGCATTTAATCCATGCAATGGTTTTACTGAGAAGAAATTGAGGTTTAAAGAGTTTGAATAATTGCCTAAGATACACAGTGAGTAGCGATTCTTATGCCTGTTACACCTAAAACAATATCTACAATACCACTTGTCCCTCTTCAGTCTTACCATCCTCATCCCCGGCACCTTCGTCTCTCACTGGGCTCTGCAGGAGCCGCCTGATTGGCTTCCCTGCTCCCTTTGCCTCTAGGGTCCATCTCCACACAGCTCCCAGGGTTGCTTGTATGAACATAAATCAGATCATGTGTCTCCCGGGCGCGGCCCTTCTGGTGGCTTCCCACTACACTGAGAATGTGATTTGAGCCCTTATCCATGGCTTACAAAGCCCTGCAGAGTTTGCCACCCCCAGCCCCTCGCCCCTTAAGCTTCACTTCTTACTGCTGTCTCCCTTGCTTGTTCACTGTGCTTTAGACCAGGGATCAGCAATACTGCTTCTGGGAAGGGTATTTTAGGCTCTGCAGGCCATACCGTCTCTGTCACAACTGCTCAACCTTGCTATTGCAGCGTGAAAGCAGCCATAGATAATAGATGAACAAATGAGTGTGGCTGTGTTCCAATAAAGCTTTATTTACATAAACAAGCAGCAGGCTGGGTTTGGCCTGCGGACCGTAGTTTGCTGATCCTTGGTTTAGACTTACTGTCTTTCTTTGTGTCTCTCCAATCTCCCAAGCTTTTCCTACCTTAGGGCCCCGACTCTGTTCCCCAGTCTTCCCTGGGCCCTTAGCATCAGGGCTCTTCAAAATCAAGCCCATTCTCCTTGCCTAGCCTTCTTTCTTGCCACGTCTTGGCCTGCTCCTGTCTTGCAGGGCATGCAGTTTGTACGGCCCCTGGGTCTGGTTATGTCCTTTTCCAAAGCCTCTGACTGGCAAAATCATATTCGTCTTTCAGGATGCATTTCAAATCTCACGTTCTTCCCTAAAGAGTTCCCAACTCCTCCTTTGTGTTACAGACACAGTTCAAGTATCTACCTTAGCACCTTACTTGAAGAAGGGTGTAGGGGGAACAGTCCTCACTTGAGCCTAAGGTGGCTCGTAATTGCACAGATCCAGCAAACCAGTGGTGTGCACGCAGGAGTCTCTGCACATGGGCACTGAGCGGGTAACTGGCGGGGTAACTAACCCCAGGATGAGAGTAGAAGAGAGATGTGGAGCATGGTATTGATCTCTTGCATGAGAGGACCCCACCCATCTCTCTCTGGTCTCAGTGGAGACGATGATAATAGTATTCCTGCCTCGTGGGTCTGTTGTGAGAATTACACAAGTTAATGTATGTAAGGCTCTCCCAACGGTGCCAGGCACACAATGAGCACCATGTAAGTATCAGCTATCACATTTAGGAAGAGAGATGGTGGTAAGTAAAATTGGAAAATGCTTCCATTTGGGGGCATAAGCAGCACTAATTCAGAACCACTATGTTGAGAGAAAACAAAAAAGAGGATATTGTTCCTACCTCCGCCATCGACCAGAGGCAGCTTGGCTCATTGAAGTGGTGGCATCTAGTGGGACTGGAAGGAAGAGTAGTGCCAGCAAAAGGCTCTGATGCTCTACAGAAATGGCTGCAATGTGGCCAGTGGTCTCTGTGACACCCAGAGGTGGTGTCACAAGACGTCCAGGGTGTCCAGGGATGCAGAACCAGGCAGTGGGTGAGGCGGGGGAGCCTGAGGGAAGCAGTGTCGCCCAGCAACCACGGCGGCAGCGGCAGCAAACGCAGCAGGAGCAGCCTAAGAAGGCCAACACTCGGTGACACCAGGGGGCAAGGCGTCAGCCTTGCTCACACACCCGGCGGGGGAATTCCCTGGGTCAACCGGAAACACGTGGGGGTGGAACTCCGCCAGGTCTTCTGAGGCCCGTGTGATAAATCCCTCAAATTATTAGTGTGACCTCGTTTTTCCAGAAGGGGGATGTTGAGAAATCTTTAAAAGCGCAAGCTTTGGAGTCAGCTGGGCTTGTGCTCCATGCAACTGAAGATACTCTCTGAGCGCCTGCTCCCTGCCCCGAGCGACAAGGACAGGCATGGGAGAGTGGGGGACTATTGACAGCTTTAACACACAAGAGCTCTATATAAAAAAGCTCTCTGATACTCCTGTTGAGTGTAAGTTTACAATCTGTGGTTCAAAGTCTCCTTGACATCTTCTTAGTCTGTGGGTAGTCTGTGGGCTTGCCTTTTATAATATTTTTTGGGACAAGACTCTGCTTTCATGGCTATAATGCAAATTAATTATTGATAATGCCCTGTGTCAGAATTGGTTTCATTCTCCTCGTTTCTCCTGATAGTTTCCCATCTCTACACCTGTTCCCACCCTCTGCCCCAGTAGGAGTGAAGATGATTCTTGAGTGTTATTCTACTGATGTGGCCCCAACAGGTTCTAGAGGACCCTACCCATGCAGATGACATCACGCCTGATTGTCTTGAATGGCTTTAATCCATGTAAAATAGTCTTTGGGCCCTATATCAAATCTCCCAGCCACCTCTCAGCTGCGAAGATTATGAATGCACTAACTCTTAGCCTAGGGAGCTGCATGCCAAGTGTGGTCATCTCTAATGACTTTGGAGGGTCTCCAGTTTTCATATTAGGCAGTTTTTTACGTTTCATTTTAGCTACTCTGATGACTCCCTTCTAACTGGCATGCTAATGAAGTTCTTCTGTGACATAATGATGTTCCAATTGAAGTATGTCTTCCTTTGGGAATCAAATGCCCATTTGAAATTAATGAGTCTCTTTTACCCAAAGCACTTTTGAAAGTTGTCAACTCTGTAAGACAGACTTATCTGACTCTTGTCAGAACAGAGGTCTTAGTTCTTTGGCAAGTTTATATAAAACTAGAGGGGTGGGCAACCCAATCAATCTGTTCTATGTGTCCCCCATCCCTACCCTGCTTTACCTGCTCCCCACTCCCCACCAAGGTCTAGAAGGGGAGGGGAGGGGGGCACAATTCCCGAGGCCCGAGGGTAGTGGATCCCGCAGGGGACCAGCATATAATTTCATGAGCCTTTTGAGGAATTAGAAAGAAACGATTAATCTGAAGAAACATTGACCATCCTTATTTGTTCTCCATTGTCCCAGGGTCAATCCAGGCACATGAATTTTTCTATTCCCATGATTTTCCAAGGTTTCAAAACAGTGGGATCCTTTTTGTCAAATGAAATCTTCAATGACTGCTATATGTGCAACAGATAAAAGTGGAGCTGTGGTGGCTGCAGGGGTGGTGGAGCTTGGGGAGTGTTCCCCAGTGCCCCTTTCCCACTCCCTAATGCTCCCCTCCAAGGGCAGGGCTCCGTGGAATTCGGTGTGAAACCCCTACTCTAAACCACCCATTCTTTTTGGCATCTGCTCTAGAAGGTATAGCTTATATGAAAAAAGGACTTAAAGAAACACTTTAAGAATGATTTATTTTGTCTTAATGGTGGATAACTCTAGATTTCCCTTCACTGTCATTGGAAATGGCATGCCTTCTTCTTCTTCGTATTCAAAGAACACCAAAACACAGTGGTTCTCAGAAGCATCCCTGCCCAGGGTCGTCTTTGTTTTTTCCACTTCCACAATTACTCTCATAGTGGGTTACATGTAGTATTCTTCCCACCAAGAGGGAGAAAAAGGATCCTTTTACTTCAGTACCGACTACTGTTCCATTTTCTCCAGCAGGGGTGGGAATGGGCACAGAATCACACAAAATATCTATCCTAGGACCATAGGCAAGTAAAAACCAACTTATGACTATTTTTAGCCCAATCCTAGCCTTTGGGGAGAATTGGAAAGATAAAACTTTGAAATCACCCACATTTAAAACTCAGAAGAGAAAACAAAAAACTTTATTACATAAAGAAATTAAATAATGAAACAATAGTCATGTGGTTATAGTCAGTTCAGTTGGTGAAGGACAGGAGAAGAGGAGAGAAAGGAGGGGGCAAGGGGAAGGAGGAAGAGCCTGAGAAGTGGAGTGGCCTGGAGCTTGGTTGCTTCCCCCATGGGAGCCCCATGCAGGGTCTCTCATTTGTGGGTGGTCCTCCCCTGGCGGCCAAATGGCTCCAATCCTGCCCTGATGCAACCTGCTGAGTCCCTGGAGTGAACACTTGTCATCTCCACAACTCAGAGCCCCTCCTTTCCCCTTTGGCTTGCAGGGGAGGTTCCTTGTCAAAAAATTCCTGCATCTTCCTGAGAGTGCCTGCTCCAAATCCACTCTCTGCATTCAAGAAAAGTCCCTGTGCAGTGGTGCTTCTAGTCTCTTTGAGATATGTTTTTCATGAATCAAGGAGAAAAACAAAAATTGGAAATATTTTGCTCTTTCCTGGGATTTTAATTTTCTTCCATAAATATTTTTTGAGAAGTACCTTTTTTTTTTTTCTTAAGAACTCAGACCCTGATGGAGAAGTGATTTTTCTAGGACACAGTTTCCTAAACTTTAGTCATCTACATACCTCTTTCATGATCTTTGCTATATCTGCATACTATCTGTGCTATTTTTCTCAGTATTTTCTTTAAATCAATTTAAAATGGGACGATTTAGCCTTATTCCTTGATTGATTTGATAAAATTGGTGAAACCAATAGTGTGCTACATTATTAAAAATATACAATTAATATATTGGGGTATATGGCAAATAAAATTATTTCACCAGTGGTAAATGCTCCACATTTTGGGAAATATATTTCTAGGAAATGGGCTGCTTCTGGCTTGTGACTTTAAATATAAATTTAGGATCTGATACAGTTCTGCACTATGTATCAAAGAGGAAAAAATGGGAAAGGTGGTGGACTAGGAGGTTGAAAGGAGCCTGTAGGCCCAGGTAAAATTTATAAAACCTTAGGATTTTTAAAAATATAAATTACATTTATCTCTCTTTATCATATATATGCATTATATTTATATCACAGTTTTGAGCGATGAAGTTATTCTAAGTCTTTTGCCCAAAAGCTGACCATCCACAAGGGCATCACATAGGTAGTTTCCTCATTAGTTTTAGCAAGTAATTCTAAGTTGCATTTTCCTGAAGGTGGTGTCCGCTCATTGTCCTGTATTTGTTATTCCTTCAATAAATAGGGTTTCTGTGATGAAAAAAAAAATCATGCTACTTAATAATACCCTCAATTAACTGAGTACCTCTGTGATTTCTCAGGAAAAAGATAAAATCAGGTTCCATTATTACTTTATGTTTTTCTGCTTGCCATAGAATTTCCTTTTCAGATTTCAGGGTAAATAGAACAAAGCATCAGTTTTTATAATTCATTTTTTTTTCCAGGAGTATCTTCTGGTGTCTCATTATTTGGAGATATCTGTGAAAAGAAGGGCCAGGAAAATAGAAAAGCATAGTTACTTGTGTAATTCGTAGTCATAGTAATTTTTTTGTTTATATGTCTTTTTGGATGCATTTTTTTTTTCTGGGAAAGACAGAATGGAATAATTTTCTCTTTTTCCTCTCTTTTTCAAAACTCATTGATGTGACACAATGCATATTACATAATAATCACAGATATCATGACTTTGGGGAAGCAGGGTTTCAGGTAAACATGCTATACAAAGTATTTTATGAACATTTTGATTTTTGTGTTTTGAGGATAATAAAAGGATTCCTTTGCCTTTTGTAAAAGAAATCCTGAAAACAAATGAACAAATGGACTTGGCCCATGGACATCTAGCAGAGATGGTCTCTGGGAAGAATGACATGCCTTCAGCATAAAGTAGCTACAAGAAAAAGACATGTAATTAAGGAGGAAAAAAATATCAGAAACTGAAGCCATTAAAGAGACTGTGATATGAGGAAAACATTGTACAGGAGATGTGACCGAAGATCTCAGATCTGAGAGCTGAAAGGGAGTGAAACTAGTTAAAATTCCACTGCTCATTCGCTCCACGGGAGAAATAACATTCCTGTGAGATGCCACTTGCCACTTCATTTTTAGAAACAATTAAAAGATGCAAATATTTATGAATCACTGTGTATGTTGTAATCCTGTTTGAAAACAAACATTGCCTTGTACTTCCGTTCTCAATGCTGGTTGCTGTTGGGATTCAGGGGTTAAAGCAAGCCCTTCAAAATGAGCTCACTACTGCTATCCAGACAAAGGGATGCAACTCCGAGAGTGTGTTCTGTTTGCCTGCAAGCTGTTCCTATGCCAAATGAGCATTTTAAAAACCATTCAAATTAAGTTGAAAATTTGTAATTATATTTTCCCTTTTAATTGTAACTTATGCAAATGTTATATTCCAGCTGTACAAATAATTTTCGCTTCAGACTACAACATTCACATTAAATCTAGCATGTAACACCCTGATACAAGATTTTTCCCAAGCTGTAGTTGCAGATTTAGAGGGCTAGAGTTGGCTCTGTTAGTTATGGCTTCTGTTGCTGTTACCCTGCAGTTAAGTATAGATCGCAAAGTGGCAATAGAGAAGGGAGACACCTTTTCTATAATTTGCTGGAGACGATTTATGAATAGAACACATAGGAAGAGAATGAGAAAGCAAAAAACAAAACAAAACAAACCCCCCACAAAAAGGTGAGAAGTCTCAGAAACCTGGATGCTTGGTAAAGTGGAGAGAACATCCTTTCTGTAATTGATGAATTCAGCTTTCAGTGAATTAGTTACAGGAAGGGGATGCATGTGACTCATTTGTTAATTGTCATGCATTTTAAACCATTTAGTGCAAACAGAAATTGAGTATTTTCCAATTTCATGAAAATTTCACATCGGGAAATCATGTACAAAACCATTAGAATTTTTAACAAGAGTAAAAAAAGCATAGATTGTTTTAAATACATGCAAACATACATTATTTAAGGGATCACAAACTGCGAAATAAAACAAAAAAGAAAAAAACCTCATATAAGTACACTGTATTGTTCTGATTGCTGAAGAGCTTTGTTTACATAAATTTGGAAATATTTTCACATTCTTGGTAGAGGAACATGAGGAACCTTGATTTATTTCAATCCAGTTGACTGCTGATCAGCTTTTTTGTGTTTAACAACGTTCTGGAAGACAAAAGAAGAAAGTTTATGACACATCTTTAAGTAATTCATAACCTTGTTGATAAATAAGAAAAACTTACAGAATAAGTTGGACCATAATAAAATGACACATGTGTGTTTATAGACCGAGGAGAGAGTCTAACAAACACTTCATTACTTGTTGGGTACACTGAGATTTAGTGTGGTTTAGAGATTTGTTTAAGGTCACACATCTAATAGTGATAACATGTTGGAAATCTAGGAGGTCTAATCTAAATTCTTGTCTTTTATTTTTCCATCTTTAAGGCATTTGTCAATTGAAAGCTGCACAGGTAAAGATTCTGTTTGCTAAATGTGGGTGCTTCCTACACTTGTCTGTAAAATGATCTTTGACTTGGAAAATTGTGTAGGTTTTTTTTTTAACACTTGCATAGGTCCTGGATAGAGATTGGAAGGACTTGTTGATTTCTAATTAGCTCTGATTAGTTAAAATTAATCTTTAAACTATGGAAAATCCAAAACAATTATTCCATAGGCTTAAAACATGTCCTGTAAATCATGAGCTTCAGGTCAAAGAACAAATGATTAAAAGTCTAAATTGATTCTTGTAGTAAGGGCAGTACAAGGAATGCTGAAAAATGATGGGCAGAGACAGGGACAAAAGGGCCAAAAAACCCTGGTGGTTTGTGTCATCAGCCTGGGAATGCTTATGGCCTGGCGTTATTTATTACTGCTGTTGGCACATTCTGTTATACAAGTAACTGTGGCAATGACACATCTCCTTTACTTGTGGAGAAGTTTGGGAGGACATGGAGGGCAAACAGGATTGACAACGTAGGGTTGATGTATTCCACTATGTGCAATGAGTTCCTACAGATGGGTATGGGAATGCTCACTTCTTTGTAAACTGATTCAGTCATTCACTGCTTCATGTATTTATTGACTCATTCATCCTGCATTTTTTTGGCACTTACTATGTGCCAGGCAATAGTATGTTTAACACTGGGAATAAAGATTGACAAAGACAAAATTAAACCATGTATTTGATGAATATTTATTGTCTACGTATAACTTATGGTCTAATGCAACCGAAGACTCTGGATTTCTGGCCTCAGCCCTCACCCAGAGGGTCAGCTGTGCCCCTCACGTCCAGAGCCCGATCAGTTGCCCTGTATCTCTCAGCACCTCTCACCTCCCACACTGAGTGCAGACTCGTAGATGCAGATGCTGTCCTCCTGTGTCTCTTACCGGAAGGGCTAGCCTATACCGCTAAAGAGACAGTGTATCCTCCATAGTAGGACTGTAGTTAAAAGCGTGGACTTTGATGTTAGACTTGTATGGTTCGTATCCCAGCTCCACTATTCACTAGATGAGCATCCTTATTATACATTTAGTTTTCTCACCAGTAGAATGAGTGCAATCTGGAGAGGTTGCAGTGAGGATTAAATTTAAATAAATAAATGCTGACACCCAGTAAGGCCTGACAAATGGTGGCTATCAATAACATTTTTGCTAAAATTCGCTCTTCTCTCCTTACCCCTTTCCATTTGCAGTCAGCACCTCTAGCCTGCCCTGCATTGGTCCCTGTGTGTTTACGACATTATTTTGCGTGTGAGTAGTAACTTGGGCACCCGGAGTTTGTGGTCATCCTCTGGTTCCCTCCGTGTGCTTTGATATGTTGCTGACTCTTTGATTTCTAATGGCGGTAGTGGCGCAGGCTCATCTATGGATACTTTCTGACGGACATCCTGAGGAGCAGCAGGAAGAAAGGGGACCCAGGCTGGCTTTCCGCCACCCCAGCAGACTGATTTCTGGGAAGTAAATTGCATCCGAGTTCCTCCGTCCCCTCCCCACCTTCGCTTTCTTCTTTCCTTTCTCCCTCCCTGCCTCCTCTCTCCGTCTACTCTTGAGACGTTTATAAATGTACATTAACTCCACAGTTCCTGGCCGGGGCATTGTCTTTATTAACACTTGCAATTTGTGTGGATTATAGATCTTTTCATGACCTCTTTAGCGCTCTAGGATATTCCACTGCCATTTATTTGTATAGTCTTCTATTTTGATGAAATGCAGATAAATTGAAAAATCTGTCCAAAATTGTTGTCCTCAGGATATTGGGAAGCAAGCACTTCCACAACTAATTGTGTGTGCATTTTTAATCGTCGCCTAATAAATTGGCTTTTCTTTTTATGACTTTGAGTTTACTCTCAGAAAAGCCACAGAATATTAACATTTTTGCACATAGGGGCAGCTGCTTATCCTCAGAGTACCTGCCAAAATGGGAGGAGCAATGAACAAAACTTTCAGAAGTAGGAGAAACTCTTTCCTTCAGGCTTTGGAACCGTATTAAGCATATAGGGTAAGGAAAATTCACACACAGTGTTAGAGCACCTTAGCGGACTAGGATTCGCACATGACATTTTCCCCATCTTGCTGATTCTCTTTTTCTGGGAGACAGCTCTCTATTCAGAGCCTCTCAGTGTATAGGGCACACAAGAATCATGAGAGTCTCTATTTAAATGCTGGGTCCCAGGCTCCATCATCCAGGGATTCTGACTTGCTGGATGACTTGGAGCCTGGCACCCTGCATTTAAAACCTTCCCACTTCATGGACTCTGCTTTACTCTCTCCTTTGGTTCCTACTCTTGTCGTTGCCCATTTTCCCAGGCTCGGGTAAGGAAAGCTGATACAAGAGGAGGTGCCCAGCAAAACAGATGCTGCTGTGTCAGAGCTGTTTATTCGGAGCTCACAGAGCTGCCTAACACACAGTGCCATCAGGTCGTTGCTTAGGGAGACACCTATGATGCCATTAATTATTTAGGGATCCAAAGTAGCCACCATTAATGAATTTGAATGTTTTACAGTGATCCTAATCAGAGTAACAGATGCAAAATGACAATATGATACTCACAATTTTCCCCCAACGAGTTACACACTATTAAGGTCTGTTGCAGTCAATGAATCCAGATGCTTCCACACTCTTACTGACCATGAAAGATCCTGGTTTCATTACATGAAAGAAAATAAGTTCATCCTGTCATCTTGCAGAGTTAAAGCGGGATCCAATTCAGCAGCTGGTAAGGCATCATAAGTTGGTTTGCAATAATCCTGCTTCCATTTCAGGATTGACTGAGTGGAAGAATTCTATTGCATCTGGGCTTATCATTCCCTTTACATTATTTTTATGCTTTCCCAGATGAGATGCTTTACTCTTGCTAAGAAAGCCTCTGATGGACTAAACAAGTTTTATACGTACACCATGTGAGAAGAAAGTGAACTATTTTTACAGAGGCTAAATTCATTAAAATCAGAGTAACAAAACTAAAGTCAGCCATGATAAAATGGGAAGCATACAGTTTCTCAAGAGTATATTCCTAAAAATGTTGTCAGATTTCTGATATGAGCCAGGCTATGCGTGACAGCATTTCCCCCTTCTTGTTCTAGAAATTATACAATAGAAAAAACAAACAACACATTGAATAGGAAGAGTCCCTGCATTTTCAAAAAAAACCCAAAAGGCAAATATAAACCATAGACTCTGAAACATCTGTGAAGGCTGCCAAGAGACGCTGAAATTGTGCAGCAGCTGTACAGGAGGAAACAAAAGGAAGCAGCACAGAGAGAGCCCACGGATGGCAGACTGCAGGAAGTGCCAGTAAAAATACTCATCCTGAAGGTGAAGGGCTCACTTGAAGTGCTAAAGTGAACAGCATTGCTCAGGAATCGGGCTTTGCAGGGCTGGTGCAGAAGTGCTCCTCTCCTGACTGGGCTCCGAGAAACACAGGAGGGGCTGAACAAGGAACCCCAAGACGAGCTGTATTTGCAGGAAGCAGTCTATTTCTGGGACGGCAAAGAAGGGGAATGAGGCCTGGAAGGCCACCCGGCCCCTCCCTAGTAAAGGACGTCTTGAAAATAAGCTGGTTCAGGAAACTGTAATTCACTGAATAATGAAAAGTTTTAAAAAAGGAATTGATAGAAAGATCCTGTATGAAAAAATGTGGTAAAGAGCAGCAAAACTAACCAGCTGATGGAGAACACTCATAAGCAGATGAAAATCATGTCCTAACAATTTGTCATGAATTAAAATAAAAACATACTCAGTGAAGCAATTACCTTGAGCAATTACCTTTGAAGGAAGACCCCAAAGCAGAAATACAAGAACACAGAGGAGAGGTGGGGAGTTAATGAAAAATATGAAACATGAGCTGAAATGCAAGGAATATGTACTCACAGGATGATGACATAACTGAAAGAAACATGAAGGAAAGAGATGCCATAAAAACACAGTGACGGGAAAAGGAGACCTGGGATATACTCCACTGGAGTTCTAGAAGAAAAATATCATCAATGGAACAAAACCCAAACATTTAAAGACAGGATTCAGGAAAACTTTTTGATAATAAAGTATGCAACTCTACACTGAAAGGGCACCGGATGTGCCAAGGAAAAATGACCCAGACCATCACCAACCAACAGGAAATATCCTAGTGAAATTACTAAACTCAAAAAGGTGAAGGAAGAATTCTTTGGGCAGTTAGAAGATAAAGTAACTTAGAGAGGGGGAAAAATCAGGCTGAATTCATATTCATATCCACAACAACACTCAGCACCAGAAGGTGTAAGAGTGATACCTACCAAATTCTCAGGGAAAGAAAGTGTGAGCTAAGGATGCTACAGCCACCCGTGTGAATGGAAGATCTCAGAGAACACCGTTGCCATGAGCCTTCTGTGAATAAACAACTCAGGGAGAAGTTCTGCCAATCAAGTGGTGGCTTGTATAGCTGTGGCAAAAGGACCGATAGTGAGCTTCTTATTTTTCTTTCTGGAACTGAAATTTCTCATTAGGAAAAATTTCAAAATATATGAAAGTAGAGAGAATAGTATAATGAGCTCCCATGTATCCATTCTCTAGCTTCAACAGTTAACTGGACCAATCTTTTGTTGTTGTTGTTGTTGTTGAGACAGAATCTTGCTCTGTGGTAGATGCAGTGGTGTCATCACAGCTCACTGTAACCTCAAACTCCTGGGCTCAAGAGATCCTCCCGTTTCAGCCTCCCCAATAGCTGGGACTACAGGTGTGTGCCACCATGACCAGCTAATTTTTTTAAGTTTTAGTAGAGACGGGGTCTAGCTCAGGCTGGTTTCAAACTCCTGACCTCAAATGATCCTCGTACCCCAGCCTCCTAGAGCGGTAGAATTACAGGCATGAGCCACCGTGCCCGGCCTATTGTGACCAATCTTGATTCATCTATACCTCTAGTCATTTTCTCTCCATCCTCCAACTGGGTAATAATCCATCATAACATTTCATCCATGAATATTTTAGTATGTAACTCTAAAATACAGGGAATATTTTTTAAAAACACAATGCTGGTACCAGTGCCACACCTAAAAAGAAATGATAGTAATTCTTTAATACCATCAAATATCCAGTCTCTGTATTTTGGCGATTGTCTCATGAATTTTTTAGTGGTTGATTTGGTTGATTTGTTTAAATAGAGCTCCAAATAAGGGCCATATATGACAATTGATTATGTCTTTGCATTCCCTTTAATGTATATGTTTTTTATCTCTCTTTCTACATTTTATTTGTAATTGTGGTAAAGTACACATGTTTTAGTCAGTTTTGTCCTGATACAACAGAATACCACAGACTGGGTAATTTATAGTGAACAGAAATTTATTTGGCTCTTGGTTCTGGAGGCTGGGCAGTCTAAGAGCGAAGGCCTCCATCTGGCGAGGGCCTTCCTGCTGCATCATCGCGTGGCGGAAGGCATCACATGGGGAGAGAGCACTTGCAAGTGAGCAAGAAGGGGCCACATGTGCTTGTATCACACACCTACTCCTGTGATAATGAACTACTTTTGTGATAATGACATTAATCATTCATGAGGGCGGAGCCTTCATGACCTAGTCACCTCTTAAAAATTCCATGTATCAACACTGTTGCATTGGGGATTATATTTCCAACACATGAACTTTGGGGAACACGTTCAACCCATAGCAACACATAAGCCAAAATTTACAATCTTAACCATCTTTAAGTGTACAGATCAGTAGTGTTAAGTATGTCTGCATGGTTGTACAACCAATCTCTTGAACTGTTTTTAAAACTAAAACTCAACATCCATTAAACAACAACTTTCCATCCCCCCACTTTCTATGCCCCCTAGCAACCACCAGTCTACTTTCTGTCTCTATGAATTTGACTACTATAGGTACCTTATATAAGTGGAATCATTTTGTGACTGGATTATTTTACTTAGCATAATGTCCTCAAGGTTCATCTGTGTTGTAGCATATGCCAGAATTTCCTTCCCTTTTAAGGCTGAATAATATTCTGTTGTATGTATATACCACAATTTTGTTTATCCCCATCATTCATCGATGGATGCTTGGGTTACTGCCACCTTTTGGCTATCGTGAATAATGCTGCTATGAATATGGGTGTATGAATATCTCTTTAAGACTCAAGTATATACCCAGAAGGGGACTTGCTCGATCATACAGTAGTTCTATTTTTAATTTTTTGAGGAACCACTATAATGTTTTCCACAGCAATTGCACCATTTTACTGTTTCACTAACAGTGCATAGATTCCAATTTCTCTACATTCTTTATAACACTTGTTCTTCCTTTCTTTATTTTGTTGTCATTGTTGCTAATAGTAGCCATCCTAATGGATGTCAGGTGGCACCTCATTTTGGTTTTGATTTGCATTTCCTTAACGATTAGTGATGTTGAACATCTTTTTATGTGCTTATTGGCTGTGTATGTTTTTAGGAGAAATATTAATATCTATTTAAGTCTTTTGCCTATTTTTTTAATTGAGGTTTTTTTCTGTTGTTGAGTTATAGGAGTTCTTTATATATTCTGAAAATTAATCTTTTATCAGATATGTTATTTGCAAATATTTTCTACCATTCTGTGGGCTGTCTTTTCATTCTGTTAATTGTGTCCTTTGATGCATAGCAATACTTTTTTTAAAATTTCAGAATATTATGGGAGTACAAATGTTTTGATTACATGATTTGATTTTGTGCAGTTTGAGTCAAAGTTATAAGTGTGCCCATCACCAAGATAGTGTGCATTGTACCCATTAGGTGTAAATTTACCCATCCCCTTCTCCCTCCTCCTACCTGCTTGGTTTCCATTGAGTTGTACTACCATATGTTCACATGGGTGTTGATCAATTAGTTCCAATTTAATAGTGAATACATGTGATGTTTTTCCATTCTTGTGATACTTTGCTTAGAGGAATGGTCTCTAACTCCATCCAGGTTAACAACTACTAATAACAACTACTAACAACAACACTACTAATACTAAAAGGTATTAGTACACCATTTTTTATGGCTGAATAGTACTCCATAGTATACCTATACTACATTTTATTAATCCACTCATGTATTGATGGACACTTGGGTTGAATCCACATCTTTGTGATTGTGAATTGTGCTGCAATAAACATTTGAGTGCAGGTATTTTTTTGATAAGATGACTTTTTTTCCCTTGGGTAAATACCCAAGAGTGAGATTATTTGATCAAATGGTAGGTCTACTTTTAGTTTGTTCAGGTAGCTCCATACCACTTTCCATAGAAGTTGTAATAGTTTTCAGTCTTGCCAACAGGGTATAAGTGTTCCCTTCTCTCCACATCCATGCCAGCATCATCTATTGTTTTAAGAAAAGCCATTCTCACTGGGGTTAGGTGCTATCTCATTGTGGTTTTGATTTGCATTTCCCCATTTCTCTGATGATTAGAGACTTTGAGCATTTTTTCATATGTTTTGACCATTAGTCTATCTTCTTTTGAAAAGGCTCTGTTCATGCCTTTTGCCCAATTTTTTATGGGCTTGTTTCATTTTTTCTGGTTGATTTATTTGAGTTTTTTTTTTTTTATAGATTCTGGTTATCAGCCCTTTATCAGATGTATGGCATGAAAATATTTTCTCCCATTCTGTAGGTTGTCTATTCACTTTATTGATTGTTTACTTGGCTGTACAGAAACTTTTTAGTTTAATCAAATCCCATTTGTTAATTTTTGTTGTTGCCGTGATTGGCCTTGTGGTCTTCTTCATAAATTCTTTGCCTAGGCTGATATCTAGAAGACTTTTTCCAATATTTTCTTCTAGAATTCTTATATTTTCATGTCTTAGGTTTAAATCTGTTATCCATGGTGAATTAATTCTTGTGAGTGGTGAGAGGTGCAGATCCTGGTTCACTCTTCTACATGTAGCTATCCAATTTTCCCAGGACCATTTATTGAATAGGGATTCTTTTCACCAGTGTTTGTTTTTGTCTGCTCTGTCAAGATCAGATGGCAATATGAAAATGGTTTTATGTCTGGGTTCTTTGTTGTGATCCATAGGTCTATGTCTCTGTTTTTATGGCAGTACCATGCTGTTTTGGTTACTATAGCCTTGTAGTATAGCTTGAAGTCTGGTAAAGTGATGCCTCCAAGTTTGTTCTTGTTTCTTAAGGTTGCTTTGGCTATTTGGGGTCTTCTCTGGTTCCATACAAAGCATAGAATTATTTTTATTAGATCTGTGAAAAATGACATTGGTATTTTAATGGGGATTGCATGGGTAATATAGACATTTTAACAATGTTGCTTCTCCTGACCCATGAGCCTGGTATGGTTTTCCATCTATTTATGTCGTCTTCAATTTCCTTGCTCAGTGTTTTGTAGTTTTCCCTGTAGAGGTCTTTCCCCTCCTTGGTTAAATATATTCTTGGGTATTTAATTTTATTTGTTGATATTGCGAAAAGTACTGAGTCTTTGATTTGAGTCTCAGCTTGACTGCTGTTGGCGTATGTGAATGCTATTGATTTGCGTACATTGATTTTGTAACCTGAAACTTTGCTGAATTTGTTTATCAATTTCAGGAGTCTCTTGGCAGAATCTTTGGGGTTTTCTATAAGATTGTATTGTCAGCAAAGAGATAGTTTGATCTCTTTTTTCCCCATTTGGATACCCTTGATTTCCTCCTTTTGTCTGATGTCTCTAGCTAGGACTTCCATTACTATGTTGAATAGAAGTAATAATACTGGGAAACCTTATTTGGTTCCAGTTCTGAGTGAGGATGCTTTCAATTTTTCCCTGTTCAATATGACGTTGGCTGTGGGTTTGTCATATGTGGCTTTTATAATTTTGAGGTAAATCATATCTATGCCTATTTTGTTAAGTGTTCTTATCATAAAAGTTTGCTGGATTTTGTCAAATGCTTTTTCTGCAGCTATTGAGAGGATCATATGGTCCTTGTTCTTGCTTCTATTTATGCGGTGAATTACATTAATAGATTTACATATGTTGAACCTTCCTTGAATCTTTGGTATGAAGCCTACTTGGTTGTGGTGGGTTATTTTTTTGAAATGCAGCTGAATTCAGGTGTCTAGGATTTTATTGAGAATTTTTGTCTCCATATTCGTAAGAGATATTGGTCTATAGTTTTTTTTTTTTTGTTGGGTTCTTTCCTGGCTTTGATATGAAGGTTATATTGGCTTTGTAGAATGAGTTGGGGAGGATTACTTCCTTCTTAATGTTATGGAGTAATTTCTGCAGTATAGGTAACAGTTCTTTGAAGGTTTGATAAAATTTGGGTGTGAAACCATCTGATCTGGGACTTTTTTTGTTGGAAGATTTTTTATTGCTGCTTCCATTTTGATACTTGATATTGGTCTGTTCAGGAATTCAATTTCTTCCTTATTGAGGCTAAGGAGGCTGTGTGTTTCCAAGAATTTGTCATTTTTCTCCACATTTTCAAGTTTATGTGCATAGAAATTTTTATAGTATTCAGAGATGATATTTTGTATTTCTGTGGTATCAGTTGTGATTTCTGCTTTTTCATTTCTGATTGAGCTTATTAGAGTCATTTCTTTATCAGAAAACTTTATTAAAAAGGACTCCAATAAGCTCAATCAGTAAGCTAGTGAGAGACCTGTCAATTTTGTTTATCTTTTCAAAGAGCCAACTTTTTATTTCATACTCTTCTGTATAATTCTTTTTTATCTATTTCATTTAGTTCCACTCTGATGTTGGTTATTTCTTTTTTTTCTGCTGGGTTTGGGATTAGTTTGCCCTTCCTTTTCCAGTTTCTTGATATGATTCATTAAATTGTTGATTGGGATTAGTTGGTATTAGTTTGCCCTTCTTTTTCCAGTTCCTTGAGATGATTCATTAAGATGTGATCTTTCTGTGTTTTGGATGTACACATTTAGGGCTATGAATTTTCCTCTCAGCACTGCTTTAGCTGTATTCCACAGATTTTGATGATTTGTGTCCTCTTTATCATTTAGTTTAAAGAACCTTTTGGTTTCCATCTTAATTTCCTCCTTGATCCAGCTATCATTCAGCAGTAGGTTGTTTAGTTCTGGTGACTTGTGTGTTTGTGTGCAGATGAATGTTTCTGTTGGACTTGATTTCTAATTTTATTCCACTGTGGTCTGAGAAGATGCTTGGTATAATTCCTGTTTTTAAAAATATGTTTTGTGGCCTAGGATGTGATTAATCTTAGAGAATGTTCCGTGACCTGAAGAGAAGAATGTATATGCAGTGGTTTTTGGGTAGAATGTTCTATAAATGTCTTAGGTCCATTTGTTCTAGAATTCTCTTTAAGTCCATTGTTTCTTTGTTTATTTTCTGTTTGGAGGATCTATCACATTTTGTCAGTGGGGTGTTGAACTCCCCGGCTATTGTAGTGCTGCTGTTTATCATCTTGTTTAGATCAAGTAGGATTTGCTTTATGAATCTGGGTGCTCCTGTGTTAGGTGAGTGAATATTTAGAATTGTTATGTCTTCTGATTGAATTGTTCCCTTTACCATTATATAATGATCATCTTTGTCTTTTTTCACTTTTGTTGATTTGAAGTCTATGTTATCTGATATGAGAACGGCTACACCAGTTTTCTTTTGGTTTCAATTTGCTCGGAATATTGTTTTCCATTCCCTCACCTTGAGTCTGAATGAGTCCCTGTGGGTTAGATGTGTTTCTTGGAGACAGCAGATACTTGTCTCTCTGTATTTTTTTATCCATTCAACCCGCCAATGTCTCTTGAGTGGAGAGTACAAACCATTCACATTTATTGAGAGAATTTATAAATGGGGTGGATTTCTGTTCTTCCTGTTGAGTAGGACTTTATTGCTCTATTTTACCTCTTGAGCCATTGTGGTATCTGGGCTCTGACCTTTATCTTTTGGGTGAATTTATACTGGTGGGTATCTACCATGTGAGGCTGGGTGGGGCTGGGTTGGGTGAGTCTGCCCTCAAGATCTACAAATGCTGTTAGCAGGGGTCAAAGGTGTGTTCTGTGCTTCTGGGCAAAGCTGCTAGGGAGGGGCTGAAATAGCCCCACTCAGCCAAAAAGTCTGCGTGTGGAGGTGAGGCTGTTTGAGACCTACAGTCTGGAGCAGGACTCGCTCCTTTCCACCCTCTCCTATTTTGTGGTTTCTCCTGGGCCTCTGCCGGCAGGCAGGACCTCAAGCCAGTGGATTTCCCCTGACTGTGAGGCAAGCAGGGAAGTTCCCTGCCCAGGATCATGGCCTGAGCTGGGAGCACGGCCCTCCCATGGGAGAAGGGTTGCCCCTTGAGCATGCTGCAGCTAGGACCCACTCTGATCTGCCCCTGAAGGCACACACACCTTAGTAGACTAGTTCACTAATATCCCTTCTGTGCCCCTGGACAATGTGATCTAGACCTGGGTATATGGGATCTGGCCTGCAGGCCTGCCCCCCGGGGCCCTAGAGATCAATCCCTGACCCTGCCAGGGAGAAGAGTGATGGTCTCAAGTCACCCATGGGGTGTCCAAGCTGGATCTATGTCTCTCTGCTTCGGGATTTGCCCTGCTCTGCTGGAGTCCTTCCACCGTTTGCTTTAGTTTCAATACTTGTATCATAGAACGGTCCATGTCATAAAAGAAGTCAAAAGCAGTCTTGAAAAATTGGAACCCTTCTGCCGGATTGTCTAAAGTCAATTTGCTTTCTGGCACTGCTTCCACTATGTCTTCTTCATTGTTGTCTGGTCCTGGTTCAGAAGCTCTCATCTCCATCAAGTCATCTTCTGTTAATTCCTCTGATGTGGTGTCTATTAGCTCTTGAATTTCTCCAAGATTCACGTCTTGAAACCCTTCATCCTCCACCTTTTTTTCTCATATCCACAATCTCTTTCATGATGTCCTTGATTAGCTCTGTCATAAATCCTGTGAAGTCATGCACAACATCTGGACTCAGTTTTCTCCAGCAGGAATTTATTGTTCTGGGCTTGATGGCTTTCATGGCTTTTTCTACAACAATGATGGCTGCTGATTTTTCTTCTGCTGTTGCTGCTGCTTCTTTTTTTGAGATGAGGTCTGGCTATATCACCCATGCTGGTCATAAACTCTTGGATTCAAGTGATTCTCCTGCCTCAGCCTCCCAAGTAGTCAGGACTACAGGTGTGTGCTACAGCACCTGGTTATTTATTTTTTTTAAATTTACATTTAATTTTTTTTAAGAAATGGGGTATTGCTATATTGCCCAGACTGGTCTTGGACTCCTGGCCTCAAGTGGTCCTCCCACCTCATCTTTAATGGTGTAACTCTTCCAGACTTTTATGATGTCCTCTTTATTGGGGTTCTCTTCTATAGCACTGATAATTCTTTCCATAGAGTTACATGTATAATGAGCCCTAAAGGTTCTTATGACCTCCTGATCTAGAGGCTGATTTAGAGATGTTGTGTTTGGAGGAGAGTGGACCACTTTTATACCTTTGGTGTTAAACTCATGGAGTTCTACATGGCCAGGGATATTGTCCAATATCAAAAGAACTTTAAAAGGCAGTTTCTTCCTGGCAAGATACCTCTTGGCTTCAGAGACAAAGCACAGATGGAACCAATCCAGAAAAAGAGTACTTATTGTCCGGGCCTTCTTTTTGTACATCAAGATGCCCAAAAGATGGGCAGCTGGTGTTTGTCTTTTCCCTTCAAGGCTTGGGGGTTAGAAGATTTATAGGTAAGGGCAATCTTGATCATAAACCCAACTACATTTGCACAAAGCAGTAGAGTTAGCCTCTCTCTTCCTGCCTTAAATCCTGGTGCTTGCTTCTCTTCCTTACTAATAAATGTCCTTTGTGGCATTTTTTTTCCCAGAATAAGTCACTTTTGTCTGCATTAAAAACATGTTCAGGCAGATATTCTTTCTCTTCCATGACTTTCTTAGCAGTGTCTGGGAACTAGTGTGCTGCCTCTTGGTTAGCAGAAGCTGCTTATCCAGTTATCTTGGTATTTTTTATGCCAAAGCTCTTTCTAAAATTATCAAACTATCCTTTGCTGGCATTAAATTCTCCAGTTCTGGATCCTTCACCTTTCTTTTGCTTTAAGTTGTCATATAATGACTTTGCTTTTTCTTTAATCATATGAGCCTATAGTTATGCCTTTCTTATAGCAATCCTTACATGCACATAAAAGCTGCATTTTCAATATGAGATAAAAAGGTATTTTGCAAAATGCACAAAGTTTTCCCACCTGCTGGTGTAGCTGCTGTGAATTGTGCAAATTTCATTTTCTTTTGTTACAACTGTCCTTATGCTGGATTTATTTATATTGAAATGGCGGGCAATTGCAGCTGCAGACCTCAATCACCATATCAAGCAACTCAACTTTTTCAACATAACTTGTAATGCCATGAGTTTTCTCTGCTTCTTGGGAGCACATCCAGCTTCACTAGTGGCACTTTGTATGGGTCCCATGGTGTTATTCAAGGTTTACAGTATAGCACTAAACGTGATGAAAAATATGTGAGAACCCTGAGAGACTACTTTTGCTGTGATATGCAATTTACATGGAGAGAGGAACTGCTCACGCATAGACAATTAGCATCACACAGCATTTTGAAAGGATACTTGCAACACTTGAGCTCACCACAGTAGCAACTGGTGGTGGCTACAAAATTATTACAGTAGTACAGTGTGCACTACAGTTAATATTATGCAGTTATTTAATACTGCATCTTTAGGTTTTTTTACATTTCTCTTCTATGAATTGTGCCATGTATGGTCTGTAAGGGTCTGTGTTCATTGTTTTGATAAATTCTAACTTTTTATAATATTATAGATTTGTATATATTTTATGATACTAAATGATAAGATAGACTGCTATCTACATATATTTTATGCATTCATGACATACTTAACTTTTTCTTAATTTTTTCAATATTTCTAGGCTATGTGGTTGGTCTGTGAGGTTTTTCAAATTGTTGCCAATCTCCAAAAAATTTTCCAATATATTTGTTTAAAAAAA
>CM052444.1:14950053-14978164 GCA_028533085.1 Varecia variegata
TCCTGGGCTCCCTGTGGGTGTAAGCCTTGGGCACTCGCACTTCCTCGGCTACAGGGACCCTGTGCGTGATGGGGACTAGAATCTGCAGAGCATTTGGGGACAACCAGCTCTAATTTATCATATTATCTTGTTTTCTCAGCCTTCTTAATGGAGAAGGCAGAAGATGCTAGAAGACAACCTCTTGCCTCAGTACCCAGTTCAGATTATTAATCTCCATGCTAGTTGTCAACATTGTGTACCCTCCTCCTGATGAACTGTCTCCCCAAATGATTGCAAGCTTGTAGAGGTTGCATTTATGGCTCTCTCTAACAGTGCTCAATAAATGTTCATTTGTGGGGTCTGCCTATAATATTCTTTACTTCTATAGTACTCTTTATCCCCTCTCTGTTTTCCCAGACTACTCCTATTCATTCTTCAAGTCTCTGCTCAAAAATCACTTCCTCTGTGTGCTCCTATCTCAAACACCCAAGTTATCCCTTCATTTTCTCATTTCAATACTTTCCAACATAATACTTTCCAAGCAGTTATGAAATTGCTTGTTGAATGGCTTGTATTTCCTGCTAGAGTCTGAGCTCTGTCAGGGCAGGAGCTGCTCTAATGTGCTGTAACCTAGGACCAAACCATAGTGCTATTTTTAGAGCATTTTGGAATGTCTGCTTTTAGACTAGACATCACACACCTGAATGTTTGCACGGACCAGACAGCTGGCATGTGTGAGTCAAGTCAGCCAGATGGGATTTGGGGAAGTGGAGATGGCCGGCCTCACCTAAAGAGGAAGCTACTACTTAGCATTAGCAGAAGGTGACCCAGAGGCAGTGGCGCCTCATTGCTAAAGCTTCTGATTTTTCTTAAATTTGAAACCACCTCAGTTTTAAATGTTAGCAATCAGTGTTTTTTAGTTAATAAGAAAAAACCCTATATGCTGCTACTTAGCAATCTTTAGGCTATATATAAAAGATATATACATATGTTTATAAATATATATTTATAATCTGATTTTTTCCACTTAATTGTGAGCATATTTCCCAGTCAATTTAACATGTATTTTCAGTTTGCTTAACTATCCAATGGAGATAATAAGATATCATTTCACAGAATTGTTGTGGGAATTAAATGAAATTAAGCGTCCAAAGCCAGAGAGCAGATCTAGGCCCCACGTAAGTGATCTGTGAATAGTAGTCCGTCTTCCCCTTCCTCTTGTTCAGTCTTCATGTCATGGAATCAGTAGTCTAGCAGTGGCTAAAGAGAATATGTTTCCTGGGATACTTTGTGAGGCGTGAATAGATACCGGTTTAGGGGAATTCTATGGACAAATGGATTTGGAGAATGTGATCTAAGCCAATTTAAGCATATGTCTCTACAAAGGACTCCTTAGAGATTTTACTATGCTCGTATGCTTTGTGAATCTTCAAAAAAAGGATAGAGGTGCAATATTTCTCAAATTTAATTGACCTGAATGAGTGTCTCATGAAGCGCACTTTGTAGATTGCTGGGGTCTTGCTCTAAGGCCTCCTTAGGAGCAGCAGTCAGAGCCTGTGAGACAAGCTCCAGACACGTGGGCCTGTATCGCCAAACTACCTACCTTACCAGCCCACCCCGCGTTGGCACTAGCAGTTCTGCAGCGTAGCAGATCCAAAGCCCCCAACTTTATTGATCCTGCTGTGCTTTAGTTGCAAAGCCATAAACAAATGCACCCACTGAACAGCAGTAGGTTGATGCCAGCTAACGAAGCCACTCTCTTGCTAGTGTTGATTTCATCTTTAACTAGCTATTTCCCCAGAAGAACCGAAGGAGGTGATTTTATTTCTGTTGATTCCATTCTTGAGATCGTTATGTTGATTATGTGTATTCTCTTTTTTCATGTCGATGTTTGAAATTTCCCCAGGAAACGTTTTCTTCTGCCTAAGATTGCATAGAGCATCATTTTTAACACATAGTAAATGTTGCTGAGTAGAAAAATGCATGCATTACAATGTATTTTTGCAAAGTAAGAGGTTTATATCTTTGTAATTATTTTCAATGTGTGTTTATTGATTTTTATAATACAGGGATATTAACTTGAAAGAGAACAAATTACATACAACAAATTAAGCACTTGCATGGATTAGAAAATCGAGGTAGTGCACTCAAGGCATGACTAATACGAGAGATAGAAGAACTGTGTGGTTTTACACCACATCTGGGAGGATTTCATCCAGCCACTTGTCTCAAAGGATCTTTAACTGAAATGCAGGTGCAAGATGGCATGAATTTATAGAATTATAGAATTTTAGAACTGGAGGAGAATCTTAGATAAGGAAACTAAGGATAAAAAAAATCAAGAATCATACTCAAGGTCACAGAAAACTGGCGGCATGGCCAGAGCTAGAACCTGTGCTCCCGGACACCGGTCCTGAACTGACCTCCCAGCCACACGCAGTGTCTTATTGAGTCACTTATCAGCTCTGTCACCTTGGGCAAGTGACTCTGTCCTCATTCATAAAATAAAGACAGCACCTAACCCATGAGATAATAATGTGCATGGGTGTAGCATTAGGGTTAGCACAGATTCATACTCACTAAATATCACTTTATTCATTTGACATGCATTTATTGAGTCTTTATGAAGTTTCTGGCCCTAATTTCTTTGAGAACTGATTTTTCTTTCCATTACAGATATTTACCATAGCATTTGACATAATATATATGGCATATTTTTAAGTGTGTAGGCAAACTATTTCACATTTAAATTAAAAAAATCACGAAAAGGAGAAGAAATTCAGTAATTCTCAAATTCTAAAATTCAGACTTGTTAGATGATCCTGGAACTCATGAGACTAAAGTTGCTGTACAAATTAACCTATTAATGTTATTAATTTACTGACTTGTAAAAGTCTTTTTAAAAAGGGCAATGACAAGTGATTCTCAGTCTCTAAAATACTGGATAAAAAGCGCTTTGCTCCAGGAAGCTGGGGGTGCGCTGGCCGGGGGTGGGGTGGTGGTGGGGACAATGCTTTCAAGCGATGGAGCAGTGGGAAGGGTTTGGGCTTCTACTGCTTGTTTTACGTCTCAAGCTTTTTCTTTCAATTTGTCTCCCTCTCAGTTCAGTCGCCTTGATTGACTTATATAGGAGGCTTTGGGCAAGATGATTTCAAAGTGGGGGATAAAAGCTGAGCAGGATCCTGAAAGACTCAGTTCATGGTGCTCATCCCCTCATTCTGCTTCTTTCTAAGGACTGGAGTTGAGATCTGTAGAAATAGAAGACTTGGTGAGTGGTGATCAGGCACCATTTGTTGATCAGTGCTGGGCACCCCCTTCCAGGATGACTTTATATCTGCTAGTAGTTTCTTAGGTGGGGTTGGAAGGAGTAGGGTATAGGAAGCAGTAATGTATTTATTTGAATATCCTCTTCAGCAGGACCTGATGTGTCCCTTAATGTTTTAATGTGACAGGTGGGTCTGTGACTTTCCTTGGCTAGCTCAGGTCTGCAAGAGCATGGCATTCCTTGGAATAGTCTTACAGTTTCAGATTGAGAACTGGGGTCCCCAAGCAGACCCCATCTATGCTTTAGAAGGATCATCTCTAGATCTTTCTGGCTTGTTTCTTATACTTACACTTTTCCTTTTGCCCTTCTTGGGTCTAAATAGCATAGAAATAGTGTTTGTTCCTAGAACACACTTTTAAAAAAAGTTGTTTGGTCAGTTACAGTGGCTCATGCCTGTAATTCTAGCACTTTGGGAGACTGAGGTGGGAGGATTGCTTGAGGCCAGAAGTTTAAAACCAGTCTGGGCAACATAGGGAGACCCCCATCTCTACCAAGAACAAAAAAATAGCCAGGTGTGGTGGGTGGGCCTGTAGTCCTAGCTTTTTGGGAGGCTGAGGCAGGAGGATCACTTGAACCCAGGAGTTTGAGGCTGCAGTGAGCTATGATGACACCATTGCACTCCAGCCTGGGCAACAGAGTGAGATTTTGTGTCAAAAAAAAAAAAAAAAAGAAAGTTGTTTTGAGCCAGTGTCAATGTTTCCAACATGTTGAACAGTTTTATTCTGCAATTCATATTTGGAAACCTGGCATTACAACAAAGTTTTCCACTTTCATGAAAAATCAGTATTTATACATTGCAATTCACTATCATCTGATCCTTGTGTATATTTCCCTCAACTTTATTAAATTTGAAAATGCTTTCTAAATTTAATATTACCTCAAATAGTAAATATTATGTTGGCAAATGTGATACTTTCTACAGGATAGTCCCCAACTTACAGATTATTTATTTCCTATAAATTTATTTAAAAAATTGCTTATTTGAAACTCAGAAAGCACTTTTCCCAAAGAAATACTATGAATTTGATTAGATTTCCACACAACTCTTTTCATCCACGAGGTGCCTGAAATATTGTACATTTGCATTGAAAAGTAGAAAGAAAAACAGTTGCTAAAATAGCAAAGAAGACTAAAAATGTGAAGACTGAACAAGAAACCAATATTTATTTACATCAAATGCTAGATTTTGGGAAAAACAATTTTAATTAGAGGAGAATTTTTAGAACTTTGGGGGAGGTCTTGAAGGGGTTTTCCAGATCATTAAGAGAGTTTGTTGTATGGGTTCTTTAATATATTGGCTTTTGATTTTCTATTCTTTTATATAAGTATCTTAGTAGCATTATACTTATATAAACTTAGCTACAACCAGGGCAGTTGTTTGGCTTCATATGTAAATTTAAAAGAGGAGGTATGACAGGAATGAGTAAAAGAATTGTTGTCTAGCACTGAACGTTGTGTAGAGGATGTATATCAGGAATTGGAAAGGGAGCTGCTAAGGACTGAATTCTGTCCTCCCAAAGCGCATGTGTTGAAGACCTAACCCAATGTGATGGTAGTTGGAGACAAGGGTGGAGCTCCCATGGTGGGATTAGTGACCTTGTAAGAAAAGGAAGAGACACAAGAGCACGTGCTCTTTCTGCCATGTGAGGATACAGGGCGAAGGCAGCCACCTGCAAGCTAGGAAGAGAGCCCTCACCAGGAACCTGACCCTGCTGCACCTCAATCTCAGACTTCCAGCCTCCAGGACTGTAAGAAACAAATGTCTTTTGTTTAAGCCATCCAGTCTGTGATGTTTTGTTATAGCATCCCGAGTTGATGAGAATAAGGGCCAAGTTATGGAATCCTGTGATCATCTCCAGAGGTGAAAAATGTGGTTTGTAGCACAGCCTCAGGGTTGAGTTTTCATTAAGTGGTAAAGGGGAAGGATAAGTACTACGAAGTTGGAAGCAGGAGAGAGAAAATGATTCAGATGATCAAATTTGGGGTGTTGGCAAACAGGGAAGAAAGAGTGAGCAAGAGTTCACTCTGAGAGGGACTGGAGGTTTGAGGGAACTGGAGATTTATGGCTGGACATGCATTTCTGGGAGAGTCCTATATAGACGAGGTTAAGGCTGTCATGTAGCCTTGAGAACAAATCTAGCTTTATTGTGATATTCAGACTTGGAATTTGAAGCTTTCTGTGTTTTTTTCCCAAGTAAAACACATGGCTTTTAAATTTTTCTACTTTTTACATTAGAACATCATGAGATATTTTTTAATCCTCCATAATAGTATACAGTGTAAAGTGCAGTTCTTTTGTTTCATGGTATTTATAAGTTTTAGTGTGTGATTATGTAATAAACTAGCCTTATATATTTATTAAAAGACGAAAATCAAAGACATGGATATTTGCTGTAGTTAAATGTGAACTATGTTGAGGCTAGCAAGACATTGCTGAAATACGTTAGTCTAGCACTCCCACCCCAGTTTTGAAAGGGGGTGGGTGTGGTTGGGTTTTCAGATTTTTTTCATCACCATTTTGCAGATGTCTCCTAATGTCTTTTTGCTGCTGTATCATGTGAGTGCTTTTTCCCATTGGTCTTCCAGAGGTTCTTTTGAGGATCAAGTGAGATAATCTGCTGCTCATGCAAGCACCTTGTAAATGCTAAAGTTCTATGCACGTGTTAATTCGTCTCTGCCTTGCTACTTAGGGACAATGGCTGTACTCAAACAAATGCATTGAGGGCAACTTCCAGGACCAGAAGCTGCAGCTCCGCACTGTTCTCTGCTACACTCCTGGGTTTACTTCTTAGTGAATGCTAAATGCATGTGGCAGGATCCTGACCCCAAATCATTACAATGGATAGACTGTGTGCGCAGAGCTTAAACTATACGTGCGCTTGCTGCAACATGATGGATATAACGGCTTGCTGAGAATTTGATTTATTTTCCAATAGTTTAGCATCCCTCTGCTTTTATCTGATATGACTATTTTACAAGCGTGTGTACCAAGCATGGCTTCAAAATTGCAGGTTATGAAATACAGAAAATGGAACAATTGCTGTGCATAGCAGAAATCTTCCTGTTCAGTCTGCGTGCTGTATATTCTAAAGTAAGATGGGCTGCTGAGTGGTGAGGGGGCTTGCCTAGGCTGTCATCATTTTTTCCCCTACAGGTGAAAGGAAATGCAAGACTTTCTTCTTCATTTTCAACTTCATATTGTTAGTTGGTTTTTCACAGGCTGGTTTGTGATGATGGGTTTTTGCCTTATCATTTGTTGGCATAATAAAAATGACATGATGTTGGGGAAGAGAGCAGTTCCCCTTTAGGATGGAACAGGGTAGCTGATACTAGTAATAGAAACATAGCAGGCTGAGGGGATGCCTCCCCTTTCACCTCAACTCAAATCTCCATTTTTCAATAATGCACTTACTGGCTGAAAAATATTCATCAGATGCATATCATGTATATGCATACCTTTGTGTGCAGGACAGACTGGCTAGTCGACAGTCCGTGCAGTTGATGTACCTGCACGAGAACACTGTTCCTAGAAGGTCAGCTTGCTTCACTGGAGGTTATGTGTAGTTTAAGGTTCTTACCTGAAATACCCCTCCTGCCCCCACAGTTATTATTGACTCTGGGCTGTGTGTAATTGGGACCTAACAACAGAGCAAACTGAGAGCTGGTTCAACTCTGATAACACCTCCACTCTGTTGGAGGTTTCCTTCAGCTTAGCTATGCAAAAGGGCTTGCCAGGCAGTGTGGGATGCTGAGTACCATGGTTCTGGTAGACTTAGGCGGGAGCCAAGAGCAACATACTTGGGAAACTGTGTTGGTGCAGCAGAGCAGGCACGTGCAATGAGGCTGGGGGATTCCATGTGCACTTATTCTTTGGTTGTATCTGGGATGTCCAGCATCTAGGGCCTCCTACCTGTACTGAGCACTTACCAGTGTGTGAACGTGCTTGCTGAAAACTCATATAACTACTCCACTTTCACGAGTAGACAACTCCCGGTCAACTCATGTTCCTTATATGCCTTGCTGCTCCTGAGTTTTTCCAGTTTAAGGGCACACTGCACTACGTATCTCTTTCTGTTGCTCACTGTTTATCTTGGATGATTAATCATTTGATTATTTTCAGTAAGTTAAGTCAATACCAAACAGAGAATTTAGCAGCTATGTCAGAAGAGCACATGGTTTCCTATTTTTTTTTTTTTTTGACAAGTATCCCTTCTGTGGCTTTCTATATGGGATAAATGCCCCAAGTTATTGAGCATTTACTATGTTCTAGGAAGTAGATGCAATAATTATTTTCATTCTATAGAAAGACAACTAGAGTATAGAGAGGTTAAGTGACTTTCTTCCCTCCCTCTCTCCCCCCTCTCCCTCTTCTTCCCTTCCTCCATTCCTCCCTTCCCCCCACTTCCTTTCTCTCTTTTTTCTTCCTTTCCTTATTTCCTTCCTTCCTTCCTTCCTTTCTTCTCTTTCTCTTTCCCACTGAGCACCATTGCCCTTTTCTTCAAATAATATTACGCTGATGTCATTGGAATTACCTTCCTCACATTGGGTGCAGCCTTGGTTGGACAGTGAGTGAAGGTATATCTCCCCAACTCCGCACTACCACCCCCTACAGCCAGACAGGGGCATATGACCCAATCTGGGCCAATTATTTTCTCCCCTGGGACACTAAACTCAAACAGAGTGATCTCTGGGTAGAAAAGCAGTAGAATTTTCTTTTTTTTTTTTTGGAGACAGAGTCTCACTCTGTCACCCAGGCTAGAGTGCACTGGCACCATCATAGTTCACAGCAACATCAAATTCCTGGGCTCAAGCCATCCTCTTGCCTCAACCTCCCGAGTAGCTGGGATTATAGGCATGCACTGCCATGCTTGGCTAATTTTTCTATTTGTGGTAGAGACAGGGTCTTTCTCTTGCTCAAGCTGGTCTTGAACTCCTGACTTATCTAAGCTGTGCCCTGTCAGGATATTAATTTGCTGCCACTGCCTTGATCCTTGGAGAGGCCTTTATTTCTGCCCCTTCTTCATCCATTCTTTAGGTATTTTTTCAATTCTGTGGGCCACACTATAGCTTTTCAATAAATCCCCTCTTTGGTTAGGCTAGCAGTGTGGATTTCAATAGATTGTAGCTAGATAATCCTATCAGATACAGCTAATAACACTGACATTCATCCCAGATAGTGAGACAGACCTTCCTGTATCACTCTGAGCATCCCTGTGATATCTCTTCCTTCTCTAACTGCCTACGGCATCTAGAATCTTCATCATAATTGCCCTTGCCAAATCTATTTTCCATCATTTAGGCTTTGGACTCCTTAATAACCATTCAACAAGTATCTGATTGCCGTCCTTAAAGGCAGGAACCACATCTTCTGATTCTTTTTTTATTCAACAGAGTGGGGGCCATTGGGGCCATCCCCCAGGGATATGGGGCCTAAAGTCATCTTGAGCAACTGAGGCAAATAGTGTTTTTTTCTGCCTCCCCCAATTTTACACAGTTAGTAATCTGGCTTATTACATTGTTCCTTGACCCTTGCTCAGGGACTGCTGCATGTAAGATTTTACTTTGACATGACTGGTTTCAGATGTTTATTGCCCCATAGTTCTGAATTTAAATTTCTGTTAATTATTGGTATAGCTGAACTTACTTGTAGTCATAAGTAAAGAGGTGATTAACTTTAAAAGAAGGTAAGATTGAGAAGATTGTCAAGGACAACTTGGAAGGGAAAGGAAAGTATCAACAACAGCAACAACAGCAACAATGCCCTGCTGGCAGCCTCAGGGAGAGCAAGGGTGGGCTGAGGGTGGGCTGGTGAGACGAGCAGGAGAGCAGGTAGGATGGGGGCCGTTGGGGGCTGGGTATGCAACTGTGCTCCTCAACAAGGATGTTCATTCTTTTCTATCCCGGCTGGGTAGTGTATACTCTCCTTCCTCTCTTTTGCCATCTGGTTCTGCAGAGCCTCTAAAACACCAAGCATGGGAAAGGATATTTGACAAATTCTGTCGTCAGCTGGAAATGAACCAATGCCTGTTGGTTGACTGATTGTCCACCTTCATTCATGTCTTTGTCTGCCCAGTACCTGTTCACATATTTTTTGGTAAAAACAACCCAATTACATTTGGGAACATTTCTCCATGATTCAGTGTATGTGGTTCAGTCTATAACCTCACTGTCAGCTCCTTGGGTGGGCACAGTTCTAGCCATCTCGCCCCCCCCCAGGGCCATGCAATGACACACAGTCCTAAGATTTTCTTTGGAACTTCTGGGAAGAGACTCTCTTTCCAGCAGGCTTTATGAGATGATAGAAAATGGATGTGGAGCTGTTGGCAGCCTTCTCACCCTGCAGTGGCGAGATGGGAGAGAGGCAGCTTTTTGACCACAGTGTTGGAACCCCTGGGTCCAGCCTTGGTCTACAGCTGTCCTAGGCTTTTTACTGTCATGAACTCATACATTTCCTTTTTGCAGTTCGGTTTCTAACAGATCCACTCCCCAGGCATTCTGATTATCTCCGGGATAATCTCTCACAGAAGAGAGGGCCAGTAAAGTTTGGAGACAGGAACTCTCTTAGCCTCCAAAGTGCTTCTTGGATCTTACATTACACAACTTCTTTAAAGAAGGGGTACAATGATTTCTCTGTCAACTTGCACTAAAATAGAAAGATTTGTGCAGGTGATCAAGGTCATGGGTCCCTGTAGAAATGTCAGCATGGTGTGGGTTAGGAACTTCATGACTTGGATTATTACAGCAGAGAAATAGCTAGATTGTCAACAACATTGTGTGAAAGGAAGAAAGGAAAACTTCCTTTTCTCCTCCTCCTATTTACTTCCTTTTTTTTTAATGTTACAAATTTTAATTGGGGAAACCTGAAGTATCAAAACCAGATTTTCCCCCAGAGAATAGGCATCTGGGCTTATAGATGATCTGGTACTTTTATTCGGGTGGTTTAAGAATAATAAGTTCATGTAGGAAAGAGAAGGATGTGTCCCCCTTCTCAGTTACCACTAATAGCATCCTGTCTTTCCTTGATGAAGTCTTTAAATCATGACTAAAGCCTGGACAAGCTTCTCCCAAACCAGTTACAGGGAGTCCATCAGAGTGAGTACTCCGGAACATGGGGAGATTTGATTTATTTTAACAAATCAACTTGTCACAAGCCTAAATTCTTTGTTGGTTGACTGGAGTGACAAACCATAGAACACTTGTCTGTGGCCACTTGATTTCCACCGGACTTACAGCATCAAAGAAGCAAAACGATGTTTGTCCTGATTGAAGTTTGAATCACATAGAGAGGGGTCTAAGGACTGAATGGAAATGAAGACATAAACACACAATCTTAAATTCAGCTGATAAAAAAAATAAAGAGATAAACATGAAAATGAAAATGCCGAGAGGGCTGGTGTCTGGTGCCCAGGGCTGGATGCCCTCACTGGGACTGGAATGGAAGATATTGAGGATGTTATTGGTGAGAGAAGGAAATAATGGAGAAGGCGGAAAGGCTCCAGGGAAATAAGACTTTACTTGCTTCCAGGACTCCTCTGGTGCCGAGAGTTGATTGGCTACAGTCAGTCTACAACCTTGGTGATATTTTAAATTGATTGCATTTGTAGCTTTCGTAGGGGAAAGGGAAACAGGAGACTACACTGATGTTTTGGAGTTGTCTTAGGAAACTGTGTTATGTATTTAAAATGGAATTGTGTTTAGATTTGGGAATAAGGCAGAAGCAAGCAGGGTATTTCGCGTGCCATGATTTCCCTTCACTTATTAACTGCTCTGCACTCCTGCCGAACGTTGCCTGTTTTTTATTCAGGTCTATGTGCACATATTTGCATGCACTTGTGTAAACTAAGGAGAATTACAGAAGTACTGGATTTGGGGAGGGGTTCTTTTAAGTTTCTGTGGGTTCTTGCTGCCTGAATCGAGGTGGAGGAGTTTAGTTCTGAAACGGCAGTGAAGCACTGCCTGTGGGCACCCTGTCACTCACGGCTTCATGGAAACAGGTGACAGATGGAATTAGAACGGATCCGGGGTTGGGATGAACTGAGTCCCAACACTGATTCCTCCTAACGAATAGATACATAATAACTTGGATGTACAACTTATTCTTGGAGTCTCGGTTTCCTTATCTATAAGACAAAGATAACAATGCCTTTCTCCCAGGAGTGTTGGAAAGATTACATGAGATGATGTATGTGTACCTCGGATGTCCCCAGCAGCGCTGCCCTCTTGCACAGAATGTAACATGCCCCCTGGAGTAGTGCAATGAGGCATTCTGGTCCCTGCACCCTCCAGTTATCTGGGACCTACCTTACATTTAAGGTAAACGTAAAATGACTTGAGCCACCAAGGGTCCTCTGGCGGGTGGGGCTGCTGGGGCTCACATTGGCTGGGTTGTCTCTTGTTTTCAACTCTGGTTGCTGCTGGGACCTTGTTTGACATTTCGTTTTCTGCAGCTCCTGTTGCAGATCTAATTCCAGCCTCCTGCACTCCCTAAGGACAACCCTACAAAGTTGTTGTCTACAACAGATTTTACGGAGGGTTTGGATAATCGAGGAGAGCTATGGCATGGAATAGAAAGTACGTTCAAAGTGAAATGTTAGTTTTTACTATTCTTAAGCTCCCTGCCCATTCTGGCCCCACGACTGCTCTGGCAGCGCTTCTCCTCTTGGGGCTGCTCCCAACAGTCGCTGCCACCTGCTCTTAGATCCTCGTATTTCTAGGCCCCCCAAACCCCAATCTTCACATTTGCCACTGAAAATCAGAAACATTCTCCTACTTGAGTATGGAGCATATTTAATACGTCCATCTCACGGTAGGCTCTGGTGTCCACCTTTGCAGAAATAAAAACCCACTTAGATATATAAATCCAGTCCCTCCTCTGCCATGTGGGAGTGCTGTAGTCATTTAGTTTGTAAGCAATAATTGTTTCTCTTCTCATTACAGCTGCAAAGCGCTAAGCCCATAATAGATGCTCAGCAAACGGGAGCTAATGATAGAATGAAAACAATAATGTTAACACTGAAAGCAAGGAGGACAGGGAGTCTGTGTCTAGTCTGTGTGTGGCTGTACTGTGTGTGGCTCCCATCCCTACACCAGGCAGGGGAAGTCTGTGGACTCTGGAGTGGGCAGAGGAGGAGTTCATTCAACAACCACACACTGTCCCAGATGCCTCTGTAAACACAGTGTTTCAAAGACACTGTTCACGTGGCTTGGGTGTGTGCCTTTGTGTGAGTTACCCATGGCACAGACGATATTCAGCTAATACCCCAAAAGTGATACAAGAGAGCAAACATAAGGAGAATTCCGCAAGTATTCTGGATCACAGATGAATAAAGACCAAACAGGTCTAGAACTGGTCTGAACATGTTCTGAACATGGTTTGAACATGGGACACCAAGGTGGACTCCCTCCCCTCCATCAGGTCTTGGTTAAATGTACCTTCTCAGCGAGGCCTTCTGGGCTACCCTTCCTGACCTCATAATCCCCTGCCCCAAACTGCCTCTTCCTCTTTTTATTGTTCTCTAGATCACTTATCACCATTGGGTAGACTATATATTTTATTTATGCTCCTCTTAGTTTTTTCTGTTCTTCTACTAGAATATAAGCTCCCCATGGGACATGATTTTATTCTGCTATTTCCTGCTGTGTCCCAGAGCCTGGCACCTTGTGGGCTCTGTAAATATTTGTTGACTGTTTATTGACTGACTGACTGATGAGGATCTGGATTATGGAAACAATGCCCTGGTCTCTTATATGCATTATTTTCTACAAAGAGCTTCCGTGTGTATCACCTTACTTAATTCCTACCAACCTGGGAGGCAGGTAGGGAAGGCAGGCTCAGCATGTTGACGTGAGCTCTCCAAGTCACGTATCACTTATAGGTAGTGAACTTGGGGGCTTGAACCCTTCTCTTTGACTCCAAACCCAGTGTCTTCCCCACTGCATACACCAAAACACAGCAAACAAGTGTTGTTTGCATAAAACATGACAAATACTTTGGGGTAGAAAGAGCGATGCGAGTGTTCTGGGCTAAATGTTGCAAGCATCTCTGTTGTCCCATTATCCTAGTCTGAACTGCTTGGTGGCCAGGGTCTTGCCTGCCAAAGTGAGGACAGGTACCGTATATCTCATGACGGCACCACACCAGCTGCAGTCTCAAATGTTGAGGCTCCATGCCAAGTTAGACAAAACCAGCCCAGACTCCCTGCAAGCTCAAGCTTTTCACGGGCAAGTCTGGACGAGCCCAGTAGCATTGGTGGGGGCCTGGGTAGGGGGAGGTAGTTTCCTGAGGGTGGAGGGGCTTGGGGGGCACATGTTCATAATAATAAAAACTCACATCTGTCAAGAGATTTATTGTCACCACATTTCTTTAACATTTACTGTCAAATTTGATTTTTAAATTTTTAAATGCAACACTTCCAGTTAAAACAAGCAGGCATGGACAGATTGTGCAATGAGTCCAATGTTAGACTATTAGCATGGGACAGAATTAAATTTTCAGCTCAGGATGTTTGAAGCCAAAATTGATGTTTTCTTCTTTCCATTACTAGGAGTGTTTCTCAAAGTTTAGCATTAATGGGAATCATGTGGAGAGTTAAAACAACCCCGGAGATTCTGATTTTGTTGGTCTGGGGTGATGTACAAAAACCTGCATTTCTCAAGCACATATGGTAGTGAAACTCAACGGAAATCAAGCAGGTGGGAGTGGGGTGGGATGGGTAAATTCACACCTACCAGGTACAAACCCACTATCTGGGTGATGGATACACTTATAACTTTGATTCAAAGTGTACAAAAACAATTCATGTAACCAAAAGTTTGTACCCCTGTAATATCCTGAAATTAAAAAAAAAAAAAGAATCTGCATTTCTAACAGTCTCCCAGCTGAGGCTGATGTTACTGGTCTGATGACTATACTTTGAGGAGCATGGACAGAAAGGGGACAGCAAAGTTTACAATTTCCTGTGCAGTCGGACTTCCCTCCAGCCACTGTCCTGCATCCTCATATTACACCCTTGCTTACTCCTCTCCAGGCATACTGGTCTCCTTGCTGTGCTTTGAGCACTCCATGCATGCTCCAGCCTCAGGGCCTTTGCACCTGCTCTTCCTTCTGCCTGGAATGCTTTTCTCCCTGGATATCCACATGGCTCACACCTTTTCTTCCTTAACATGCCCAGGTGTTGCCTTGCAGTGATGCCTTCCCTGACTATTCCCACCCTTGGTGCCTTGGGTCTGTTGTTATTAATACTTTCCATAGTACTTATCACCACATATCCCAGGTAATTACTTATTTGATTGCCTATCTAACTACTCTCTCATAAGAGTATACACTCCAAGGACAGATCTTCATCTTTTCAGTGTATCTCCAGCATCTAGGACAGTGCCTGTCATAGAGCACCTCTTTTTTTTTCTTTTACCTCTCCCCTCCTCTCCCTCCCCACTGGTTGATTTCCACTGAATTTTACTTCCGTCTACACACAGCACCTCTTAAAAAGCAGTTGTGGAATGAATAGAAGGAAGGATTAGGCAGAACCAAGAGCTTTGCCATTTTGTAATCACAGATTTTCTTGTTTGTACAGGAGGGTTTCAACCCTCAAAGGGAAAGATCTTAGTCAGAGTCACCCACAAAGAACACTTGATGAGACCAGAAAGTGCACGACCAGCCGTGAGTTTCAGAAAGATCACCCTCTGCCCAGGGTGACTAAGGCGGAGGGGCAAGGGGTGAAAGGGTGCAGAGAGCAGAACAGGGCGCCAGGAGAGCCTGCTGAGGGCTGTGTCAAGGCTGCAGTGCAGGTTCCTAAGTAGGCACCAGACCCAGCTGGACCCACTTTGCCGTGCAGATGGGCTTGCATGGCCAGGTCCCCAAAGCAAAGTAAGAAGAGGAGACACTAAACAGCCAGCAGCAATCTTTTCTTGTGAATGTTATAAACAAATTTACATAAAAGAAGGAAATTGGTCTTTGTTTACTTCAGTAAAAAAATAAGAATATATTTATATAATTTAAAAATTGCAGAAAACCATTGGGAAATCATTCACAATTGACAATTGTTGCCATTTTGCCAAATTTACTTTAATATTTAATAAAATAAAACATTGTAGATAAAGTTCACATGCCTTTTGTCTGCCATCCCAGCCGCATTCCCCTTCCCAGGTCCCCAGAAATAACCTATCATGAGTATTGAGTAATTTTTCTGGGGAGTGGAAATAGATCTAGCTATATTTAGCAACATACATCTCAAAAATTACAATTTGGTGGGAAAAAGAAAGTTGTAGAATGAGTCTTTACAGTATAATGTCTTCAATTGAAACACACACCCACTAAGCAGTGTTATATATTGTTCATCCTTCAAATAAAAACTTCTTTAAGTAGAAGGGAGCACTTGAGGAAAGTTTCAAAAAGATCAGTGCTATTTAAGAATAACTCTCCATAAAGGAAATCGTTATGAAAGAAGAGGGAATAACGATCTAGTACTGTTTAAGATAATGTCAATTTCATTTTACACAGTTTCTTGAGTTTCTGAGAATTTTTAAAAGTTATGGTGATAAGATCTAGAGAAATACTAACACAGGTGGATTTGAATTTATTCATTGAATACTTGTACAGTTGAAAGAAGCCCTTGAAATGAATTAGATACATGATTGATTAATGATTAGTTTTATTCATTCTGGGTTTATGGCTAAAGCTTTCCATAGTATGTTTGCTTGCAGAACTCTATTTAGCAAACCTTTGGTCTTGGTGACTATATAAATTGGCAATTACATGCACTTTAAACAGAGGAATATTGTGTTGAATTAAATTGTACAGCAGTTTGGGTTGAACCTAGTTCAAGCTAGCAAGTCTTTTGCTTATTAAAACTGTGCTATAGCTATAAAATCTTTATATTATCTGAAGATACACTCTTTTACGAAACAATCACATTATCAGAATGGTTTCTCAGAGTGTGAAAAGAATAAGATATTAAAATATATTTGAATCATGAATCATATTTGATAGCACATGTTCTTTTCTCCTTGCTTCCTTTGCACATAGGGCTCGATTCTGGGCAGTGTCTCTCAGAGCGTCTATCAGATTACCCCTCGTGGCAGAGGAGGGGGAGGGATCGCCCAAGGGCTCGGGGGCTTTGTTCAAAGCGTCTCCTGCAGTAAGGAAATATTTCTTTGAATGTTCATGTTTTTATTTAAATTTCGTAAGATTTTACATTCTGTGCTGAAATATTTCCACATCTGTATATGTTATTGAAATTATTTACCAGTTAAATTATTTACTTTTTTACCCCCAAATCTTGATGCAAAATTGGTTCTCCAGAGAAAATGGACGCGATTATTCTGGCATTTTGCCACATTTCCCTGGGATGATGGGAACACAAGGCCAATAAACAGTCCTATAAGGTATTATGTTATGTTATGTTATGTGGAAAAATTATATTTTCATTACCTGTGATTTTCATTGCTTTAATATTTCTTCTGGTTATCTTATGGACAACAGATTTGGGTTTTTTTTTAAACCATCTGTTTTCTCTGTACCTTGGTTTGTCCATTTATAAAGTGGGATAAGAAAAATACTGTGGTGAATGAATTTCTCAGATTAAGGTAACCACATACAAAACTATATGAACAGTAGCCAACATTTAATTAGTGTTGATCATGTGTCAGGCACTGTTCTGTGTCCTGCCTGTGGGTAAATTTATCTAGTCCTCACAACAGCCCCATGAAGCAGGCACTTTTATCATATTCGTGTTCAGATTAAGAGTGTGCAGTGGTAGGACTCAGGCGATCACCCCACTACAGTATAGAAGTTTTCAGACATTCTCATAATTATGGTCAAATAAGTTTTGGAAATGATACATATTATACACTATTGGAGAATCACGATGACAATGTAATATAGACCCTGAAAATTGTTGCAGTGAAAAAAACCCCAATATAATTCTGTTCTAATTTTTGCTAATCAAAATTTCCTAAAATAATTCGATCACAGGGTATCTTTCCACCCCTCCCTTCCTCCTTTTGCAGAACAGCTATTACAAGTGCCCAGAATTAGTGTCCTGGGAATTATTGTCAGGGACAGGGCAATGGGGGGACCCACCCAGGGCACACAGTAAAGGGTGCACTGTCTGGAGAGTTACAGAGCCATATCAGACCAGCCAAAAGCTGGTTACTTGTCATTGTCACCAGGTACCAGTCAGTACTTTTAAACAATTTCATTGATAAAATACCTCTCCCTGGGAAAATGTTTTGTTTGTTTAGGTTGTTTTTTTTCTTTTCTTTTTTTTTTGAGACAAGGTCTCACTCTGTTGCCAGGGCTAGAGTGCAGAGGCATCATCATAGCTCACTGCAACCTCCAACTCCTGCCTCTTGCCTCAGCCTCCCGAGTAGCTGGGACTTCAAGTGCACACCACCACGTCTGGCTTATTTTTCTATTTTTTGTAGAGACAGGGTCTCGCTCTTACTTGGCTGGTCTCAAACTCCTGGCCTCAAGCATCCTCCTGCCTCGGCCTCCCAGGGTGCTAGGATTACAGGTGTGAGCCACTGTACTTGGCCTATTTGCCTAAGTTTTAAACAATTATTATGGCTATTATTGACTTTTAATATACACGTAGGTTTCAACTTAGCACATTTTTATTATCCTTTAATAAACACTGTATTCTACGTGAATATTAATTCAGACAATCCTAAGTTAGAAAGTCCTTCCCTTCCCACCTCCCTCTCTGCACACAAATAAAGTCAGAATCATTAGTGCTTGTTTCAGGAACAGAGCATGCCTCCTACCCCAGGGTTAGTATACTTGCTGTGTTTAAACAGTAGGTTTGACATAAACAATAGCAGAGTGACTGTAGAGACAAAGAAATTGCACTTGGGCTATATCAATTCTATTATTCTATATGGCCACTATATGACTATCACTATTCTCTCTGTTTATTTCTGTTCACAATTTAAAACACTGAAATAGAGTGAGAATTGTGAAGTGTCATATTTGTATTTGGCAAGTAGAAATTTTAGTTCATACATAAAATATTTTACTAAATTTAAATAATATCTTTAAAATAGAAATTTATTTGAAAATAAGTCTCATTTAATAATTAAACATTTAATATTAAATGGCAATGCTATTCACTTCTGAGGCAAACAATATGTAAGTAGGTATAAGTTGCTTCCCCTTTTTGTCAAAAAATATGAATTTGATGGAAATTATTAATCCATTGCTTTGATTTCTTTGCTTATTACCAGCACGCTATAAACATGAAATTCAATTAAAAAATTTTTCACTGTTTCTGATTCCCTTCTGGCCTTTATTATTATTAATTTTGTGATTATTCCATTGTAAGGAGAGAGAAGAAATGAGCTGCTCTGAGTGTCAAATACAGTAGTTATATCATTGCACTTGAATGAGATTAAGATTCCCTTTTGGGAAGTTAGATTTATCTGCCCAGCTAATCATCTGTCTTGTGACAGGCCTAATAACTTCTAACCAGACATCCCTTTATTGTACCTGGTCTAACAATGTTATCTACCCACTGTCCCCCCTTTTAGAAACATGTCGAACAAGAGAGAAATCTTGGAATTGGCATTCTCAGGAGGCTTTTTTTCTTGTGGAGAGTTTGAAATAAAATTTGGGCTGGACTTTACAATTAATTAGTCTAAAAAGTTGCTTTAACATGTATTAGATGAAGCCTATTATTAAAAAGCAGAGTTCCTGCCTCTTCTTAGGTGTCATTCTTTATTGAAGATCTTGTTTAAAGCCTTCTCTTGTCACTCCTGAGACAGTTTCCTCACTTAAATTCCTAGAGAGTTTTGGGTCACATCTTCTTATATCCCGTTTTGTCCTAAATCCTTGGTTTCTAGTCCTATTTCCCCTCACTGGATTATTAGCCATTTAAGGGCATGACTGTGCTTTATTCCCCCTTTGTAATCTCATTCATTCATTTAGTCATTAGAAATTTATTGAGCATTTACTATGTGCCAGGAACTTGATAGGCCCTTAGTAAAGACAGCATAGCCCTCTACCTTCGAGGAAATCATGGTCTACCAAGAAGATAAGCATGTGGAGCAGTATGTGTAGCACAGTACAGAAGGCACACAGGAGCATGGAGAGAAGTGTCGAATAGGGGCACCAGAGGATGGGCGGGCATGATCAGGGATGACTGCCAGAAGGAGATGATTGCAAAAGAAACACCTGTTGCGCTGAGCTCTACCTTGTGCCTACTGGAGGAACTGTATTCCATAGAGGGGATACCATTTGAGATAACTCTTGCCTGCAGAATAAGGGTTGTGAGTGGGGGAGGGAAGTATAGTCCCTTGGCTTTTGAATAAACCTACTTTAAACTGTTGGAGACCCCTAGCTGCAAGCCTGGGCTCATCATGGGGAGGGACATTGTTGCCAGACCCAGCCCTTTCTTGGGTCAACTCATTCTTTCCCGGTTGGGATGTCCTTTTCCACTCAGACAGTGTTCTTCAGCAGTCTGACTCAGGTGGGTGAGTTATCTATCTCAGAGGTCATAGCGTCCCTGTGGTTTTGGAATGTCTTTAGTTAGCAGTGGGATTTTTGTTCTGAGTTACAGGAAGAACTATGAGCTACATCTCATGAATATTTGTGACTTTCCTGTAAAACTAGCAGGGAACTTAAAATTATTTGAATGTATTGTTTGCTTTTGAATACAGGAAAATGGAGGTATGGGTTGGGTAAGTGCTTTTTTAGTGTCACATGTTAAGTGACCAAGGTGGGAACAGGTTAGTGGATTAATAACTTGGGGCACTGTCCACCAAACTGTGCAAGCTGACATGGCGCCAAAGACCTTGGCTTATAGTAACTGCAAGTTTTTAGAATTTTGTGTTTAAAATATAGAAAAGTAATGATACATTAACTTTTCATTACACAGTTAATTTTCTTGTTGCTTTTGTGTGTTTGTGTGCATATACCTGTGTGAGGGGTTCTTTTTTTGAGTGAAAAAGGAGAGATCTGAGTGCATGTAATATGCTTGACTTGGAGACTACACACTGAGTGCATTCATTTGCATCACCACCTAATTATTAACTCTATTAAATGCTCTGAGGTTTTTGTGTTGTTTTAATATTTGAACACCCATGACACTTTCCAGCCCACAATAGAAAATTATTGACTTTTGTCACATATAGTAGTCCCCCCTTATCCACAGTTTCATTTTCTTCAGTTTCAGTTACCCATGGTCAACCAAGGTCCAAAAATATTAAATGAAAAATTTCAGAAGTAATTAATTCACAAGTTTTAAATTGCATGCCATTCTGAATAGCAGGATGAAATCTCATGCCATCCTGTGCTGTCCCTCCTGGGATGTGTGTGAATCATCCCTTTGTCCAGGGTATCCACACTGTCTACACTACCTGCCCTCTAGTCACTTAGTGGCCGTCTTGGTTATCAGACTGACCATTGCAGTGGTATCACAGCACTTGTGTTCAAGAAACTGTCATTTTACCTAATAATGGCCCAAAGCACATGGACAGTGGTACTGGCATATTGTTATAATTGTTCTATTTTATTATTAGTTATTGTTAATCTTTTACTATGCTTAATTTATAAATTAAACTTTATCATAGGTATGTATGGATAGGAAAAACCCTAGTATATATAGGGTTCGGTACTATACACAGTTTCAGGCATCCACTGGGGTCTTGAAATGTACCCCCCTAGAATAAGGGGGGACTACTGTGTCTTCAAGTCCTTTGAAGATGCTAACTTATTCTTCAATCTTGGCTTTTAGGAAGATGGAGGAGTCCTTCCCTAGTGCTATTGCTCATTTTTTATGTAGAGGGGAGCAAGCCTATGTCAATAAGACAAACACCTTGCCCAGGGACTCAGTGGAGGCCTGGTCAGTGCAACTCAGGCTCAGGATGGAGTAACCTCTAGGATGACACATGCCACTGTAGAGTTCCTGGCTTGTTTGGAACTACAGTCAAAGGTTGTCACTTGAGAGAAGCTGGTGGAAGACGGGGGTACAGAATCCTCAAGAAACTCTTTGCCACCTGCTGGAGTTTGGCTGGCCTCCTCCACCCAGGCCACAGCAGGCTGAATTGAAAACCCCTCTACCACCTGCATGAAGAAGAGCGTTTCCGTGCTACTCCTTAAAAAGAATAGCATGTTTGGGGAAGAGAAGGCTTTATCCAGAATTGCCTTCAAAGTGTTGTTGAGCAGGTAGTTGCTTTGATGAGGAAAGATCTCCCAGCCTAGGGGCAGCACTGTGTAAATCCCACTCAGGAGCTCTGCTCTTTACATTTGAGTCTAGCCTCTCTTCAGCCCCTGACTTGGCTACTCAAGAACTCTCTGTAGATTTATTCATTGAATTGGGTTAAGTGATTACTCTCTCTTTTTGGCCTCTTTAAAATGCAGACTCCCTGAAGAGATAGGCCATTAAGCTGTTAATATTTAGACCTTAGAAGCAATAGTTTTATAACATTTTATTTCTATTCTGATGAGGGGGCATCCAGGCAGCAAAGGGGGATTGTAGTGGGATGTGTTGAAAAGTGGGAGGTATAGTGGGAAAAGGTATTTTAGTCCCACCCTGGCTTAGGGTCTGGTAATATTTGTGTGGGTTGAATAGGTTGACTGGCCAGATGTGCTGATGCTGAAGTTGGGTGCTGGGGACCTGGGGCCTAGAGCTTGAGACCAGGAGGTGTAAGGTGAGGAGAGAGAACAAAAATGAGGTAGGAAATACTGTTTATTCAGGGTCCTCTGAGAAGCAGATGCTCAGGCTGGATTAGACATACTAGAGATTTATTAGAGGAAATGCCTGTGAGGGAACCTGGAGAGGGAGCCAGGAGGAGCCGGGAGGAGCTGGGAGGAGCCAGGAGGAGCTGGGAGGAGCCGGGAGAGCCCTCACACCATGATGTAGGTCTGACCCTTGTGAATGCAAGAGGGAAGGAAGGGAAGTTGGGTGGGAGAGGGTCAGGCTGATGGGGAGCCAGAGGAGACTATCATAAGAATTCTCACTCTTCCAGGAATGGCCCCTCCTCAAGGTTCCTGCTGTGATCAGCTGGGAGCAGGTGGTGGGAACTGTGGCCTCCGTGTGAATGTGGTGATGGATTTCAGAGAGAAGCCACTGGGCCTGTTCAATTTTGCACCTTTCCAGCAGAGATCTAAGGGATGCACTGTCATGCCAAAGTGTTTTCCATAGACAGGGAGGGCCTGCTTGGAGCTCCTTCCAGGTGTGAGTCACATGGTGTGGAATTGAGCTGCCAGGGTCATAGCACATGTTTGGAGTGGCCAAAAGGAAGATGAAGGCATACACATTCTTCTGTGGCATGTGATGTCATGTAGTGGAAAGAAGGTGGGCAGATTGTTACTGGTCCAACTTTTTTTTTTTTTTTTTTTTTTTGTTTTTTGAGACAGAGTCTCACTCCGTTGCCCGGGCTAGAGTGAGTGCCGTGGCATCAGCCTAGCTCACAGCAACCTCAAACTCCTGGGCTCAAGCGATCCTTCTGCCTCAGCCTCCCAAGTAGCTGGGACTACAGGCATGCGCCACCATGCCCGGCTAATTTTTTCTATATATATTTTTAGCTGCCCATAATTTCTTTCTATTTTTAGTAGAGACGGGGTCTCGCTCTTGCTCAGGCTGGTCTCGAACTCCTGAGCTCAAACAATCCACCCGCCTCGGCCTCTGGTCCAACTTTTTGCTCTGATGCTTACTGTCTGCATGGCCTCAACAATGGTACTTTGGATCTCTGAACCTCAGTTTATGACTCATCTTGCAAGATGCCATGAGCATAAAATGATGCTATGAAATGCTTTGTACCATACTTGCCACAGAGCAGACATTCTGTAAGGGGAAGCTGTTTGTGATTCTCTTTCAGGATTTGACCAATATGTTGTGTTTTAAAATGTGCTTAAATATGCTCTTGAGATAACAAAAGCATGCTGTTAGATATATCAGTTGGTATATTTTAGAAGATGATCCCAAACATGACCACATTTGTGTAGTGACGCCTGGCTGAGAACTCTAATATGTGACCAAGCTCATTTTCTATATCAGCGTGTCATGCCCTAAGGCTGATTTGGTTTGGGACCACATCTGAAATTTAGCAGAGGCTATTATATTTGGTAGCCACTTTTTTTTTTTTGATATACATGTTCATCATGTTTTTTAACATGTCAGAATGATTAAGTTGTTCCTGGAAGAGGATTGGCATGGGGTAGACCAGGAGTCAAAAGGTAATGACAAGTCATTTGTGTAAAGGGCTTCACAGTTTATAAGGTGCTTTCACAAAAGTTGGGCTGCAGGGTATGGTAGGTATTAGCATTTCATTTCGCAGACACAGAAAGTGAAGTACACAAATTCCCAGTGTGCACAAGAACATCTGTGCTATGAGTGTCATGGAGGGCATGTGCAGAAATTAGAGCACTCTTCCAGGAGGAAGTCAGTTCACTTTACATGCAGCATGTCAAAAGGATGCAAGGCATGGGGTTTGGGTAGAGATGGAAAATACACTCTTTTCTTGGGGATAGTCACTCACTTGAATCTTGGAGGGTGTATTCCCAAAATTTGCTTAGGAGGAAGCTACAAAAGGTGACAGCACTGAATACCAACCTAATGTGACTTTAGGCAAATGCGAAGGTCTTTTAAACAGCTATTTCTTGGGAAACAAGGAAAATGGCTATGCTAGTCATCTGCCTATTTCCTCTCCACTCCATTTCCCTGCCCTTCTGTGTCCTGGTCTGTTGCAGGGAACTACATTTCCCAGGTCCCTTGCCTTTTAGCTTGAAGAGAGGTTTGGCCAATGAGTGGAACCAGCAGAAAACCGGGGGGCAGGAAGAGGGCAGCCAGGGCATCTCTTCCTCCTTTCTGCTTTGGGCACCTTCTCTAGCAGCAGCTGAGTCTCCGCTGTGGCTCCAGCTTCTGTCAGGACCCTGTCCCTTCCCTTTGTCCCTCCTACTTAGGGTTGGTAGCAGCTTCCTGTTGTTGCTCATCTCTGAGTTGCTTCTCTGCCCCTCTCTGTCAGCTCCTCATCTCTTCCATCACCTGTGCAATCAATTCCCTGCATTAAATTTCCTTTAATTGAAATATCTAGAGTAGTTTCTTCTTTCTGACCGGATCTTGGCTGATATAATACCTAGTGTTTATTAAGTTATGAGCATGTACCAGCTATTCTCAATTTTTAAAAATCTCCTCATTTAATCCTTATGACTTACATAACCCTATTAGTAGGCATTGTGATGATTTGTTCCAATCTACAGGTGAGAAATGAGAAATTGGAAACAGTGAGGCATGATGTAACAAGCTCATGGTCAAACACCAGAGTAACTGTGGTGGGAGCTAAGCCCAGGTGCTCAGGTTGACCACTGCACCACAGTGCCTCTTGATTTAAGCCTCAGAACTGCTTGAAAGAGCTGAACTGCTTCCCATTTGCCACTTGAGAGCTTAGACTTGCCCTCTAGAGGTGACATGGGTGCCCACGAAACTGCACAATGCGCCTTTATATCTTTAAAACAGTTAAAAGTTTTAACTTTATTTTTCATTTCTGATTTGAAAAGTAATCTGAGGCTGGGCATAGTGGCTCACGCCTGTAATCCTAGCACTCTGGGAGGCCCAGGCAGGGAGGATCACTTGAGCTCAGGAGTTTAAGACCATCCTGAGCAAGAGTGAGACCCTGTCTCTACTAAAAATAGAAAAATTAGCAAGACGGGGTGGCATATACCTGTAGTCCCAGCTACTCAGGAGGCTGAGGCAGGAGGATCATTGGAGCCCAGGAGTTGGAGGTTGCAGTGAGCTATGATAACACCTTTACACTCTACGTGGGGTGACAGAGTGAGACTTTGTCTCACAAAAAAAAAAAAAAAAGTAACTTGAACATCTGAACTCATGGAAGAAATTTCAGAGATAATAGCATACAGAAGTAGAAAGTATCACACATAACAATTTCTTCATCTAGCAATCATTAATATGTGGGCATTTTTTTCTTCAAGTTTTTTTGGTACAGAAAAAATATTTTAGGAACTATTTTTTGCGTAATTTGATTTTAAAGGAGAAAGTTGACTATGATCAGGGATTATGTCTTGCAAATAAAAGCATCTGAAAAGAGAAACTAATATATAATAAAAATGTTGTGCTCTATGACTACATTGCCCTAAAAGTTCACTAGCACGAGGCACTATGGATATTTGGCCAGGTAGACCTAAGGTTAAGGAAAAAGTGTGAAATCAGCAAAACTCAGGCTCTGTGCACACCATGAAAATGTGCCTACTAAATCTTATTCAGTATGTGTCAGACTCCTTACATTTCGGTTTTCCCAGAAGATGACTTTGGGATGAAATATTGAAGCTCTTTCAACTGGAACAAAACATTCTCTATTTGTTATACCAATAATGTTTAACTTCTTGCATTTTACTAGTGCTCTCCACCTGAGTTCTCCCTATCCACCTAGAAAAGCAAACCCCAGCAATAATTTAAATCCTCTGAGGTACATTATGAAAAACATGTGCAGCAGAATAGCTATATGCTAAGGTAGGAGCCCAGGGATGAAATCCTGAGTTCTACTCCCTGAACTCTCTGCTTTGCCATCATGTGGTGGGTGGTTCGCCCCACCCTTACCATGCTTCAGTGTTTCCAATCAAGGAGAGCTGTGTGGACAATATTTCCGGCAGGTACTTTTATAAAGGCATTGTGGGAGCATAGAAGATTATAGGAGGAACTCTGTTTAACACTTGTTGTGCCCTAGTTCAGGTTGGGTTCAAGGCTGAAGAGTCCTAATAAGGAACTACGATTTAGAGGCGGTGATTTGGAATGCTTTTGTGAGCTTAAAGATTTGACATGAAATTTTCCCTAAATTGCAAATGTTTGTATCTATTCATCAGACTTCAAAACTTCTTTGGAGCTGTCATTGCATGTAAGTAGATTTTCTTTCTGTTTTGCAATTTTTAGTTTGCTCTAAAATTACCTTGTTTATTTACTCTCCTCTCCAAGGACTGTCCCAACGACTACTTTGGTGTAGTGTATAAGAGGAAAAAGATGATAAAGGCAGCCAGAGGAACCTGACTGCACAGGGTATGGGATGGATTCTTACCAGTAGCACAGAGAAATGGTAGAGCTGTTTGCTCTTGTATATGGAGGAGAAGAAGAAGAGGAGGAAGACGAAGGAAAATAGGGTGCAAAAAAATCATAGAAACTCACAGGTGGGAGTCAGAGGCATCTCTTTGACCTGGAGATAACTAAAAGAGACGGATAAAGATAGCGATATGCTTTGTTGCAAGAGTCTGCTTAATTGAAATGATGTGATTAGGTCTGGAAAAAGGAAGGAAACAACTGCAGTCTCTCTGCAGTCAAACAAAGATCCTATGAGGAACTGTGTTTAAGCCTGGGATCAAGGAATTGGAACAAGGAAAGGTCTTGATTCCAGCTTTTACTGTATTAATGTACTTCAATCTCTGGCACTAAGAAAAGGCCTCTGGAGAAAGCGTGCATCCAAATAAAACAATTTGTCATTTCCTGGGGTAGTGGAGGAGGATGCAAGAACCTGCTGCTTTGTAAGACCAGAATCTCATCAAACAAGAAAACCCGTCAGGATGGTCCATGTGAATGAATGAAATGGAAAGAATCATTTCCTTAGAACTACATTATTCCTGTTTTTCATGAGGTTTTTCATGTTGTCATGTTCAACTTTGTTTTGTATCCATATTTTTTTTCCTGTACATTTTCTTCATAGATTATTGCTCCTTGGCAATCATGTTATGAACTGATGGGTTATGTTTAGCATAATGGACACCTATTGTCTGGGAGAGCCAGAACTCCCTTTCCTCCATTCTCTTCTTTAGGGGACAGCACACGTCTGTGACAGAGAATGTATGTGTCCACCAAAGCCTGTTTGCTCTTCCTCTGGGGCACCATGTGGCAAAGAGCCACCTGACCAAAACTCTCTTATAAATAAGAAAAAAATTTGATAAACCACGGACATCTAGAAGTCTCTACAATTTACTGTAATTAGTGTTACCCTAACTTAAACACCTTTTATTTGGGGAACTGCTTTTTTCCATTCACACAGATTCAGTAGACAAGCCATGTTCTCAGAGTCCCACATCTCACCCGCATCCATATACACTCTATTGATCCAGGGGTGGTCACCTGACCCAAACTGAGCCGACCAAATAGGATTTTAAAATTCAAACCAAGAAAATCAGGTTCTCTCCAGCAGTGGAAGAATTTAAAATGTTAAATTGAGATGTCATCAGAAGAACCAGTCTAAAACTGAGAGAAAGTAAAGACAAGAGAAAGAGATGGGAGGGAGGAAGGGATGTAGGAAGTAAGAGAAGAGAAGGGGCGGGGAGAGAGAGAGAGAGAGAAAACGTGAGTTTTTCTTTTCGAGTCTCTGAATCCTCTTGACTGTTTGTCCGGCTCGTCTTTCTGCCCTTCCCATGACTTAGATGTGATATTCTCTAATATTTTTCCAATAAACTCCCATTTGCTGCCCAAGCTAGTTTAGGTTGGTTTCTGCAATTTGTGACCAAAAGAGTCATGACCAATACATGTCAAAGGAGATTACTTATTCTATTGTAATGCAGTGTTGAAATCCATCATAATAGATACCCAAATAGTCAATCTCCTTTCATTTCAATACCTAATATGACAGTGAAGGAAATACAGAAACAAGAAAATAAAAATAGCAGGTTCGCGTGTCTAAAAGTTTATAATCTAGTTTGGGAAACTAATACAAACTATATAAACTCAATGCCAACTCCATCGTACAGAAAAAAGACTGCATGGGCATAGCTAGATATTTGGCATAGATAGTACTGACAAAAATAACTATCTTGAATAGGCAGAGAGGGCCTACTAGAATTATTGGCAAAAGCTC
>CM052444.1:14978664-14995933 GCA_028533085.1 Varecia variegata
TCAGGACAGAGGACCACCCAGATGTACCTCAAATGTTTCTGCCAGAATTCAGATAAATCACATTTGCAGACACTATAGTGCTTCCCATCAGGGGTGAGAAGGGTATGTGCAAAATTGTGTAAGCTCTGAGGGGCTAGGAGGAGCAGTTCTCTGCATTGCCAAGAGGGCCATAATGAAGACTGTCTTCCTGCTGGGAAGCACCAGAACACATTTATTGATTGGAGGTGAATGCAGTGAATGTAAAGTTGGAGAGTTTTGCAGTTTAATCCGACATCTGTCATTCCTGGAAGAATGAACAGTTCAAAGTAAAACCTCATCCATATTGATGTGTAAGAACTCTGAGTTAGGAAAAATGAGGCCCATGAGATCAGGACTGGAAGAGCTAAGACAGAGCAAAGGTCTTCCCAGTAGCTGTTCATAACACATGGACCAAGCGAATTGCCTTGTTGGAAGAATTAAGAAAATGATATACTCAAAAGCAGCTAATATAATGTCTGGCTCAAAATGAAGATTGAAAAGATATTAATTCTCTTCTCCTTTCAAATCAAGAATAGTAGGGGAAGCTTTGAAAGCAGACTTCTGACTGCTAGAGAAAAAAATAGGTGGAGAAACACAGATGTGTGTTCTGGTGTAAAGAGAAGTTGAATTTTCCATTTTGGAAAGAGGTTTTTTTCCCCCTCCTTTTTGGGAGGGAGTAAAGACAGAATACCTGCATCATCATCATTATTATTATTGTTATTTTTTATCCCTCAGCTTTTCAGGTGGTGGAGAGAATACCCAGACCTGCTCTCCCCGCTCTCCCTGCACCCCCATCATTTTTTGGCGGTGTCGCTAATGGGCCCAGCAGCGAGAGTCCGCATGTCTCAGCGTCCAGGCTCTGTAAAGTGCAGCTGGTCTCGGGCCCTGTCTCAGGTAAGTAATGGGCACTTTGGGCTGCAATTTCTATTCCTGAATAGGCCTCCTATCTCAGAGTCATGCTTCAACAAACACTCAATTAAAAGGAAAAAACCTCTGGGTGATGGAAGGCACCCTATTACTGAGAAGCAGGGGATGTTTACTGAAGAAAGCAACTTCTCCCTAGTTACTAGTAGCCGCGCAAAGATTTATGAGCCAGTTCGCCCCACAACGATCAAACCTGAAAAGTGAAGTTTAAACTGGTGCATTTTTTAATCAAAAAAAAAAAAAAACTAGGCCATAGGAGTTGCTTAGAATTAGGAATTAAGCAAAGCAATGGGGTGTTAAGGCCACGGCTAAGAAGGAGCTGGGCCTGGGGTGGTTCTGATAGCAAAATACACTAAATTTAGCATCAGACACCTACAGATGAGAAGTCAGTATTATTTTTTATTAAATGTTCATTCACAGCTCATGACCATGATCTAAAAAATACATTTTCTTTTCAGAATACAGAAGTAATCAGAATTTATTCATGTGGGCTGACTGAGAGTTTTGACATCAAAGGGCAATCCTGTGTAGATGGATGCCACTCAAACAGCAATATTGTTTGAAGAAACGTAGTTAGAGAGATGGCAATTTAAAGGCTGTGAAAAGTTACAGGCAAAGTGAGTGTAGCATTCCATACTGATTTCCAACGCACGACACTACATGGTACCGAATTGCCAGTAACTTGTCAATTTGATTTCCCAGAGATTGAGTATCTGAAAGGAAATGGAGGAGGGAACGTGATTTTCAGGCACGTTAGAAACACCACAGTCAACCGATTTTTTTCCCCAGGACTACCCTTTGTTGTAAATAAGAGCTTTGGTATCTAAAACTCTGAAATGTTAATAAACCATAGTCATTTCTCCCCCAAGTAGTGTGTTACTTTGAAAAACAGTTTTTTTTTTTTTTTTTTTCAAATAGGATTTTGTGAATTGAAACTTTAAAGCAGTCCTCTATCCTGGGCCCCAAAGAGGGCATTCCAGGTAGAAAGTTGCCGGCACATCCCTGTGCGTGTTTCTGCGTAAGATACTGCTCTTCACTGCTCTGTCCCAAAAAACGCAGCGCTGTCTGTGGCACGCTTCCAGAGAAGAGCCTTTGGGGTTAAGAAATTACAAAAATGGAAAGGGGGATATTAAAATTTGGTACAGTCACTTTAAAATTCTTGACATGTTTTTTCACTGGCCCCAAACAAAACAAGGTAATGCAGGGATCACAATGAGACACTGAGACTGTGCTGAAAGCAAGGGGCACAGACTCCCTGCCATTGGAACCAGGGGGTCATGCAGCGGGGCATTCCCCTGGGGTGCAGCCTGGGAGACTAAGAGGGAATAATCGCCCAGGAAGTAAAAGCAGCACAACATTCAGAGAGCGAGAGGCACAGAAATCGAAGGTGAAATTGCCAGTTGAAGCTGTCTTCTCAGAATGCTCAGATTTGGGGGAGCGCATCTGGGAAGTTACTGTGGAACGGAGAATCCATCAGCCTCCCTCCTTGTCTGTCTCTTATCTTTCACTGACTTTCTTGCATCACCCATGGGTGCCACACTGGGTGCTGGGCTCCATGGATAAAATGGGGAGCAGTGCATACCTAGGTCCTATCTTAAGGGGGCTTACAGTCGAATGGGGAAGAGAGAGAAACCTAAGTAAATAGCATACAAATGAAATAATTCCCGATTGTGATAAAGTGCTACAAAGAAAATAATCAAAGTTCTGTGTTACAAAGTAACATGAGGGTAAGCTGCCTTTGCCAGGGTGGGCAGGAAATGTTTCTGGAGAGACTAACACGCAGACAGAGACCTGCCGTGTAAGGGGTGGGGAGGATGTCAAAGTTCGCAGTGGGTAAAGGGGTTGGTGGGGTATTGAAAGCAAGCAGCGTGGTTGGGGGACAGTACACAACTGCACCGATGAAACAACAGGGAACAAAGGAAAAGAGAAGGTATGTCCGCAGGCACGGTGTCAGGTTCCCTTTTGGTCACTCACGCTCTGTCTTCCTTGTCTCTTCAGGCCTTCTGGGCTTCCATTAGAAAGTCCTCTAAATAATCTGGCCTCTTTAAATTGCAAGTGACAGAAACCCACCTTGAAGTAACTGGGGCAGGAAAGAGGAGTTGCTGAGCAGTGGGCATGTCAGGGTGCAGCTGACCCTGTGGACTGCTGCAACCCGGGATAAGGGCGTTGAAACTCACTTCCTTTTCTCCTGAGGTTCTCCTTCATTCTCTCCTCCAGCAGACGGGCCTTTCTGCATGTGACTGTGGAAGGGTGTTTCCGATAGCAGCCTGGTGTACAACTGCCCAAATTTGCCACCAGACCGTGCGGGGGCCTGTCTTCCCTACTTCCAGTTTGACCCGTGCTTGGCGAAGGTCTCTGCTCTCCTTGGCTTAGGTCACGTTTTCAACCAAGGAAACAGAGCGCGTGGGAGAAAGAGCACTTCCCTACAGACGTGAGACACTCTGTGCCCGCTTGCATGTGAGAGTGTGTCAGTGTGTGTGAGAAAGTGTAATTGGGGTGTGTGTGTGTATTGTGAGATTGTGTGAGCGTGAGAGAGTTTGAGTGTGTGTATTAATATATATGTAGATGTGTGTATATGTATGTGAGTGTGTGTACGTGTGACTGTGTATGTGTATGGGAGTACATGGATGTGTGTAGATTTCTGCGTGTGTATGTATGTGTGAATGTTGTGGGTTGAATCATGTCTCCCTAAAACTCATATGTTGAAATTCTAACCCCTACTACTGTAGAATGTGACTTATTTGAAGAGAGGTTTCTGTAGAGGTAATCAAGTTCAAAGGAGGTAATACAATGACTTGAATCCAATGACTGTTTTCTTTCTTTTTTTATTTCAGCATATTATGGGGGGACAAAGGTTTAGGTTATGTATATTGCCTTTGCCCCCTGCCCAGAATCAGAGCTTCAAGCGTGTCCATCCCCCAGATGGTGTGCATCACACTCATTATGTATGTATAAACCTATCCCCCCATCCCCCGCATCTGCCCAACACCAGATCAATGTTATTCCTAAATGTGCTCTTAGGTGATGATCAGTGAAACCGATTTGATGGTGAGTACAAGTGGTCCTTATTTTTCCATTCTTGGGACACTTCACTTAGAATGGGTTCCAGCTCTATCCAGGAAAATGCAAGAGGTGCTATATCGCCATTGTTCCTTATCGCTGAGTAGTACTCCATGGTATACATATACTACATTTTATTAATCCACCCAATGACTGTTTTCTTTATAAAAGTGGAAATTTGGACTCAGAGCTACTCACGGAGGGAAGACATGGTGAAGAGACACAGGGAGAAGAAGGCCATCCACAAGCCAAGGAGAGAAGCCTGGAACACGTCCTTCCCTCGCAGCCTCCTGAGGAACCGACCCGGCTGACACTGATTTCAGACTTCTGTCCTCCAGAACTGAGTGAGACAGTACATTCCTGTTGTTGAAGTCACCCAGTCTATGGTACTCTGGTGCAACAGCCCTAGCAAACGAGTGCAGCGAGTGTGGGTCACCGTGGGCATCGGCGTGTCTGTGTCAATGTGTGTGTAGACGGGGAGGTAGCTCTGGTCACAGACCTGGAGATGTCCACAATGCCCCAGCGCCCCTTCTTTTCTTTGCTTACCAACACACTCACATTGCAAGGCCCAGCTCACATCCCCCTCCTTGACATCTTTCACGGGTTCTCAGTGCTCCAGGTGCAATCTTCGCTGCCACCACTTAATTGCGTGATTCATGGTGACCTCGAGGGGAAGAACCTTCCTCATTAATCTTGGGATCCCCAGTATTTGTCATAGGGTCTGGCATGTAGTAGGTATTTGAATAATATTTGTTTTGTTCACATAACTACCTATTTAAGTTTTCTTTACTGTGAAATAGAGCAAATGCAGAAAAGTTTGCAAAACAAGACTTTACAGCCAGTGTTTTATCACAAAGTGGACACCTGTGTAACTGCCACACAGAGCGACAAACACAGTGTTGCCGGCATTCAGAAGGCTCCTGCCCCTCCGCGTGTCCTTCCGTGCCCCTCAAGGGAAACCACCTCCCTAATTTTTGTGGTAATCACTTCCTTGGCTTTCCTTATAGTGTAACCACCTAAGCTTTCATCCCTAAATATCCCTACATATTCAGTTTGCTTGACTAATGATGTAAAGGTGTTCAATTTCACCAATAATCAAGAAAATGCAAATTAAAAACATGATGTAATAATACCACACACAGGAGAATGATGAAAATTAAAATGACTAGTGGTGGTGACAAGGATGTTAACAATAAGAAATTGCAAACGCTGCTGAGAATACATAAACACTTTGGAAAAGTTTGGCTTTATCTCAAGTTGAACGTCTGTAGGCCCTATGACCTTGCAATTCCCAATAAAGTGTGTACAATGTGTACTGAAGATACATGTGTGAATTCATAGCAACGTAATTGGTAATAATGATGTGATAGGAAAAACGCATTGTACAATTTGTAGTCAAATTAAATCATTTACAAAAACCCTGAACACATTGTGCTTTTTGTTTGCCATGACCTGATTACTAGTGAAGTTGAGCACTTTATCATGGTTATTAGCTATCAATGGCAGGATTCTTTGCATGTTTAGAAGTTCACCTGTGGAGATTTCTGTTAATCATCCAAGGAAAGATGTCATGAAGGGAGTTGGATATATAGGGAGTTGATGGGAGAAGTCAAGGGATTGAAGATATACATTTGGGGCTATCAGCTCATCGTTAGTGTGGAAAGCACTGGAAGGGATGGTGCCTTTGGGATCTACTTGAGGTTTCTGTGGGATGAGAAGGTGATATATTGAGAGAAATTGAGTATACAAGGTGGTTTTACTCTTAAAAGATGATGACTTCCAGAGCACGCTGGGGAAGGGTTGGGAGGGTGGTAAAGGGAAAGGAGATGGGATTAGATTGGGGGGATGTCGAGAAAACTAGATGGGCTGCAAAGGTGACAGGGATAAAAGGCATTGAAACTTGTTGCTAAGTCTCCTAAGCAAGGGATGAAAGGGATGGATAACTGCTTTTAAGCAGACCTTGGACGGGTATCTGCTGTGAGTAGTGGTCTGAGAGGTGTTGAATGAGTGTGATCACAAGTGTCCCAGGAGTATGGGGAACTCTGTGCGACTCCCGTCAACTCTGCTGTGAGTAAGTCCAGGATGGGGGAAGGGCCAATCTTGCCACCATGAAGCAATCTGTTATTGACACAATTATGGAGAAATAAGATCATTTAGGTAAAGAAGGCTCAGGGTCAGCACACTTCCTGATTTTTGTTTGCTGATCTCAGAAGAAAATACTGGGGTAAGATCTTCTGCTGAAAGAAAATTTGTTTAAATCATAAGCAGATGAAAATGCTTTGGTACTCATAGAATATTCTTGTCCTAGATGTTTTTAGCGGCTTATATTTAACCAGCTATAATTCTTCTTAAGCACCATTTTGTTCAATCTTTTGAAACTGGAGATTAGTCTTTCAATGAGAAATCTGCATTTCATTGTAAAGATGGAACACAATGCCTTCGGCTCACTTATTCTGTGGAGGAGCAAGCTTATTTTGGTAATATATCTTTAGCATATTGTAAAAACAGTGATTGTAGCAAATTTATTTCAGGCAAGACAGACTGAGACGTGCACATGTGTGGCTCAAGGGGCATGAATGATATATCTTCCATTTCCCATACTGCAAGTAATGAAAATTTTGGAGGTGACGTCAGTTATCTTTGATTTCAAATTGGGCGTCTGTGATGAAAGAGCCAGTGAGGAAAAAAGAGTAATTTCGGAATGAGAGATTATTATAATTAGAGTCAGCAGCAAATCTCTGTGCTATGAAAATGTTTCTTTATGTCCTACTTCCCTTGGGAAGATATAAAATCTTAAGAATTTTGACCAGTGGTCATTTCTGCCTCAGATTCTAAATATTGTACCTAGTGGAAATTGTAGGGGAAAGGGTTCATGATCCCTCCATGGCCAGACCCTTGCTCCCAAGCAATTTTCTGGCAGGAGGCATCTGTAAAAACATCCACTGTCAACCACCAAGCCCTGACCATTTGGCTACCATTATGGGTTTTGCATCAATTCTCTCTTGGACATTCCTGTTGCCACTGCCCTAGTTCAGACCTTCAGCATTTTCAGCTGTGTAATTGTAATTTGTGAAAAGGTCGGTGTGATGACTTCAGTCTGGATCAGTTAGGGGAAGGTTTTTCTGAAGGGGGTTTTTCTGAAGGAGGTTTGAGTTAGGTATTAACAGCTAGTTAGCATTTTGAAGGGTGTTGTGGGGCGGGGGAGGATGTTTTGAGTGAAGAAATCATGGTGAGAAAACTCAGAGCCCATGTGGAAAGTGGTAAGCTGAGAGTTGGCCCAAATTCCCTATGGAAGGAGATGAGATGTGAATGTTGGGTTAGGGCAGGATTTATTTGGATTCTGATTCCCCAGGGAAGCCTGAGCTGTATTTGGAGGGTTAAGAACCACTCCCCTCCCTTTACTTTTGGTGAAAGGGAGCTAATTTTCAGCTCTCTGATGTCTTGGATTACCTTGAGGAGAAAACTGGGGGATGGGTTATAGAGGATGGTAGTTACAGCACAAATCTCTCTTGGAAGAGAGCCTTGCAAACTGAGATGGTGGAGAGGGAACAACAGCAGCAGAACCTGCCATGGAGACCTACCAGCTAGTGTGGCACCTGATCACTGCCTGGGGAAGACATCCAGAAGCCCACTGAACATTGCCTGTATACCTGCCATCAGCAGGACTTTGGGATGCTTTTTGTTACAATAAAATTTTTGTTGTAATTGAAATTGTTGTGGAAGGATCTGGTTTGAGGACTCAATTTTGTTCTAATAAAATTTCATAATTTTTTTTTAAAAAAACCCAGTCTAATGGAAACCTAAGGGGAAATGAAGGTTCTCACAGAGTTCTGATTTTGCCAAGAAATAAGACAAAAAAACAATCTCCACGAAAGACTTTATGCTAACAAAGGAGATTATTTCACAAGGCAGAGATGGCCAGAGATACATTCAAAATGCAGAAATTTAAAAATCCATCTTGTGTCCATTTTCCAAACAGAGCCTCGTACCATGCCTGACAGCAAGTAGGTTTCAAGGAATGTCTCTCGAATGGAAGTGTGTGAAATATTCTAGGCTTGGGAAGTGGTGCTTATAATATTTACTTGGCTTAAATTGTCAAATTCTTAAATTGTCATGTACTAATATTACACAGTAGATACAAAATAGAAAGACACCTTACCATTTCTCCCAACTTTTAAGATTCTGTACACCAGGATGAAAAATAATTTTAGTAAAGAATCCATAAAGTAAATAGATTCTGGACACCTGATTCTGGCAAAACTATCACAAACTTGGTGAAGGCATCATAGCTGGAAGCAAAGAGAATATTAACTAATAATTTAGTGTTTTGAGTTCATGGGAGAGTATACATTCTATTCACCAAATATCTTAATTTGATTTTAAAATGCAAATATTACAGCAGAGTGATTGAATATTCTTGTAAGTCTTCCCTAGAACTTAACATTTTCAGAGCCATAGCCTTTTTGCTTCAGCAACGTCAGTGGGAATCTAATGCCCTTCCTTTGACCAATTGTTTGACAGTGGGTAGGGATTAAACCAGGGAGGAATTATATATATCAGCAGCCACAGGAGTTTGGGGCTTAAGGGTCTCACTCTAAAGTCACAATCCACACACAAAGAATCAGAGTTTGGGATCTTGTTCGGGACTCTCAGGTGGTCCTAGTTAACCAGGTTTCCCAGAAGTGACTTTCCGTTTTCAGTCCGAGTCGTACCAAAGATGGGGAAGACACGTCTCCTGGCAGTGCTCTCATACGGCAAATAGCAGGAGCAGGCCTGTGGCATGGGGAGGGCACACTCAGGGGTCAGATGACCGCCTACAGAAAGGGTCTCTGTCTGGATATTCTTCTCAGAGTTCGGGAGATTCTTTCACCCTTTATTATACCTGTATTCAGTCCACGTGAGTTACTAGGTGTTTCTTTCACAAAGGGAGTTTAAGCTATTCTTGTAAGGGTAAACTTTGCTTTAAGGTTCATGAAAGTTGCATCTGTGCTGAGGTGGCCTTGTTTTTAGGGCAACCAGGGTTTTTAGGTCCTGTTGTCATAGAGATCTGATAATCCTTGGGCCAGGGTTGGAACTCTCCAAACCAGGTTATATCACTGCTAAGTGACACTGAGTATAGGCCCTGTGAGATGTTTGAGTGGGCCTTGTGGCTATCATTAATCGTATGTAGCCATGGTATGTCTCTTACAGTGTACTGCATTTAGGATGAGGAATCAAATTGTGGATGGCTCAGGCTAGAAGTACTGTGGTGCTTGCGAGGACTGTGGTATTATGACAACATCCAGCAAAGTCAAAGGGTTGTGCAAAAAGGTTTGGTTTGACAGGGGAGTGAACAGAGGCAGCTCTTTAACAGGCTCAACTTGAACCTGCTAACGTCTGATTGAAAGAGAAAAGACGAAAGGGCTAAGGTGGGAGAATTTTCTCCCTTTGGTGTTTGGGAGAGAAAAGTGCTAGTGCCCTCCAGCATATTGGAGAATGGAATTTTTTTTTAAATCAAATTTGTGGTTGTTATTTAAAAAAAAGTCGAAAATACATTGTCATAGAAGGTGCATTGGGATTCTTCTCCTGGGAGAGAATGCTCCTACTTAGATGAGGGATGTACCTGGGATTACCGATTGGAGGTGAAAAATAAGAATAAACCTTTATCTGGTGGTTTCTTTATATCTCCTCCAGTGAATTCTGACTTTCCATCAGAAAGAGACGATGGATTTTCTTGCCTTACAGCTTCTGGGGAGACATGCTGTGGGAGTCTCACTGCTTCGAAATAATTCGTGGATGTTTTGTGAAACCTTTTGACCCGGCTGGGAGCCTGGGGCTTTTGAGTATTCAAGAATAATAGGCAGCATTGAAAAGGAGTGGATAGAATGTTTTATTAGCTGTAGCTATTTTTATTAACTGGAGTCAGGGGAATATCAGAAAGGATCAAAATTTAGGAATTCTTTGAAAAAGCCTTTATTTTACATTGGTTTTATTTTACATTGCTTCGATGCTTTACTCCAAGGTATAACAGACACTGCATTTTTTTGCCCTAACAAATGAGAGGGCCAAGATGAGGCTTTGAAATTCGTATTTGTTGTTAAAAGTGAGAAGGATGTGAGGGAGGAGAAAGAGAGGGAGAGAAAGAGGGGAAGAGGTAATGGTAACTTCTTTGAGTGATATTTCTTTGCTCCAAAATGTATACTATTCACAATAGGGTTTCACCAACATCTCTCTCCCTCTCCTAGTCATGATCACATTAGTAAGTTTTATCTATGCTTAATTCAATAGGTATATTTGGAGTACCAACTAGGAATAAAGTGTGTGCCAAAGTGTGCAAGGATCTAGAAATAAATAGTATAGAGTCTTGGCTTATAGTCTCTTGGTTGGGATTTGTTAACTGCAAATTATAAGTTTATTAACCTCTTCACCCTCCATCCCACGATCCCAAGACTCCAAGCCTAATCTTTGTCCTTAGTAGATGAAACTGTCAGGAATTTTTGGTTATAAGCAATAGAAACTAATGCTGGCTACTTTAAACAAAAGAGGTATTCATAGAAAGACATAGAAGTTGCCCTTGAGATTGAAGAACCAGGTTTGGAACAGACAGGAAACATTAGGTTCAGGAGGTCTTGACAGAAAGAACAAGCCAGTTGTCTTGTCAGGGTCAAGGGCTGCTCCAGTAACAAGGAAATTTTAACTATTTTACTATTATTCTGACAAGGGATCATCTGGTTGGCCAGTTTGGGTCACATGTCTACCCGCTTGCCTGGGGATGATGGGCCATCTTGGATTGATATACATAGCATACTGTGAGGTGAAAAGTAGTTGGGATATATTACTAAATTGGGATATATTACTAAATTAAGATGGAATAGATCATGGTTAGTCAGAAAACCAATAAACACACTTGAGTAAGGTAGGCTGGAGACTCTCTCCTCTAACTCCTAGCTGTGTTAGGTTATGACCTGGGTCCCAGAGGGCATAGGGAATTGGGAGAGGATGATGCTGAACCCAAGGATGAGGAAAGAGCTGGACCCATCTCTTCTACTTCCCTCCCTCATATGAGGGACCCATCTACAATTGGGGGAAGAAGCAGTAACTCCAGACATTGGAAGAAGGGACTGCTGGGTGTAGAACCACATGGTCTCTGACACTGAAGAGCACACTCTCAGTCTGAGGCACCCTGTGTGGAGTGGGCCATCCATTGGAGAGGCAACAAGCCACGCATGCTGGGCCTAACTCCAGATCAAAGGGATTTCTGCTATTCCATAGTCAGACAGGTGCACTTAGAACTGTCCTTGGTGCTGACCAATGAATAGCAGCATGTAAGTCTATCCTTCTGGAGCATGTATGGCCTCGCTACTCAGGACCCAGGCACATCATATTTGTGGTGATAGCTACTCATATGGCTCATATCCAGATATGGTCCCTGAGGTGACTGTAACCTGTTCTATCGTGCCAATCTCACCTAGATGAACATACCAGACCCTCGCCTACCACAGTCAATGGGCCTGACTACCATGTAGAGATCAAGACTGAGCCGGAAAGAAAACTATGGATATTTACACTGTCTAAGCATTAAAAAAAATCCACTGATGTTGTTATTCTAGGATTAAAAACCCAAGTTTTCCAGAATGAGAGCTAGTGCCTGCTTTATTTCTCTGTGACTGAATCTGGGGTCCTTAGAAACTGAATTTCTTGCTTGTCATGTCCAGGCATTTATGGATGGATTACTGATCCTTGTCAAGGAAACTCTTAAATGGATATAATCTACTTGCTTGGATCAGTTATTTGAATGTATTGCACATACATTTAGTGAGCATTTATAATGGATCAGCCCTCAGATGAGTGACACAGGATCACAGGGTGAGTTAAGGGTCATAGGAAACAGGGAGTGAAGATGGACAATCAAGCTTGTAGTCAGGCATCCACTGTTGCAAGGGAAAACATGGGCACAGAATGAGTACGGATACATATGTGCATGATGTGTAGAGCTTAAGTGACAAAACATGGCCTGCTGAGATGAGCTTTTAAACTAAGAGGGCAGTTGTGTAGGCAGTATGAAAATTGGGGCTCACCTCTGGTGCTGATGTTTGCTTACAACAGTTGGGGTCTGGCTAGAGAAAGGATTAATGGGCTATTCACGATGCAGTACAGCAAAACCCACGGTATTTATAAAGATATTTTTGACTCACTTTTGCACCCTTCCTTTTGCTCTCCCTTTGCTGTGACAATGGGTCCAGTCATCTGTGGCGTATGTGTTATGCTCTGTAAACCTATGTCTTGCTGTTGCCCTATGATCCTATCTTTCTCTCCTCAATAAACCTCATTGTCATGCTTGCCTTAATAAAAAGATATTTTTGACTCTAACTTACAGTAAGAAATACATATTACATTGGGGTGCATATGCCCCTCCACACCTCCCCTTTATACTCCTAGAACAAAAGTTTTATAAAATAATACTTATCTTTTCTATGTGTGATACATGCTGATGTTTTCCTATTCAATTATATTCCATTCTATACCTATCCATTCAATTTCCTAAAAAAAAAAAAATCTGATTGTGATCCACTAGATTGAATTCAGGGCCCACTAGAGGACCACAACACATAGTTTGATAAATATTGCATCGTCATTGGGTAAAGGTTCTGGAATCTGAATCTACATTAAAATTTCGAGTTTTCCATTTCTTAATTGCCTTAAGTAACTGGTGTATAAGACGTCTTGGGCTATCATACAAAATAGCCTAGACTGGATGGCTTAAACAAATTTATTTTCCCACAGTTCTGGAGACTGCAAGTTCAAGATCAGGGTGCCAGCATGGTCGGATTCTGGCAGAGGCTGTCTTCCTGGCTGGCTTGCAGATGGCTGCCTTATTACTGTGTGTTTACATGGCCTGTCTTTGGTGCATGCAGGTGGAGACAGATCTCTCTTTCTCTCTCCCTCTTCTCATGAGACCACCACGAGAACCCCTGTGACTCATTTAACCTTAATTATCTCCTAAAAGCCCAATCTGCAAATGCAGTGGCATTGGCGGTTAGGGCTTTAACATATGAATTTTGGGGTGACACCATTCAGTCCATAGCCCTTGGGTAAGTTGTTTAACTTCCCTGTATCTCAGTTCTTTATCAGTAAAATGAAAATAATAATAAACTATATATATTATTTATTCATTAACAATATTTATTGCTCACCTAATATGTGCCAGGTTCTAGACAAAAGAACAAAAAAGTAGAGTGAAATCCTTACCCAATGGAACTCTTGTGTATAGAAATAATGATTGTAAAGTGCTTAGCAAAATATAGTGTTCAATAAACATTAGTTGTTGTCATTGTTAATTGGTAAGAGACACACCTGGTTGAAATTGGGTCCATCCCCTGGATGTCCGGGAGGTATCTCCTGTCACACTTTGGGTGAGATGCTGTTGTTAATGTGGGTTCAATTAGCCCATGCACATGGCTTGGCTATGCCCGTTTGTGTATTCTTAACTCCACCCGAAGAGTCAGATCCAACACTGTGGGGAGCTCAGCTGTATCAAGATAAATGGCACGATTTTCCATAACTGAGATGGATAGGAATCATAGGGACTCATAATCGAGATGGATAGATAGACATAAACACAGCTCTAATGGGTCACATCAGTGCTATAATAAAGTTATGAACAAAGAGCTGTGAGAGTACAGACAGGGCAGTGAGTTCTGCTTGAGGGTGGGGAAGGCTTCTCAGAAAAGTCGGATTTGAGCTTTTCCCCCCTTAATTTTCAAGGAATATCTAAAGGGTGGTGGTGAGAGCATTTTAAGTAGATGGAAAAACACACAGACAAAGATGTGTGCACATACCGGGGGAAGGACAAGAAGCCCAGGTGGCTGGCACAAGGGCAATGGATGCTGAGAATGCTGGAGGTCAGTGCTGGGTGGGCAGGTGCAGGCATAGTAAAAGGAACTCCCCAAGGTCTGAATTCTCTCCTATGAGATACAGCAAAACAAACTAACAGGGGTTTTAAACAAGGAAGTGTCCCGCAGTTGGGAGGAGGGGTTAGATAGGCAGGCATTCCACTAGAAGGCTGTTATAATTCAGGTGAGAGATGATGAGGGCGTGGCACTTGGCAGTAGGAGAGAAGTAGAATCACGTGAGAGATGTTTATAAAGTTGAGTTTATGGGGGTTAGTGGGAGATAAGAAAGTTGGAGGAGCCAAGATGACTTTAAGATCTTCCACTTTGGTAATCAAGGGGTCATTATCTAAATAGGAGATACAGATATAAGAAAGAGTTTGGAGAGGATGAATTCATGTTAGACATGTTGAATTTGAGTTTTCTACATGGTTTGTGTAAGCAGTAACTTCATGGTAAAGAGAGAAGTAACTACAGACTGATTATGATATAATATTTAACCCCAGTTAGCTGCTGGTGAACCTGTTAACCCAACTTCCCCAAAAAATCATATTTGAAAAAGTTCAGTTTGAAAACTAATTTGAATGTCTGCCTGTAACTGAGTTTCCAACAAACTGAGAGGATAGAGCCTGACGTGTTGCCTGTTTCTGATGGTGCACACACTGTTTCTTTATTTAGAACCTCTTACCAGTATCAATTAAACCCCAGTTAAGTTTGACATCTCTTAACCTTGCATTGGATCAAATTCATTGCTACAGCAGAACCCATATGGCACGGAGACAGTTGTAGGCATCAGTTCATTGCTTATGTACAGTTACTGGCCCAGTGCCAACCAGTAATCACTGCTTTTTGTTAATAGACATGTTTGCTTTGCAGTCATTTCAATACACAGGGCTCTGGATTAATTAGATCGAAATCTGTCATCCATCTAAGAAACCACAAGAACTCACTCTCTGTGCTTCTGAGGGAAAGGGAACAGCAGATTTTGGCAAATTTTTAAAAATGTGTTTGCTTGTTTCCATAAGAACTTAGCAGACTATTTAAATAACCAGTGCATAAATGATTTTTGATAATTAATAAAGATCATAGAGTGGGTTGGGAAATTGAATAGATAAGCCCTCAAAGGAATTAAGGTGAGATTTTTCTCGTGGTGTGAATTAGTTGAATTTTTAAAAAAGCGCTTTTTTTGTTTTTGGTATTTGTTTCCCTGGAAGTTGGCCAGGCGAATTTTATTTGGGTGTAAAGATTTACAAAGAGAGCCCCTCTGGCCATCAGGTCAAAGTTTTGTTCAAGCTGAAGAAATAGCCACCAGGTTTCTTTGCACACAGGTTTGAGTGGGCAGAGAAGTGACCTTCCAGGCAGTTCTGTAGCAGAGCCCTGCTGTAACTCTACCTTTGGGGTCTAGAGTATCGAGCTGCCCCAGGCAGAGACCCTCCACCTTGAATACCTCTGGTACATCACTAATGAAACCCCCTTGGACATGTCTTATGCTAAATCCTCTGAAGTCAGTATTTCCAGACTGAATTTCTCTTACAGTAACACAGATAATGTTTATTGGTTTTTATATGGAAGCATGCAAAGATTTAAATAGTATCCCATAGTTTCCACCTTTTGTATGTGGGCAGCTTAGCCTAGTGCATTATACATATTTGTTGAATGAATAGAAGATGGAAGTAGAAAGCAGAAGAACTAAACTCACATCAGAGTAATGATCCTTGATGTTTCTATATTTCTGCCTTTAAAAAGGCCCCAATCTGCCATATACATTTTTTATTTTTATTTTTATTTTTTGAGACAGGGTCTTACTCTGTTGTCCAGGATAGAGTGCCGTGGTGTCAGCCTGGCTCATAGAAACCTCAAACTCCTGGCTCAAGCGACCTCCTGCCTCAGCCTCCCAAGTAGCTGGGACTACAGGCGTGCGCCACCATGCCTGGCTAATTATATATATATTTTTATTTATTTATTTAGTTGTCCAGCTAATTTCTTTCTATTAGTAGAGACGGGGTCTCACTCTTGCTCAGGCTGGTCTTGAACTCCTGAGCTCAAATGATCCGCCCGCCTCAGCCTCTCAGAGTGCTAGGATTACAGGCGTGAGCCACTGCGCCCGGCCTGCCATATACATTTGACCTCTTGATTAAAAAAACAAATCTATTCCATCTGGGGTTAAAGTAATGGTTGGCCTGTTATTTAAATCAGTGATCCCCAACTTTTTTGGCACCAGGAACCAGTTTCGTGGAAGACAATTTCTCCACTGATGGGGGTGTGGATGGTTTCGGGATGATTCAAGCACGTTACATTTTTGTGCAGTCAAACCTCTCTGCTAATGATAATCTGTATTTGCAGCTGCTCCCCAGCACTAGCATCACTGCCTCAGCTCCACCTCAGGTCATCAGGCATTAGATTCTCATAAGGAGTGCGCAACCTAGATCCTTGCATGTGCAGTTTATAGGAGGTTTTGCGCTCCCATGAGACCCTAATGCAGCTATTGATCTAACTGGAGGAGGAGCTTATGTGGTGACGCAAGTGATGGGGAGGGGCTGCAATACAGATGAAGCTTGGCTGGCTCGCCTGCCACTCACCTCCTGTTATGTGACCCAGTTCCTAACAGGCCACAGACTGGTACCGGTCCATGTCTTGGGGGTTGGGGACTGCAGATTTAAATCACCCATGTTGTTGCAAATATGAATCTTGCATTTTTAAATTTGTTTCTTTTTAAGTTTTATTTTATTTTTAATTAATAAATGGTAATTGTATATATTTATAGGGTGCAGTGTGATGTTTTGATACAACAAATCAGGCTAATTGACATATCATCACCTCAAATATTTATAATTTCTTTGTGGTGGGAACATTCAAAATCCCCTATTTTATTTATTTTGAAATATATAATATGTTGACTATAGTCACCATGGCGTGCAATAGATCACCAGGACTTATTCCTCCTGTCCAAATGAAAGTTTGTGTGCTTTGGCCAATATCTCCCCTTTCCTCGTCCATCTTTCCCTCCCTCCAGCCTCTGGGAACCACCATTCTCTACTCTCTGCTTCTGTGAGTTGGATTCTTTTGGCTTTCGCATAAGTGAGATCACATAGTCTCTGTCTTTCTGTGCCCGCCTTATTTCACTTAGCATAATGTCCTCTAGTTCATCTGTGTTGTCGTAAATGACACAATTCCCTCTCTTTTTTTTTTTTATTTTTTATTTTTTATTTTTTTATTTCAGCTTATTATGGGGGTACAAAAGTTCTGCATAGATATATTGCCCATGTCCCTCCCAATCCCCCGAGTCCGAGCCTCAAGCGTGTCCATTCCCCAGACAGTGCACATCGCACTCCTCCTGTAGGTATACACCCATCCCCGCCCCCACCCCCGTCCCCCCCAAGTCAGAACTTCAAGCGTGC
>CM052444.1:14996433-15033689 GCA_028533085.1 Varecia variegata
TCAGCACACTCAAGATACTGGACATATTTTTTGCTTCCAAATATTTTCTTCTGCCCCTTTGTAATTTCTCCCTCTGCTCCTTACCCCTCCAGATTCCCCCATCCCTAGGCAACTCTGATCTGCTTTCTGTCATTGTAGAACACTTTCCATTTTATAAAGTTTTATATAAATAGATTTATACAAATATGATGTGTATTGTTTTGTCTGGCTTCTTTCAGCAAAATGATTTTGAGATCCATGTGTTTGAGTGTATCAATAGCTAATTACTTATTGTTGCTTAGTAGTATTTCATTGTATGAATATGCCACAATTTGTTTATCTCTTCGCCTATTGAACATCTGTGTTGTTTCCAATTTTTGGCTGATACAAATAAAACTTCTATAAACATGTAAAAATCTTTGTGTAGGTAGATGGTTACATTTCTCTTGGGTAAACACCTAGATGTGGAATGTCTGAGTCATATGGCATGTAATATTTTAAGAAACCACTGTATCATTAGTATATAGAAATACAATTGATTTTTCAGATTGATCTTTTCTCCTGCAACCTCATAAAAGCTCAACATTAGTTTTGATAGCTTTCTTTTACAGTCTTTTGTCTATGTTCCACAGAGAACATAGACAATCATGTTCTCTGAGAATACAGTTTTACTTTTTCCCTTTCAATATCAATCCCTTTTATTTTTCTTGCTTTATTGAACTTATTAGAACCTTTAGTACTATGTTGAATAGAAGAGGTAAGAAAAGACATCCTTGCCTTGTTCCTGGTCTCAGGAGAAAAACATTTGGCCTTTTATCATTAAGCATGATGTTAGTATTTCCTTTTTCCATAGATGCCTTTTATCAGGTTGAAGAAATTTCCCTCCATCCTAATTTATTGTTTTTTAAAAATCAGTAATGGATGTTGGATTTTGTCAAATGCATTTTCTACATCTATTTGATATTTTTTCTTCTTCAGTATATTGTGATCAATTACATTGATTGATTTTTAACATGTTAAGCCAACCTTGTGTACTTGGTCACAATTTATTATCTTTTCAATACATTGTTAGATTTAATTTTTTAAAATTTTGTTAAGAATTTCATCTACATTCATGAAAAAATCACTAGGGTTTTTTCCCTCTCTCTCATGATGTCTTTCCTTATAAACAGGATAATACCGATAAAATGAGATGGAAAGTATTTCCTCCTCTTCAATTTTGTAGAAGAGTTTATGTAGAATGTGTATTATTTCCTCCTTAAATGCTTGGTATAATTCACCAGTGAAGGCTTTTGGGCCTGGAGTTTTCATCATGGAAGGTTTTTAACAACACATTCACTTTCTTTAACAGGCCATAGGGCTATTCAGATTATCTGTTTTTCTTCAGTGAGCTTTGGTAGTTTGTGTCTCTCACGAAATAAGTTGATTTTATCTAAGCTTTAGAATTTATTCACATAGCATGCTTAAAGTTGCAACTCTGTTTTTTTTTTTTAAGTAATTGCTTTAGGACTTATAGGACACATCAATAATGTATAGAACTCATAGTCTACCTTTAAATGGTATTATACTAATTCACGTGTAGTAAAAAAAAAAACCCCTCACAACAGTATACTTCCATTTCTTTCCCCAAGGCTTTGTGCTTTTGTTATTTATCAGTTTTCTTCTACATGGAGGGGTTAACTCTTGCTTTATGCTCTGATTTGTTTTCTCTTTAACATCTCATTTTATCTTACGGTCATGGATTTCTATTTTCCTTTTTTTGAGTTGGAATAGATATTTAAAATTTAATCCAGCCGTTCTGTAGTTTGTAGTAGGTGGGAATTGTCTATATCAGCAGTCGACCCTGTTGCTGGAAGTTCCTCAAAGGGCTAGCAGAATGAGAGAAACCAATAATAAACTTGATTATCATAATTATCTAATTACCATCATGATAAATACTATGGAGGCACTATGGCAGCAGGGGTTCCTAATCTAGTTTTGGGAATCCCTAAAGAAAGAAATTTTAATCTGAAACCTGAAGGCTGAATGGTGGTTGGCCAGAAGAGATGATAATTGGGGTGGAGAAGTTATGTTTCAGGTATAGAAGGCAATGTGTGCGCAGGTATGTTCAGGGAGCTGCATGACTAAGCCATGTTGATCAAGAGACAGACAAGCGAAAAAGGACATTTTTAAGAATTTTGAAATTTTCAATTGATAAATGTTAGTGGAGAGAGGGTAGAGACTTGCAAAGAAAAAGATGAGGTAGAGGGATGAGATGTGAAGTGCGAAGAGAAACGTACTGCCCAGGAGTGGATGCCGTCAACACCGACACATGCACTATGGCTAATGGAGCCAGCTATTCATTTCTTTACGCTTTCTTTCATTTAAAATTTATTTCATGTCTAAACAATAGGAACTGTGCCTTCAGTCCAATCTAAGAACATATTATTTAATGATTATTACAATATATTTGATAAGAGAGAGTAAGAAGAGAACATTTATCAATTTATGTGTTAAATAAAGTTGATACTATTTAAATTTTTTCCCGTTTGGATGTGTAGATTTTAGCTTTCAAGGGAGTGGTTCTGGGAGTTTATAGTATTACAGGTGCATGTGATAGAGCCCCACTGTCAGTCCCACCAAAGGGAGGTCGGAAGGAGACAGTGAGGAGGATCATGTCCATGTTTGGGGATGTGGAGACTGGGGCAGAGCAACAGGTATTCCCATTACCTTCATATTTTTTATACAGGTAAAATTTAGTTAAAATAAACACAAAAGACATTATCAATAAACAGAAATAAGAGAATCAAGAAAAGCATTTGTTAGGTGGCAGAAGTGCCAGGAATAGGTCTTCCTAAGGATGAAGCATGGCCAGGGTTAGGATATTTTGCATGCTGAGATCTTAAAGGCCACAAAGGAATTTGGCCTGAGTGGGGCTGAATGTGTGTAACTACTGTGCTCAGACACAGTAGAAACTAGCTTAAGACTATGTATATTTAATCATTAATTGCTCTAGTTAATCCTACTCTAATTCCTGGCTAGTTAACTTCTTATGAATATAAAAGGTTGGTAACCAGATTGTTCACTATGACAGAAATAGCAGAAATCCCGACACTAGTTCTTTATCTCTGTCTGTTTCTGCTATGGCTATGAATCCCTCCAAACTGCAGGAGCTGGGGAATCATGCCAATAGTCAGCTTCCAGTAATAGGGTAGTAGGAGCAAGAAGGTGGAACGGGGTATATGCAAAGCACACGGGGAGGGTATGACCTAGTGTTGGGATGTGGTCTTAGGCGGGATGAGTCTGGTTAAGGAACACATATTGAAGGAGACAGTCATTCTTTCTTTAAATTTGTCCAAATGACTCCATATGACAACATGATATAGACTCATTGAGATGGATAAAACATAAAATGCACTTGGTGTTCATAATAAGAAGAGTAGCTTTTTTCTCTATTCTTCTGGAATTTGTGCTTCATCTCCTATTTGCTTAGGGTTTGACTGCCATTAAACTCAGTAGTTTTTACTGATGTAGAAAAATGCATATTCCTTCTTCCAAGGAAATTTTTTGTGTGTATGTGTGTGCGAGTGCATGTGTGTGGTATGAGACAGATGTATGTGCATGTGTTTGTGTGTGATTACATGTGATTTCCTCCTCTTACCATCTATAGAAGGACATTCTGCATTGCATCTTGCAGAACCAGATGGGGAAACTGGGCTGATTATGTGTTTGGATACTTGTGCCTGGAATCTACAAACCAGAACTAATTAGCGACAGTTGGGTTGGCTGAGATGGGAGCAAGCTTTATGGCCAGTGGACTTTAATTCCCAGAGTGCTACAGAGCTAAGAGAAAACTTGCAGACACAGCTTTGCCGACTGGGAAATTGTGGGCATTTTTGCACACAGTATTTCTGTGGGGTGTTTGCTATATAGAACAGCGCCTCCCATCAACATGTTAAAACTGAATATTTCTCACATAAAACTTGACTTGTTGCTTGTCTTATTAAAGGCTGGAGGCCTGAAGGTTCCCATAGATTATGTTTGTGGCCTGCCCTGCTGATATATGTGTAAATTACTATGTTCCAAAGCTCATTTTCTGACCTGTTGTCCTATGGAGGTTTTTAGTATCTGCCACAAATAAAAAATCTATGGCTCACACAGGATGCAGTGTTCCTGAGAGTGATAGCCATGTCCCAGAATCTATGGATGGCCAGTGGTGTCCAAGGTATGCAAATATGTTCCAAGAGGTTTCCACCATGACACTGGATATAGAAATATTTATGTAAGGGCAAGGTTTAATAAGCATTTTCAGGCACCACTTAAAGGCCACAAAGGAATTTGGCCTGAATGGGGCTGAATGTACAAAATAACTAATGTGCTCAGACACTGTGGCCAAGGACTCAGGTGTTTAGAGCACAGTGGTAACTAGCTTAAGCCGATATATATTTAACCACCAATTGCTGTAGTTAATCCTACTCTAATTCTTGGCTAGTGAATTGCTTGTGAGTTTAAAAGCTTGGTAAGAGATTGTTCACTACGACAGAAAGAGCACAAATCCATTATCATGTCTGAGAAAAATGGTGCAACATCTCTCTCTCTCTCTATGTGTATATATATGTATACACATGCACATATATATGCACACACATACATACATGCCTATATCTATATCCTCTATGTCTATATCTGTGGAGGTAGGGAGGGAAGGAAGAAGTGCTAGTGGATTTAAAAATTGTAAGGATTTCCTCTGGCTACCAGTAGCATAAACTTTCACATGTATGGACACAAGATTATGATTCCAACCAAAAGAAAGAGATATTTAAAATTTGAGAATGGAAAAGGCCATAGAGAAGGGTTCTGTTATTTTAGCGGCACAATGCCTGAAAGCTGTCTTTTCTTGCACAGAGTCATGAGGCAGGATAAGCAACTGAGCAAACAGAGCCCAGAGATCCGCAGTGTGGGGGATACCTTGAAGAGAGCTCAGACTTCCTGCTCAGCAATTGGTCTGAGGCCAGCACTGGCCCGAGGTGAGTCTGGGTAAAGGAGTGAGAGTCTGACCAAAGATATCAGCAAGGCCCAAAAGGCCTTTGTGACCAGTGGGGATGTGACTGAACATTGTGTTCCTTAAAACTAGGAGCAAGTTTGCTATCAGAAGGCCATTTAAAAAAAATCATCTCTACATGATATATGCATTTTTATCATCTCTTACATGACTCTTCACCAGTGACTATGGTTATGACTCAGTTCTTCCCTCCGTCTTCTTTTCATCTAAGGTCCAAGATATAGAATGCTGAGAAGTCAGTTTTCAACAGTAAACTTTCAACTGGGAGACATTGCTTAGTGGGCTTAGAGACCTAAAGCTTATCTTTAGGGGACCAAAGAGAAAGGCCCTCTCTAGAGCAGGCTGCAGTCTGGTTTCCCAGGAAGGTCCTTCTATTGCCCTCCATGGTTGGCTTTTGCATGTTGGCCATCCTTCCCAAACCCCTACCTCATCCCTGGCCCATTTCTATCAATGAGAGGCACAACTTCATGGAGAAAAGGGAGCCACCAGGCATAAAGTCTCATGGTTTCACTGTCCCTTGCTCTAACTCTGTCCTTCCCTGTCTTCCCCTCTTAACTTGGGTTAGTGAGACTGAGGTTGATCCTCTTGATCCTCTTGATCCTCTTGATCCTCTCCCTTTTACTCCTGAAACTGCTATAGCCACTCTACTGAAACTGTTTTGCCAAGGTCACTGCTGACTGTGTAGCTGCAAAACCCAATGGTTATTCTTTAGATCTTTTATGTTGCAACATTTCATACAATTGATTATATCATCAATTTCGCATTTCAAAATTTTCAAAAATTTCAAAATTTCCCAATGACATTGGATTTCATGGCACCATTTTCTGCTATTTCACTTATCTATTATTTTTTATTAATCTATTTGTTCTTCACTTGATTGCCCTTAAATATCAGTACATTCTAGGATTCCTCTTCTCCCAACATTACATGTATCTTTCCTGAATAATTTCATTTATTACCATGACTTTGACTATCACTTATGTGTCTATAACTCAAAGATCTTAATCTTTAACCAGACCTCTCTCCTGATGTCCATGATCATACACATAACTGTTCATCACAGAACCTTGAATTCAAATTAATTTTCCACCTCATGCAGACTTGCTTAATTTTCATAAAAATTGGACTCTGTATTAATGGGACATACTTCTGAAAGGAGAAGTAGAATTTCCGTTGAAACAACTGAAAAACTGACCTTTTATGCAGACAATATTAAAATAAACATTTATTTTATTTTATTTTATTTTTTGAGACAGAGTCTCGCTCTGTTGCCCGGGCTAGAGTGAGTGCCGTGGCGTCAGCCTAGCTCACAGCAACCTCAAACTCCTGGGCTTTAGCGATCCTACTGCCTCAGCCTCCCGAGTAGCTGGGGCTACAGGCACGCACCACCATACCCGGCTAATTTTTTCTATATATATATTTTTAGTTGGCCAGATAATTTCTTTGTATTTTTAGTAGAGACGGGGTCTCGCTCTTGCACAGGCTGGTCTCGAACTCCTGAGCTCAAACAATCCGCCCGCCTCGGCCTCCCAGAGTGCTAGGATTACAGGCGTGAGCCACCATGCCCAGCCTAAAATAAACATTTAAACCGAAGAATGAAATGGAAGAATGAGGAGAAATAAAAAAACATGGATTAAAATTTAACCCATGACTACTCTTCTTCCCTTCCCAACTCCTTCTTTCCCTTTCATTCTTGTCCTACCTGAATAAGTGATTCTTAAAGCCAGTGCATGGGTGGAACAAGGCAGGTGTCCACGTGGAGGGGTAGCCTGATGCGCAGTGTCGGAGCTCAAGCAGAGTGAAGAGGTGTCACGAGTCAGGGAGGCCTAGAGTGTGGTGTCAGGGTCCACCCAGAGTGAGGATGGCATACACCCAGAAAGGTGGGGTGTTGGCATCTGAGCTGGGTGAGGAGGGATTCATGCAGGGGAGGTGATAGCACCAGAGATGGTAGAATGGTTACATGTAGGGTGAGAGATCAAAACAATGAAAATGTATTAAAGTCAATGGGATCCAAGTTTCTCATTTTTGGAGAAGAGAGATTTTATACATATGGAATGGAGAAAACTAGCATAAACCCTGTGGAATTGAAATTTGAGATATTAGTGTGAACTCATGATTATAAATAGATGTAGAAATATAGAAATAATATAAACACAAATGTGTTTGTGATATCTGTGTGTGTATGTGCATTCATATATTCCCTAGCTCTGTCCATTGAAAAGATCTTGAAGCAGCAACCCTACCAATATCAGTGACCATACCTAGTAACCAGATTCTGGTTTCCAAGTACCATTTTATAGTAGAAGGAACAAGAGCTCCTTGGAGAAATGGTTAATTTTAGGACTGGAGCAGCGAAAATATAAGATGAGCTGGAACACATTGTTGTCCTAGAAAGTGAGAGGTGATCAAAGAATGATGGACACATATCAAAAACACAGACATCAGCTTGTAGGGCCTTTCAATGACCAATCTTAGGGCAATGTAAGCATTAAAATAAATTATGGTGGAAACAGATTATAACTCATTGAATGAAATAGGAAACCATGGGGCCACACATGTTTAAATAAGCAAAATAATAATTAAAAATTTGATAAGGATATGGATAGTTATATAGTCTCAAAATACCTCTCCACACCTGTAATCCTAGCACTTGGGAGGCCGAGGTGGGCAAATCGTTTGAGCTCAGGAGTTCAAGACCAGCCTGAGCAAGAGCGAGACCCCGTCTCTACTAAAAATAGAAAGAAATTATCTGGCCAACTAAAAATACATAGAAAAAAATTAGCCGGGCATGGTGGCGCATGCCTGTAGTCCCAGCTACTCGGGAGGCTGAGGCAGTAGGATTGCTTGAACCCAGGAGTTTGAGGTTGCTGTGAGCTAGGAGGACGCCATGGCACTCACTCTAGCCCGGGCAACAGAGTGAGACTCTGTCTCAAAAAAAAAAAAAAAAAAAAAAACCTCTCCACAGAATATTTATTAATTACAAACGGAGAAAGAGTAACTTCAGTGGAGAAGCCTAGCCCATAGCACCTTAATCAAGTGATCAAAGTGAGCATTATTAATGAGACAAATCAAGATTTTATGCCACCTGGTAGGATGCAATGAGAACACCGTGTCACTTCTGTGGTGTTCCTGCCAAAGATGCATAACCTGTGCCAAGAGAAACACCAGAGAAATCCAAATTTAGGAGCATGCTACCAAATAACTAGCCTGTAATCTTCAAAAATGTTGAGGTCTTAAGCATCAAGAAAAGATTGAGTAAATTCTCCAGACTGAAAGAGACAAGTGAGACATGACAACTAAATGCCACATGTGATTCTCTACTGCTCTCTTCTGATGGAAAGGATATTATTGGGACATTGGTAGAACTTGAAGGGGATTCTGAAGATTAGACAGTAGTGATGTATCGATGTTAATGTTCTTATTTTGTGGTCATGCAGGGCAGTGTGCTTTTAGGAAGCACATACTAAAGTTCTCTGGGGTGATGAAGCATTAGGTCAGTACCTTACTCTAAAGTTATTCAAGGAAAAAGTTCTTTGTACTTGCAACTTCTCTGTGTGTTTCAGGTTTTTTCCTTTCAAAATAAAAAATAATTATATGAAAAATATAAGCTATGGCTTGGATCGGGGCATTTAGGCCTGAAAACAGAGTGGGGTCATGATATGTAGTGTCAGGCATGTAGGAGGGGGCAAGGCTGTTTAAATGATTATACAGGGCTGGAAAGATTCTAGATCACTGAGTTGTAATAATTACACACTGAGAAAAATACAAAAGGAATCTCAGTGACTCTATATCCAACCATGGAGAATTAACAGCAAATCAAAGAGGAAGAAGGAGTAAATTAGTACAAAGCACGATCAAATGAGAATGCCAGAAATGAGACTTTACTTTCCACTGGCAATGATGAGAGAAAGACATTTCTATCTCTGTCTCCTCTTGTTTCTGTCTCTATCTCTCTGTCTCTCCCCATCTCCATCTCTGTATTCCCTCGTCTCAACCTTTGTTTTCTTCTGAAATCTGATGTAAGAAAAAACCCCACAAAATTCTTGAGTATGTATGTAAAACCACATTCTTGAACTGGGAAGATCTGACTGATCATCCAATTGAAATTTAAGTGTCTAAGTGGATACTCTTCTTTTTGGATTCTGGTAAGTCATGAATTACTTAAACATGCTACCTAATGGGGCCCAAATAGAGATAGTCTCCCATTTGAGTCTTTCCAAGGAAGTAAGTCTTTTTAAATGTGACCATCAGGGACTGTTCCAGTTTGTGTCAGTCAGGTAGGACTTATCCTTGTCTTGTGGAGTGTGGACTGTAGTCTCCTTGCCCTATGAAGGACAAGCTATTACTTAAAAAAAAAAAGGATACAGCTTTCTTTTATCACATATGGCCTTCAGGTCACATGAACTCATTTCTGCTGAATGGGTTTCTGCACATGTGCACCTGCACATGCACATGATATCCAATTATCATGTATCTATGCATTAATTTAAATTTCACAAATGATAAATGGCTATAGTAAAAAAAAAAATAGTCAAAGCAAAAATAAACCAAATGACCTCAAATCTCATCCAGAGAGAGTCACTGTGACACTTTGTTAGAGGCCTTTCCCTGGGCAAATATATACGTGCATATGCACATATATATTTGTGCACATATGTATATTTATGTGTTAACAAACAAAACCTTACCAAAAATACTGCTCTGTAATCTGTTCTTTTTCATTTAATAATATTTTATGGTTATGCCCCATGTTAGTCATTGTAGTCCTACATCTTCATTTTGAATGTCTGCATTGTGTTTCATTATGTATCATTCCCACACCAATAAGTGTTTTTATTATTTTCAATTTTTGCTGTTAGAAACATTAGGTTGATAAATATCTTTGCACATATATCCCTGTTCAATGATTTTCTTTGGATAAATTCCTGGAAGTGGGATTTCTGAGTCAATGGTTTGGGATGCTTTTGACATAGATTGCCAGACAATACTCCAGAAAGCTGATACCAGTTTACATGCCTGCCAGAAATCTTACTGCAATTCTTTTGGAGGAATAATTTATACAAAGTAAAGTGCGCAAACCTGAAGTGTACTGCTCAATCAATTTTTGCAAATGTGCAACCACCTGTGCAAACACCATGCAGATTGAGATATGGAACATTTTTGTCACCCCAGAAAGTTCCCCCTTAAGGGAACCACTATTCTGATTTTTATCACCATAGATTAGCTTCGTTCTTGAACTTTATATAAATGGAATCATATAAAACATACCTTGGTATGACTGGCTTCTGTTGCTATTTTTATTTTATATCAGTATTGTTTTTTAATTTTGGGGTAGTATTTTATTGTCTAAATGTGCCACAAACATTTTTAATCCATTCTCCTGCTGATGAATATTTATATTGTTCTAAATTTGAGGCCATTATGAATCGAGTTTCTGTGACTATTGTTCTACATGTCTTTTTGTGGATATATTCATTCATTTCTACTGAGTTTATGTTAAATAGAGGAATTGCTGGGTCATAGAGTAGGTATAGATGTAGCTTTATTAGATATTGCTAAACAGTTTTCCATAATTATTGAGGCAATTAACACTCGCCAGCAATATATTAAAAATTTCTGTTGTTCCACATCCTTAACACTTGAAAGTCCTTTTCTAACCATTCATACCCATTTTACTATTTTATGGTGGAAAATATTTCTTTCCTCCCCAATTTGGTTTATATGCTTAATCCAGCTCATCCAGCTCTTACTGAATTTGTTCATTCATTAATTCTTGTATTTAGTTAATAAATATTTATTAAGCAATTATTATGTGCCTGGTACTGTATTAAGCCTGTGAATACAAAGATGAGCTCTTAAGGAACTTATAGTCTAGCAGAAAAGACAGATACAAGCACAAAATTAAGATATGTGATGAATGCAACAGCATAAGCATGCACTTATGCTGAAGGATGTGTAATAAAGAAAAAGAATAATTAATATTAAGTGGAGAGAGGGGGAGAGAGAGAGAGAGGATGGCATACAAGATCCTTGGGGTTCCATAATAGAGATGATAATATTAGCTGAGATTTATTGAGCACGTGCCATACCAGATACAGATACATGCCTTATCCTAGTTAATCTTTGATGTAAGATATATTATTATTATGTTACAGTTGAGTAACTTGAGGCATAGAGAAACTAAGCAATTTGTTTAGGGCCACAACACTAGTGAGTGAGGAAGCTGGGATTTGAACCCACGCAATCAGGCTCTGGAGCATACCCTAAACTCCTGCCTAGAAGATGTGTGAGCCTAAGGGTCTTGGGAAAGGCATTCTAGGCAGTCGTACACAGAAGGGAAGATAAGATGCAATCTGCTGAAAGTCTGAGGCACCTCCAGCAAGAGGCCTGAGGGAATATGGTAATCAGAGCCAGCCAGAGGAGGTCGGGGATGAGAGCTGGCAGGGGCCGAATCTGGAGCGGAGGGAAGTTAGAATTCCTATGATGGCTTTTCACTGGAGGGCGCCTCTCCCTCTGCCCATCATCACCAAACACCAAGCAATATTTAAATGTTTCGTCATGTCGTTGAATGAGCCATTTGGGCACACTTGCCAAATAACTGAGCATCCAGATTTCCTCAAATGGAGCAGGAAAAATTATATGAAAGTATGTGAGCAGACCCTGGCTTCAGATAGGACAGTTCCCCGTAGCGCCTGCTTGCCCCGTGCATTCTGTTTAACACACCCGTCTGCTGGGAGACGTTCAGATTAGGCGAGGACAGTGTTCTCCAGCCTTCTGAAAGGGTCCAGTCGTAAAAAGATAAGACCCATGCGATGTTCTGATGCGTAGTGTAATCGTTTTTTGCTAAAATAGGATTAAGTTAAAAAACACACACTGTGAAGCATTTGTCTGGCTTAAATAATTTAACAGGTCTTGCCTTCCTGCTTCAGTCAGTTTCAACAGAAATGCTTCTCCGGGGGGTTCTCCTTGTGAACATCATCAGACTAATCATGTGGAAGCCCGCCTGGTGCCAGTTGGATTCGGAGAGAGGGGTGGGTGCCTGGTGGTCCTGGGGAGGATGGTAAAGGCAGCGATGCAAAGTGTACCTTTGGGGAAAATGCGAACTTTTCTTGCCTGTGGAGTGTGTGTGTTAGTATTCAGAGACTGTTGGCCCATTGTTTTCCACTCCAGCCTTCTCAGCAGAATGCGTGGCAGATGGCCTACATTTGCATTAGCCTTCTGCAGAAGGAATTTGCTACCAACAACATAAGCTGCAGCTTTTCTTTTCAGAATTTACAACAAATTGGCCAGAATGGCAATTTAAAAAAAAACATTAGCATCACTATTTCCACATTCCCTTTCTGAATAGGGTAAATGATTCCCTCTCCAACTGTGTCATTTGCACTCCCCCCTCCCCAAATGTTTATTAAAATGATTTAGGTATTTCATTATGCAAAATGACTTTTATAAAAAGACCTTTCTTTTTGCCCCACAGTCACACATAATTTCTTTTGTCACTTGTTATAGAGTGGAGTTATGTGAAGCTAGGACATATTATTTGTTCTAGTCTGTATTGGATAATTTATTACATTAAGGAACCAATAATTTTCAAATATAATCAGATTTAAGTTTTTAATAAGATTCATCTTCCCATTCACACTTGCTTAATTTAAGGATATTAAATCTGCTCAGGAACGAGCTGCCTCTCAAAGCCTGTGTGCCCATTAAAGGTCTTTATTCCTGATGTGTTAATAGGATTTAATTACATTACCGTCTTCATGCAGAGTCACAGTGCAATAGTTAACTGTGATAAGCCGAGCAAACAACAGCCTGAAAAGGAAGTGGTGTATAGTAGTTGGTTTATCGGCTTAGAAAATCAAGACGATTATTATTTTAAAATTGATGGTTGCATGCATTTGCATCATGTTTAGTTCAAACGCTGAAGAGAACAAACTTTTCTCTTTTCCTTGAAAAAGAAAATCACTTAAAAGGCCACCCACATAAAAGGTGAACAATAAACACTTAACAGAAACTACTTAATTGCCATTTATCTTTTGAATTGCAATGAGATTTTTACTACAAAGAGATTTGTTTCAACAATTTACCCTGCTATTCTTTTGGTTTTTTGACTATTACATCCCTGCTTTTGGGTTTAGAATAATAGCTGTGTTCGTAGTTAAAAAGTAATGATTTTTAAATTGCTCTTTTATCCTGTCTTAAACTTAAAAATTTTTTTTTTCTGCTCCTGCTCTTGCTCCCTCACCCTGCCCTCTCCTCAAGTCCTCCAGTTGGTTTAATGACAGACAGCAGAGCTTCAGCCTCCTACCCTGACAAGAGAGAGTCAGGATGCTGCCCTCAGTAAATCTTGTCAATTTCTCTATCAGGATCATTTGCATCGATTGGAAGTGTTGACTTCTGTGAATTTCTGTTTCATGTGAACTTGACAGAACTTTTGCTCCATCACAGATGCCTGTGAAATAAAAGAATGATTTTTAGAGCATTCCAATGAATTTAAAAAAAAAGAAAAGAAAAGAAAAAAGAAAGAAAAGGAAAAAAGAAAAAGAACCCAGCAATATGCTATCTGGTTGAACTTTTCACTTCTAAAGTGATTGACAACTTCTGACACATTTTTGTGAGAGATCACAGACCTGGCAAACAAAATTGGAGATGATACACAGCCATGCTTTACTTTGTTAAAAGTTGTTACCGAGGTAGGAAAAAAAGCATGAAAAAGCATTCAAGCTATTTTTTTTTTTTTTAAACAGTCGCTTTCTATAATACCTGGTCTGTCAGAAAGATGTTACTGAGGTCACTTTTCCCCAAGCCAAGATGGTGGAAGGTGGAAGGAATGGGAAGACGTCTATGGCCACACTATTGTTCTGGTTGCCTTGGAGCCACTCCACCTTCATCTCTTCTATGTACTGGGATTTTGTATGTGTTTTAAAAGTGGATTCACTTTTCAAGAAAAGTTTGAAAATCAAAGGACATCATTTACTGTTCGTTCATTCCTTAGCCTACTGTTTATGGTGACCACCAAGATTCCAGTGTGGATTCTTCTAGAATGGCTCTGAGCACAGTAGGGGGACTGGCCTCTGCTATGCTGCACCCCTGTGTCCTCCTCCTGCCCTGCTATGCCTCCTCTGTCCCAGGGCCATGTGACTCATGTCTATGTTGCTGGCTTTGTTTGGGCAGATGGCCATTGTGTTTGTTCTGTCTTCAATTCTGCTAAAGTATACCCTCTTCTATGGTTTTTTTATCCTCCAAATTGGAATTGATTTCTCTTCTTCTGTGCTTCTTTAGGGGAGGAAAAATAATTTTCTTTCTATCCTTCATAGTTCTTAGCTGGGACAGACCCCTTTTACAAGAGAAAAAAATGAACAGAAGTTTAACATGTATATTTCATACACACATGGAAGATACCCAGGGAATGAGTAAATCTCAAAGACGTGGATTTGAATTCAGGCTTACAGCATCTCCAACAAAAAACAGCAAATTTTTTGAGAAGTGACAAGACATAAGAAAAACCACATTTTGAGTCTCTTGAGGGTGGCAAACTGTGGGAATGAAACCACCCTTTATAAAAGTAATCAAGGGCCACAAGGTGGGAACTATCATAGGTGAAATATATATATAACCAACCACTGATTCCTTGCTTGCTTTCCTATAATTGCTTACCACTCAGAAGTCATAAAGATTGGTAGCTTTCTTCATTGCTCCCATAGATAATATCACCCTTGTGAAACCTAAGGCTAGTTTTTGAGATATCTTTCAGACCCTGCATTCTGGTGGAACTGACCCACCCAGACCAGTGGCTCCTACTGAGGAACTGATGCAACTAGTATTGGAACCCTCGATCAGAAACTGACTCAGCAAAGAAGACAATTTCTGCTCCCCTATGGTTCTGCCCCAGACCCAGCCAATTAGCAGACCCAATTGCCTACCCTTTTGCCCACCAAACTGTGTTTAAAAACTCTTTCTCCCAAATTTTCAGGAAGATGGATTTGAGAAATTTCTCCCATCTCCTTGCATGGTGCCTGCGATATTAAATTCTTTCTCTGCTGTCTCTCTTCCTCTTGGGCAGCAAGCAATGAACCTGGTTGGGCTGTAACAGGAAGGCAAATAAATAGTAGCTGAAAATTGGTTAGTCAAGGTTGTCATGTAGGGGTCTAAAGTTGTCTTCAGTGATCAACCTTTGAAAGGTAAGAAGGGAGGGACACCTTTGTCTTTGTAAATTTATGTCCTGGGGGAGGGCAGACAGCTGTTCTGCTTCTTTATAATTGCCCTCAGCCCCCAAAGAGGCATATTTTTGGGTGGCATATTCTGGTCTCTATATTCCCATATCCCTATTCTATACTTAACCTTTTCTGCCTTCTACCTCTGGTCAGGTCTGTCTCCTCTACTGACTGTCCAGCTTCTCAATCCAGACATTGGGTCTTATTTATCTTTATGTAAACTAGCAGATAAGAAATAACCCAGCTAAATTCTAGCATGTGAATACTTAATGTTAGTTCTTCTTTCACTGTAATAATTCCTCCAGCATCCAGCAAATTTCTTGGTATTAATATATAGGATGTGCTTAATAAATGTTTGGAAAATTTAATATTCTGTTTTTGTTCTAGGTATCTGGAATTTGATTAAGAAATTTTGTAGTGTTCTTTGGTACTTATGTTTGTGATTTTTGTTTTTGTCAGGTCTCTCATATGTCACCACCATGACGTTGTGTTTATTATGTTTTATTACCATCCTTGACTTACACTGACATTAGTTTTCCTTCCTTACCACTTTTGTTTCCTCTTCTCTTACCCTGCTCTTTCCCAACTATAGCATATTCCTATCAATATGTACAGTGACTTAAAATTATGATAAATAGGTGTGATTCTCCTGTTTATCCCATTTATTTAACATTGCTTCAACTGTTAATTGTTGCATGTTCCTACTATGTGCCAGACCTCATGGTCCATAGTGGGAATACAAAAGTGAATAAGAAATCTCCCTATCCTCAGTCTTGTATAACTAGATTATAACCTCGTGGGGGAGACAGAAAACATGAATGCAGAAAGCAGTAAGATTCCCAGCTAAACAAAGTATAATTTCTGCCATTTTAGCAGATCTTACCAGTCCTTAATGAAATATTAATGCACATTATTTACATACTTAATTGTAAACACAGTTAACATTCTTTTTTTCAGAGTTCATACTTGAATGAATCTAATTTGAATGAACCCATAAGAGGGCAATGAATAGTCTGCTCTCATAGTTTTCAGAAGCTATAAGCAAATACTGTCAAAAGGCTGTCCCTGTGACTTGGTGCTTACTGAAAAGGCAACCAAATAGAACACTATCATCTCATAGTTAGGAAAGTCAGAGATGGGTCATGTGGAACAAAGGCCATGTGGAGTATGATGCCAATGTACACGTCCACTGCTTTTCCTGTCCTGTCTTCCTCCAGGTTGACTAAAGCCTGTGGATTATTCACATCTTACACATCTATTTGAATTATTACCATTTATTATTTTGTACCTCCCCCTGCCATTTTAATCATTCTTTTGTTTCTTCTGTCCATCTTCATCTCCCTGGAACTTCATTTCAGTCTTGTAGTCTACTTGGTCACTCCTCTAATGTCAATTAGCATTTCTTCTAGAGTTTCTTGTAGTCAGAGGGTACACACACACACACACACACACACCCCAGCTTGCACAAAGGCAGAGAGGTAAAGAGAGGCCAGGTCATGTGTGGGCCGTGCAAAGTGTGGTTAAAGCGCAGGGGCAATGGGGGAGAAAAGGGCAGAAGTTAGGCAGGGGCTCGTGCTGGTGACCGAGACCCACAGGAGCTGGACCCAGGCAAAGGGATTCTGGATTCACAGTATGGGGACAGGGGCCTTAACTTTAAGAATAGATGAAGTTCTAAAAAGGTAAAAGTGAATATCTAAATCTCTTTCAATTGCCATTCATGAAAAATATTAGAGTCATTTCTTTGGAGAAAAAATTTTGTCTTAATGTATTAGAAAATAATACTTACAGTCTACTGGTGTGTGTTTATCCTTTTCTTCTTTCAAGGCTCAATTCCATGTGAATCTCCAAATTTCCCCAGTGATCTATATTCCTCTGAAATTTTGTAGTATTAGTCAGATGCCATCTTTGTATTATAATTTAAAAAGGTTGAGAAAAATTATCTGTTGGGGATCAGGAAATGATACCCCAAAGTAAGGTGCTTTGATGTGCTGAGTACTTTGAACTGAAGGACATAGAAGGGCCTCAGGACCAAGGTCTCTCTCTGCCCTTCTGCTCTTCTCTCTCCCACTCTCCTTCCACCCACAAGGCAGGCCAAGAAACTAGAAATACTACTCTAACGTCCCCCCACCTTTCGGTGTAGGAGCTGGCCATGAAGAAATTCTCCAACCTGCCTTGTCTGATGGTAGGTCAGAAGACCCCCATTCCCCATTCCCCTGCCCTGTACCGGGGGAAGGAGTACTGCACAGGGAGGCCAGGAAGAATCTGGACAGGCCTTGCTGGTTTAGATCATATCCTTTTGTCCAATCACATTTCTATGCACTGTCAATTCGTTATTGAACCTAAGCATAAAAATAGTTTTCCCTGAGTTTTTGGGTCTTCATTTCTGAAGGCTCCCATGTCATGTAAAACTTTGATTAAATAAATCTGTTATGTTTTTCTCTTGTTAACCTGTTTTTTATTGTAGGCATGTCGGCCATGAGCCTTATGATAGGTGAGTAAAGGTATCACACCTTTCTGTCCTACATATTCAAAATCTATAAATTAGACCAAGAAGATAATTGCATGTCTGCTCAGGGTTTATTTACTTTTCTGGGTGAATATACCATTCATTGACTTTGTTATCTACTATTAACTGAAAGCTTGGGCTATGTGAAGTTGTATGATATTAACTTGTAGATTTTTAACCAGTTTTGATGGAAATTATTTCTGTTCAGCAGCAGATAAGGTAACCCTAGTGTCTTATAGGACATTAACCAGTTTTGTGTATACATATATATATTTAAAAAATCTTTTAATTTATTTTTTATTTTTTAAGCCAGTCAACTTTAGCAGTGGGGGCTGTATACTAAGTTTTGTATATATTTAACAATAGTATTTTAACATTCCTTTATTACATTTCCTATAAATTCCCAGATCTTCAAATGCTCTTTAAATAAGTTTTTTTTTAAATCTTACTGTTTTCCTCATTAATTTATTATTTCAATAAGTTCTTTCTCATGAGTTCATTCCATTTTGTATGAGCTATGTTTTTGCCTTTCTTTTTAACAGTAAACTTTGACAATACAGTCATAAATTCTTTGTAGGCTTTAAAAAACTAAAATATCAGAACTTGTATATCTACAGTGTCATCAGAGATATTTATAAGCCATACGCATTTGATAGTTCTGAGTCACTTTGATCTAAAATAATACTTTGTGGCTTAATCATGCTCCTTGGTTAGTAGGTCTCTTTGTATGCATAGTATTTGTCCATCCCACCCCACGAAATCCAAACTTTTTAAAAGGATGGGAATTTGTTTCCACTGAGGATAGGTAGAAAACCAGCAGTGATGTAGGATCTGAGGAAAGTTATAAAAGAAGACTTTCTTAAATGTTTTCTTTAAAGGTAGCATTTGGGGAATACATCTATAGCTTTCCAGGCAACTACTCTGGGTTTAGTTCAATTCGGTTAACTTTTATTGAGCACTCACCCTGGGCCAGGCACTGTGATCAGGCCTGGGGATATAAAGATGAATGGGTTGTAGTTGTTGGATTCAGATATTTACAGCAGAATGTGATGAGGACAACAATATATATATATATTTTCAAGTTACACTACAGAGGAGAGAATGGTTAGTTCCATTTGTTGGTTTTCAGGAGTGACATCTGGGCTTAAATTGGTGTTCTTAGGCTGACAAGTTTGGGAGAGGAAAATATCAAGTGTGGTTTTAAGGAGCTTGACATATTTGGGGAATTGAATGTGGTTCAGCATCATTGGAGCATAAAGTTCAAGGTGGAGAGATGAGAGGGGATGAGGGTGTGGACTAAGCAGGAGTTGGCTCACGGGGGCCTACTAAGGACTTTGAGCACTGTATGAGCTTCCTATTGTTGCTGTAACAAATTACCACAAATTTAGTGACCTAAAGCAACAGATATATTCTCTTAGTCTGGAGGTAAGAAGTCTAAAATGGGTCTGCAGGGCTGCATTCCTTCTGGAGGCTCTCGGGGGACTCTGTTTCCTTGCCTTTTCCTGCTTCTGCAGGCCACCTGCATCTCTTGGCCATGAATCCCCATCATGCTGACACCTGCTTCCGCTGTCTCATCACCTCCTCCTCACCTGACTCTGACGCTGCTGCTTCCCTCTCGTAATGAACCTTGTGGTTACATTGGGCCCACCTGGATAATTCAGGATATTTTCATCTCAAGATTCTTAACTTAAAACATATTTTCAGGTTTCAGAGATTAGGATATGGACATCTTGGGCTGGGGGCACGTTGTTTAGCCTACCACCTATAGTATCTCATAGTTTTGGGTAAACCATCTGAGGATTGTAAACAGATGATATACTGATGTAGTGGTTCTCAAATTTTAGTGTGTATGAACATCAGCTGGGTTGCTTATTAAATACGCCAGTTGTTCTGATTCAGTATCTTCGGGGTTGGTCTGGGAACTACAGTCTTAACAAGCAGGCGGGCGATTCTGATACAGGTGATTTGGCAACCACTCCTCGGGAGACACTATTCTGATGGCTGGATAGAAAATGGGCTAGACAAGCAAAAGCTTGGAGACAACAAGACCTGTTGTTATACCAATGCAGTAGCACTTAGTAGTAGGTGAAATATATTTGTTGATTATTAACAAATAACCTTTCAAAGGGCCAGGAAGACAGTATGTACATTCATTAAGGGCATATGTGATGAAGTCAGACAGATGTGGTCTTAATTCTCTCATAGTTTGGGCGAGTTACTTCATTTCTTTTCTTTTCTTTTTTTCTTTCTTTTTTTTTTTTTGAGACAGAGTGTCACTCTGTTGCACAGGCTAGAGTGCCGTGGCATCAGCCTAGCTCACAGCAACCTCAAACTCCTGGGCTCAAGCAATCCTCCTGCCTCAGCCTCCCAAGTAGCTGGGACTACAGGCATGCGCCACCATGCCCGGCTAATTTTTCTATATATATTTTTAGCTGTCCATATAATTTCTTTCTATTTTTAGTAGAGACGAGGTCTCACTCTTGCTCAGACTGGTCTTGAACTCCTGAGATCAAATGATCCGCCCGCCTCGGCCTCCCAGAGTGCTAGGATTACAGGCGTGAGCCACCTCGCCCAGCCCATTTCTTTAAATCTCAGTTTCCTCATCTGAAAATGTCAATAATAATCTCTATCTTGAGTGCTGTTGTTGAGGATTAAATAAGATATGTAAGAAGACCACTTAGCACAGTCCCCAGCACACTGTAAGCACTCACAAATAATGGCTATTGTTTTTTTGTATCATTATATCTAAAGGACAGCCATTATTTTCTAAGAAAATTCTCCATTTAATTCTAAAATGAATGCAGGATATCTGGATTATTCTTCTGTTTGCCACACACTTACTGCAAGCTCTACAGAAAACAAGACAACAAAACTCAGTGAGAGCCCTTTTGAACACAGAGTCAGCCCATCTTGCTTCTTAAATTTATAAGGCATTTCTTAGGATACATTTCTATTTGGTTATTCAGACCCTGTTTCCTAACACTTTGTAGGCCCGAAGGTGATGATCCTGGCTAAGGCAGAGGATGTAGAAACAGCAGAGGCAAAGCATCAAATGAGACAGCGGTGCATGAGTAGCCCTTAGGAGAGAACACTTGTCAGAGTACACATGTGGACGTAATTTGAAATCCCATCTTCCAAAACATTAGAAGCAAGAAAATTTGATAAAACAGGACTCTTAGTTCAGAAACTTCTCTGCTTACAAACTACAGAGATGTCTATGAACTTTCAGAAAAATGAGAACAAAAATTGTTTTATGGAAGGGTGTTCCTATAAGAGGCCAGCTGACTTTAGTGGCCTCATGAGAGCATTTACAGAAATGAGAAGTAGAATCTTTTTGTGTTTATGAACAAATGGACTTAGGAATAGCCTTTTAGCACTAACACGTGATCAGGTAAAGGACCTTCTGTTTTGTGATTTGAATGGATTTCATGTTTTATTAATTAAGTAATGAAAAACTGTCCATAAGAGAATTTCTGTATAATGAGGTAAACATACTGACCTGCTGAAGAAGGTGGTTCGGGGCAGAGATTGTGCCAGGGGGTGGGAGGTAATAGGAGCAGAGAACAACTGCTGGGGGCAGGTGGTACCAGTCCTGTCCCTTTCTTACCACAGTCACCCTGCAGATCATAAATGCTGGGCATCAAAGAGTAGAATGGGTGAGAACAGGAAAGTATGCATGAAACCCTGTAGGTATGTGTGTGCTTAGATTAGGCTAATATTGGTAGCCCAGTTGGTAGAACATTATTTGTTAGAAAAGCAAAGGGATCGCCTATACCAAATTCCAAGAGGAATGTTTCACTTACAATAAGAAATTGCTTTTAGGTATAAAATATCTATTTATATTAAAATAATTGTTATATATTGCTTATTAACAACCACGCTTAAAGTTAGTCCCTAAGGGGCTTATACTTGTCAACTTTTTTTTTTTTTAAAGCAATGGGGGTCTTCTACATCATCCAAGCTGGTCTCGAACTCGTGGGCTCAAGCAATCCTCCTACCTCGGCCTCCAGAGTAGCGGGGACTACAGGCACAAGCCACTGCGTCCCCTGTCAACTTTTTATTAATCCAGTTTGTGAGACTGTATTTTGAACCATATCAAAACTGTACTTTTGGGAAAATGTTTCACAGTTCAATTTGAAATACTGTGGTTGTACTGAATGAACCCATTTTGCAGAAGAAGAAATTGAGGAGCAGACAAATTAACATGCTCAAGATCCTACTGAGACTAGTAGCACTGTCCTAGACATGGGAAGGGAGGAAATCCAGGCAACATGTGACACTTGGTATATCAGAACTTTAGGAGTTCATGAATTAACATCATGAAACCATAGCAGAAAAGTGGCTCTACTACATAATTAAAAAATACTCCTCAAAGTCTTTAAGATACATTTATGATATTGAGTTTATGCAAGAAACTTAGAAAGAGATCCTTCAGCAAAATGTGTCCTCAGAGAGAGGAGGGTACATCTCAGTTTGACAAATTTGACCAAGTGGCTCATCAGAATTTCTATTTCTGCTGAGTGGGTTATCCCAGGCTCTAACTGCCGTCCCATCTCTACTGCAGATGTTGCTTTCTGACATTTCTCTGTTCATTTACATCTCACCATGGGGTGGAGGAGGAAGATAAGGTGGAGACCAGTATTGGCCATAGGTTAAGCCTCAAATTGCAGCTTTTAGAGGGATGGGAGAAGGGGGGATAAGATGAGGTCTGGGTGTTATTTGCTGTTTTGTGTCTCTGCTCCAACCTCTAGTGTGATCATCAACTGTTCGTGGGTTGGCCTTGAGGAGTCTCTGAGGGGATCCGGGCTGCTCGGAAGGTAAGTCAATCACACAAAGATGAGACATCTCTCTTCTGCTTAAAAGTATGTCCCACTGGAACACTGATCACATTGTGAAGAAAGAATATAATATTTTAAATAGATGTAGTAATATTGTTTTATCTTGGCAAAAATTCTTGTGTTATGTGTATATATATGGACATACTTGTAACATATTCTCTAAATATACTTTTTAGTGAAATATGGGAGCAGATGGAGGGGTGATCCACACAGTCTTCTGTTTGGATAGATTGATTCTAAGACTTCAATTTTGGCCACATTGCCCAATGCTACTTTTCTCCCTAATTAGCAGGAATGTGGGAGTTAAGAGTTAGATGAATGATATTCCTGCTTACAGAATTAGGTGATACCTGCTGATCTTGACTTCAGTAAAGTCTCACCTGTTTGTGTTTTTACATGTGGACAGATGATGCCAAACACAGTTTAAGTTGTCTGACAGTATTGTTTCAAGGAGTTTGATGGGAAAACCAACTTGTTCTTATTGCCTAGAATGCTTGGAAAATTGCCCTTTATCCTTTCCTTCCTTCTTTCCTCCTTGTCCTCTATTCCTCTTTCCCTTCCTTCCTTCCAACCACAGATATGTGTTAAATACTTACTAAATAATAGGCATATCTACTATGTATAGTGATGCAGTAATAAATAATATAAATATGATTTATACCACCGTGGCACTTGCAGAAATTAATTATATTAAGTGCATAGGTCACTAGTTACATAAAATGTGGTACCTGTTATCAGGAGGGATTAGAGTGCTAGGGGAATATAACAGGAGGCTCCTGCCAAGTCTCTGGGAGTCCTGAGGAAGTGGCTTTTAAACTGAGCCTTAAAGAAATAAAAGGAAGCTAGATAAAGGGCTGGGAATGGGGTGGGTGAAGAGGATGTGTGTGAACAAGAGAGGTCCAGGGATGAAGAAAGGCATATGCAAAGTCTTTGAGATAGGAGAAAGACCAGTGTGTTCAGGGAACAGAAAAAGAGAGGCGAAAGCAAGGGGGAGAGGAACGCTGTTGGATGGGGTGGTGAGGGCCGCTGGGTAGCGCTGGTGCTCTTTGCCGGGGCCCTGTGTGGAGTGGTGCACTGTCTCAAGAGCACCGGGGACTTGCAAGGGTTTTACATGGAAGAGTAGCAGAACCAGGTTGGTACTTTTCAAAGATGAACCCACTTCAATGTGAAGAATGAAAGAGAGGAAGGCCAGGAGTCAATGTGGGGGACCACATGGCAGGTTCTTTAATTGGCTAGGGGGAGTGTGATGGTAAATTTTGTGTGGCAACTTGATGGAATGCCCAGGTAATCTGCTTAAACATCATTTCTGGGTGTGTCTGTGAGGGTGCTTCTGGAAGAGATTAGCATGTGAATTGGTGGACTGAGTAAAGTAGATGGCCCTCCCCGATGTTGGTGAGCATCTTCTAATCTGCTGAGGGCATGGGCAGAACAAAGAGACAGAAGAAGACTGAAGTCACTCTCTGCCCTCGGTGCTCCTAGTTCCTGGACCTTCAGTCTCAGACTGGAATCTATACCATCAGCTGTCTGGGGCTCAGGCCTTCAAACTCCACCACTGGCTTCCTTGGGTGTCCAGCTTGCAGACAGCAGACCTCAGCCTCCATAACTGCATGAGCCAGTTCCTTATGATACATCTGATTCTAGATATATAGATAGAACCAATATATATATCTTCCTATTGGTTCTGTTTCTCTGGAGAATCCTGACTAATACAGTGAGAAATAACCTAGGCAAGGAGGCCTGTGGTGAAGGTAGGAAAAGCGGATGGATGTACACAAAATCCAGCTGGCCCCTGTGACTGACTGGCTGGGAGGAGGAGGCTGAGGGGGCGTCCAGGCTAATTCCTAGCTTTGTCAAGTGTTCTGTCTTTGGATCTGAATGATTGCTGTAAAAATCTGTTCTGTTGTCTCACGTCTTACCCACATAGCTCTTTATGGAGTAAAGATGGTCCTCAACGTATAGTAGTTTGATTTTACAATGGGTTTATTGGACTATTAAATGCATTTCAACTTAAGATATTTTTGACTTAGTATAGGTTTGTTGGGACATGATCCCACTGTAAGTCAAGGAGCATCTGTATAAGGAGTGGGATGCCTTAGAGTTCTCTGGACAGTTTCCTGTGCTGGCAGCCTTCCTTACTTCAACAACTGGGAGAGAGATGCCATCCATGGCTTCTTCACCTGGGGTTTTGAGCTGCCACTGACCAGCTTCCCTGGCATCAGACCACCAGTCACGCCTGAGAGTCCCTTCCTTCTTTCTCACCAGCCCTTCCCTGTCCTGAGTCCCTTTTTACGGTCCAGGAGATGTCTGCACTCATCTTCCTCAGCTTGGTCCATTTAAGTTGCAGATTTCCCAGGTGTCACTTCCAGGTGCTCACTTGAGTCCTTGCCTTGGGTCAGGCCATTAAAATTTTCTCGTCCCCTTTCTCCATGTTCTCTCCACAAGGACACACTTTGACGTCCAAAGAAGTGTGTATGTGTGCATCTCACTGTGGGCAATAGGAGTGCAAAATATTCCTGTCAATAAAATTATTTTAGAAACATGTATTTTTGAGACATCCTTGTAAAGAATCGTTTTGTGAAATGAGCACTCCTTCTGCCCCAGTTGTTTGGTTTCCTGTCCTCCCTTTCTTTGTCCTCCCTGTCTGGAGGGTGAAGGCTCTGCTCCATGCCATGGCTGTGTGCTGGACTCATTCATGGTCTGTGTCTCCAAGGAGCTCAGGGTCAAGAGTGGCTTTGGCAGAGCAGCCCTGCCATGTCCTGCGTCTCTGGCAGGCTTGGCCCAGCATCAGAGGCATTGGGGCAGGTACTGTTCCCTAGAAGATTTTGGTGGCATAGTTGTCAGCTTTGGAGTTGGCAGAGAAAGGAGATGGCCACAGAATGAGGCAGGAGGAAAATAGTGGATGCCAGACTCTAGGACACATGTGAGACGCATGCAGGGGAACCCCAGAACTATCTGGCGGGAGCTTAAAGATAAAGAAGAACAGGTGGGGGCCGCAGCAGGGAGGTACTGTTGGCTGCCTGATTCTGCCATGTAAATGTTGGGCTAATGAGATCAGGAATCATGGTTTGTGGAAGGCAGATTTACTAGAGGAATGGCAAGAAAAGATGCTGAAAACATGAGCTGAGGCTGGATCATGCCCTAAAGTCTCGAATGCTCTAAGGGCGGTGGTTCTCAAACTGGGGATTCCACATTGTTAAGATGCACATTTTGACTCCAGTGGGCTGGAGCAGGCCTGAGATTCTGCACTTCCGACAAGCTGCCCCGTGTTGCCAGGGCTGCTGGTCCTCGGGCCTCACTCTGAGTAGCCAGGACCTCTAAGTTAAAGAATATAAATGATGTGGGGAGACTTGGTGAAAATCTTTGATCAGAAACTTTGAGATAATATAAACTTTTAAGATTCAAGAGAGTGTTTCTCAATTTGTGGTTCTGTGAGACATAAAAACGTGTTTAGCTTTGGAGTCAGCCTCCCTGGTTGGAACCTTGGCTCTACCACTCGGTAGCTGTGTGTCCTTCAGGAGCTATCTAACCTCGTATGGCCTCAGTTTCCTCATCTGTAAGATGGCAGTAATCATAGTGCCTACCTTACGGGGTTGTCAGCTGTAACTATTCAGTTCGAAGAACCGGTTAAATAAAGTTAGGCAGGTATCTTCACTGCAGGACTTCTCGGGACCTTTAATTTGCTCAAGTGATGCTTTAAGAAGGTGACAAGGTAAGTGGCATTTCCTACTCTGACTTTCCTGGTGTGTTTGGTGGGCCTATTGTTTTTTGCAACCCCTCTTCTGAAAGGACTGATCTTGCATTAGAGAGGAAGATGAGTTGATTTGGGAAGAGACTGCAGGCTGGAGAATTCTCTAGCACCTGAGCCTGCAAGGAAGGAGTGTGGCAAAATGTCCAGGTGTTTAATCTTTGAGGCAGTGGCGTATGATGGAGCAGAAGGTGTGGTCATAAGGAACTCTCCACGGCTGGATCAGGCAGGGGACTAATTAGATGTGAGGGTTAGAAAGAAGGAGGAGTCTTGTAAGATTCTTTCCCACCCAGAGAGAAACAGAAGGCCAGGGGAGAGTGCCATGTGTTTAATTTTCCATTCTGATTTAAATTCTGCTGCGTGTTGCCCACAAACTAACAGCATGCCTCTTGAGTCTCTAGGGCATTTTACAGTAAAGCCACATATTTTCTGAAGTTAGGTCAAGACTGAGCATATGAAATTCCTCAAGTGTGAAATTCCACTTAACCCCATTAATGCTTATAACCCTGAGTAGGTATTGTTTATAATTCACTTCTAGTTACCAGTAGATATTTGCATTAGCCAAATCTTTTCAATTCTATCTCCAACTAAGTTTATTTTAGGAAAGAGAATTTGCCTTCCTGTCAAAAAGCTGAGAAGAACCAGCCTCCCCTTCCATTCCTATGGTTTGCACATTTGGCTGTAGCTCTGGGCACGTGTGTGTGCGAGTGTATGCAATGGTGTTCTGGATTTCATAATACTTATGATAGTAAAACTTTACCTTTATAAGGGCACTTACAGTTCACCAAAGGTTTTGAAGTGGGCATTATTTAGCACATCTATTTTCCCGTATACATGGCAAAGAAAGTGGGGATGGTGTACAGATTTATATGTGATCTATAGATACTTTCTGTCCCCTGAGAAATTTCTACAGCTTTTACACAGAGCTTTCATACATGGTTGATGCTGAAAATATTAAAGCAATTATATGAATTATAAGGATAAACCCGTGTCTGTGTAAGTACAGTTACTGAGCCATGCTCACGGTGCAAAGAGCCTGGTTGAGATGCAGCTGGAATACTTTTAGCCCCCTCATTCCTGCTCCTAAATTGAATTGTATACTATAGCTTGATTTAAACATATACACACACATATTAACAATCAGCATTTGCTTTAGGTTTAAATATTTTTTAACGGCCCTTTGACTCTCTCGGAAGTAATTACTTTAGTTAATATCTCAGAATCATTTGACAGAAGTCCAAGATTTAGATTTTTTTTGAGTGGCAGTTCAAGTATAATCGAGGATGAATATGAATCGCTGCAATTTCTGCAGATGGGGCCCTGTGTTTCTGGCTACTACCTAGATTTTAATTAGTGAAATTCTCTCATTGCACGTTACAATGCTGACTGGTGTAGAGACCAAGCTTTCAGATGATGTTCAACATTCTCCATAAAAACCATCACTCATGGAACATTTATTTTGTGCTGGCTACTTTACAGACGTGTTAATATGTTCAACCCTCCTTTCCATTCTGTGAGGCCAGGATTTGGGCCCCATTTTCAGAAGACTAAGCGACAGTGCAGGGGTCCAGACCTGCCCGCCCCAGCGCCTGTGTCTCCACTGGCTAGAAAGCGTTGCTTGTGAGGCTGACAAATGTTGATTGAGATTTTTATTTAGAGAGTTTAGGTGACCTAGAAACTTGGAAATATAGCAAAACGTCTAATTTAACTTTTACTCGTTGTAATCTCTCTTCTTTTTGTCTTATGAAAAGGGAACAAAAATAGGTCATGGGGGAAAAGATCAAGTGATGAATGATTGATGACAATTTAATCTTTTAGTTTGAGTGAGGAAATTGGCTATAGCTTTCGAGCTGGAAACATATGAGGTGAATATTCAAATATGACAGGCAGAATGTGGGATTGAAGGGTAGCCTGCCAGTCAGGGTCCGTGCGGATACTGGGGTGGGTGGCCCAGGTCCCCTCTGCTGGTGAAAGCATCTGGCTTCTGAGCGTGGGCTTCTGATGCTCACAGCTTTCCCCTCTCGGAATAAGCTCCCTCTGCCTCACCCTGACGTCTCCTCACCCCTAGGTTGGAGCCAGTACAAATTGTCTTGTAAGTGACCAACCATCCTGGTTTGCCTGGGACTGTCCCCGTTTAGTGCTGGGCAAACCAGGGTGGTTAGTCACCCCCTTGTCCCAAAGAGGGGCCTGACTCCGTGGCGCAGGGAGTGTGCCGGAGCGCTCCGTGGGGCCAGGCTGAAGCTGGTCTCCAGCCAGGACACATCCTTGCTCAGCTTCCTTCTCTGCCCCGCGCTGCTGCCCTCAGAGGCCCTCTCCTGAGAGCACGCCCTCCGCACATCCCCGTCACAAGAGTGCTTCGGCTTCTGCTTCTAAGACAGGGTCCTGAGACCTCAGACAGGGTCCAGCCAGGAAAATACAAACACTGAAAATGTAAACCAGTGGGATTTTCATGCAAGGACCTAGATACACAGATGACAGAAGAGGCTGAAACATCAATTAGGGGACAGTGAGAAAATCCAGAGATTAGTGACAACAGGAAGCTGCTACCTCCCCAGGCTGGGGGACAAAGGACAGAAGCCTAGGACTTGGCCAGAGTAAGCTGAAACCACACCAACTGCTGGATGGGAGCCGACACTTGGAAAAGATGCAGCAGTGTGGAAGCAGAAAGGGAGGAAAGAAAGACATCCTGATTCTTTTCATTCTCCCAGAGCTCCACCACCAGCCTCCTGGTAGCCGAACCCAGGCAGAAGCCAGCAATCAAAGATTGGGCCAAGCATCCTGCCTGTACCAGCCCTCAAGTGACACAGTGCAGAGCAGGGCAGGGTAAGGGATGGATCTGAGGCCCTGTGCAGAAGCAGCACCGTCACTGTCACTATTGCATCAGCAGTGAACCTGGATTTCTGCCTCTGAATCAGCCCCCGATTCCTTTACCAGGATCTGTTAATTATTTTGGCTTAAATAAATTATTGTTTGTTTATAGATCACTTGTTTCCTGTGCTGGTGATTTGGAGCTTCTTTTTCGCAGGCTTGTGCAGCTGATTATCTTGCATAGTGTGTATTTTATCTACCCAGATAGACTGCAGCTCCTCTGAGGCAGGAATTGTGCCTTCCAACTCTTTTTGACAGCCCCAGTGCATTTTACATAGCATGTGCCCAATAATGTGTTCCTGATTTTAGAATAGCAAACTTAATTTTTAGCAGTCAGAGCACTCCTCCATTAAAAACCAACTGCAAGTTCCCTGTCCTTAAGAAACCATTTAAGAAAATTCATGTCATTTTTCACCCAGAGAATGCTCTCTTCTTTAGGGAGTTCCATTTCTCCTCTTGCACATGATTGTGGAATCGTGGTATTTTTCCGCCTCCATTTAGTATGTCAAACCGGTAGCATCCTTATTTGAATTCTTCTCTACTGATGCTCAAGTGTGAAGTGAAAAATGGATGTGTGCCTCCAGATATTTTCAAACCTGGCTCAGCTTTATAATCAATGTAATTAAAACACATTTAGTGTTGAGGAGTATTTCTGACTTGCAGGACATAATGTACAATCTCAGTGTGTATGTGATTGTATGCTGTGTGCGTATATTTGTGTGTGTGTGTTATTACCCAAAGAGGAGCAGGGTAACTCTTCGCTCTGGAGAACAAAGTATCTCCAGACTTCCAGAGGCAGTGCGATGCGGAGTAACTCCAGGGCTGGGAATCAGACAGACTTGTGTATGAATTCAGATGCTGGCCCTATAGAGCTGCATGACCTTGGGAAAGTTGTTTCACTTTTTGGAACCTATTGGCTCATCTGTGAAATGGGACTAAACATAGTGTTCAGATTTGTTGTGAGGATTAAATATGCTAATGTGGAGTGCCATGCTTGATAGTAAGAACTGGTGATAAACATTTACTGTCATGATTTTTCTGAAGTTATGGTGGTTTCGCTGAATTATGTAGTTGTAAGCTTAATTTTGAAGTATTTTATGTAGACAACTTTGACTAACATATCACTCCTACCCTGTGCTTGTACAGGGCTTTTCCCTTTTTCTTTTTGCAGCAGACTTTAAACGAGTTATCTCGTCTGATGTTTACAACCACTCTGTAAGATCGTCAGGAAGGCATTTTAAACCCCTGGTCAAGGCTGCGGAGATGGATTTGAAGTCCACAGCTGCTTCTCCTCCCTGGTGTTGCTCCCCAATTTAAGAGGGGCTCACCTAAAAGAAGGGCTCTTGCCTTTTCATCAGAAGACTACGAGTACAGCACTTTCTCAGGTGTTCTTTTCAGAACCTTCTGAACCAAATTAATCCACACTATTCCTCTGAAAGAGACAAAGGGAAAAAAGACATGCTCTCTTGTTCATAAGAATTGCCAGAGCTTTTTTTTCTTTTTTTAATTAAGTGAGGATGGATACCTTCACTCATCCATCCTCTTTTTAATTTCCTATGTTCAATTTGATTAAGATGTGTTTCTTGAAGATATGTGCTATCTGGTTCTTGTTGTATAAAAAGTTTAATATCTTTCCCCTTTTTATTGGACTAGTAAGGCATTTGACATTAAAAATAATAGCTTTGAATTTTCCTGGTGCTGTCTGCATTCAGTTGGGAGAATATTAAGAATAGATGGGAAAATTCATTTAGTTCTTTCTCTGAAGGGTCCTTTCAAAGCATTATACTTAACATGATCTACTCTATAATCCACATATGCATAGAATAAATAAAATAGAATGATAACATAAGTTCCTTAGTGTCTAATCCAGGAAATGAATGTCTATTAAAGAAATATGGCTACTAATCACTAAAAACTTATTTCTTCCCTTTGTTTAACTGAACTTATTTCTTCTCAGTGTTTAGCTGAAGACAACATGTGAATTTATTCTCAATGAAGGGCAGTTGCAAAGGACCTTAAGAAAAGAATATTCTGTTTTGCTACTTAAAGCTGCCAAGTTAATACAGCCTCTGAGTTGTGTCCTATGCTCCAGTCCACGTCTTTGTGGACAGAAACCTGGGTTTGGACAGAACTCCCAGCATCTTGACAGCAGGGGAAAGACGAAGAGTGAGCAAACAGGCTGAGGGTCCTGAGAAGAAAACCTCCATCTATTACTTGACACAACAGCCACCTGAGATCTCCACCCCTCACGGAAGACCCTCATCAGCATAATACTAACCTATCACCTGGCCCATCAACTAATCTACTACCTGGTGCATCAGCGTAACACTAAACCTATCACCTGACACATCAACTAACCTATTACCTAGCAGGCTTTAGTCACCTGAGACCCCACCCCTCAGATCACCCCAACTTAATAAAAGTGGGAAAAATTTGGTAGACGGGACTCAGAATTTGGTGGCGAGACCCCTCTGAGCCCACTGCCAAATAAACCTTAATTCTCTGACTCTCCGTGTGCTGCTCGGTTTGTCCTCGGGACCACCCGCTGTCACACTTGCTGTAACAGTCCTGCACTGAAGCGTGCCAGCGTCCAGACGACACTGCCAGCTGTGCTGGAGGCACAGGGAGTGGGAGCTTTCTGGGTCAAGCCATTCTGGGCTGGGCTTTCAAACAAGATTTAGAGGTTTAACTTTCCCTCAGTTTACCCCATATTGGCTCCATAAGAGGTGGGGAGCCTGCAGCCTTGGGGCCACATACGGCCTTCTGGATCCTTGAGTGGAGCCTTCTGACTGAATCCAAATTTTACAGAACAAATCCTTTTAATAAAGTCAGGGTGACCATGTTGATTTCCCTAGTACTAACTGTGCTAGGCAAGTTAGTACCTCTCTAGGCCTCAGTTTTGTGGTAGCCAGTTTCCACGATAGCCCCAGTGATTCCTGCCTTCTGATGCTGACACCCTCATGTAATCACCCCCATATTTACCAATTGGTTTGTGTGAGCAATGAAATATGCAGAAATCATGATATGTCACTTCTGAGATTAGGTTATGGGAGACTGAGATTTCCATCCTGATAGGTCTCTCACTTTTAGGTCACTTATTCTGGGGAAAGCCGGCAACTATGCTGTGAGCCCGACTGAGAGACTTATGTGGCAAAGATTTCAGGTCTCCTGCTAACAGTCACAGGAGTGAACTTGGCAGTGGATCCTCTAGCCCCAGTCAAACCTTCACATGGCTGTGGCTCCAGCTGATATCCAGACTGCAACCTGATGAGATCCTAGGCCAGGGCTACTACCTAAGTCACTCCTGAATTCTCAACCCTCAGAAACTATGAGATAGAACATTTGTTTTAAGGTGCTAAATTTTGAGAATAATTTGTTACACAAAAATAGAAACAAATGCAGTCTTCTCTTGACAAAATGAGAGTAATAATAATAGTACAAATTTGTCATCTCCAAGATGATGATATTAGAAGGTGAGACCTTTGGGTGGGTCCCTCATGAATGGGATTCATGCCCTTACAGAAGAGACTCTGGAGAGCTAGCTAGTCCCTTCTCTCATGTAAGGACACAGAGAGGAGGTGGCAGTCTGCAACCCAGGACAGGGCCCTCACCAGAATCTGACCATGCTAGCATTCTAATCTTGGACTTCCCAGCCTTCAGAACTGTGAGAAATAAATTTTTCTTGCTCATAAACTACTCAGTTTAGTGTATTTTGTTATAGCTACCTGAATGGACTAAAGCAAGTACCTACCTAGGTACTAAGATAGTATATATAAATGGTATAGATTTAAACTTTCAATAAGTAGTGGCCACTATTGTTATTATCTCTCTTGAGTTGGCCAGTTGACTCTTCTCCCATATCTAGAGATAGTTTCTGTAACAGTTTAATGATGGGACTTTTGCCAATGTCATTGTGTGGACGTGCCTGGGTGTCTACATCTCCTTTTAGCAAACACTCTCTTTTTCTCTCTTTTCACCAGTCCTGTCCTGCCCCACCACTGGTTCTGGTAGAGGGACAGGATTCAGCTAATTTATCAAATTGTGTTTGTTCAGCCCTTGCCTTGGTCTGTCCTAGACACTGGGTTAAATCAGTCTGGCAGATCAACCCTGAGTACGAGAAGCATGCTTTGGAATTGAACCTTTGCAATTACTTTTTCTTTTTTGAGGAATTTTTCCTTTTTGAGAGACGATAGAGAGTAGATCAGACAATGGAAGGGATAAAAGTCTTGGGTAGAGTCAGGGAGTGAATCTAAATTTGTTTCTTAATAAAAAAGGAAGAAAGCTCTTTGACCTTTTGCTACTTTATTTTAATTCACTGTAGTGTGAGCTATCAGTATATATTTAAAACACAGTGGTTATGTAGTGTTGATTTTTTTTTTCTCTTGGAGATGGAAAATGCAGCTACTCTCAAATATTTATCAGAGAGGCACTCTTGCTCTTTTGGGAAAGTCTTCTTGGTTCTACCTTATGGCTCCAGGAATTGTAGGAGAGGAAAGGGACACCTACCTACGTGGCCAGTGTGAGAGAATCGACTTTGAAAATCTGGGAGAAACATGTCACGTGTGGATGTCACAGATTATTCTCGCAGCCTGGCATCTTTCAGCATGCCCAGCTGCGCATGCTATGGCTAGCATCAATACCCTTTGATACACGTGCTGCTTCCCTCCTCAGTTGAAGGCTTTGGTCAATAATAATAGTCTTTTCTGTGAGGGGTATGTGGGATAAACAAAATAACATCTTTCACGGTGGGATAAACTGAAGCACTGAACAATTATGATACTTACCTCAGAACAGTCAAAACTAAAAGCCAGTACTTCCACACTAATCTATACATTGGTACTGTTTCATTGTTATCAGTGCTATTATTTTAAGATCAATGCAACAAGCACATGACAAATGCCATAGATTGTGGAGGTATTGAATTTGTTTTTTGTGAAAGTGGTACCATTTTAAATTTATTTACTGCAGTTGAATACATTAGATTAATCATTTAGATGTTTATGAATCTCATAGTTCCCTTTAGTCTCCAAATTTTGGATACCAAAGATGTTCGGGATTTATAGGTGAAAGAAAGCAGCAGATTTATCAAGGAGGTACCTAGAGACAAGAGATACAAAATAGTGACCCCAGGAAGCCAGGGTTGTTTTCTAACCTTTGCTTGGAGTTGTTGATGGTCTTAGGGCTCCATTGTTTGTTCTTGGAACAGTCTCTGTTGTGTTATAGTACAGCCTGAAGGTTTCTATTTCCTTTCTCTTTCTCTGAGTCACTGCCTTGTCATTAGCAGGAAAGTATTTGCCCTGAGGCCTAGGGCAAACAGGGATGAGGAGTATGAAACTTTCCCTTGCGTTAAGCAGAGGAGAATAAATCTAATCATTCCTAAATCATGCTGGGCTATAGTGTATTCATTTCCTGACGGTAAGTTGAATGTTACTTCAGAAACAGTATCCAGCTTTTTGTTCTGTTTCTATCAATAAATTCCCTAATTATTTGAATTAACAATTTCTTACATTTAATGCAATGGAATACACTTTTTAAAAGCATATTTGCATATATTGTTTCACTGAATCCCACATAACATCTCTGTCCACATAGCTGTGTATATACCTTAGGATATTCTTGAAAAATCCTCTGTCGTTGTGATGATGCATTAACACCTCTCATTCAGGGCCTTTGATGTGAAATGATCTAGGGAACAGGCTTATGCTATTGAATAAATCACCAAGATCTACCTCTGTCATATAGAATAACCAGCAATTTCTAGGTATATATAACTCATGGAGGAAGACACCACTAAAGAGTAAAAAGTAAAAATATCCTTTCTTCCAATTGGGGAAATAATGTTGAAGTTTAGAGGAAATGGGGGGATAGTAAGTTTTAATAGTAAATTCTTCACTATTTGTTCCAGTTTTTTCAGCCCCAGCAACTATAATCTCTTTCTGGAAGCTGGATGATGTTTTGGAAAGAGAAGGGGCTTTAAAACCAGAGAGACCTGAGTTGAAATCTTGGTTTGACACTGTGACAACACAGATAAGTAAACAAGTGGCACTGGCTGAAGGAACAGTGCTGACCAGTCAGAGCCCACTGCTGTTCTCTGGGAGAGAATCTAGAACTCTCTTGATATGAAAAGTTTGGCTCAAATATTTTTATTTTTTAACAGTTGTGTAGGCCAAATGAAACGTGTCTGTGGGCAAGACCCAGCCCACAGGGTTTTACTTTGACACTGCTACCCCTTCTGTGTAACTCGAAACAAAACATTTAACAATTTGGGTCTCAGTTTTTTTGACATTTCCTTCTGGACCTATAATTAATCCTTTTCAGAGGTACCCTCTTCTGAGCCTCCAGAATGGTATTCCTTTCGATCTGTAGTGTATGTTCATCAAGTAACTCGGTCACAGTGGTGCGGATTTTCCTGCTTTCTACCTGTTTTCTGTTTTCTAAATCCCCTTCTGTGATTTTATTAGGTCATTAGATATGAAATGTCCGATTTCTAATCAAAAATGTCGTTTATTGTAGCTCAAACAAGAAGCAGTACAATTAATCAAAGTCTGCGCCTAAACTATTGACACACTTTTGCCATCTTAATGGTAGCTTGTTTATGCTAGCAGCAAGGAAGCCTGGACAGCAAGTGGCAATGAAATCATGAAAAGCGTTTCCCACAGCCTATTGAGAATTGAATATTTTTCCTTACAAGAAGTGGTCCAAAGCCTGGAAGAAATGGTAGTCAGTTGGTGCAAGGTCTGGTGAATACGGTGGATGGCAGAGAGTTTTCAAGTCCAGCTTCTATAGTTTGAGCAGCGTCGTTTTTTTGTGGCATGTGGTCAAGCATTGTCTTGTAAGGGGATTGGCCTGTCTCTATTGACTGGTCTCGGCTGGTTCATCACAAACATCCTCATCATTTCTTCCAGCTGGTTGCAGTAGACATCCGCTATAATCGATTGACCAATCGATTGACCAGGTTTCATGAAGCCATAGTGGATGATACTGGTGCTGGACCACCAAACAGACACCATTAGCTTTTTAAATGAATATTCGGTTTTGGACTGTGTTTTGGCACTTCATCTTTATCTAGCCATTGTGCTGAACACTTGGGATTGTCAAAAAGAATCCATTTTTCATCAAACGTCACAATACGGAGTAGAAATGGTTTGCGTTTATGTCTTTACAGCAAAGAAAGGCAAGCTTTGAAACGAGTTCTCTTCTGATGCTTGTTTAATTTATGCGGAACTCATCTATCCAGCTTCTTTACCTTGCTGATTTGTTTCAAATGCTCCAATATTGTTGGAATAATAACATCAAACTTTGCTGCTAATTCACGCCTAGTAGGAGCCCCTATGTGTTTCTTCCTCTTGACTATCATTCTTGTTTTTTTTTAGGTTAGTTATGTCTGGTCTTCCTATGTCCCTCAATGTTTTTGATTGAGTGCTGAACATTGTTTATAATAAATATAAAAACAATTGAGGCCTAGGCTGATATTATCCTTCTCCAGTAGCATTTATTTCTTGCAGAGGCTGGGATGGCAATGATCTTGAATCCTTGACACCTAGCTTCAGGAACTGAGATGATTGGAAGTTGACTTCAGTTCATGAAACGATTTGGTTATTTTTTTGTTGTTGTTGACACATTTGGCAAAGGGAAGAGAATGCTAGGGTAGTATTCTAATAAGGTTGAAGCTCTTTATTGTTATTTATTTTTAAGTAAGGGTTTCATGCATCTTACTATTACACTTTTTATAACATTATTTATTGTTTTAAGGCATAGATCATATCTTTTATGATTTTTTGGTCCTTTCAGTGGCCTGAGTGCTTGTGCTCCCCACCCCCCATTCGTATGTTGAAACCCTGATCCCAATGTGATCAGATTGGGAGGTGGGACCTCTGGGAAGTGATTAGGTTATGAAGGTGGAGCCCCCAGGAATGGGATTAGTGCCCTTATAAGAGGTGGCCAGAAAGCTAGCTAGCTCTCTTTCCAACATGTGAGAGTACAGTGGTTTTGCTTTATCTGTGGTTTTGGTTTCTATAGTTTCAATTACCTGTGGCCAACCGTGGTCTGAAAATATGAAGTGGAAAAT
>CM052444.1:15033789-15096435 GCA_028533085.1 Varecia variegata
TTTGCGCTCTCACTCGCTTTTTTCCTAGTTCTTTTTTCTAGATATCTCAGAATCAAAGAATAGGTTAATAGAAACAGCTGTTGATGTGAAATCTAAGAATTGTAGCTTTGGTTAATGACTTCAGCCTCTATTCCCAGAGTCCCCGGACTCCTACTTGTTACAGTTTGAGCCTCAGGTAGCTCCTCTGGAAGGCAAACTCAGAATGAGCCCCACAAGAGTTAGCTGGGCTCTCTAAGTCACTTGCACCTTTAATAATCTATGACTATTTCGTTACTGGCTCAGGGTTCATCCAGACACTTGGGCTAAGGGTGCATTGTATGAATTGGATTTCCCATTAGGTATTTCCTATCAGGTACTCTAAGTCCTGTTCCGTTCTTCTCTTGTGTTTAAAACTCCAACATTTTTCATTGAAATGGAAAAAGAAATGCTGACATGGAAAGCATAGTAAAAATCTAACCTGGGCATATAGCTCCTGAGACATAGTTCTGCTTTCTTTGTGCACCTCTTAAATGCTGAACAGCAGGGGAGGTAATATGGAAGCCCAGGTGCTCTGCAGGGGACAGGCAAGCAGGAGTGGCTGCCCATTGCCACCTGCTGGACTCTCCCTCCCTGCGAATGAGCTTAGCCCTTGCAAAACACCACCACCCTCACCCCTGCGGGGGGCCCTGTCTCCATGATGACAGCTGGTCCTCTTTTCTCTGCTGTCCTGTCCCATCCTCCTCTAAGGTAATATTTCCAATAAAGGCATACTGAATTACGATGATTTTTTTCTTTACAACTTCCGACAAAGATTTCACTCTTCTGACTTTTCCTCACAATATGCCATTGGTGTAGCCCTGCATCTTTGCCTTTCACTTTCAAAAATGGTAATTTATTATTATGAATGATTCTCAAAAGTATAAAATGCCCTCAAGGTGTTGAAGTGCACTCTTAGAGGACCAGTCTCCAACAGTCCTCACGCCTGTGCAGTCACAGATATATCTTATTTGGCTCACAGAATATTTTAAAATATTGTTTGAGTGTTTATGTCTCTAAGTGATCCACGTATCCTCCATATCCCTGTTGCCTTAAGCTGACCCCCATCCTAGTGATACACCTCTCTGGCCCCGATGTGTGGCAACGTGTCTTATAAGAAATTAGCCTTGCTTTTGCAATGAGAGATTTGTCTGTTGGGCACGACTAGAACTAACTTAAAACACTCTGAAAGGAAGAATTTGATTCTCTGTGATATTTTCTTAAAAAGAGCCTGGAGGTATATTATTGCAACGCCGTTTCTCGCTCTCTCTTTTCTCAGTCTGACGCTGTTCATCTTTGCTCACATTGATGTAAGAGTCCACTGGGGACTCTAATAGAGCCGCTAATGCCACCTCCTTAGAGAGGCCTTTTCTAATCATGTTCTGCAGAGTAGTTTCCCTTCCTATTCTGTTTCTCAGCTCCCAGTTTCTCTCGTTCTTGCCACTTAGTGGTTATTTTGTTCAATTATTTGCTCACTTGCTTGCCCATCGCTCCTGGACCGCACGCTCCATGAAAGAGTAAACTACTGCCTTCTTAGCATATAGCGCACTGCTTTGCACAAGGAGACACCCCATACGTTTTGGTTCAGTTAAGGAAAGGAGCTGTGGAAGTTCAAAAACTGTCTGTTTTTCTTGCTTCCCTTTTAGCTGCTTGTGTTCAGTGGATGCTGGGGGTTCACACACAGCACCCTTGCTCTCCTTCTGCCCTTGCCTTCAGCCCTGCAGTAATTTCTCCCCAGGGAGTGACGAGAGAAAGAGTGAGAAATCTCTTGAAAAGGGATACTGATATCTTTCCTGTGGAGGGTATGTGTGCACATTTCATGTGGACCAAACAATAAGAAAATTTGTTGGGGTACATGCCTGGAAGTAGAGAGGTAAGGGGTGGTTTCAGTGGCATTAATTGATGACATGATAAAAATCCATGTTCTTTCTGTATCTCTGCTCTGTAGCCCTGTGCTGGCTTTACCCTAGGGCAGAATTTCCTTGTGGTTGTAGCAGATAGTTTTGGGGCTATGTGCTTGTCTTTCACATCTGGGGTGTGTGTGTGTGTGTGTGTGTGTGTATGAGAGAGAGAGAGGGAGAGGGAGAGGAAGAGAAGGAGGGAGAGAGAGACATCCCAACCACTTAACAGAAAGATCTTTCTTTCTTTTCTTCCCTTTTAATCTGATTGGGGCAAATTGGATTGGTGGCATGCCTATCTCTGGACCAGTAATTCCCTCTGGCCTTTATTCAAATGTCATCTCAGTAAGGCTTTTTCTTGGTGACTGTGTCTAAAATCACAACCCCAACTTTGTGGCTTTGTTTCTGTCTAGTTCACTTACTATCATCTGGTTCCTCTGTTTGTTTGCTTATTTTTCACAATCTCCTTAAGTGCAGAGATTTTATCTGTTTTGTTTCCTGCTGTATCTCTAGTCCTAGGAACGGATGCTTGACTTTCAAGTCACCTAATAAATATTTATTGATTGAATAGATGCATGAATGTGGCCAGGGGGATTTCATGAAACTACTGACTTTGACCTTTTTAAAACACAGCTTTATTGAAATATAATTCACATACCATACAACTCATCCATCTGAAGTATGCAACTCAGTGGCTTTAGTATAGTCACAGAGCTGTGCACCCAGCACCACAATCACTTTTAAAATATTTTCATTACTTTCAGAAGATGCTTCCCACTGGTTAGCCATCATCCTTCAACTCCCCCATCCCCCTCAGCCCTAGGCAGCCACGACTCTACTTTCTGCCTGTACAGATTTGTCTGTTCTTGACATTTCATGTAAATGGAGTCATGCAATACGTGGTCTTAGTGAATGGCTCCTTTCACTTAGCATAATGTTTTCAAGGTTCATCCATGTTGTTGCATTGTCAGTTCAGTTCCTTATATTTTTATTGCTGAATAATATTCCAGTGTATGGATATACCACATTTTATTTATTCTTTCATCAGTCGATGGACTAACCTTGGTTTTTAAAGCAATCACTGTCAAGGGGGATGGGCTTGCCGTGATTGGCTCATGGTAATCCTGGCCCGTCCTTGCAGTTTCCTGTCAGTTCCTTCAGCTGAGGCACCGACCCACACAAAGGGAGAGGCCCCGTGAATGCTGATGCCAACCGCTGCGTCCACAGTGATCTGCACACCTGCGGATCAGCTCCCTGTCACAGAAATGTTTCTTTCTTCCTCTTACCTTTTTATTGTCATATTTTCCTTCTTTCCAGTCACAATCATTATTACTATTTTTTATATTGGAGGGTCAATGGTTTGTAGCATGAAAACCACAGCAAGACAGAAGGCAGGCCAGCAACAGAGTGAATCATATTGGCTCTTTCTTCAGTTTAATTTTTTCTTTAAAATATCTCTTGTTTTTCAATGGACACTGAGGTGTTACTCTGAAGGAGTGCAATAAAAAGAAATCATCATTCACCTAGGATGTTAAATGCTTTCCCAAGGCAGTCTCTTCTTAATTTCCTGTGTTCCGTCTGTTGGAAGGCTCTCTGGTGCAAGACCAACGTGAACTATGCTGTATTTCAAACAAATGCCTTTTTGTTCTGGAGCACTGTGTATTATTCTTTTCTCTTTTCCAAGTAATTAAGCCAGTCAGGGGAAAATATCAAATGTCATTTTTGTCTATTTTTGTTTCTTCTTCCCTCTCAGAGATGAGAACCTTTTTCTCATCAAGAGTATTTCCGAAGACAACTTTATGTAGTGACATTGTCCACACTTTTTAATTCAGTGGCAGAGGCTTTGGGAAAGCAGCTTGCTACTTGTAGTCCAAGCAAAAATGTGCAAATGGCTTTATTGAAAATCAATATGCTCTTGCGAAGTGCTGTTCATTTCTGAGTTCTTCTCAATTTGTGCTTTTGCACCAACGAGAGTTGCAGGGAGTGTTTACAGCTCTGGATCTTTGAGTTTGAGGTTTTATTTTTTCCTGTGTTTTCTACCATGAGCATAGGGTTAAAGGATCATTTGGTGTTTTGTTTTGTTTACTCTTTGGAAGAACAGATGTGTGGCTTCTTTTTCTTCTTCTTTTTGATGACAGGAGTTGAACTGCCACTGAGGAGTGCAGCTGTCACCCACAATGTAGTCTCATAAGTGAGGTCAAATTTGTGCAGACTCCCTGGGTGTTTGTGGCTTCCTACAAGTTCCCTCAGAAAGCTCAAGACAACTGTCCCTTAATCCCGGAGAGCGCAGAGTTAGGGCACTTGCGTGTTGCGCTCTGTTGGTGTGTGAGGGTAGATGTCTTCATTCCGTAGAAAGAACGCCTAGGCTGCCAAGATGAAGTTTAATTCTCACCATTATTGTAAGAACATAGAACGACTTCTAATTGGTCACAGTTTTGGTGAAAGATTAGCTGTGAGATTGGATTTGTCAAAATTTATGTGCTAGTTACCACTAATGTGGCAGCATCTGAGGAAGATCGGGGTCATTTGTAATGACTTCATTTGATTTGTACAGATGAATTACAGCATTTTTCCTGTGCCGAGAAACTGGATATTTTCTCATAAATTTCCATCAACTCTTTAAAAAGTTTAACCTTCACTTTAAGCCTAGAGATAGCATAAATCAGAACAGTGAGGTATGGGCGATGGTAGCTGTGTCACAGCAAGGTCCTAATGAAATAGAGCCTAAGAGGGGGCTGTAGAAGAGAGAAGGCTGTGAATTGTGCCCTTGGACCATTTTTCAATTAATCAATGTCCAAGGATCACTTATTTATCAATAATAATAATTATTGTTAGCAGTGCCCTGCAAATATATAGCATTCAATGCAGTTAGTTGAACTAAATTGAGTTAGATTTACAGAGAGAATGAGACTAGACCCCAAATGATTTTAACTTTTGATTGAGAACAAAGTATTTTATGTTTCAGTGTTTTGTGTAAGTAGGGAGGCCTGGGAAAGCCCAGGGGTAGTTGAATTAGTCCTATGTCTTAGTTTTACTTTTTAAAAAAAAATAAAATTGCCACCCTATATATCCTTAAGTGAAAAATATTCACATCTTTGCCTCATTTTTCACATCCTTTGCTCAGACTGGTGCCTTAGTATCTTTTCAGTAACTCCTAACCTTGTCCTGAGGGCTTTAAATAACCCCAACAAGCCTTGCTAAGTCCCTAGAGAGGGGCTATTATTACAAAGTATTGCTAATACTCCATAGTGTAGCTTCAACATTGCCTGCTGTACAATTTGATTACTAGTTAATTAGGATTCTGTTTAATTTGATCAGAACCTCTGGAATTAAATCTTTTTATATTAAAAAAATTACAAAATTTGATTGTTCCAAGAAAAGATTATTAGAGTGCCAATCAGGTAGTTAGAAAAAATTGTCATCAAATAATAAGACTAATCTTATAAACTAATTGGAAAACAGCCAGAAAAGCATAGCAGTCTAAGATTGTTCTCAAAGTATGCCTCCAGAGAACTGAAAGCCTTTGAAAACCTTCTTAATGGTTCCTTGGGCTAACCTCTTGTAGCTCGGATGTTTGTAATAAAACACTGCCTATATATTTATTGTTGGTATGAATTGGAAATTTACTTGTGATATTTAATAAACTAAAACCCAGGCATAATTACCATTGTTTTGGCTCATTCAATGATACTGTTTATTCACTTACTTGTGCATGCATGCCTTTATTTATTTTGGGGCAGGCAGCATCAGATGAGAGAGGCTAGGTCAGTCTTGAAAGGCTTTCTGGCATCTACTCTGCTGTGCACAATTGAATCATTCCTCTGCTAGTGTTTGAGCAACCAGATCATCCATTTCTTTTCTTCTTTTATATGTCACTGTATATAAGATTGTAGGTTAGAATTGAGGCCATTCATTTAGAGTACATTGAGAGGAAATGGCATTGGAAGCATCCATTAGTGAGTTTTAAAATTGTTTCTTAGGAAATCTGTCTCACCTCAGTCTGGCTTGAGCAGTTGAGCAACGAGGGGAGGACTGCTGGCCCGAGCCAGAGGGTTTGGTTGCCTCAGTCACTCACAACTGGGCAGCTCCACCATAAGATGACATGATCGTGAATCTACCTTCTGTTTTCACAAAATATGACTGATTTGGGGACATTTAAATACATATTACATGTTATTAAGTAAATGAGGAATGCCATATGGAGCGTTACAAAAATAATGAGGAAGCCTCTAACTACTGAATAATATACTTGAGCACTTGATCTAATATGCTGTGTTCAGTTTTCCTATGGGATTTCGTAGACTTAACCAGTCTTGCTTCTTCTCTGCCCTATTGTGTTTTTGTTTGTTTGCTTGGTTAGTCATTCTCATGAAAAAATCTTTTACCTCAGATAAAGACCCCTATTAATCTAACCAGCTCAGAGAGATATTTTCTTTTAAAAAAATTTTTATTGATATGTAATAGTTGTCCATATCTTTGGGGTACATGTGATATTTTGATAAAAGCATACAATGTATAATGATAAAATCTGGGTAATTGGGATATCCATTATCTCAAATATTTATCATTTCTTTGTGTTGGGTACATTCCAGATCTGTTCTAGGTATTTTGAAATATGTAATAAATTATTATTACCTGTAGTCACACTATTGTGCTAGTGAACACTAGATCTTATTCCTTCTAACTAACTTTATTTTTTGTACCCATTAACCAACTCTCCTTTATCTTCTCTCCGCCCCCACCCACTACCCTTCCCAGCCTCTGGTAACCAGCATTCTATTCACTACCTCCATGAGATCAATTTTTTTAGCTCCCATGAGTGAGCACGTGGGATATTTGTCTTTCTGTGCCTGGCTTATTTCGTTTAACGTATGTCCTCCAGTTTCATTCATGTTGTTGCAAATGACAAGATTTCATTCTTTTTTATTGTTGAGTAATATTCCATTGTGTATATATATCATATTTTCTCTACCTATTCATCCACTAATGGGCACTTATACTGATTGCCTATCTTGGCTGATGTGACCGAGGCTGCAATAAACATGTGAATACAGCTATCTCTTCGACATACTGAATTTTTTTCTTTTAGATATATATCTAGCAGTGGGATTGTTGAGTCATATGGTATTTCTATTTTTAGTTTTTTGAGGACCCTCTATATTATTTACCATAGTGTCTATATTAATTTACTTTCCCACCAACAGTGTAGAAACAGTCCTCTTTCTCCATATCCTTGCCAGCATGTGCTATTCTCTGACTTTTTGATGGTAGCCATTTTATCTGGGGTGAGATGATATCTCATTGTGATTTTGATTTGCATTCTCCTAGTGATTATGATGTTGAGCATTTTTTCATATACCTGTTGGCCATTTGTATGTCTTCTTTTGAGAAATGTCCATTCAGATTTTTTGCCCATTTTAATTAAAAACAGTTGTTTTAATCAGCTGAATTTAAGATTCCTTTTGCCCATTTTTAAATCAAATTATAGAGTTCCTTATATATTCTGGTTATTAGTCACTTGTTCGATGGATAGTTTGCAAGTATTTTCTCTCATTCTGAGGGTTGTCTCTTCACTTTGTTTATTGTTTCCTTTGCTGTACAGAAGCTTTTTAGCTTGATGTAATCCCATTTTCCAATTTTTGCTTTGATTGCCTGTGCTTTTGAGCTCTTACCCAAGAAATCTTTGCCCAGATCAATGTCCTGAAGTGTTTCCCCAATGTTTTCTTCTAATAGTTTAATAGTCTCAGTTCTTATATTTAGGTCTTTAACCCATTTTGATTTGATTTTTATATATGGTGAGAGATAGTGGCCTAGTTTCATTCTTTTGCATATGGATATCCAGGTTTCCCAGAAGACACTGTCCTTTCCCCAATGTATGTTCTTGGAATTTTTGTCAAAAATGAATTGGCTGTACATATGTGGATTTATTTCTCTATTCTGTTCCATTGGTCTATGTGTCTGTTTTTATGTCTGTATCATGCTGTTTTGATTTCTATAGTTTTGTAGTATATTTTGAATTCAGGTAAATGATGTGATGCCTCCAGTTTTGTTCTTTTTGCTCAGGATTTTTTTTTGACTATTTAGGGTCTTTTGTGGTTCCATATGAATTTTAGGATTATTTTTTCTATTTATGTGAAAAATGTTACTGATATTTTGATAGGGATTGCTTTGGATCTGTAGATTGCTTTGGGTCAGAGAGATATTTTCTATTGCTTCAATTTTCTTTCTCAGTGAAACCTGACAGATTTTTCCCACCTCTCAAAAACAATGTACTTTGTTTTATTCCTTTTTTTATTTCTCATCAAAATTTTACCTAAGAAAAAGAAAAAGAAAGTAGATATTTTCCATGGTTGTAGGATGATATTTTGGAACTTCTGTAGATTATTATTCTTAAGAAATTGGTATTTTTAATATTGCTACTAGACTGTATAATATTAAAGTCTAGTAATATTTGGGGTCTATCTGTTCCACTGGTCAGGTCTTGGAAATTACAGAATAAACATCCTCAATAGTGGAAGATTAATATAAGGATATATCAATAATTTGAGTATAAAAGAAAGTTATCTCATGTGTCAATTTTCCTGGACTCTGTGATATACAGTAAGCTTCTTAATTACTAATAGTATATCAATAATAATGATAATCTTAAAGCTAACATTTATTGAATACTTACTATGTGCTATACACATTATAGGGCTTATACAATTTAATCTTCAAGGTGATTCTCTAAGATAAGTATATTATCTTCATTTTATGGATGAAATGGTGACTTGAAGAAATTAAGTGATTGTTTAAGGTCATGCAGTTTTTAAGTGGGGATTGGAATCCAAATAGATTGAATCCAGACCTTGAACTATTTTGCACATCACATGAATATCAATCTTCAAATGGTTAATAAAATCTTCTTTCCATCCCCACCTCCTCTGCCACTTCCAACCCCTCCAAACTAGTTAAGCCCTTTTATTAGTTTCTTTATTATCTTCTGGAATTTTTTAAAAAAAATACACACATGAAAAAATATGGGCATATACTCCCTCCTTTTAAAAGACACAAATTGTAGCATTTATATACACTAAACTACATGCTTTTCTGTATTCTAGAGCCTGAACTCTTACCTGTCTCACTAACGCTATCTTTCATGGATAGTCTTTGAACTGTTTGTCTCTCTGTTTGTATAGAGCAACCATTCTGATTGGATGGTTTAAGCACAATTCAAAAATGGAAGGCCCTATAGAGCAGTGTTTATGGCAGCCTCCTTAAAGGTGGCTGTTTCTCCTAATGCCCAGTCCTTATATGATTATCTTATGATGCATAGACTCATTCCTACAATGGTTAAGATTCTAGCTCCATCCAGCATGGGTGAAGAGCAATGAGTTGGAAACCCTCTGCTCAGAAATTACCTGTGAATGAGGTGGACACAGACTTCCTTGATTTCTCTGTATATCCTTCTAGTAAAGATATATACATACATTCACATAATAATAAACTCTATTTTTTGAGCAGTTTAGGTTCACAGCAAAATTGAGTGCACTGTACAGAGAGTTCCCATATACTCCCTGTCTGCGATATGCACAACTTCCCTCAGTATTGACATTATGCACAACAGTAGTACATTTGCCAGAATGTGTTATATTTTTGTGTGCTTTTGTAATATATGAACTCCAAAACAGGACTCCTAGTTAGCTGACACTATATTAAAGGAGTCTAGTTTGTTCAGGTACCATGCAGCCCAGGTGCTGTAGTGAGTGAGGGGAGCGTGAGGAGATGCTAAAGGAAAAGACACAGTGTGCATATCTCAGAGATCCAAGTCCTACTGGGAGATCCAACCACACACACAAAATGACTGAAGAATTCTTTTTCTGAATAATAATACACTAATGAGAGGAAAGCAATACACATAAAAGGCACATTTACTACTTCAGTAATACAGATTTTGAGATCATGTGGATGTGGAGTGGGTTGAAATGTACCTTCTGTACCATTTTGGATAATAAAAGATAGTATAGCAGAGAGTAAATCACTTCATGGAGGCCATACTTAGTCTGTTTTAGGAAGTGAATAGTTTTCCCGTATTTCCTAAGCCGCTTTAGAATCAACTACTTAAAGAGGCGACAATGTGCTAATAGTTATTATAGATTGTTCTTACTCACTTATAAAAACAGGTCCATTGTAAGCTTTACTTAACAATAGTTGGCCTTTATTCAACATGTTTTGAGCTGCTTCTCTGTGACGACAGGAGGCAGCATGATGCCATGAAAAGAGACCGGGCTTTGGTGCTGGAGACAGGCATTTCGTTGTACCTTTGCCGTATGCTAGCCTGTGACCTTGATCATATGGCTTTGCCCCTCAAAGGCTCAGCACTTAGTAATGCTGATGTGAGGATGGATGGGACAGCTCACATCAAATGCCTAACATGGGCTGGGCATGGTGACTCACAACTGTCATCCTAGCACTTTGGGCTGCTGAGGTAGGAGGATTGCTTGAGGCTAGGAGTTTGAGACCAGCCTGAACAACATAGCAAGACCCTATCTTTACAAAAAATAAAAAAAATAAAATAAAAAAACCATCCAGGTGTGGTGGCATGCACCTGTAGTCCTGGCTACTCGGGAGGCTGAGATAGCAGGATTGCTTGAGCACAGGCGTTTGAGATTGCAGTGAGCTATGATGACACCACTGTACTCTAGCCTCAGCAACAGTGAGATACTATCTCAAAACAACCAACTAACCAACCAAACAAACATACCTAAAATGGTGACTGACACATGGTGCTTTCATCATAAATATATGGCCATTTTCTTGAAAAGGCTGGAGATATGAGACTCTGTTTAGAGGGCAAGACTGCCAAATTGGAACCAATAGGAAACATAACAAAATGATTTAAAAAATATACATTTTATAATTGTGGCTAACTTGCTCTCCAGTTATTCTAAATGGTTGAGATGTTTGCTGAGGACTTGAATTCTATGAAGTCGTGATTATGATTCCAGAGTGGACGGCCATGTTGACACCTTGGACATTTAGGTAGGAGGGTCTTAAGTACCCGCCACATATTGAAGTCCTCAGAAGCATATTCCCCATTCTGAGCTATTTGTCAACGTCTTAGATTTCTTGGACCTGCCAAGTAGCAGTGCTGGTTGGGATGTAATCTCTGTGTCACCTGGTTCTTGGTATGGTGTGGATTTCCTTCAGCAGGCAGGCAGTGGGGTCAGTTTCTTGATTGTCACCTCCAGTGAGGGACACTTGTCCAGAAGACAGCTGCCAAATTACTAGACAGGCTTATCTACACTCTGGAACATTTTATTCACACACAGCTTCCAATGTGGCCTGTCTTCTAAAAAGGTTTCTGCCATTAGTTTTGGAGACAAAATTTCATTCTGCCCCATAGTCCCATTTTTTGACGGGTGGCCTTAAGAGGGTTATTATTTTGTTGGCTAAAGAGTGCTAAAATTTTATGACATGCCATATGGAACTACAGAAAGAAGGCGATGACCTCCTTTGCATGGTATCATTAGTCCTGAATATCACCTGTCTCCTGCCTTCAGCCATTTGCCTGGCCCCTAGATGAAGTCTGTACCAGTGATCTGAATTAATATTGTTTGGCTTCTAAAAGCTGTAATTTTCCTGAGGTAGCAGTTGTGGTAGAGCACTTTTTCCCTCTTTCCAATTTCCTGGATACATCTACACATGGAATTGAAATGGCCTCTTTCTACCTGCTGTGCGCATGGGACCTCTACACCTGTTCAGTCATGAAACCACTAATGAGGCCTCTCCTGTCCTATTCAGGATTTTGACGGAATATGAAATCTCATTACCCAGAGTCAATGAATGACATCTGTTCCCCATCCCCCTCCTAAAGCCATCATTCCAGTTGCTCGGTGCTGTGACAAAGATGAGCCACTCAGGGAGGAATTTAGAGTCCAGAAAAGAAGGTGGCCCTCCCTTGCCCAGCCAGATGGCAGGCATCAGGCTTTTCAATATTCCGGTCCTCATTTAGACCTTTGCACTCAAAGAATTAGCACAAAGAAAACCTCATTATTTCAGACTTAAAAAAAAGAATTCTGATTATTTGCCTCTGAAACAAGTCAAAACCTTGGAAGTGTGGGGTTTTAATGATAAGGAAGATAGGAAGATCTTAACCTGAAAACACTCAGCTAACAAAAACTCTTGCTAACCTGATTTGAAGTGGGTATGAATACAAAGGTTATTTATATAAATTGGCCTATCTCCAACTTTCTTTTGGAAAGAACAGGTATAAATAAATACACATGTATATAATAAATAAATATATATCATAAAATGTTTGGGGAACAGTCATGCATAGTAATATATATGTAATACAAAGTCAATATAAAACACCACAGGATTATGCAATTTATCTAAATTATTTATTTGTTTTTATTCATTCATTGATGAAAGTGTTCACTAAATAAGCATTTATTGAGCATCTAATATGTGCCAGGCACTATCATTGCTGCTGTGCATACAAGGATAAATAAATTCAATGTTTAGAAGAGGAAACGTCAATAATGACAGGCCATGTGGTAAGTCCTACAGCAGATGGGTTGGAGAGGGTGAGCTTGTCCCTCCATGGGGCATGAAGGCCTCAGATGGGAGAAAACACTTGCTAGGATTTTAGGGTGGCCAGGAAGAAACAGGCAGGGGAGCACTCAAATCAGAGAGAGAAGCCTGCAGAAAGGCAGGCAGGAAACAGCATCTCAGGTTTGGAGACTTAAAAGTACTTAGACTGGCTGGAGAAGAGAGAGAACGTGTACAAGTTCTTCAGGGTCAGATCATGCAGGGCCTCTTATGCCAACTTAAAAAGTTTGGACCTTTTGCTGCAAGAGGGACTTTATTCTTCTTTGTCAAGAGTAGGTAGACTCTCGATAAAAGTTTATTAAGCAAAACTGAGTTACACAAAGATTTTTTTAATTTTAATTTCTTTTTTTTGTAAAGGAGTTTTGTGCACATGCTAACAACTGAACTGTAATAGATGATGTGATCCTGAAAACAAGTCCCCAGTTTTGTTCCTTCTCACGCAGAGGCACTCTCTCTCCCCAGAGGGAGGCCCTTCCGCTGCTGCTCCTCCTGCCACCCTCTGTCCTCCCACTCCAGCCTGGACTCATCGCTGCCTAGGTCTGCTGCTCAGCTGTCAGCCTGGCATCCCTCCTTACTGCTCTCCCACTTATACCACTGTCTCCTGGTTTTTACGTTGTCCTCCTTCTTTGTTTATACTTTGTTTTGCTGGAGCAGATCCTAAGAAAATTCTCCTTTATCTTACTCTCTTTTATAAAACTCCCTTTAAATCTTTATTCTCTATTCCTATTCCACTCTTACCTCTCACTCAAGCAACTGTTTTAATGTGTTCTTACAAAATGTATATTCTTTTGTTTGCATACCTTTTTCATTTTAGTAAATGGCATGTATTGCCCTGTGGGCCATTTACCTGCTTCCTCTCAGATCCAGTCCCTGCATTTCTCTCGCTCTGTTCTAGTTTACACATACGGAGATGATCCCTGCAGACTGCATTTCCCAGCCCTGCCTGCCTTCTGGTTAGGTTTGGCCAATGGGAGGCACTGAGACTGAGGAAAGGAGGAAGGGAGAGGTCAGGTATTCCCTCTACTCCAGCCGTGCTTCAGGTAGTGACTTTGACAGTGGCTACATCTCCACTGTGCTTGCAGCACCAGCCAGGAGGCCCTGGTTCTAGGCTCCAGGAATCTCCCTTTAGCACCTTTCCCCTTTATTCCTCTAGCACATGTGTTTCCAAGCATATTGCCCCCAAGGAGGCTAAAATGGTTCTTGGGGAAGGGTAACCCTGCTTTTTATGTAGAAAGCATAGATATATTAATACATATAGTGCATGATTGATATACAGTATGTCATGGTGGCAGATGATTAGGAAAAGTATATCTAGAAAGTCTTAGAGGAACCACAATGAGAAAAAGGTGAAGGAACACTGCAGCAGCAGCGGGCTTCTGTATTGCTTTACAGTTCTTTGTTTACTTTCAGTTGTTCTAAAATCCTTAATTGATTTTCTATATTAAATTTCCTCTATTTAACTACCTGGCACAAGTTTTATTTTCTTAGAAGGATCCTTACCGAAATGTTGGTTTTTATGTTTCTCCCTCTCTAAGCACTGTATTTGTTGGATCAATCCCTGTTGCTAAGTTGACATCTTATCCATTGCCTCTATTTAATAGCTGCCCTACAGTGTAGGGGTGGAAGGGAATCTTCCTCTCTGCCCATTCTGAAGGTTCCCTGAAATGACTGACAATAGACAGATTAACATGAGAAAAAGGCATACAAATTTGTTTAATATGTATAAGCATGGGGGAGCCGCAGGAGAACGATTACCCAGTGAGGTCCATATGCTCATATACCCTTCTTCAGAAGGGAAGGAGAGACAGAGGGTGTAGAAGTAAGTGATTTTTAGGGGAAATGAATGAGTCCAAAGAACAATAGCCTGGGACAAAGTTCCTTGGAGCTCTGGGGCTGGTGGCCAGAAGGTGAGGGGTGGAACTTCATTGTGAACAAAGGTTGTCCATTTTGCAGATAAAGTCTCCCAGGTAATCTTTTAGAGTGGTCATCAGAAGAATGGATGAAAAATCTGTTTGTGTGTGGTGACAACTCCCAGTCTCTTCTCTTCTCCTGTGGTTAATTTTTCCTGGTTATTTGATGAGATTCACAGAGAGGGATTCTTTTTTTTTAATTTTTTTAAAAATATATTTATTTTTAAGAATTGTGACAAAATATACACAAGATAAAATTTATCATCTTAACCATTTTTAAGTGGGTGCTTCAATGGCATTAGGTACATTAACACTGTTGTGCAACCATTACCATCATCCATCTGGGAGGGATGATGGAGACACTTGCATTTCTTTTGGAAAGAGGCTTCCCTAATCAGATAAGGAAATTCCAGAAATAGTCCCTCCCAGTGTTTCAAGAAAGGATGAGGACTAGATGCCTGGATGGTGGTGGATCACACATGTAATTCCAGCTACCTGGGAGTTGAGGCAGGAGGATCCCTTGAGGCCAGGAGTTTGAAACCAGCCTGGGCAACATAGCAAGACCCTTTCTCTAAAAAAAATGAAATAAAAAGAAAGAATATTAGAGAGATGGGGGCAGAGGAAGGTCAGAGAGAGAGACTTTGGTTTTGAGGATTATTTCTGAGGCCTTTGAATTTTCCTCAACTGAAAGCGCTCAGCATGGCAAAGTGTCATATTTTTGGGCATTGTTTTCTGAACCCCATCAACAATATTTGATGGTGCACCCCTGCCACATTTAACATAACCCTTTTCCCAGTTATGACCACCCAGGCTGCTTCTAGTTCCCCATTCTACACAAAAGCTACAATGAAGTATCCTTATATATGTACCCCCAGGACCCACATGGGGATCACTTTGGGATATAGATGCAGGAGTAGAATTGCTGGGTCAGGTATATAACCACTTTGATTACCAGATTGTTTTTAAGAGTATCTGTATCAATTTACACTTCCACCAACTTTATAATTTTTGCCAGTCTAATAAACATAAAGCAGTAACTCCTTGATGTCTTATTTTGAGTTTCTCTGCATACTAATTATTTTAAAAATACTTCTTTATATATTTGTTGGTCTTTTGAGTTTCCTCTTTTGCAAGTTGCCTATTCTTAACTTCTTCCCATTTTCTACTGAGGGTGTTCTTTTCCAGAAGTTCCTTAAACACTGTAAATATTCTAAGTAGTAACTGGTTTAAACATATGTGTATATTATCTCAATCTTTCACATGTCTGTTGATTTTGTCAGTGGCTTCATATGGTAACAAGTCGAGCCTGGGCTTAAGTTGAACCCTTAATTTTTATGTAATCAAATTACAAATTTTTTTATTCTAGAGTTTATATTTTGGCAAGTTTTAAGTAAAACTCCCAAATTCCTCCCTCATCTCAGGCTAGGAAGATATTCTCCCACATTTTTACCTTGTAAGTTTTTAGCTTTCCTTTTTATTTTTAAGCCTTTAATTCATCTGGAGCATACCTGTTTGGGGTTTTAGGTAGGGTTCAAAAATTCTTTATTCTTTATAATGAGGCAGTTTTCCCAACAACATCTACTGAACCAATAGATGTCTGAATGCTTTCTTTTCAGTTTAGTTCATATATTAGTTTTCTCTTGCACTAATACAATTTTGATTACTATAGTCTTATAGTATCCTTTAATAGCTGGTAGGAAAAGTTCCTCCAACCCTTATCTCTTTTTATTAAGGCTGATTTTGTTGTTTGTGGATGTTTATTATTTCTTGTAAATGTTATAGTATGTTTATCTCATAAAAATTCAAACTGGCATTTTGATTGGAATTATATTGAACAAAGATAAGCCTTTTGAGTCTTTACATTCCTAAAATATTAATATCTTTACTTTGCCTTCACATTTAATTGATAATTTGGCTGAGTACAGAACTCTATGTTGAAAATTATGTTCTCTGAGAACTCTGAAAGCACTGATCCACTGGCTTCCAGTATCTGGTGTGTTGATGAGAAGCCATCTTTTGCCGGTAACATGTTTTTTTTCTCTCTGGAAGCATTTAAAATTTTCTTGTTGTGTTCAGGGTTTTGACATTTCACAATGAAGTGTTTAGGTATAGTTTTTTTTTCTTTTAAAGTTATCATCATAAGGATTTTATTTGTACTTTTAATCTGAAGACATGTATCTTTCTTTAGTTCTGGGAAATTTTCTTGTATTATTTCTTTGACAATTTTCTCTCTTTTAGTTTTTTGGCTTCTCTTTATGGAACCCATTAACTGGTTGTTGTTAATATTTGTATTTCTTTTCTTTTTTTCATATTTTTCATGTCTTTGTTTCTTTGATTCAATTCTAGGAAATTTCTTTGACTTTTTTTCTAGTCTTTCTGAGTGTTTTATATCAGGAGTGATTTTAAATTTCTAATTTTCACCAATTAAACCTTTGTCACAGCACCCGGATTTTGTTTTATGAATGCAACAACTTTACTCTTTCTATCTATATTAAATAGATTTTTTTAAAAAATTCTTTTTTTACCTGACTTATTTTGAGGTCAGTGTTTCTATGTCTTCTTCATACTTCTTGTTCTCCCCATGTTTCTAGTCATCAGTGATTATCTCTTCATATCTAAGTAATAGGATTCGATACTGGTGTGCGTTCCCTGTGCTGTTGTAGAGGTAGGACACTTTCCCCTGAGATATCTTCTCTGGATGGGATTTTAAGGGGAATTCTGTGTCGGGTGGGTGGGGCAGAGCAGAATAGAGCATGTTAGCACTTACTTTATGATGAGCCAGAGGAAACTAGCTCATAGGCGGTGGGCCTACAAGTACCAGAATAAGAAGGCCTTTTTTCGGGTATACCAGAAAACATGCTGTAAGCATTTATTCTTATCTGTTTACTTTCTTTAAAGAAGATCTGTTGGCTTTTGATGTGGGAGTAAATGTTCTCTGTCTACATTCTACTTCAGACAAGCAGATGATAACTTGCATTTTGATGGATAAGATTCATCTTGTATATAGTTTTAGAAGCTCCCCAATCAAGACTGTGTGTTTGTCCTACCTTCATAGGAAACAGATGGAACCCTCAATATAAAACAGAGGAGGTTTATTTACAAAAGGACTGTTTGCAACGATATGCGCAGACTCATAGCTCAATGTTTGTTACCATGTTGAGATCCAAAAGGACCAAGGGTGGGGGGAATTATTTGTAGAGTCATCCTTCTTGAATGAAGCAATAACTATGGGTGGATGGATCTCACCTCTCAGTGACCTTGTAGGGAGGGAGCCACCATTCCCCTTCCCTCAGTCTCCTATAAGTGCTCCATCTTAGCTCAATCCAAGTGAAAGGCAGAGAGCATGGGAACCAGTTGATGGGATCCCTACAGATGACCTCCTGGGACAGAGACCAGAGTGAAGAAGGGCAGAGAGGGGATCTGGTGGGATAAATAGAAAATACCCAACATAATAGGTCTGCATTATTTAAGGTTTACCTGTAAATACCAGATATTTTGAGAAGGCTCGAGAACTGAATTGAGGGGCCTGTGTTCATTCATTCAGTCTGCTCTAACAATATATCATAGACTAGGCAGCTTACAACAACAGAAATTTATTTCTGGAGACTGAGAAGTCCAAGATCAAGGTGCCAGCAGATTCTATGTCTGGTGAGGGCCAATTTCCTGATGGATAGGTGGCATCATCTCATTGTGTCCTCACATGTGGAACGGGCAAACAAGCTCTCCTGGACTTTTATAAGGATACTAATCCCACTCACGTGGGCTCCAGTCTCATGACCTAATCACCTCCCAAAGGTTCCACCTCCTAACACCATCACATTAGAGATTAGGTTTTAACATATGAATTCCAAGGGGATACAAACATTCAGACCATAGCAGGGCCTTCTAACTTTGGGTGAACACTATCCCCATCCTCTCAAGCCTTACTGGGTTCTCAATGTCTAAACCACACAGTGTCTCCCTTGACTGGATCTTGTGCTGGGTTATTCTATAATTAGACTGGAAGTTCCTCTAGGGCAGGGTCTGTCCATTACAGTCATTCCCGGGTAGTCAGCTTACCTAACTGCTGTGGCTGATAATGGTTGGTAAGATCAAAATTTCACAGACACTAAGTAATTAAAATGCCATTAAGTGTATTTTAAGAGTAAGTAAAACTTTTAGAAGGTATCTGCTGCCAACACAAGTGAGATGAGTTGGCATAACAATCTACTCTGGATCAATCACCGGTTTTAACAGTTTGGGCAATATTGCTGCCAGGTTAAATTTGCTGACACAGATTTTTCTCAAGTTTCATAATATTCACAAAGTGACTCTTTAAAAAGTTTCAAAGTGTCTCTTACTTTGAAACCACACGTCTTTGCACTTGTATTCTCCTTTGTTTGGTTTTCTCGGGTCTCAGCAAAACGCTTGTGTAACTGTCTGACCTTTTCACAAATTATGGCAGTGCTTAACAGTCCACTTTTCTGGGCCTGATCTTCTCTCTGTGTGTAGAGATTTGTATCACATCAGAGCCATCCCTGGATCTGCTCACTTGGGCCACAAAAGTAGGGACAGTCATTGCTCTGGCTGTTTGTACGGATGCAGGTGGGACTGCATGTACCATGGGCATATAGGAAGATAATTGACTGAAAACTCATTTATACAAAGACAAAACTATGATATTTTAAATCTATACTTGGTAAAACTACTGTATTTCATGATGATTACATCCCCCCTCAATAGATTGCAACAAGAACAACAACAAAGAGCAGCTGTCAGCTGTCATTTACTGAGTGCTTATTTCTTAGCACTTTCCATGACTAACTCACTAAATCTTCATGACCAGTGTTACTATGACTTTTCCCATTTTACAGGTAACTAGTACACAGAGAGGTTAAACGTCCCAGGTCCCTGAGCTAGTCAGTGGCAAACCTGGAATTCAAACCCCAAGCAGTCTAGCATTAGAACCCTCTCATGTTAGTTACCATTATATGCTGCTGCTTTTAATACAGAATGATGGGACTTTAGCACATTGACTGCCACACTAGAAAAAAAAAATATTCCTTGGGGCTATGGTGTTTTATTACAAAAATAGAATAAAAACTTCAAAAACAAAACAATCCTTTCTAATTCAATGAAAAATGAAATTTATTGACTTCCATTCATTTAATCCACATTTTTAGAATTCATTTGTCAATATTAATTATAACAATAAGAACATCAACAAGTAAGATTTTCATGAATCAACTGCAGGATTTTTCCCAGGTTTTGCTTCATGAGGCCCCAGGCTTAAAACTAGTGTGAGTTAAATACAGCTCATGTGGCCGGTAATGTGTTAAATAAATATCTAGTCAGTGGCTTAGACATTTTCAACAATAACAACCATTAGTGAAATCAGAGAACTTCAAAACTGGAAGAAACCTTAGGGATCAACAACGTTGTCAAATCTCTTCAGTTTTCAGCTAAGAAATTGGAAGCCCAGAGAGATGGGAGAGCATAATCCTAGAGGTCAAAATGGACAGAGGATTGAATTCAGGTCTTCTGCCTCCTTGGGCGTTATCTTTTTAACCATGTTATATCTTCTAAGTTTTCATCATGCACCACCTTGTATAAAAGTGGGAAATTATGCATTTCCATTTTTAGTCTGTAATTGTGTGAAAAAGGATCCCAGATGTAATATTTGTTGAGCATCTGCTGGCACTGGCTCCATAATGATTCCAAGATGTGGATGCTACTGTCATCTTTATACAACTGAGGAAGCCAAGACTCAGAGAGGTTAAAAACTTGCCCAGTCTTAGAGCTAGTAAGCGTTGGAACCCCATATTGAATTCTTATTCATCTGGCTTTGAGGCCAACCAACAGTCTTTGTATGCCTAGGGTGTCCCTGGTTAAGGCCTTCAAAGGATACAGAGACTTTATCAACCATGTATTCTTAGCTCTGGCTATTTTTCCATTTTTTCTACTTGCATAGATCTTTGATTCTGGAGACATGCTTTCCTCCAATATTGCAAATATGCCTGCTGTATCTATCAATGATGTGTTTTTTTAAAAAAGAGGTTTTATAGATCTCTCTACTTTTTGGTGAAAGAAATTTCCTGGTATATTGCCTCTTGGAAACAAAACAAAACAAAACAAAAACCTCCTCTACTGAGAAGCCCTTTCATCTGTAATTGCTTCCTAGGTAAGACTGTCAGAGATCCTCCCTAGCTACAGTAGCTGGGTTGTAAATCGTCTGCACTTTGTCTTGCTGGGATTTTGTGGTTTAATTGTTCCAAGTCACTTACATGGGGCTACATTTACAGATACAAAGAGGAGCTGGACTGATGTTTGGCTGTCTTGTACTAGCTTGCACCCCTGGATTATCTAGTATCCTAGGAAAAAGGTTTGTATCCAAGATAATCCTTCCTCTGGACTTGTTTTCTTTCTGTATTTTGACCTCCTCAGAAGCAAAAGAGCCTCTTTTGCAGAGAAGGGGAAGTATCTTTGAACTGCTGGATAGCACAGCTTCTCTCACACAGCGTTGTTGCTGTGCTCCACAAAAAAACCTTCTGCAGCAATGTACGTTTGCTGGTGCATCATAGACTTCAAACTCATGGATCTCATCTCTGATGCTCTGAAAATAAATCCAGTGTATTAGATGGTTCACTCAAAATGAGGTAGAGGGGCTGTGAAATGTCTGTACACATTCGATAAGAAATTTTGTCCTTTTTGTTGTTATTTCCCTAGCTGTTATTAAAATTCCTGGTTGGGGATGTTAGTGTTTGCTTTTAATCTTCAATGATACTGTCTCTGGATCTTCGTGAAATCTATTCCAGAAATCGGACACAAAGAAGCACAAGGACGCTTGTTTTCACTGCAGTGGTTACGGTGACCACGGTGGGGTTGCAGGGGGAGTGGTTAATTGATGAGGCAAAGGGTAAAAGTTTAGATATAGCCCATTTATTTCCTTGTTTCCTTCATTTGCTTGAATCCATAAGGCCAGTGGGAGTTGATCAGGCAACAGGAGGGGACCACAGTCTCTTTTCTGGCCTTCCCTGTGAAGGCAGTCACGGGAGTCGGGCAGGTAGCACAGCGCATTACGTTGTCCTGCGTTCTGCCCCGTCCCAGTGGTCTCACCAGTGCAAGGCTATCTCCACCGGAAGGATCCAAGCGGTTCTTTACAATGTACTGTCGCAGCAGAATTACCTCCCTACCTGGGTGGCAATTCAAATTAACATAACAGCACCCTCATGGGCCAGGCCACTTTCAACTTGCCAAATATTTGTAAAGTACATTTCTCAACAGCAGTGTCATACCCAGCCAATCAAATAATCCATTTACCCACCGGCTTCTGGCTGAAGGAAAGGTCTTATGTCTATCTTGTAAAACAAAAGAGAATTGTCTCAAGACTGAGGCCGGTTGTAGCATGTTGTAATGCCTTTGGCTGCCTGAATGGCCAAACTTGACTAATCTCATAGTAGAGGTGAGCGCTACAGAGCCAATTCTAATATAAAACAATAGACAAAAAACAAACCAACAAACCAACTTTCCATTGATTACGGGCATTCAATGGCTGATTGTTATCCACATTCAGGAAGCCCCTGTGAGTTGTTCAAACGTGACATGGCAATAATCAAGAATGCCACATGAAGGAATATTGGAAAAGTAATTAGATTTTCCTCAGTTCATCATCTAATTAGAGGGCAGGTTAAAGTCCAAAGTAATGAAATTAAAATCTAACTACCGTTAAGTCAGTGATGTGTGTTGCTGGTGCCAGAGTGCTTGGCACAGTGGGGGGCATGTGAGGACGCAGAGGCCCTGAAGGCTGAGGAGTACAAGGCTTTCGGTAGAATTTGACAAAGTTTGATTTGAAAAAGGGAGGATGAGAACAAATTGGCACCATGTCAGAACATAAGTATGATTCTTCGTAGAAAAAATAATAATACTAAAATACAGAAGTCTCAGTTTGCTCAGCTTCCAGGGTTTTCAAATTATGTCGATAGGCTTAAAGTATGTTTGCTTTTCATTTTTTAATATATTTTTGTGGGAGATGGGCTCATTCATAGGAAATATGGACGTTTCAGCCATAACAGTGTTTATTGCACCATTGGCATATCATGAAATGTTTGTGCATTAGAGACAACTACAGGGTCAGCATGACAACCCACAAAAGTACCAGGACTGAGACCATTACATTCTTAACAAGAGAGGAATAAACAGCAGAAACACACTCAGGTGAACATACACACACACACACCACAGAATGGAAAGCAATTGATTATTGGCCTCTTTTTTGCCTAGTTTCAAAGCAAAGCCTTTGTTAAACAGCAAAACATCCCAGGCCACCTGCCCACTTCTGCCCGGGGTGGGCCCCTCCCTCTGGCAGTGGCCGGCCAGTGTTGGAGAGGCCTGAGCCATGCTTTTCTCTCCTTGGCAAAAGGTGAGCTTACATATTTGGCTCATAACCGGAGAAGACCTATATACAAAAGGAATAGCCACACTGGCCTGGGAGGGCCACAGTGGGTAGCAAGTACAGTTTTGTGTTTCAAATATGAGCATGGGGTTGTATTAAATGTTCACCCCTTCTCCTACAGGGGTCTCTCCCCTTGAAGAGTTAGGAAAGAAGAGAGGTTGTCTCACATCTGTTCCCAAATTGTCCGCCCCATCTTCACGTGCTTCTCCCCACCCCTTCCAAGCTCCCACACGCACCCACCGCAGCAGCTGCCCCTGCAGGAATTCCTGCCCACGGGCCCCAGGATACCTCCACAGGGTGCGGCTGCTCCATGCCGCCATGGAGGAGTGAGGATGTGGGTCATCCACTCTTCCCTTTGTGCCCATCTCCTGTCCTCACAGTCCCTCTCACAGGGTTGTACTATCATTGACTAAAAAGAATTTTAGGGTCGAGCAGGGCTATTTAAACTTTGCTGTAATTATGACTTTCCCCATAATATCCATGGAAAAGTTATTTGAGAAGGTAAACTTTAAGCCGGGGTCCTCTTGCAGTTGGCCTAGTTATTAATTTTGCATTCTTCTTCTGAGTTAGCCCTTTCAGCGAGAATGTGTCCTTTTTCTGATCTCCGCCATGTGACCCTCTATGCACCTTCTATTCACTGATGTAGGTCACTCCATCCCCAATTTTTAAATCAGAGGTACGTATTCTGGACCAACACCCCTGGAAAGATCCCCTGAGTTCCCAAGCCTGGCTCTGAATCCACAGAAGAAATCTCAGTCTGTGTTGAGTAGCCCAGGGTGGGCCTGGGCTCCAATCTGGTCATCTGAGAGGCTGTCCCATGGTGTGAGATATAAACATACTGCTTGGTTTTTGGAACACACATGGATACTTGTACACTCACATTCTCTCCAAGGCTGCTATCAATTCTCAGAGACAGTGCAGTTGAAACTCATAGCAAGAAACACTTTCCCAGTGGAAACTCATAGCAAGAAACACCTGGCTGTTCCCACGGTGATGCTCTCACAATGGCGCCCCTTATTTTTTATGTAGCATAACAGTAGTTTAACTCATCTCCCTCTTCCTTTCCTCCCACCTTCAAATTGTGTTTTTTAGGCTCCAAAGGCCTAAACAGGGCTACCCCTGAATCACACACCTGTCTGTGAATGCTCCCCTGGCCAGGTGAAGTACAAGGCCCCTGCTGGAGTGTCACAGGGCTCTTAAATTCCTAGGCCAGGTAGTCCCCCATTCTGGTCTGTGCCTGGAGGGTGGAGGAAGAGAAGTGTGTGCACGTGGAGGGCCATTGGGTAACGTTGAGTAAATGTACATCATTTCATAAAGCATGTGACAGAAAGTGTATCGCATTTTAAACTTTGTCAACCCTCTTCCCATTTAAATCACATTTTGCAAGATCGGTGGCATATCTGATATTTTATTCTTTTAAAATCCCCTTCTTGGTATAGCTGGCTTGCCCCTTCCCACCCTTTAGTTCTATAACATCTGCTTGAATGTCACCTCCTTGGAGAGGTCTCCTCTTGGCTACTCTCCTAAAAGTAGTCCTTGCTCGTGTTTTCCACCAGAGCACCCTGTTTATTTCTTTCATCACTCTTGTGTATATTTGTTTTGTTTTTCCTTTCTAGAATGTAAACACCTGAGGGGAAGGGCCATGTCTGGCTTGCGCATTGTTGAATACATAGCACAAAGCACATAGTAGGCATCCGACGAATGTTTGCTAATTTGAGGGGGCAGAAGAGCATGGAGGCAAACGGTGCCTCTGCAGAGCCAGGCCGCCTGGGGCTGAGTCCCAGCTCTCCTCATTATTAGCTGTGTTCTGTTCCTTCTGGAAGCTCAATGTCTAGTGCAGCTTCCAATCCATAGATCCTATTTCTGAGGCACTTCTCTGTGCCTGTTTCTCCACTTATAAAAACAGAGATAATAATAGTGCCTATATCACACGGCTGTTGCAGGCATTAAATGAAGCATAAAACTATATGAAAAGTGACACATATTAAACACTATATGAGTTAGCTGGTATTTCAAAATTATTTTATTTACATTGATCAAAGTGTATTGAATGCTCTATGTGGCAGGCCCTATACTAGGATACCCAATGCCCTGAACACCATGATTTGTGAGATGTAATCAGTATGCTCCACTAGTTTTCCTGTTACTATCCCTTTAATTTTTTTTGTTTAGATAAGAATATTCTTCTTTTGCAACAGGATGAGAACTCTGGCAGACTCTATGACTTTTCTAATCTCGGTTCTATAACTAGAATGCTCACTCCTACATAAAACCTAACTTGATTTCAAGTCAAACGGTTCTTCTTGCTCCCAGCTTCTGGTGGGCCAGCAGATGCCTTGGTAAGAGTAATGGTCAAACTCTTTCTTTTGGCCCTTTGTTTCCCAGGATCCTAGTCATAGCTTCTGACCATTCACTTTTACAGCACAAAGGATCAGGTGGAAAAAGGCAGAAATTAGTATTGTCATAAGATGGTTTTGCATTTTCTGGGCTCAGCAGATATTCAAAGCTACCTCCCTTGCACCGGCTTCCATGGATTCTTAGGAGGTTCTCTGCTGGGACCCTCCGATCATAAACTTGAGAAGCACACTTTGTTTTTTCCTGGTGGCCAACATCTCCCTTTGCCCCTAGTTTTCCAGGGATCCACTATAGACACAACTCTCCCTGTTGGCATTCTTCACGCTTCCAAGTAGTCTTCTTGGGCAACACTTAAAATGACTCCAGGCTGTATCTCTCCCACGGTGGGAAATACTCATGTATCATTTGCTGCTAATGATGTGAGCAAAGTTACTTCCCAAACAGAGTCATCTACTTGACCTTAGCACCACCTGACACTGAGAAGCACAGCTTCTCTTTTCCAAATTCTTCAGACATGCATCAGGACCAGTCTTCTGGGCCATGCACCAGAAATATAGGGAATGCATACAAGGTCTCCACATTTCAGTGGTCCAGCTGCAGCCCCTCTCACTAGGCTTGAGCTGAGAAGTCAGATAGCCATGCTACTACCCTTGGAGGCAGAGAACAAGAGATCAGCTGCAGAGTTTTTCTCAAAGAATAACTTCTCACAAACCTCCTTTTCAATTGCACTTTCTTAAAGCATTTTTATACTGCTTGAGAGTTTTGGAGCCCTGTAACTGGTTATTGGTACCTCTTTGAAATTTCTGTCTTATGATCTGGTACTTCATTTTGGAATTTTCCATTGCATCATAGAAGCTCAGTCAAAACTTCCAATGTGACAATCTTATACCAGGAATACAAAGTAATTCCTAGTACTGCACTAAGAATACAAAGTAAATAGTAGTCCGTGCCTTTGGAAAGCTCACGGCCTAGGGGCACTTCTGACTCAGGGGCCTGAGTTCTGTCTTCTTCCCATCAGCCTTCATGATCACCCTTCCTCTCTGACTATTGATTCATATTTCTTCATTTTATTTTCTCTTTTGTCCTCTTCTCCATGTTACTCTTGTCTTCTCTCCTCTTCCTTCCATCTTTCTTTCTATTATTTATCCTTTTCTTTCTCCCTGCCTCTGTCCTTCTTTTCTTTCCTTTTTTCTTCTCACACGTGCCCAGTTTGTGCCCTTACCTTGCTCAAAGAGGATTCTATTACTTCTTTATCCTTATTATACCTTCTCTTCTCAATTTCTAAACAAATGGGTTACTTTGTTCTCACAGTAATTCCATTTTCTATAATAATTACCTCCTGAATATTCTGGTATGGCTTTTATCATCACCATTCTTCTAAAACTGACTACTTTCAGCTCTGTAAATACCCACAGGTAATTATTTGATGTCACAAATACAAAGATCTATACACTTCAGTTCAGTTAACCAGCTTCTCTTTTTTCTTTTTTTCTGTTTAATTTAGTTTTAGGGAGGCCTCTCCTCAAGGGCAGGGATACACTTGCCTATGTTTGCTTCCAAATTAAACATCACAACACAGCATCTGATAAGTGTTAAGTGAATGGATGCAAAGCTCACACTCACACTTGTATTATTTGTGTCATTCATCTATTTATTAATTCTTTCAACAAATTTATATGTTGGGTTCTTACCACGTGCCAAATGTGGTTTTGGGTGGTGGGGACCTGAAATAGCCATAGTCCTTGTTCTCATAGAGTATATATTCTAATGGGGAGAGGGGAGGCAGAAAATAGACAAATACATACAAATGCTAATTTCAGATAGTTATAAATGTTAGGAGGGAATGAAAGTAGGAGGTTGTTACAGAAAGTGACAAGAGGAGGTGGGATTGGCAGGCTATTTTAGGTAGGAGTTCAGAGGAGTTACTCTGAGGTGGTTACACTGGACCCGAGGCCTGTTGTGATCAGAAGGAACCAGCCATGGGAAGATTCAGAAGTAGAATCTTTCAGGTAGAACATAAATTTTGTGCAAACATTTGAAATGAGATAAAGCTCAGTGTGTTCAAGAAACAGAAAGAAAGCCAGTGTGCCTGGATCATAATAAGTGAGAGAGATGAGCCCTACATGTCAGGGGGACAAATTATACAGGGCTTCGAAGGCAGCACAAGGAGTGACAGGGAACCACTGGAAAGTTTTAAACAAGGGAAGAGCACGATCTGATTAATATTTTAAAAGATTTCCTTGGCAGCCAAAGAGAGCAATTAGGAGGCTATTGCATAAGGTCAGGTGCGAGATGAAGGTGTCATGGGCTTGAGTGGAGGGAGTGGGGATGGAGATAATTGGATTTGAAATATTCTTTAGAGTTAGAGTTGGACTTGATAATTCAATATAGGGGGTGGTGAGAGAAAAAGGTTAAGAGTGAATCTAGGTTTTGGCTTAGAAACTGGGTACACAATAATGCCATTGCTGAAATGAGGAGGACAGGATTGAGGATGGAAAATCAAGAGCTGTGTTTGGATGTGTTAAATTTGAGATTTCTATTAGACTTTCATGTAAAAATTTCAACTAGGCAGTTGGATAAGCCAACTGGAGTTTAAGGGTGAGAATTGTGCTGGAGGTCTCCCTTGGTAGTCAACATTATACAAATGGTATTTGAAGCCAGAGAACTGGAGGAGATCTCAAGGGAGTGAGAGAAAATAGAAAGGAGGAGTCTTTAGACCTAATGTGGGATGTGTCAGGGTTTAGAAGGGAAGCAAGGACGATGAGCTGGCAAATGAAACCAAAAAGGAGACACCTGTGTTTAGTAGAAAAACCAGGATGCTTCGGTGTCATAAATGACAAAAGAGGAGCATATTTCAATGAGATAGTTGTTGAGAAGTTCAGTTGGATGAAGTCAGAAAAATGACCATTATATTTGGCATCATGGAATTCACTGGTGACCTTGAAAAGAGCAGTTACTGTGCAATGTGGGAAGAGATGAATGATTAGGTTAGGATGAAGAGAGATTGGGAAGTGAGGAAGTGGAGATGGTGACTATTGACAGTGTTCTAGATGTTTTGCTGTGAAATGAGTGCAGTAGCTGTACAGAAACATGGAATCAATGGGAGGTTGTTTTCGTTATGCATTATGGAAGATTTTCATGCTTTCTGGTGAGATTTATCTATTTCTTAGAGCCAGAAAAAGATTGATTTCAGGAGAAAAGTTCTTGAGATGGTACCTAATCCATTTATTTTTCTTCTCTTCCAGATATTTTTGCCTTGTATAAGTAAGTGGTTACATATTTTTATAAAGATAACTATGACATATGCCTCTTCTTTTTGTTCTAGAATTGCCTAAGACTTTTTTTTTTTTTTTTTTTTTTTTTTACCTCTCAGAACAAGCTACAAGGCTTTTCAAGGAAATATTTTCCTACAGTGTTGGAATATCTCTTCATAGCCAGCTCTGGAGCCCTGGAGCTTTGGGCAGGGAGTGGTGGTTCCATGTCTCACTGGAACTAAGCTCAAGTTTGAGGTTGGAAGATTATTTTGGTAGTTGAATGTTGCTGGTTTCTGTCCATAAAACCCCGTTAGGCCAGTAGTTACTGAGCCTAGCAACTCTGGGATTCAAAATGGAGAATGTTGCATTAATTTAATAAAATATAGGGAAGTACAAAGAATGAAATGGGATAATGCAATTTTTCACAACAGCCATCGCTTAAAGAATAGAAGTGTCTTAAAAGTTCATTTTTAAAAGAGGAATTTGTTTTTAAGTAGAATTAGGATTGATGAGTTTTTCATGTATTTGGAATAAGAGAAATGTACTCCTGGACTGTTGAGTAGTACCGTGGTTTGCCCTGAACAAGCCAAGGTGAACAGGTACTAATCTATTCTCTGCAGAGCTGGGTTTTGTGCAGCAAATTGGAATTACTCAAGTTCCTCTATACAGTCTGTGCAACATGAAAAGTCAATATGGAAAATCCTTATTGACTTGATGATGTGGCTGTGTGATGAAAGCAGTAATCATGTTTAGACCAGCTACGAAACAAAATGCAATCCTCACACCACGCGCTGCCTGTGATAGGATTATATTCCGATTGACTGAAAATGTAGCCAGCGGGAGGGTCGTTTGGCAGCAGAAGAGGCCGATTTTTCTCATGATCCAGAAATCAGATTTTGATTCTGATGATTAGATACTTGGCTTATAGTCTTCTCACTGCTAAAGAATGCTGCCAAGGTCAGTCTGTCTTATAGAGTTGGAGAATGAATGAATAATGGTTTATTATAACAACAAATAAGTCAACTAAAGCCTCACGACTCAATGCTGTTATCCTTCACCAAGGAAATTCAGCCCTTCCGTCTGGGTGGGTAGTGTGAGATTTACGGATGCTGGAGAGCTGCTATTTAGTTTTATTATCTGAGGAAAGACTATAGACATTTATTTTGAGGGGAATTTAACTTAGAGAATATGACAAATATTGAAATACTCATGGAAGAGTCTTTTGAAATCAATTTCTGATACGATTCTTTAAGTCTAAACTGAGAATTTTTTTATTGTAAAAGTAATAATATGTATGAGTTGACAATAAAACAGCATAAATAAGCATATAATAAAAGTCCTATGCAAGCTCCAAACCCAGTTCCACTTCCCAGAGATAACCACAGTGAGTGGTTGCTTGTGTACAGTGCTTACTGTGAGTCAGGCACTGAGTGAAGTGCTTCCTAACACAACTTTATTTAGTCCTAATCACAACCCTGTGACGTACATACTGTTATTATTCCCATTTTAAAAGTGGGGAGACTGAGGCACAGAGCAGTTAAGTATCTTATTTAAGGTACGTAGTTCATTAGTAGGGAAACTGGTTGCAAACTGGGGAAGTCTGTTTTCAGACGCCATGCTTTTAATCTAGAAGTACATATCCTTCTCTGAAATTAACTGCTTTGACCATTTAGTATTTCTTAATCATCCTTCCATAGGAGTACATGCAGATTTACCTTATTCTTTCTTGTGGTTGCATAATAATTTATGGTATGGGTTTGCGATAATGCATTTACTTAATTCTCTATTGGAGGTTGTCTTTGGATTTTTGCCATTACAAATATCCTTTTACAGATACCTTTACACACATAATCAAACATTTTTGTAGGATAAATCCCAATACATACAAGGGATGCATTGGTCAAAGGGCACGGCATTTCTCACTTAAATTAATATTACCAGATTGGCCTCCCAAAATTTGTACCAATTTGTAATCTTACCCATAGTGCCTGGGATTCAAGATGAAGTATTGTATTAAGAAACTATTCAAGTCATTGCTAATCTGTAAAAATAATATTCATTTTTGTTCTAATTTGCATTTATTAATTATGAGTAATATTGAATATCTTTTAATATATTTACAAGCCATTTATACTTCTTTTAATATAAATTGCTGGCTTATACTCTTTCCACATTTTTCTGATGGGTTATTCTCTTTTTTGTATTGATATTAATCTGTTTCATGTATTGCAAATTTTTTTCCAATTTCAAAATTTCTATTTTGACTTTTGTTAAAAAAAAGTTTTAGGCTTTATGTATTCAAATTTAGCCATCTCTTTCTTTATGGCTAATAAGTTTTCTTTCTTGTTTAGAGAGGCCTTTCCCATTCTTGGATAATTAAAAACAACTATTCACCTATGTATTATTTTAGTATCATTGTGCTTTCTTTGAATTTTTGCTCCTTCTGCAATGAATTTCTGTCTAAGCAGCAATTTATTTTTGCTAATGACTATTCAACTGATTCAACACTATTAAATATTTTCTTGATATTTATTTATTTAATACATTATTTATTATTTTAAAATAATATTTATTATTTATTTAAAAATAGCAAAATATTACATTTATTAGGTTCGATTATCCTTGCATCAGTAGCAAACTGTTTAATTACTGCAGCTTTATGCTATGTTTTCATAGCTGGTAAAGCTATAATCCCCTCAGCTCTCCTCTGACTATTCTCACATGTTTATTTTTCCAGAAGAACTTAAGTACCATTTTTCCAACTAGAAAAAAGATATTTTTATAATAACTTAGGAAAAACTGATATCTTTGTAATACTATCTTCCTATTTATGGGTAATATATGCTTTCTATTTATTCAAATATTCTTCTAAGTCTTTCAGTAGAGTTGTATGGTTCTTTCGTATAGGTCCTGGCTACTTAATATTACTTGAATCAGAGTTCTCAGGGAGAACCACGCAGAGATGCTTTGTGGCAATGATCTGCTTCATTTCCCTTCTGCCTCCTCATGTGTTCTCCACCTGGTCGCCCCTCCTCTGTACCATTTCCCCCCATGTCTGGCTCTCTCTTTCTTGGCCATCTTGTCTGCTCTTTCCTGTGGCTGGCTCTAGCTCGGAAGGAGAACATATCCAATGGTGGAGAGGAGGAATTAGAAGTTGATGATTGTTTTGCTTTGACCATCAGCTTCCTATGAGAGGAGGAAACTCTCCTTTTTTATGTTTCCTTCCCATACTCCATCAAAGACTCTGGAAAAATAAGAACTTGCTTTAACTAGCATTAAGGGAAATTTTTGTGTTTAGAATAAAATAAAACAGCATTTTGCAAAGTATGGTTCAGGAATTTCCTTACTAAAAATCACCAGATGCGCTTAATAAAAGTATAGATTCCTGAGCCCATCCTTGCACCTAAAGAATCCGAATCTTTAGAGGCAATGCTTAGGAATCTGCATTTTAAATAGATGCACTAAGTCAGTGCTTCTTAAGCTGTCACGTGCATGTGCATCACGTGGGCATGTTGTCACTTTGCAGGTGCTGATTCATCAGGTTTGGGATGAGGTAAGATTCTGTGTTTCTAACCAGCTCTCAGGTGGCAATGATGCAGCTGGTCAGTGACCACACCTTGAGTGGCTATAGAAATTGTTTTTTGCTCCCAGAATGTGAGAACCACTGCACCGAACTGGAATAGGACACTGAGGATAGAAAGAAGACTTTCCCTTAGAAAGAGTCTTATAGAAGGAGAACGTGTGCTTCCCTGTGCGGGGTATCTCGATATAGAACCCTGACCCATACCCCTGCTTTCATTACTTCCACATGATGGCTTGGTTACCCTAATTCCTGAGCAAGCCCTGTCTGACAGAGGCAAGGGCTGTAGTAACAGCCTCCTCCTGGGAGGGTCCCTGGCCTTGCTCCTGACATGATGGACTTCAACAGTGCCCTTTGATTGAGGTGTAATCTGATACTTGATGGTGGAAGTCCTGGGCCCTGTTTCCCTTCCCCTTGGACAGACCACATTGGTGCAGTAATTGCGGAGTGGTTGGGGGGACCCTGGCATTGGGATGTGACTGGAATGTTGTATATTCTACTGCTAATGAGCAGAATCCCAGAATAAAGACTAAGACTCCCGTCTGTACTATTGACCATGGGAACTAGAATCTGAGTGGCCCATTACACTCTCTCTGCTTTGGCTTTTTCCAGCTTTCAATGCACTTCACACAGGGCTTGCCGGCACTGTTCTGCCACTGGCTCCCCACATTTGAGATGGCTGGCCCATGACACAAAGTCATTGGCACATAACTTTCCTTCCTCATACATCACACTGGTTCACTTGGGGACCACACCTGCCATTTTTCCATCCATAAACTTTACACTAACATTGCTAAGTAAGCAAGCCAGCCAAGCTCTCCTCAGCATCAAAAAATCATTAATGTTTATCAGCAGGGCTGCTGAATATGACTGTGTGTTGTGCAACTTAAGGGATGTGATTCACATATATAAACGGCATCCCTAAGATTCTGCAATGTAGTGGCTCTGATTCTAAGGCACTTGCAAAATCCTGGAGTTGACAGGCTGATCTGGGTTGTAAGGGAATGTTGGTCAGAAGAAAGACAATGGGGAGAGAAGAAACATATTGTGGCTACCCAAGTTTCTGTGCAAAACAGAAAACATATGCTCTCTTACAAATGGCCAAAAAATTGAGGATGAATTATAAGATTTCTGTCACTTCTAGGTGGAAGCGACAGAAACCTAAATCAAACCAATTTAGACAAAAGGGGTTTATTGGCATAAGTAATCCAGGAAAGGACTGAACAATCAAACATGGGGAGGACAATGATACGGCTGAGCCTAGGGACTTCTGTAGTCAGAGATTCAGATGCTTTTGTCTGAGGGTTGGCTTCATTCTCTCTTTGAAGGCTAAGAACATGCCTACTGATAGCTTCCAAGTTGTGCATTTTAGATCTTTCATTCCTAGATGCTAATGCTCTTTCTTTGTTCCAGTATGCAGAATCCTGAGAAAAGGATCTGGTTGGCTTGCCTTGGACCGATTAGCTGTGGACAGCAAGGCAGGGTTGGATAGAAAAATGGTAGCTTCCCACAGGAATCACGTAGCTAGAGTGGAGTTAGGTTTGGAGAAATTCTTAGGAGAAAGAAGGCCTGCTGGGCAGGCCAAATAGTAGCTGTCCGCTCTGAGCTCATTTGCCCTTCCACGTGTACTGTAATCTTGGAGGATTGCCAGGCTGCGTGAAATCCCATCCGTATTCAGCAAGAATGCAGCTCTCTTCTGGCCTGTGGTTCCAGTAATGGCTTTACCCTAATGCTGTTACATGGGGCAGCTGTATCACAGCAATAGTTGCTTATTTATTCACTGCAGTGACAGTTATATTTCATGGAGCAGCTGCCGAAGCCAAAAATGTTCAGCAAGGGCAAAATGTGATAAAAGCTCAATGCAATTTGCTTGCACATTATTAAGTTTTAATTTTTGGTTCAGGAATAAATTTTGTTTTCTGAAGCTATTTTTAACTTGTTTCTGCAGTTGAAAAAGAAACGAATTATTCTCACTCCATCAATTAAACTGGTTAGAAAACTCTCTTGGATTTAAGACCTGAGGTAATGCTGAGTTGAAACAGGAACAAAGTAGGGTTTATTTTGGAGTGGAAGTAGGGTCCTGCTTGTGCTAGGGAATGCATTTTTAAGAGAGTTTTGGAGAAATTTAAACGTTAACTTTTATGTATCACTATTTCTTTACCAGTAAAATGAGAATAAAATTAACACTTTGTTGTGTGGATCAAATGAGTTAATGAGTTGAATTAAAAGTTGTCTGATGTTATTATATTGCTAATACATTTATTTGTGTTCAATGAGGGATTAGTCAACATCTTTGATTGAGAGTTGCAGACACCTTCTCAGAAAGTAGAGTTTATTGTAAGGCTACATTGGATAATGCCATAGGCAAAGAAGGCCTGATATTAATAACAAGTGGGCCCCAAAGGGGCAGGAGTCAGGAATGGAGATGACCTCTCTGTCCCCAGGGCCATGTGGTTTCTTATTCTTTGTACTCCGGGCTTCTGTTCCATGCTCCTCTTAGCAGGCCAGCTCCTTCTCCCTAGTCATGTTTCCTGCTCTCATGGCTCATATTAGAGCTTACTCATGGCTTTGATTTGGCACCAGCTCCAACCCCAAACCTACATGGATTTTAGTTCTAGAGTCCATCACAGAGTGGTGCATTTTCTGTGTCTTAGGTGGATTCTTATTAGAGAATGTCTGGCTGGCCCTTGGATCAGATGTTCCACCCTGGGACATCCACTGAGCTATAACTAGAGAGGACAGGGGTCTTGTAAAACCACTTGGGTCTTTCCCTTCAGCAGGGGATAAGGGCCAAGAAGCTGCCAGAGAGCATTTTGGAGGCAAGAAAGGCAGCTGAGACCCTGTCTGCTGCAAATGGCTCTGAGTGAAGTGATGAAATGCCAAGGTCCTTCTGATAATAAATCCTGGGAATGGAATATTCTAGTGCCCAGGGCTTCCATGGCTCAGGGGTGCCAAACACAGGGCTCTAGAATTTGGTGCCAAGCCAGCCTCTAGACATAAGCATTCTAGATAGTTATATGAAAGGGTGATAATTCAGCAGAACAGCTCTTTAACATGTTTGAGCCTCAGTTCCATCTATAAAAAAAATAATATCTACCTCGTCAGGTATTAGAATTAAGTGAGGAAAGGTATCTTATACCTCATCTATGATATTTGGGACAGAGTAGGTGTTCAATAAATGTTATTGCCTTTACTTTCCCTCCTGCTTATGCATTGCCTGCTATGGAAACACACTCATTTAAAAGAGGCAATTAAAATGATTTTCCTATTTTGTTGTACTTGAAAATAAATTCAATTATTTGTAGGTAATTGATTTAAGTGATGACTATCCTAACAGCTTACTAGATTTTTCCTGTTCCTGGTGGTAAAAGGAAAATCAGAGCCACTTAATACTTTTTATTGATTTCTCAAGGTAAATGCTGGTGTGACTTTGCAAATACTGTTTGTGTATTGAATTTGTAATAACAGACCATTTCAGGATCCTTTCCTAGTAACAACTGTCTTTCTGTAAAACGGTGGTGGTGCCTCTCAGATGCAGCCCACCTGGAGGGGAAAACGTTTCCTGGACTGCTTCTTGACTTCATTCAATATTTAGAAAGGGGCATCTGATTATTTGCCCTTTCTAGCTCCAAATGACACACACTCTCTTCTGGATGAAGCCTTCTCACATCTCTCTTCCAAGGCCCACTCGTATATCTCTGCTGCTAATCCTCTCTTCTTCCCTTTTCTTTCGCTTTCTCCTTCAGCTGTGTCCCTCCTCTCCTTAACCTTTAACCTCTGCCTACAACAATTTCTGTCCCTTAGTCCCCAGAGAAGTTACACTTTTCCTTAACTTAGAAATGCCCTTTCAGACCTGCTTCCTTTTTAAGCTAACCTCCTACTTCTCTCCTTCCCTTTGCTAACATGAAAAGAGAGAGAGACAGAGAAATCTCTAGGCAAAAAGGATTTATTTGGGAATAATATCCAAGAAGTAGGATTATAATCCAGGACATAGATACAGACCAGCATGGCCTCTGGTATACCCAGAGAACAAAGGGAAAAGGTTAGGGTTTTATTGGAGAAAGAGGAGGTTATACAAGTTGTTTTGAAAGACAGTTCATTGACACTGGCAGTGTCTTCTAAGTGCTGGTGAGTTTTCACTGGTGAGTGTCAGTAGTTGCTAGGTGGGACCTGCGTGTCATCTTGGAGTCCCATTTAGGCCCTTGTAGTTTTGGATTGGGTTTGTGAGACAGTGTGTCAGGCAAGTGTTCTTGTACAAGTGGCTAGCTGTCTTTTGTGCTGCTAGCTGTCCTGGGGTGACTCATGTAGTAAGCTGGGGTTTGGAAAAACTCCTTGTAATAGTTCCTGTCATCATGCAAATCATGCATGAGAACCCTCTCTTTGTGGCCTTTCCTAGCTCTATTTTGCCAGGGTTTGACACAAGTGACTCCATTTTGAATGTTACAACTTTCACACCTTCCACACTTTCAAAAGGGCTGCTGTGGGTTGATTTGCACATCTTTCTCACGTCTCATTCACTCTTGAACCAGCTGACTACAATTTTCCATCCCAACTACTTTACAGATTCTGTTTTCCAAAGCTATTAGTAGCCATCTAATGCGAAGTCACATGACCTCTTAGTGTCTGGTACTGTTTGCCGTCCCCTTCTTATTGAAACTTGCTGCTTCCTGGCTTCCGTGACACGAGACCCTACTGTTTATTTTCCTGCTTCCAAGTAGGCCGGCTTTCCTCCTCTCCACCTCATATTCTCTGATTGGTTTCTTTGGTAGGACTTGACAGATTTTATTTAGCTTGCTTTTTAATTTATTATGTGTCTCCTCTAGACTATAAGCTGCAGTAAGGCAAAGCCCATTTCTGTCTTGTTCACCACTGGAACCTGGTGATGTTACCGTTCCCCTGTCTCCCCATCTACGTGCTCTGAGGGTGCCTGTGTCTCCTTCCTCCCTCAGCCTGCTCCCCTAACCAGGCACACAGGCCAATTCTATCTCCAGAATGTCTCTCGGCTCCATCTCAATGTTCCCACTCCCAGTGCTCGGCGTGAGGCCCTCACAATGGCCAGGCAGCCCAGGGCAGAGTTGGCAAAGTGATATCCCTGCTTCCAGTCCGTCCCCAGGCCAGTTTTTCCCATGCAGAGCTGACAAATTGTCCTTCCTAAAACACAGCTTGGATCACCTAACACCCTGCTTGCAAACTTGTGATTCTTCACAAGAGTTACTCAGTCAGCTCTGTGTTCTCATCCCTTCCTACGCTGCCCTGCATTTCCCCTCAGTCCTGCTCTCCTGGTCCCCATCCTGCTGCCTTGTGTGCAGGCAGGGAACAGCGGTGCCATCAGGCAGCCAGAGTTGCATTGTGCTACTCTGGAGTGCTGTCCTGGTCACTCTAGAGCTCCAGGGCACACTGTTAAATTGGGAAGGTGAGACAAATTTAAAAAACAATATCCATAGGACAAACTAAAGAAAAACAATAGCTTAGCATGAGCAATATACCGTCTGTGTTATTTAACTTGGAATAAATATACCTTGGCTCTGATGGTAGGATTAAACCTAAATGTCTCAGGATAGAAAGAGTAAAGAATAGTACTAATAGTTGAGCTCACAGACTCTAGAGTCAAACTTCCTGGGTTTGAAAAGCAGTTCTGCCATTTACTAGCCGTGTACCTCTGAGCAAGTCACTTAATCTCTTGTGCTTCCATGTCCTAATCTATGAAATGGGGACGATGGAGTTGTTGTGACTATTGCAGGAGTGGATTCATATACGATGTTTGGAAGAGTGCCTGGCACATGACAAGTGCTACATAGCTGTTAGCTAGTACTGCTGTTGATTCCACAAATATTCATCAAATATATATAAATGGACAAGACACTGCGTAGCTATTGGGTAAGGGATGAGAGAGGGAAGGAGAAAGGATAAGAAGAAAGTTAGAAAAGGGAAGTCTAGGATAACTCAATTTTCTGACTTGGACATTCAATGAAATGGGTATCATTCACTAAAGGAAATATAGTCGGACAGGCAGAGAGTAGAACCTTATATGTTTAAGCTTTATGTTATAATTTCCATCGGTTTATTTTTAGACCTTTTCAAGTAGCCATTGTCTTTCAATATGTGGAGCCCACAAATGTATATTATTTTTAAATAACTTTAAGGGCCAAGAAGAGCAGATCTGTAGGTAGATTAGAAAAAGATTTTAGGAATGGGAACAAGTAAGGGTTTATGGGTCCATATTCCTATTCCAAACAATCCCTCAGAGAAACTATTGGTGGAATCAGATGTTGCCAGAAGATGGTATGATAATGGGTTATTCGCTCCACTTCCTAACATAAGGTAAGGATGTGAGCACTTGTTTTTCCTTGTTTATCTGTGGACTCAATCTAAGTCAAGTTCTAGGTCTGAGCTGTACAGTGTTGCTTTTCTCTCTATAATAGTAAAGCAGTCACTGTTCAAAGAATAATTGCTACAACAATAGTACCAGATTTGAGAAGTTTATATTACTAGTGGTAATAGCCATCATTTATTCAGCACTTATGTACAAGACATTGCTTTGAGTACATGTATTACTTAATTAGGTGGAATTTCATGTATCTATAGACTATTAGAGCAAGAAAGGGCCTCAGAGCTAATATGGTCTAACGCTTTCATTTTACAAATGAGAAAACTGGAGCCATGGAAAAAGATTAGATACTTGCCTAAGATCTCACAGTGAATTATTGTTACTAACAAGCTGGCAACATGGCGAGGCTGACAGATATCCAAAAGGACGTTACAAAATCACCTGGGATCCTCAAACTTTTTTAGTTATTGACACAAATAGGTAATTTCTACACCTTCTATATTTGCCTCACAATTTAACTAACTCTGTACCTGATGACCTTTAAAAAAGACAAAGTATAATTTTTAGAAACAAAGACCCATGTCCTTTTGTGTTTTACGAATGCTACTCTCTTAGGCTTTTGAAACACATGAATATTGCATTGAGCTGAATTACCCTTTTTTTCTATTTTTATCCTCACTTATGATCTCTTTTTAACATCTTACTTTTTAAAATTTAGGTTAAAAATTGTGATGGCATTTTCTCTGTGCATGTGTGTATTGAAAAAAGGCATTTACCTAAACTAGAAATAAGCTAATACATTTGCTCTGCTCCTCAAGCCTGTACCTCTTCTTCCCACTGGAGTTGAAGAAAGAATAATCGCACAATCTGGGGGGTTATTTTCCCTCTGGCTAAAAGTGGCCTGGTGAATACCCTGAACAATCTCTCCCCTGTTCTCGCCAAGCCTTCTCACATGCTCTGTGTTCTGCTTCTTGAAAATCCAGATGCTCTGGGCTCCGGCTTGGTCTCTCTGCCTAACATCTGATTTGAAACACTGTGCTGAAACCATCTGCTGTATTTGGGGAATAAAGGGCGGGGTGAGTAATGCTTTTTACAAATATGTCCAAATGGGGCAATCAAGAGAAGGATAATAAGACACGAATGCCTGCTTGGTGCCGAGCCCTCCGGTCGGCTACTCAGTGGCTTTTTAGGGGATTTGTGTTCTCTGCCTCACACCAAGCTTGTCTCAGCTTGTGCATCTTACTGTTCCTTGGCAGCAAGATATCTGTTATACGCTCTGACTAAACCCAACATTTTTAATGGCGAAGTGAGAATTCTGAAGTTCAAAAACAGCCTGCGATGGATTGAAAAGTTACTATTCTTGAAAGATGTGCTTGAGCTCCTCAGCATCTTTTGTAACTAACATGCATCTGGAGCAGCTATGATTCTTGTCTCTTTCCCTCACTGTGGACCCATTTCCAACTGAGCTGGACGTGTGCCTCACAGCTCTGTTCAGGGATTTTGGTGGGCTGTCTGCAGGTTTTATGCAACATCTGTAAATCCTCAGCTTGGGTATGCTTCCAGCTACCACTTTAATCTGTTCCTGGGATACAGCGCTCTAGGTTTTTATCACAGGGGGCTGGGGAGGCATCTGTTTCGCCGCTGCAAGCAGAGGATTGAATAGTAACCTCAGTTTCCCATGTGTTATGGAACATGATGAGGAGTTCTTAGGAGACTGCAGTTACCTTCTTTAGCAAAATGTGCTCTCTTTTCCAGGAGAAGTAAAATCTCTGAGAGGCATATTTTTCAAGTTAATGTAGATGAAGCATTCAAGGCTGCTTGGGGCAGGGAAGTTATACATAATTTTTCCAAATATTTGTTCTTACTGAGAGAGGAGTATGAGAGTAGGGATGTGTCTGTGGGGCTCACACAGACACTTAATGGAGACCTGTCGAATAGGTGAATAGTGAGAGGGTAGGAAGGCAGCTGCCAGGGACCCAGGGCAGAGGGTGCAGAAAGATGGGGATGGGCGGGCACTGTAGGAAACCATGCCTGACAAACATCTGTGCTGTGGTCTCTGTACCAATCCAGCTGCATCTGTGTTGGCCAGGATCTGTTAAATTGCTGGCCTGTATATGAATTTTCCGAGACGTCGGCTGATGTATACTTTAGCCTCTGTGGTTACATTCAGGAGAAAAGTGACTCCAAACCTACTATCCTGGTGTTCTCTGGGAAGGCTTCTGTGTGTCTGGACTGCACGGGCGCTGTTGACTTCACCATTTTTCAGCGTGTTTCAGTCGGTCTCTCAGGAGCGAGTCTTTGCTGAGATTCCCCCCCCCCATTCCACAGAAATATGAAATACTCCCACAATTTTTCACACACTCAGGGAGCTTCAAATATTCTTTTGTAATCATTGAAGACACTGATACTCAATTTAGATCCTTAACTGAATTGTCTACTTCTCTAGCCCAAGCTGGTTTTTGTTTTCCGCCCCCCCAAATCTCAACATCTAGTTCCTATGTGGTTGCTACAAGGTTAGGATTCAAGGCAGAGATATGTTCTGCCATAACCAGCCACAATCTAACGACTATACAGCTGTTTCTCTTATCATTTCTGTTCCTAAATCCTAGTGTACGGTGTGTGCAGTGTGAGACCAGGATTTCCCGCAGACTACTCTTCATGGTTTCCACTGTGCAGGCAAGGCAGGTTTGTTTATAGAGCTCCAGGGCTTAAAGAAGAAAAAAGATTGTCGTCAGGATTCTGTCCCTCCTGAAGGACACTCCTTCAGTCCCTCTCACATCTCTCCTCCTTGGCTGCATCTTGTCCTTCACCTGGAACGGCATCTACTCGGAGACCTTCTCCTGGCCATTAGCTGAGCGCCACCCCCTGGGGATGGTGCCGTGAGGAGTCTGGGTGGACTGCAGGGCTGGCTGGAAAGTCGTGGACCCTCCAAAGGCAACGTGAGCCCACCAGCTTGTCTTTCTGAACAAGAGACAAGGCACATTTGACTCTGATAGAACTGGAGGGGACAGATGGCTCCCCTTGTTCTACCTGTTCAAAATGAATAAAGAGTAGTAGCATTGGGAGGAACATAAAAAAAAAAAAAAGAAAGGAAAAGAAGAAATAAATGAGGAGGAGGCTGAGAAAGAGGACTTCAGCCATTTCTGCTCTGTCATTACCCTTTTCTATTCACTGGAGTGCTGAATATGACCTTCATTCAGAAAAGGAGTCTGCTACAAAGATAAAAAATTGAAAACCATTTATCTTGTCCAGTCCCTTCATTACAAAGATGGGTAAAATATGCTATTGGGAAGTTATTAATAGCTAGGGAATATCAGAAATACCACCTACAATCTTTTTACTTTTTTAAATTAGTAAAATATATTGTGGGGCATAATGCTGACCTGCTACTATTAGATACACTGAGGTCAGATATACTCTGCATCATGCAGTCTCTCCAGAAAATATTATTCGCATCCTTTGGCAAGGGTGCTCAATCCACTTGAGACGGATGAGAAACATTCTTTGGGAATAATAGTGTCTTCCTCCTTAGAAATGTTTCACGTACTGCAAAGTTGCTGCCATATGGTTCCCATAAAGGTTCTGCCAAAATTTCCGTGGTTGTCACGAGAGCTCCTACCTCCTCTGTTCTTTTAATTTCCTGCGGCGGGTGGCAGACATGGGAGAGACAGGCAAGCTGCAAAGGGAAGTCCACGAAATAAAATTAAAGCTCTACAATTGTGTTCGCGTCAGTGTAGACGGAGGCGCTTCTCCACCTTGGTTTGCTCAGAGGTGGGTGTGAGATCCTACAGGACGATCTGGAAGACATCCCATGGCAGTCACTTTATGTCGTCCAGAAGCTGGAAGATAAGCAAAAGGCAAGTGTTGTGTCTCTTGGAAGGCGGGGGCAGGGTGTCTGGGGGTCGTAGGGGTGGTGGGGGCTTACGGCGAGAGGTCTTTAGGGACTTTTAGTTTATAAAGGAAAGAGAATGGTGCCTAGACGCTAGTCTGAATTTGTGAAACAGCATAACAACACGTAGAAAGGGGCAACACACAGAAAGACTACACTGCTGATTATGTGTTTTGGCAGGCAGGGGAGAACAGGCTCGGTGCCCATGTGGGAACTGGACTGGTTTCTTCTCTCCTTCACTTAATGGTTCTGAGTTCCTTCTGTTTCTTGGTGAGCTGTATTATAGTCTCTCTCCCAAACCCCCACCCTAAATTGTACGTATTCAAGTGATTGACAACTTTCTTCTTTAGAAAATTGCAGAATACTCTTGAAGGTAAATGGCAGCATTATGAGATGGGATCATAGAGTCTGCAGTTGTGGAACATATGCTACTGCTTGCTAATTTTTGACTGCACATTTTGAAATAGATTCCTTGAGATTAACGAACAATTATTAGCTCTGGAATGGTGTTTGCTAAGTTCGGTGTGGATTCATTTTGTAAAAACCTCGTGTATGTGTTTTTGTTTTTTTTTTATCTTTAGTAACAACTTACGTGGATCATCTGTTTTTATTTTGCTGCGACTGTTCAAAGTAGGTAAGGCAAAAAGAGAATTCTGGCCCCTGCAACTCATTCCAAAAATTATACTCAATAAATAAAGCCTATATTCTTTTAGTCTTGCTGAGTCTGGCAACCCCAATGGGCCTTATGTTTCTGATCTGATGTCTCTTTTTCTCCAGTTGACCTGTTTGACTCATCAAGAGAAGCTTTACCACGTGTTGGAGAGTGGTGAGGTGAAATGGAGGTCACCAAAGAACAGCATCCATGCTGGTCCTCATTCTAGCCAGAGGTCCATTGGTGTAAGTTCGCTGGGTGATCTTTCCCACCTAGGCAAACGTTGGCCACTGCATGGAGCTGTGGTGCAGAGCTGGCACTTCCCTTCCACTCCCTCCACTCAGGGTCCTGCACCAGCCTGACGCATGCCTCTCATGTTGCAGGTGGGCACGGGGCTTCTGCCTGGTGTGGCTGAGGCAGTGAATGGATCTCGCCACCCCCAGCCTCCCTCCCCTTCTACCCTATTTGATTGTCTCTGCATGCTTGCAAATGAGGTAATTAAATATATCCTTGAAGGATATTGAAAATGGTAACACCCTCCTCCTTGCCTTATTCTGCAGGAGTACAATCCCTCAAACTACCAGGTTGTCTTGTCAAATGAGTTATTGTTTTTCAAAATATATCCTGAATGGCATCCTTTATAATTAAGGCTTCTGGCTTTCAGTTTAAAGTGATATTTGCCAGTAAAAGCCTGCCAAAAAATAAATAAATAAAAGCAGGCTTACCGTTAAATATTGATTTAAGCTTGGAAACTGGCTCCAAATTTTGTTATACTAGTTTTGATCTCCACGGCCCCTGGGCATCTGTTTCAATTTGGTCAAATTGAAATGGGGAGGGACAGTGCCAGGCTAACAGCAAGGTGATCCAATATAGTAGGATGAGTTGTATTTGATGAAAAAGAGCCAGGCAAAGTCATCTACAGGTCCTGGGGATAGGTGAACTGGGCTCAGAGAAAATAAAAGCTGATGGGCGTCTTAACCCATCCCATGGGCTGACCTGAGCCAGTGATTGTTTTTTTTTGAAACGTAAAAAAATGTTGGGTTATCTTTGGAAGGCAGAGCGTTTTGTCTTTTTTGCCTTTCTGCGTATCCTGCTGTATATATGCTTTTCCTCCAACTGGTCTGGATGGGCATTTTTCCTTATGATCTTTTCACAGTACTGCTGGGGATGTTAAAAAATCCCAGTACAAAACTTTTCCAAATTTCTCAATCCCTACTTCAAGGTTTTCTCCTATCTAGGAAAAAGAATAAGGTTCTCAGAAGAATTTTCTCTTCCTGAGTATATATGCTTGGGAATTGTTCTTACCCATTTCCGTCTCTGACAAGAGAAGGTGAACAGGAAGGGGGAGAGTTAAGAATTCCTGAAAAAAGGGCCCTTGATGAAACTGAATTCCGTGGTGCAAAGTGCCTGAGATCTATTAGTTTTGACAACCCCAGTTCTTCCAGTGTCTCTCATCACCTGTAAAGTTAACAAGGGCTGATGAGAGATGATGAGGCAGGGTACTAGTTTGTATTTCCAGACTCATAAATATTTCACAATACCATTTTCTTACAATCAGATACATTAGTTTGCCAAGCGTGGATGCCACTGGATGTTCCTTCAGCGTGTGTTTAACAAAAACCTTGTTTTTAAATCAGCAGATATTGGGAGGGGGGTCAAGGTGTGCATCGCTTGTTACTGTACCTGGCCTTTCAAATGCACGTTCTAATTCCGTGAGAGTTTGTATTTGACCTCTAGAAACTGCTGCTGTCTCCCTTGAAAAATATATTGTTATGTTCAGGTAAAAAAGCATCAATCTTAGCCACACTCTCACATTCTTCCTTGTTCTCTAGCCCCACCAATGTCCTTGTGTTTCTTTGTACTTCACACTGTGGACAGTAGAGTCAGGCACCAAAGGGTGAATTTAATTTGGAACAAACCTCTGTCTTGATAGAACTGCCTTTACCCAGGCTCAAGCACAGCAACCTACAATTTCCTGAGGCTGTGCCTCACTTAGCGCTATCACGGGCTCTAAAAACTGAGTCCAGCCTCAGCGTCTCTCATGTTTAACCCAACTACAACAACAAAAGGGATATAGACACACACAGCATCCAAGTAGCAATGGTTTTCTCCCCGATGTAATCAAACAGAGTGCACGGATATCACTTGATTAACAGCTGCGGTATTAATTTCCCTTTTTGGTTGCTTGACTCACAGCAAGAATCATGTCAAGGCAGCAGAGAAGCAATTAAATTGATTTTAATCTTTGTCAGAGAAGATAACATGCCTCTTTCTCTTCTCATTTAAATAATTAAAGTTTCAGTAGGTATTATTTCTGGCTTTAAAGAAATTGGTATCTTAATGTAATAGAATCCTTGTAATTATATACTTAATGGTTCTTAATAAGTTAATCATGGTTTTTCATTTAACATGTATTTTTTACTTATTAAACTTTTATTTGTTATAGTATCTTTGCTTTCAAGAAGAAGGGGGAAAACACAAGGAATGATGGATATAAAACAGTGCTGTCATTTCTCATTATTAATCCTTTTGACATTTATCTCCTTCTTTCATGGTGTCTTGGACTTAAGTTTGAAGTAATATTTTTACATTTCAGTGCCTTTAAAAGAAGCCCACTTCTTTTAACAACATACTTAATTTTAATAATGGGGTTTTTGGCTTCTGTGAAAACTTCCTTATAGAATATCATATGTGCTTAAATTGTGTGGAACTCTTTTCAGCTTAAAATTTCATAGAGAAGTATTGGAAAAATATTGCAAATTGTTTTATTCTTCTTTGGTATTCAGTCAGATGTTATATAGATATTTTACTCTTCACCCAACATTGCAAGATGCATTTGAGACAAAAGAAAATAGTGATAAAATTCATAAATCAAGTGGCCTTCCTCATTAGATGCTGAATTTTAGCTGCAATGCATGTGTAGCCTACAGAATGTTGAGCACTACATTGGTTGCTACCAATGGGGTGAGTGACTCGTGAAACAGAGGAAATGTTATCCTGGAGAGAGACTTGTTCTCAATTCAGATTCCTATCAAGAAGTGAGCTTTTCACCAAAAGATTTCAAAAATGCTTCCTTTTCAGGATGCCGAACACTGACTAAGAGGAGAGAGTACACATCACACAGAGACCATGGGCCCTGGACCAGAAACACTGACAATAGAGAAAAGCAAAGCCAGCGTCCTGGAGCCAGTCTTTATACCCAGAGTTTTAGAGGGGTGCAGTCTGCTGTAGAAATAAACTGATAAAGACTGAGTTCTTCAGTTGGTATTTTGAAAAAAGGGCCATGGCAAGCTCATATACTATGAATTGCAAAATGTCACTGCCTCTGGGTGGACAGATTACAAAAAGACACCTCTCTCCTAGCATGACAGACAGGTAAAGGGTAGGCTGGATTTCAACCCTTCCTTCCCCTCCCCCTGCTGAGTACACAACCTGCACAACTGTATGTAGTTTGCAAACATGCATATGTAAAGACTAACAACTTCTGAAACAAACTCTGAAGCAAGGAGTGAGCATATCAATGCAGATGGCAGACAAGGTAAGCAGCGTGGGCAGACAGAAGCACCACAGAGACTGCAAGAAGAATACTCCAGAGCAGCTCATAGTAGATACCTCTTGACTACACTGATTAACAATTATTGCCAGTTCCTTAGTATTTGGAAACTTGGAAACATATTGTATGTCCTTTATAGTTTGTTATAGAGTATGTGTATGGGATTCTTTTTTTTTAAAAAAAATGTTTTTTAAATTGACATTTAAAATTGTATGCATTTATCATGTGCAACATCATATTTTGAAGTACAGTCATGGATATGCATTCTGTGAAATGCTTCATTAGATGATTTTGTCACCGTGTAAATATCACAGACTATACTTACACAAACCTAGATGGTATAACCTACTACACACCTAGGCTATATGGTGTAGCCTATTGCTCCTAGGCTACAAACTTGTACAGCATGTTACTGTACTGTAGGTAATTGTAACATAATGGAATTTATATAACTAAACATAGAAAAGGTACAGTGAAAACATGGTATTGCAATCTTACAGGACCACTGTCATGTATGTAGTCCATTGTTGACTGTTATGTAACACACAATTGTGTATATATACATTGTGAATGGCTAAATCTATCTAATAAACAAATGCATTACCTCACATAGTTATCTTTTCTGTGGTGAGAACACTTAATATTCACTCTCTTAGAATTTTTCAAGAATACAGTATATCGTCATTAACTATACTCACCAAGCAAGTGACTATAGAATACAATAGATTTCTTGAACTTATTTCGCCTATCTACCTGTAATTATGTATCCTTTGACCAATATCTCCCCAATCCCGGCCCCACCTATAACCACCCCATAATAAAGCCTTTTCTAACCACAATTTTACCCTCTACTTCTGTGACAATGACTTTCTTTTTACAGTTTTGACTTAAAGTCTATTTTATCTGTGTAAATACAGCTACTCTTGCTCTCTTTTGGTTTCCATTTGCATGTAATATCTTTTTCTATGCCTTCACTTCTAATCTATGTGTGTCCTTGCAGGTGAAGTGAGTCTCTTGTAGGCAGCAGTTAGTTGGGTCTTGTTCTTTTTAATACATTTAGCTACTCTATGTCTTTTGATTGGAGAATCTAATTCTTTTACATTCCCAAGGTAATTATTGGTAAGTAAGGACTTACTACTGCCATTTTGTAAATTGTTTTATAGTTGTTTTGTAGATCTTATTATAGAGTGTATCTTTGGTCATTCTCAATTAATCTTGATGCTGTTGGTCCCTGCATGACTGTCAACATTGAGGATTCTGGAGCCCAGAGTATTCAAAACCAGCATTTTTCAGAGAGAAGGGATGTTTACACAAACACTGAGGCATGAAGGGGAGTCACTGGGAGGGCTGAAAGGGGGGAAGGACATTCTAGGCAGAGGAAATCTGGAGGCAAGAGTGTGGAGGTACATAAGAACATGGGTTCTTTTAGGAACTATTCTGGCACCTGATTAAATGTGGTGTCCCTGGAAATGATTAGTTGATTATGCTATCCTGTCTGCCCTGGAGGAACTGGAAGTATTTTCACATCTACCCTATTTTATCCTCACACAAATTTTATAAATTAAGTAAGAAAAATCTTAACCAAAAGTCACTGGGTAGAAAATTGGACCTTAAAAAAGTACACAGACTTAAGGTTACACAGGTAACTTTAGGTACACTGTGACTGGAACCCAGCTTCCTGGTGGCTACCCTAGGGTTTTCAACTAGATCAGAAGAGGGTGCTAGCTTTTCCCTTCCTTCCTCTCCAGGCCAGAACAGCAAACTTAAAAAAAAAATAAGCACTGTTGTTGTTATGATGATAATGATGATGGTTAGATAATGAAAGATGCAGGAAGAGAATGCAGTGTGCTCCCTTCATTTCTCTCTACTAATAGTGAATACCTGAAAAATCCTTGCAAGGTAAGTCAACAGGCATGAAATGCAATGAAAGGTGTGTGTAAGCATAATAAAGTCAATTAAAGGAGTCTGAGTATTTGCAGAGCAAGTTTGTTCTAGTCTGTCTTAATGCTGTCTTTAAAGCAATTCATTTTAAAAATAAACAGTTAAAAAATTAATTCATTCTGCCAAATCAGTTTTCTACTAATAACCATATACCTTCCCCAAGAACACTAACCACACTATATAAACTGCTTGGGGAGCAGTTTGATTTACTCATTTCCTCCTAGTCCTTAGCATAATGTCTGGGCTAGATGATTCATTCATTCACTCAACAAATATTTATTGAGAACCTCCTATATGGCAGGCACTATTCTAGGTTCTTAGGATATAACAATAAAGAAAATAGATATGATTCATCCTCTACTACAGGTGTAATATTTTAGCATTTATACAAGTAAATAAACAACCAAGGTATGTCTTATTAAAGAAAATTAAACAAGGAATGGGATAATGATGAGATGGGGGTGATTTGGGTGGGTGGCAAAGGAAGCCTCTTTGAGGAAGTGACATTTGAGTTGAGACTTGAAAATTTCAAATTTCAAATGGAGAAAAAAGCTTGATAAGCCTGAAAAACAGAAAGGTGGACATTGTGGCTTGAAGCTGAATGCAAGGGAAGGGGTGTGGAAATGAGTGGAAGGGTTCTGAGGTGGTCGTGACATAGAGTGGGGAGAGGGAGTTAGCCAATGTCAAGAGCTAACTCATGCTGCTGGGGTGTTGAAAATACCATGATATAAAGGCTTCCCAAAACTTTATTAAAATATAAAATGTTTGTGCTCCAAAGGACACAATCAAGAAAGTGAAAAGGCAACCCAGATAATTGGAGAAAATATTGCTAAATTATATATGTGATAGGGGGCTTGTATCCAGAATATATAAAGAACCATTGTAATTCAATAGTAAAAAGATAGATGAACAAGTTAAAAAGTGGACAAACGATTTGAATATTTCTCCGCAGAAGAGATAGAAATGACTAATAAGAAAATGAGAAGATTCTTTTCATCATGAGTCAGAAATGCAAATCAAAATCATGAGATACCATTTCATACCCACTAGGATGGCTAGAATCAAAAAGTCAGATGATAATAACTGTTGGTGAGAATGTGAAGAAATCAGAATCCTCATACAATTCTGGGAATATAAATGGGAATGTTAATAGTGCAGCTGCTTTGGAAGAAAGTCTGATGGTTCCTTAAATGATTAAATATAAAGCTATCAAATCAGCCAGCAATTCTATTCCTAGCTACATACGCAAAAGAAATAAAAACATGTGCCCATACACAAACTTGTATACAAATATTTATGACAGCATTATTCATAATAGCCAAAAGGTGGAAACAACTCAAATGTCCATCAACTAACAAATGAATAAACAAAATGTGGTATATCCATACAATGAAATTAGCCTTAAAAAGAAATGAAGTACTGATACATGCTATAATATGGATGAACTTTGAAAACAATATGCGAAGTGAAAGAAGCCAGTCACAAAAGGCCACATATTATATGATCTTGCAACAGAGGGAATGGCCTGGAAAAACTTTTTCTGTCTCTTTAAAATTTCCTCCACTCTTTTTGGGAACTGAGGCCTCCATCCTTGCCTCAGGCAGGTGGTTGGGAGGGGAAGAGGGATGCCTTTTGTTCTTTGTGTTATAGGAGATAGCTCAGCTGAACTGTAGGCTCCATCCCAGGCCCCATCCCAGGCCCGGCATCTGGCCGGAGGAGGTCTGGGTGGGCTTCCCAGGTGGGCTGAAATCACAGCTTTGTCTTCAGCAGAGATGGGATGATTAGAATCATTAATAACAATAGCCTAGAACTGAGGGCCTTCCCTTTAAAAGCTCTGTATTTCTGCTTATGTATAGGAATTTGGATTTTGAGACAACAGTCTTCCATCTTCCTCCTTTGCCGGCAAAGTAACAAATTTCTTTTTCCTTCTCTTTAAATCATTTGTTCTTCTTCTTCTGATGCAGCCTTAAGGACAAGTGCTGAGCTTTCTGTAACAATCCCATTCATATTAAATTTCCAGAGCAGAAAGTAGATTAGAAGTTGCTTAGGGGTTGGGCAATGGGAAGATAGGGGGAGATAGTTAACATATACATGGTTTCTTTCTGAGGTGACAAAAATGTTCTAAAATTGTGGAGATGGTTGCACAAATCTATACATATTCTAAAAACCACTGAATTGTACACTTGAAATGAATAAATTGTATGTGTGAATTATATTTCAATAAAGCTGCTTAGAAAACACTAAAAAAACCTCCCAAAGCCTTAGAGTACACCTCACATTACCTGAGAGTTTCAGGCTTTTTAGATAAAATTTACTATGTCCAGATTAGAATATTTTTGTGCCGAAGGGAGAATCATCAATGAAGCTATTCTTAGAACACAAAGCTTTCCTTCCTAAAATACTGGAAAGGAGCAACACCTTGAACACCACAGGAAACCCATAAATATCTAATTTGCACCACTGCATGATAAAAGCAGCTTGCTTTTTCCACTCATTAGCAGCACTCAAAAATATATCCTAGCTCTTTGCCTGCTAATAAGGATATTTACATTTGCTCTTTGCACCAACTAAATAAGCCCTGTTTATGCCCACAGTTTCCCTGCAGCTCTGGTCCACCTGAACTGTGTTTGGAAAGCAGGTAGAGAGCTATTCTGGGACAAACACAGTGGTGGAAGGTGTGAGTGTTGTATGAGAATTCATTTAAATTAATGCATGGAATCATGAATTTCTAAGTGAGTCAAGAATTCAAAATCTATTTCAGTTTCCTAGATGATAGGAAGTTAGCCATTGTATTCTACTACAAGTAACATGCTCTTTGTCTTACAGATGACAAAGATGTCTTAGTCATGGCAGAGGCAAATTTTAAGTCATTTAAGGTAGGAAAAATCTTATTTATCTTTGTACTTTTTTATATATAATCTGTGCTCAATAATTTTTTTCATTGAATTTAAATTAATGGATCACCTTGAGAACAAGGTCAAGAAAATTTTTCAGTGATTGAAACTAATAAAATCAAACACATGATGGATGGTGTTAGCACCCACTCTGGGGGCTGCCTTGTAAATGTGATGCTGTCTGAACCAGGGAGTCTCCAGTTGCCAATCAGGAAGCCATAGAACTGATGGCACTATTGTAAATTGATATAAAAAGGAAATGGAAAGTGAGACTTTACAAATGCACCTTGACTTATGAAGGGGTTATGCCCAATAAATCTATCATGCTTCAAAATGTCCTAAGTCAAAAATGCTTTTAATACCCCCAATAAGCCCTTAGTAAAGTCAAAAATTGAAGGTCGAACTATCCTAAGTTCAGCTTACATAATAGGTTCAGGACTGTGTGTATTTTCTTAGCCCAGTCTAAGGAAGCAAGACACTGTATTTGGTGGACATAAGCATTGGTTAACTAGACCAAGGCTGTGTTTGGTGGCAGAATAGTTTAGTAGGCTTTGCCACAGTGTGCTTGAGATATCTAATTTCCTCCACTCTCATTATGGGACAAAGTTCCCAGGAGTTGGAATATATGGAGCTGTGTCTTTGCTAGTCACAGGGATCAAATTTGTCTCTTCCTTTCTCTTGGCCCCACAATGATCAATCACAAGGTGCTGCCTGTATATATGAGGTCCTGTCAGAAAGAACCTGTTGGCCTTCCTTTGGGAAAAAAATTAACAATGATTTTCATCAGTTTCTCCCTAGCCTTTCCTCTTTCCTGTCTCTTAACAGAGCAGGACCTGTTTTTCCCATGCTTCTCTCTGTCCATCTAGATTACATGGATAAGTCTGAAATGTCCAAATATCCTAAATGTATTTTTTAATGTGTGAGATATGCTTTGAAATCTAAGGTGTAGGGTACTGATACCATCTTTACCACACATATTGCTTTTAGCACTTTACAGCTCAATTTTCTGCTTAAAAGGGTGCCGCTTATAAACCAGCAAATACAGCGAGTGACTAATTAGCCAAATTAATGAGGGCTTGTTTACTTGCAGTCCCTAGTGCCCTTGGAACTTGGGATGTTTCATTATTACAATCTGCAAGTGGTTTCCTCCAATTAATTTTTAGCATACGGCTCTTGCCTCTTCTCAGTAATATGTATTATAATATCCTAATCCTTTAGAGGGTTTGCAAAATTTAACTCATTAATCCTCATGAAGAACCACTGGAAAACTGAAATAAAAGGGAATGATAGTGCTTTTTTTGGTCAACACTGATTTTGGCATACTTTACAAATTCTATAAGTCTAGAGGAAAATTAGTAAAGATTAAATATTAATATTAAGTCCCATTCTGAGAAAAATGTATAAAGGAAGAAACACATATAGATGTCAAAGGAGTTGTTATTTGTCACAGAATGAATGATAAACAAGGTAATAAAAGTCAAACCTCTTACTTGCAGCCCCTAATAGGGTCACCTTATTGGAGACAAATTTAAATATAACTAGGGACATGGACACAAACTATCAAAAGCCAAAGATAAAGAGAGAATCTTGAAAGCAGCAAGAGAAAAGCAATTTTTCACACACAAGGGATTGTTAGTAAGAGGAACAGCTGATTTCTCATCAGAAAGCTTGGAGTCCAGAAGGCAGTGGGATGACATATTGAAAGTGCTGATAGGAAAAAAATGTCAACCAAGAATTGTATATCTGGCATAACTATCCTTCAAAAATAAAAGTGAACTTAAGACATTCCCAGATAAACCAAAACTGAGGAGGCTCACTGCTAGTAGACCTGTCTTACCAGAAATGCTAAAGAGAGTCCTTCAAATTTAAAAAAATTAATAATTCTATTTTTGTATTTTGACAAAAGTCTATCTCATCTACTTGGGGCTAAGCTGCTTAGTCCATTTTGTGCTGCCATAACAGAACACCTGAGACTGGGTAATTTATAAAGAATATAAATTTGTTCTTTCACAGTTCTGGGAACTGGGAAGTCCAAGATCAAGTTGCTGGCAACTGGTGGAGCCTTTCTTTCTATGTCTTTGAATGACAGAAGAGCAGAAGAAAATGAATTCACTCCCACAGGACCTTTTTATAGTGACATTAAACCCTTATGAGCAGAATACCTCCCAAAGGGCCCCACCTCCAAACACTGCTGCATTGGGGATTAAGTTCATAACACATGAATTTTGGAGTGGACACATTCATACCACAGCAACTACAATCCCAAAAAGAAAAAAAGGAAAAGGTTTTTTTGAGGACTGTGTGTATTTTTTAGCCCAGTCTAAGGAAGCAAGACACTGTAACTGGTGGACATTCGGTTCACTAGACTAAGGCTGTGTTTGGTGGTAGAATCATTTCGTAGGTTTTGCCACAGTGACAGTGATGTGTTAGGCAGGTGACTCTAACACATGAGAGCTGCAGTGTGTGCTGTGTCTGGCAAAGCCATGGAGGCAGGGATGCCTTGGGGGCACAACCCCTGACCCACTGTGTCCAGTAGGCAAGACATAGAACCAAAGAAAATTGTCCAGCCTTAAGATTTAATGTTGTTTGTGTTGTTGGGACATTCGGGACATGTTACCTCTTTCTTTTTTCCTATTTGTCCCTTTTGATATGGGAATATCTAGCTTATGCCCATCCCAACATGGTATTTTGGAAGCACATAAGTTGTTTGATTTCACAAGTTCACAGCCAGAGAGTGATTTGCCTTAGGATGAATCATACCTTGAATTTTACTCATATCTGATTTAGATGATATTTATATGAGACTTTGGACTTTACAATTTTGAGTTTATGCTGGAATAAGTTAAGACTTTTGGGGATATTGGGATGGAATGAATGTATTTTGCATGTGAGAAGTACATAAATTTTGGAGGGTCAGGAGTAGAATGCTATGATCTGAATGTTTGTGTCTCCCTCACCCCCCCAAGTTTATGTGTTGAAGCTTAATCCCCATTGTGGTGGAATTAAGAGGTGGGGCCTTTGGGAGGTGATTATGTTATGAGGGCTCCACCATCATGAGTGGGATTAGTGCTCTTACAAAAGAGGCCTGAGGGAGCTTGTTTGTCCCTCCTGACATGTGAGGACACGGTGAGAAGATGCCCACTCTGAGGCAGAGAGTGAGACTTTACCAGAAATTGAATGTGCCTTAATCTTGGACTCCTGAGCCTCTCAAAATGTAAGCAATAGATTTTTTGTTGTTTGTAAATTATCCAGTCTAAGGTATTTTGTTGTAGCAGCTCAAAATAGACTAAGACAAGCTTCTTAGCTTGGATTCAAAGCCTTCCACAATCTGGTTCTTATCTGCCTTTCCACAGGTTTTTTTTTTTTTTAAGACAGTGTCTCGCTCTGTTGCCCAGGCTAGTGTGATCATAGTTCACCACAACCTCACACTCCTGGGCTCAAGTGATCCTCCTGCCTCAGCCTCCCAAGTAGCTTGTGCATACCACCATGCCTGGCTAATTTTTCTATTTTTTGTAGACACAGGGTCTTGCTCTTGCTCAGGCTGGTCTAGAACTCCTGACCTCAAGTGATCATCTCACTACGGCATCCCAGAGTGTTAGAATTACAGGCGTGAGCCACCTTGCCCAGCCTCACAATTTTCTCTCTCTTTTTAAATCTTTCAACTTCTCAGGAATGGGTTGATTAGAAGTCACAGTTACACATATTTTTCATAAATCCACTTTAGAAAAGTAGGTATTTGGATATTATAATTATTTGAAGACAAAAATAACCAGAGTGTTCTCAGCCTTTCCCATCCCCTGATCTGCAAAAACAGGGTTTTAGCTTTGGCTGCATAGTTTCTTTGCCTTTCTTGCTCCCTGAGGAGTGTTCTGCTACTGTCTGGCTAGATTTTTGGGGTTTGCGATGCAGAGTAAAAAGGTAGGTGAAAAGGGTGGAATAACCACAGTGCTCAGATTTGGTTTAGAAGAGGGTTTTTATTAGCGAGTTTTGAGGAGAATGGCATTGGAAGTGTTCCAGCCTTTGAAGAAAATAAATAGGAAAAGAAGTGAAAGTTTTTTTTTTTTAAAAACCTGCAACTGTGGACTATACATCCTCTTCAAATGCAATCCAAAGGGGTCAAATGATTTTGATATTACCCAGTTGCTGAACAGTGTTTTGTTGACTGTGTACTGCTGAGACTGAATCACGTGTGTCCTGGCATTAATAGGCTTAGATGTATAATAGTGAACTTCTGGAAACTACATGAATGAACATTGAGCAGAATTTGAATTTAAAGGCATTGACACTAGTCTTTTTCCAGTCCCAGTTTTGAGGCTTAAGTTTTGGTTGTATTTAGAGTTCTTCAAAGTCATTTCTCAAGACTGAGCGCTAGAGTGACCTTCCCTGTGAAATCTTTCTCTGATGTTTCTCTTTTCTCCAGTGAATTGACTCTCCATCCGTTGGGTCTCACTTCTCTCTTGTATAAATTTCTCTCATTGCCCTGATGGCACTTGACTGAATTTATTTTTCTGTCTCTCCAACTGACTTTGAGTTCTTTGAGGGCAGGAACCATCCTTTTATTCCCAGAGCCTAGCACTGCACCCGGCACACAGTAGGCACTTAACGCACATTTGTAGAAGAAACAGCTGCTTAGTCATGGTTCCTGCTTATTATTTCCCCCCATTTAATCCCACTGTGTTTTTCAAAATGGAAGGAAGAACCTTATAAAATATCCCAGCAGGTTCCCTGCCAGCCCCAGAATATGCACTTGCGGATTGCAGAGTAAGAAGACTGGGGCAAAGGAACAGGAGGCAAAACATCACACAGGAGGTTGTAAGTTCTTGTGAATGTTCTAATTCCTATGTTAGGTAGTGGAATCACTGCTATTTGTTATATTTTAAACAAGCAAGCAAGCAAACAAACAAATAAATGAGAGCTATGCATGGGCCAATGATGAAGGTGTGCCATTAACCAAGGGTATGATTGATCCAGTTCTATGAACTTGAAGTAAACAAAAGAGTATCTGCGAGTTGTAGCACAATGAGGGATATGACTACAAGTAATCTACCTGGTACCTTGTCTCCCCCTCTCATGTCTGAGATCCTTGCCACTTTCTCCCTACTGACTTGTGGGACAGTCATAAATAATAGTGGATAATATTTTGAAAATTTGTTTTTCATGCCTAGGTACCTGTAGAGAAAAGGTATTCAGATTTTATGTTGAGGATTTCTCAATAATGGCTTTCTGCAGGTGGTCCTCAAGCTGTAGCTGACTAAAAATAACCTGGGGTATCTCCTTAATTAAACATTTTGAATTTCTGTACCCACCTCTCAGTGATTCTGATTCATTAGATTTGGTTGTATGATCCAAGAATCTGATTTGAAATAATCAGCGGTATTTTGATGCAGGTGATCTCTTTTTGGAAGATCAAGGTGAGCTGCAGACTTGTTAGTGGTGTAGAGATGTACAAAGACCCTGAAGATGCTCTCAAGAAGAGCATCAGACATGGTTAGAGTAACGGAAGGATTGATTTGAGGCATTTATGAGGTTTAAAGGATCTAAGTGTGCTTAATCCTTAAAGCCCAGCTCAGCAAAAACTAATGGGAGGTGTGATAATGGTCTACAAATATTTGAACGGCATAAATATCAAAGATGGAGAGAAATTATTTAGCTTCTTAGAAGACAGTATGATTAACAGTAACTAAAAGTCACCTCTAGGCTGAATCTAGGATTAGCCTACTGAAAGTAAATGCTTAGGTTTCAGGGTAGACTCTTAACAGAAGTGATAAATCAATAGAGATAAAAGTAGAAAAAACATTGATCCATGAATCTGTTGAATTCATTTAAAGGCCAAGGAATGACTGCCTCCAAATTTCTTTTATTGTCTCCTTTCTTTCTGCAGTGCAGTACCCACCTGGACCTCCCTCCAGTTTGTTCTCATGATTGGCCTTGGTGGGTTTTTATCAGCTTTTTGTCTTGTCTCTGGAGGCATCACAATGCTGGACAGCTTGATTCTCCAAACCGGCAGTTGCTGGTCTCCCATTTTTCCTTCATCCAACAAATATTAAGCATTTACTAATAAACACCTTTTAAGTATTTCTTAAGGTACAGTCTAGGCACTGGGTAACAAAACAGAGGCTCTGTCCTCAGGGAGTTTATATTCTGGAAGATTACTGATGGGACCCTACCTGCCATGCTTCTAACTGGAATTGGTTGAATTCTTTTGCCAGCTCTGTCCCACCAGGGAGAACACAATAGGCCTTGGTTGTGAGCCAACCCCAGAAGACAGGTGGCAGGAGAAATACCATTATGGTGAACCGAGCAGGAGCCTTGTCCCAATCCTTTCCAAACCTGCCAGACTCACCACCCTCACTGCTTTTCATCACTAACTCAGCTGAATTTGCACCACTTACTCCAGCAAACACTCCCTGTGTTCTGCATGGCGTCAGCATCAGAGAGGTCTTCGGGGCAAGCAAGCCAGGCCCTGTCCCCCAGTGCTGGGTTTTCTGTGCTGCCCTCACAGCCAACAGCTGTGGAGGAGACAGACAGTAAGAGATGCGTCTCAGGCAAAGTAAAAAGAAAAAAATACCCACATAATCAGAGAACTTAGTACCATCTTCCAGCCACAAAAAAACCCAAAAAACAAATAAAAAACCCCCTGTCCTTCCTATCTCCCAGGATTCCCCTCTTTTTCATGTCATGCTTCAGGTTGCTTTTTTGTGATTTGCTTTTCTAAGGCTGATGTTTATTTAAAAACCCACAAACAAAAAACTGGTTTCATTCATATACAAATGCCCCAGGGAGGGAGTGTAGGATGGGTGGACTGGGAGCTGAGGTGGTATGTGTGGCTGACTACACCACACAGACGCACACTCAGAACTGCCCTGTGGTGTAACCCTGGTTCCACTTCTTGAGTTCTGTTTGGGTTCTTCTGGTGTCGTCATCTGCCCTGTCAACCCTGATCAAGGTAGACCAAGAACTTGAGGGTGGGGGACAGAGCTTTCTCTTCTTTGGTAATGTCCCACCAGGACAACATTTGCAGACACTTGTGCTTTTCATGCACCTTTTCTTTTAATTTTTACTACAACTGCATGTAACCCCCTGCTCCCCAACTCCCACAGCTAGACACTACCATGGAATGCACCACTAAGAGGATTGCCATCTTGATCACCGGGTATTTTTCAGTCTTACAGAGAGACAATATAACTGAGGCAAGGTTTGGACTCTAGGATTTTTAAAGAAGTTTTTTTTTTTTTTTTTAATATTTTTTCTGGGTTGAACTTAGAACTGTGATCATCTTGATCGAATGAAAGTACTCAGCTGCCCTCTGTGAAGAGTACACATGCAGATGTTTCAGAGTGATTAACCACTCGGGGGAGACCTTCCCAGGGTCATCTTCTCTGAATATTTTTATAAACTGCATGGGAAGGATTAACTACAGTACTAAATGTAATCAAGGGAAAAGTCTAGAGTGATGCTATTCATTATGATAGCCACTAGTTGTATGTGGCTATCAAACACTTGAAATTTAGCTAGTCTGAATTGAGATGTGCCGTAAGTGTAAAATATACACCAGACTTAGAAAACTTAATAGGAAAAAAAATGGTTAAATGTCTCATTAATAAGTTTTTATATTAGTTTCATGTTAAAATAATATTTTTGATACATTGGATTAAAATGTATTAGTAAAATTAAGCTCACTCATTTTTTTTCATGTTTTAAAACTGTGGTTACCAGAAATTTAAAATTGCATATATGCTTGCATATATTTCTATTGGACAGGACAGGTCTAGAAAAAAATATGTAGAAATATGTGCTTTTAATTAAGTATATCTTACATTTCTACAGCACCTTTATTTGTATTTTTCTGGGACTTATGTCTACCATTTAAACTAGCTTAGAATTAAACTGCTACCTCTGCTTTAAAAACATCTGGCATGTAACACCCAGGCATAATTATTTTTCTGCTACGACCATGTTGCTATAGGAGCAAAGTTATGGTGTAATAAAGAACAACTTGAGCTAATAACTTGTATATGAAAATAGTTACATCTTCATTGTGGGAGCCAGGAGGCACCCATACTGTTTCATTGCACACACAAATCCCTTTTATAATGATGCTTTTTCATTCATTTGGCATGCTTTTATTATTATTAATACAACAGCAAAAACTCCATATATATCAGGGTAAAAGCATCTATTTTGGATAATCAAACCTATAAATCTTGTGACTGTTCAGATATAGCCAATTAACTCCCCTTCCTCAGAACTGCAGTATACCATATGGTGCAAAAAGGGTGGCCACATATTTTTTTGCCATGCTTTTGACTGAGTGACATAGTCACAAGAACCATGGAAACTAGTGGGGAGGTACAAGTGTTTTAGTTGCCAAAAACGCTCATTTTAAACCCTAATAAGAAATGTTTCTATTCCTTAAAATACCAACTTCTTTATTAACTATGTTAAAAGGGCTCATCAGTACTTACTTCAGGAGAATCCTTCATTGCAAATTAGCAGAGACCTTCTTTATACCTCGGATGCTCCATTGTTTGATAATAGAAGAGTTTCTTTTCCCTTAAATGAATAAACCAGGGGTAATACTTTGTAAAGAATTAGAGTCACACTTTATATCTATTGTGATATTGCTCTGTTTCTTTTCCTATAGCACCAAGCAATTGTTGTTATTGTTGTTGTTCATGGTGATGGTGGTGGTGGTGTGTGTGTGTGTGTGTGTGTGTGTGTGTGTGAGAGAGAGAGAGAGAGAGAGAGAAGCAATCTGTAGATAAAATGCAGTGCAGTCAATAGGCAAAGTGAGATTGACACGGATGATGATCTTTTATTTTCATTCACTGCTTTTTAAAAAATCTTTATATGAAAATTCCTGGTTGGAATGTTTAAATAGTTCGCTTGCCACTACCTAAATATTTATCAAATAAACTAGTTGTATCAGTAAGGCAAAATATACACTTTGAAATTTCCAAGGTCAGGAATTCACATTTTATGATCACATGAATTCTGGCTTGATTGTGCATATATCCCGTGCACACGATCTCTTTTGGACATCTGGGATGTTTGTTTTATTGAATTAAAACTTGCCCCATGATTCTAATTTTTTTTCCTTGAGCTGTGTTTTTAGACAGTGGTTGCTTTGGAATTATTTCAAACTTAAAATGGCAAACTTATGAAGGCATAGATATGGTATAAAAACGTGAATAAAAATATACTGAGAAAACTTTCATATTTGTACACTTCTCATTCAATATTGTTTCTTGCCTCCAAATCGCCTCCATAAAATATTGCAGATTTCAATTTCTGTTTGAGTTGTTCATCATTCCCCCAAACTACAGCTGACCTTTCTGTAAATTTGTTTTTGGATAAAAATGATCACCCAGAAGATGTTTCACCAAACGTTTCACCCTGCCAGACTCTGATAAGTGGGGTTCAAAATATGCAATCCTGTGAAACACGGGTTCACGATATTAGGAGGTTAATGCAATGAGGGGCGAGCCTGTTCAGGGGGCTGCTGCTGACTTCCGCATGTGTCTCCATTCCCGCTGCAGTGTACGCCCCCTACTGGTGGCTGTCTTCTCTGACTTGACTATCACTGGCATGGATCCTGCATCGCATGGAAGGCTGGGAATTCTAGGACAGCAGCCCCAATTCCACGAATCTCCTGGTTAATTTGTGCTCATTTCATTGGCATTATCTGGGTAGCGAGCCAGGAAAACCCTGGGGACCAGGGACCCACTGTCTTCCTCCCGAGAAGAGGTTCTTCGCCATTTTCGCCAAGCTTTACCTTCCCCTCCACGTTTCCACTCCATGCCTTCCCTCTCATAGAAAACCTTAGCTCACTAGATCTGAGAACACAGAGGGAAGGAGTCTATTGCATTGTATCCAAATTTTTGTTATTGTGGAGCCTGTTTGCTTGAGGGTTTGCTGCAATTTTGTTGCATTCAATGGAATATCACTAGGAATGAATTTGGCAAAAACGGTACCCTCCACGTATGTGACTAGTTCTAGATCTCACTTCCTGTATATTTTCAGCTCATGTGCCTATAGATGATTTCTGTGTATGTAGATTTTACTTATTTTCAAATTTTGGTTTATTTAATGAAGTTGAGAAGTCTTAACTTCATTAGGTCATCGATGATATTACTAAATTTGGAGGATAGGTAAATTCTATCTTCATTTATTTTGTCCTCCACATTAACTGTTTGGAAAAAAAAAAAAAAACTAGCTTTTCACTGGAAAAATCAATTGAGGCATTTGCTAATCACAGATAGAATAATACTTACTTTTTAAAATGTATTAGGTAAATATCATGTGAAAGCGCTCTCCTTTTCCAAATAGCTATAGCATTTGATTTGAAGCAATTATACTGTTTTAAAGTCTTATTTCCCCTATAAGAATACAAAAATTGTCATCAATGACAGATTAAGTCATCTTGGAATACCTTATAGTGCACACAGTAGACCCTTAGTAAATGTTTAAAAAGAAAGAATATCCACATACACATGTGCTTTTAAAATGTTTTGGGAAAAAAAAAAAGCCAAGCTAAGCTATTAACCCTAATCATAGTTTCTCCATTTCCTCCAGTCTCAGTGTATAAGCAACTGTGAATGTAGGTTGCTAAAATATTATGTAATCGTTCATAGTACACATGCTTCACCAAGAGTCAAAATGTTTTTCAATCTCCTTTGTCACTCAACTTATTTGAATATGTGATCGAGGCATTGGAGATTGAAAGCAGCTGGTTTCTTAGTGCTGTAAAAGAATTGGTACTATAGCCACAATCTTAACAAGCTTTCATTCCAGCTAAATGATCCTGTCTAAAGAAACAGCTTTTTTTTTGAAGGCAAATTCACCCAATTCTCAGAAATTAAAACCTCCCATACTCCAACCATAGCTCTGGAAAATTCCCAGGAAAATTCAAATATTTCGAGGTGCTGTGGGAAGGTCACTTTATGTAGCAGGACATTTTAGGTATGTGAGTTCTTGTTGCTCAGCAAGAAACAAAAAAGCAGTAGGGGGTGACTTTGTTCAGTATCTTCTACCAAGATTTAGGCTTCCATCACACAGTGCTCAACAAGGCAGAATCTTCTCTTGGAGCGAATGAAATTGTTTCTCCAAGTCCCAATTGTATGACAGTCGTGAATTTAATTCTGTGCCTGGGTCCTTATCTTGAGAGTAATGGAATCAATATGCTCCTGGGTTGAGGGAAGGGGTTCTTTGGGAAGAGTTTAGATGGAAATGTGGATACTAAGCCTAGACCCAGAGATGGACTTCGGCAGATCTTTGAATCCATCCAAATCTTATGCAAGATTATTGTGGATGTGCCTATATGCATTTATTTTTATTTTTATTTTTGGCA
>CM052444.1:15096935-15146808 GCA_028533085.1 Varecia variegata
ACACATAAAGCTGGAATTCCATGTCTGGTTCTTCCCCTCACCAAAAATTAGACTGCTCCATTCTTTTTAAATATAACTCCTAGCCATCCAGCCTTCAGACATAATAATATAAAACCATTTCTCAACCCAATTTTAATTCAGTTGCACACTGCATAGTGGAATGAGGTTGAAACCAGACAAAACTCACAGTAATGAAAGCAGACAATGCTTTTGCGTATGTATTATGCCTTATAAATTTCAGTTCTTCCGATTGGCTTCATGTTAACTAGCTGAGAAAAATACAATCCGCCAAAGATGGTTACCAGTGTTCAAAGTCAACTGGGACCGTGGCGGTGTTCAGTAATTACAGCCTTGCAGTTTCTAGGAGATTCCATCCCCACCAGACCTGCCATCTCCTGTCCCCATTTGTAACATTGTTCATTATGTTCAACCTGCTGCCATCACTCTGGAGCTTTCAAAGGCATTCTGGGGGCTATCTTGCTGTAGGACATGGATAATGAAATAGTGAGATGTGACTTGTATTATAATTGCCTCACCTAACCCCCCATTTAGTTTGAAAAGTAGACTTAATAAAAGCCGGAGTGAAAGGCACTTTATGTTTTTAATAAGGAGTCTCATATGGTATTACCTGCTGTTTTTCATTGTGTGTCTCGTCTCCTGGTTTTCCTTTGAGATACATGACAGCAGAAAGCCAAACACATCTCTTAATCTTGAAGCACTTTAAGAATCTATTGCAGTAATCTACCACAATCGATCAATAACTTCAAGCTAACAGGGCTGATTTCCAAAGTACATATATGTACTGACAGAGACAGGAGATCCATTCACTGGCAAGGAAAGGCCATCTTATGTTCAAGAAACTAGAGGATTCCACTGTATAATAATTTAATGTTCTGTTTGCAAAAGGTAATTATAAAACTCTCATTCCATCTCCTGCGCTGATGGGCTCAGGATGAATTTAAAATGGATTAAGAGGAAATGGATAAGACGTTCTGTATTGCTGAACTCTGCCCGGTGTCATGATATGCAAACAGTGAGCAGAGCGCTGAAACTACTAAATACACACTGAAGAGATGACAGGGCTCAAACACGAGAACGCCTGGATCTGCCAGAGAAAAGGGCTCCTAAAAATAGAGCTAACAATTTACAGAAGAGAAAATTTGACTGTGGTGTAAAAATCTTTGAAGGCAGAGCTGCTTGGAGCTGGATGCTATAAACATATTCATGATGTTATGTTTGGAGAGGCATCTATTTTCTATGCATTAATCTCAAATGAGGAAGGAAAACAGCATCTATGGACCTGTAATATGTGATGGAAAAAGACTGGCCTGGGAATTGGAAGGCCTCGTTTTATTCCGGCATTGACCACTAATTAGCTCTGTAACCTTTAGCAAAGCATGATGCCTTGCTTTGGCCTTCTCTATGAAATGGGTCTGTTAAACTGAGTGTGGCCTCCATGTGCTAAAAGATGGGGGCAGGTTGAATATTCAGGATTTTCCCTAAGTCTAGCCTGATTATGATGCAAAATTGTTAAAACTTAGGGACCACATTTCTTTAAAGATGTTTGGCACCTCCCTTCTTCTTTTAGGTCATTAGATATTTTTAAATGAGAATGTAAAGTATGCTCATTATATCAAGTCAAATAACACAAGATACAGAAAGAAAAAGGTTCAAAGTTAAAAATGTCTCTCCAGTATTCCTCCAAAACCACCCCAGCTGAGTAATCAGCAGTAGCAGCTTGGTATATATTATTCCATGGTTTTCACCATACTTTTAAGATATGTTTATGTGTACACTGTTCCTTAAACACTTTCCTTGATAAAAATGGCATCATTTTTTATTTAATGATGAATCACAGACGTAAGTCAAGGGTAGGCGAACCATTGTTCACGGGCCGAATCTGGTCATGCTAAATGTACTGTCTATGGCTGTTTTCACACCACAAAGACAGAGTTGACTACTTCCAAAAGAAGCCTTTTGGTCACAAAGCCAAAAATATTTACTATCTGTCCCTTTAGAAAAAAAAAGTTTGCCAACCCTTTGCAATATATGTAGCTCTATCTCCTTGTTTTTAAAAAGTTGCATTAATATATCATAGAATTGATATGCATCATTGATTCAGCTCTATTGGCTCAGGTAATTGAAAAGTCAAGAGGAATATGAGCTTCAGGTACTGTCAGATCCAGAAACTGAAATGATATTCTCGGGAGTCTGCCTCCGTTTGGATCTTGTTTCAGCTTTCTTCTCTGCAAGCTTCATTCTCCGGTAGTCTTTCCTCTTTGACAAAATCGCTACCACCACCTCTAGTCTTAAATCTCATTCCATGGTGTTAAGAGAACTTTTCCTTCCCAGAAGTTTTATCAGAGGCCCTGGGTAGGATTTTTATTGCTCTGGTCACCCATCTTTGAACCAGTCACTGTGACCAGGAGATAATAATACTCTATCGCCAAGTGCAGGCTACATGCCCCGCTCTGGACCCCGGAGCATGAGGCTGGCCTTACCAAAACATTTGGATTGAAAATAAAGATAGTGTGGTTACCCAAAGACTAACTGGTATGCAGTTATTAAAAAGGGGGGTGAATATTAGGAACTTGAGACAACAAATGCCCACCATCAGCACAGATTTCCTCAAGGGCTTTGGTGGTTTGGGTATTTGTACTCTTAAATCTGTGAACATCGCTGGTGTACTTCACAAATACTTTATTGTAGTTGATCGTAGTTCATGTCATTAGCAATCCTTGAGAGTGTTGAGTTTTCTGCATTGTCACCAGAACTGGAGATTATAACAATTTTTAAAAAGTGACCTGGTATTTGAAAAATGATGTCTCATTGTTTAAATTAGGCTTCTAATGACTGCTAGTGAGATTATCTTTTCATAATGTTATCATTTATAATATGTGTTTATTCTTCTATGAAATATTACTTTATATCATTTGCCCATTTTTCTATTGTGTCACTTATCTTAGATTTGTAGAAGCTTTGCGTATATTAGGCATACTGATCTGGCGTCTACTCTATATGTTGGAAATCTTTTTTTGTCAGTCGGTTGTCTCTTGACTTTATTTATAGCATCATTTGCTACATTAAAAAAAAAGCTTGTGTTAAGCTCTGTGAAGGAGTCTATCCAAATGTAGAAATAAATCCCAATCTCTCTGACCTGAGAGAGTTGGGTGAAAGCATTATTGAAAATTATGTTCATCTTTATAGATATATTTAAAATGCTCATCTTTAGAAGTTACATGATTTAGGTGTAGAAACAGAACAGCATCCAGCCTTCTCTATTGCTGTATGTTGTCCAAGAAGCTATCTGAGCTCAGACACACTCCAACCCAGTCCCCTTCCTCCAAGAGAGTCATCTGGCACAGCTCATCTCTACCTTTTTTTTTTAAATGTGTTTTGATAGATTTAGGGGGTTCAAGTGTTTTTTGTTACATGGATGAATTGTATAGCAGTGAAGTCAGGGTTCTCTACCACTTTGGTGGTACAACAAAAACCAAGATCCAGCAATCCCGCTGAGAATAGCTCTAAATGAATTAAAATCAGAATCTTGCAGAGATATCCACACCCACATGTTCACTGCAGCATTGTTCACAATAGCCAAGATAAGGACACTGCCCAGATATTCATTGACAGACAAATGAATACAGAAAATGTGGTAAATATATACAATGGAATATTATTCAGCCTTAAAAAGGAAGGAAATTCATTTGTTACAATGTGGTTGGACCTGGAAGGCAGTATGCTAAGTGTAATAAGCCAGTCACAGAAGAGCAAATACTGCATGATCTCACTTATATCAGGTATCTGAAATAGTCAAACTACTAGTGAAGCAGAAAATAGAATGGGGGGGTCACCTGGGGGTAGGGAGAGGGACAAATGGAGATTTTCTGCTCAGTGGGTATAAAGTTACATTTATACAAGATGAATAAGTTCTAGATCTCTGTTATACATCATAGTTCCTTTAGTTAACAATATGATGCTGTGCACTTAAAATTTTATTAAGAAGGTAGATCTCATGTGTTCTTACCACAACAAACACAGCACAAAACAAAAAAAGAACAAAGGGACACAAGGAAACTTTTAGAGGAGATGGATGTGTTTATTACCCTGATTATGGTGATAGTACCAAGGATGTATGGGTATGTCCAAACTCATCAAATTGTATACATTATGTATGTGCAGTTTTTTTGTATATCAATTATACCTCATTAAAGCCGAAAGAAAGAAATCAAGGACTGTTTTGCTTAAAAATAAAGACCCTGCTGTTATTCAGATTGTCAGTATATAGAAATTGCTTCTAATTATTCAACATTTTTGCTTTATCATATTATATATCATAAGACATTTTTTAAACTAATTTTTCCTGTAACTGTAAAAAGGAAAATTGTATTAGAGAAGTGTGTACGTGTTTGTGCATGAGTGGAATAACTTTAAATCATTACCTTAATGGTCCGAATAAAGCATTTCTATGTGCAGAGTAGGTTGACAATAAAACATGATTTAATTACTTTAGATCTAGATAGAACAGCTGATATAGTTGCATAGCAAACAGACAAATGGAATTTAATTCACATTATTTTCCTGTTCAAATGTCAAGAATCTTAAAGAAGTTTTAATTACCCAGGGTAGTAATTTTGGTTATAATCTTTTATTTTAGATTATAATTGTTTAGAGGTGAGCCAAGAAATTATTTGAGTTTCTTTAAAAGCAGTGTCTGCCTATTGCTTCTTATTTCTATTTTTTTGAGCCAGAGTCTCACTTTGTTGCCTGGGCTAGAGTGCCGTGGTGTCAGCCTAGCTCACAGCAACCTCAAACTTCTGGGCTCAAGCAATCCTTCTGCCTCAGCCTCCCGAATAGCTGGGACTACAGGCATGCACCACCATGCCTGGCTAATTTTTTCTATATATTTTTCGCTGTCCAGATAATTTCTTTCTATTTTTTTAGTAGAGACGGGGGTCTCGCTCTTGCTCAGGCTGGTCTCGAACTCCTGAGCTCAAACGATCCACCCGCCTCGGCCTCCCAGAGTGCCAGGATTACAGGCGTGAGCCACTGTGCCCGGCCTGCTTTTTAAATAAATACATTAAAAGATTTACTTTTCTAAATCAATAGTCTTCTTTTATATTGGGCATTTTTTTCCTTAACTGATTTTTGCAGTTTATTAAGCATCCTCGTCAAAAGCACAAGCCAGCAAAGGGGACGCACAGGGTAGTTAGCCAAAGGTCTCCAGATCTGTAGACAGACTTTGATTAATTAATTAGTAGATTAATTAATTAAGTGACATGTATTATGTATTAAGTTGTCTCCATTATGTATTGTGACTAGAAATTAATGTGCTCTAGTTAATACAGTATTTTATAAAGAAATAATTATTGTATAAGATAAACATAGGTCACCCAGTGTTAAAGAATTAGCCAACTACATTCTAAATATTTGATAAATGAGAATACATTTTGCATGATTCATACCTTAGGGTCTCATGGTATCTCCCTTAGAGTCATCACAAGCATAAGCATCTACATTTAGTGCATTTGTTGTGAATGCTGATTAATAGATAATTCTGGACATTAGAATGCTGAAGCTAGATAAATTAATCCTCGTCCAAAATACCTTCCTTCAACTCACAACTCTTCTGACTGAGGAATAATAACAACAAATATGTGAGTACACACACACACACACACACACACACACGCGCGTGTAATTTAACTCATCAATCCTCTCAATGACTCTATGAGGTAAGCACTATGATTTTCCCGCTTTTTTTTCAGACAAGGCAATGGCAGAACAGATAGGTTAAGTACCTAAGGACACCAGGCTAGTAAATTGAAGAGCCAGGATTCAAACCCAGGCAGCCAGCTCTGGGGCTATTCCAGTTTGCACATCCAATGGCCATTCAAGTTTCTGCCTGCTGGTCTGGAAATGGGGATGTATGCTCAGTGCTTTTAGGACTATTTCCTCCCTTCCTCCAAATCACACTCATTTATTTCAGCTTCTTGTGGCAGCGACCACGTTTACCTCCACCATTGCCCTACTTTACAGATTGTGTGGGTTGGACTCTCTCAACTGGTTGCTTACACACTGCTGCTCCTGACTTGCTAAACTGTTGGCAGCCTTAACCCTCATATTTAGTCCCACCTGTTTTCTCTTAGTCTGCTCACAGTGGGAATGAAAAGCAACTGAGGTTCTATTTTTGTCTATTAATTGGTCCCATTACTCGGAAACCTTTTTTAAATAGAGCTCCCTCCTTTTCCAAGTTTAGCAATCTGTTCATTTCTTTCTTGGTCCAATCCAACCCTTTTATCATCTTCAGTGTTCACCTCCCAACTCTCTCCAGCATCTCTATATTCCTGTAGATCCCATGATGAACAAATATTCAAATAAGGGTCTGACTCCAGAGAATGGAAAGGACTTCTGGCCCTCACGTACTATGTGATTCTTTGCAGTACCCAGGTTTCCAGTTGACATTCTTGTCCTGCCTCTGTCCTCTGTATCTATGGCATTATTCATCAGCAGCCTTTAGTAATGAAATTATGCAAAGTTCACTGCATGGGCAGAGAAGTTGCTTGGCTCAATTCCCTGCACATACCAAGTGCAAACAGTGCCTAGGTTATATTTTCATTCTTGTTAAACAGGTTGTCTGCAGACCACATTTCAAAACAACTATTGGAACTACAACTATTCTAAAGTCACAATTGGGATGTTAGTGAATTCAGAATCTCTGTTAGGATTTTTGAGATTTTAAAATTTGAAATAGTTAATTTGAAAAAAATGGCCAAATTCCATGTGATTTTTTGCTCATTTAGCTTGATAGCCAATAGTTATTTAAAAGAACTAAAGTTTAAACTCATTTTATGATTATGAGATTTTGCTGTTAAGTTACTTAGTTTGGGTTTTTTTTTTTTTTCGTGGAGGATGGTCCATGGTTTTGTGAAATTGATAAAACATGAGAATCTACCTTTGTGTATCTTGGACAAAATAAATAGCTTCAAATCCTCTCAGAAAAATGCTCAGTGCAAATAAACCACTACTTGTCATAATGAAGGTGGTTTTTAATACCAGAGAAAATTAAGAGTAGATATTCTTACAAATTTAGGAGAGAAGGTATGTAAAATTCTATGTCACAAGCTGGGTCTATACCTGTGAATGGCAGAATGTCTTAGCAGAGAACTAAGAGACTGCACGGATTGAAGAGCAGGCATCAATCCACATAATTTAATATGATTCCCCATTTATTGTCACTAATTTTCATTAATCACCTTATATTTCATTTAAGAAGGAAGTCATGTGTTTTCCTTCTCACAGCCACAACCCTCTTGGTTGAAAGATCTAGAATTTACAATGTCAGGTACTCAGAGATTAATGAACAGTGCAAGATATATGGATCCTTTAAAAATACTAAAGATAACCTCTTAACAACTATATTGGTTATTTGGCAGCTATTTTATAGATGACAGAATAGACTGTGAATTTTTTATAGAGTAAAATAATTTAGTATTAAGGATGACTATAATGTTTCATGTCTTTAGGACATTATTTATTTTGAAAAATTTGCCTGTAGAGTATGAAGTTTCAATTAGATTACCCAATTGTTTTAGCCCAATTTAAAAACAGGATATTGAAACAAAATTAAAATAATACATAGGCATAATTATGTAAAAAATAAAATTCCCCTTCTTACCCTTTTAGTTTTAATTGTAAAAAAAAAAACCCACTAAAAGCAGATTGATAATATCCATTGTAGGAGAAGATATGGAGGAAAGGACCGTGAACTACTGGTGAGAGTAAAAATTGTTGAAACCTTTTTTGGAGAAGAATTTGGCAAGAAATCATCAAAACTTTGTATATACCATTTGACCTAGAAATTCCATTACTAAGAATATATCCTGCAGAAAGTTTCAATGATGTTCATTATGGTATTATTTGTTACAGAAAAAAACTGTAAATGACTGAAATGCCTATCATTGTGGACTGTGACGTGAATTATAATGCATTCTTATAAAGGAGATACCATATGGCTTTTAAAAATATGGTAGGTCTATGTGTACAGATATGGTAAATTGCCAAGAGAAACAATTCAGAATGGTACCTAATTTCTATAATATGCTATAATTATTTTTCTTTCTTTAATACAAAATTTTGTTTTTTTCTTAAGTTAATAATTGTTTTGTTTTTTTGTTTTCTTAATTTATTATGTATTTATCACCTATTGGGCTTGGATACCTCCCTCAATTGTCTCAATCTTTTCTCATACAATAAACATATCAGATACTCTATCAATCTCACGTTCTTGGGGGCATCTTTCCTGGGGCTTACTGACCTCAAATCTCAGCTGGTGGCTGCCTGCGTGTCCTCTGAGGATCTCCATTTGCCATTATCTCTTTCTTCTGAATTGCAGCCTCTGTTGCCTGCATGTTGTGTCTTACTGTTTTCTGGTTTACTGTGCCATTTCCATGAAGTACCTCCTTGTATAACTTCTTGAGAAAGTGTTTTGAAACCTACAACAGATGTTGTTCATGCCTTTTCAGATTCCTTTGACATTCAAAATTCTACATATGTTGATGGATATGACTACACACACCTCTGACGTCACCTGATAGTTTCTCTTGGTTCATACACGGAAGCAGCTCTCAGTAAATGATGGGTCAGATTTTTCATCCCTTGGCAAGAATAATTTGTGCATGTTCTACTTGTCTCTTGTAGTTCCTCAGAAAATTTGAACCCCAGCTTCCTATTGAGGTGATTTACCCAATAAAGCATCCTTTTTTGGTGTTCCTTCCCTTCCTTGTCTCAACTCTTCATCCCTCCCTGGGATGATCTCCAAAATAAATTATGTGCACTAAAATCTTTGTCTTAGGGATTACTTCTGGAGAAGTTCAAGTTGGAGACAACTTGTATGTCTGAAGAGGTCTTTAGACATGACCCTCATATTTAATTTCTAATTTAGCTGGATATAGAATTCTAAGTTGAATTAATAATCCGAAATCTGAAGCCATTGCTCTATTATATTCCAGCTTCTGTTGTTTTTGAAAAATTACACCATTCTAATTCCTGATTCTTGCATGATTTGTAGCTTGATTTTTTTCTCTCCTGAACTTCTATATCTTTTTCTTTGTCTCCAGTATTCCAAAACTTCATAATAATATGTCCTAGTAAGTCCATTTCTAAAAATTTTGGTAGGCACTAGAAAAGCTCTTCTGATTTATTTGTTTGATAATACTTCCCTCTCCATTTTCTCTGTTTTTTCTCTGGAACTCCAATTATTTGATGTTGGACTTCCTGAGCTATTATCCTCCAATTTTCTTAATATTTCCTCCTTCTTTTCCATCTCTTTTTGCTTTACTTCTTTGGAAATTTTCTTATTTTTCTAACTATCCTATTAATTTCATTAGTTCTTCTACCTTAGATTTGATTTCAAAATTTCTTAAACTCTGGTTTTTTCCCTTTAAAATTTTTAAAATAACATTTATTCTTATTTCATGGATGTTACTATCTTTCCATATCTTACTAAGGATATACAGGACAGTTTTTATATGAAGTTTTCTTCTTCTACAGTTTCTTTGTTCCAAACAGCTTCTCCTACTCTCACACTTGTTTTGTGCTCTGCCTTTTCTATTAGAAACTTTCCTCAGTTATCTTGGTTGTCTCCTTACATTTAAGAGGAGGACACTCAAAAGCTGATTGAAAGCTCTATGGGCATGAACAGAGTTGTCACTTGAGTGTTTTGCTATCAAATCACATGGTCAGGATGCTATATAATCTTTGTGTTTCCATTTTGATGACTGCAAAATTTCTCACAGAGTAAATGTAATGTAGTTAATGGTATCCTTACTGATTGATGATTGAGTATGCATTGAAAATTCTACTAGAGATAATTCTTGGATGGATTTTTTTTTAACATATATTAAATTATTTCTTTCCTTGGAAGAAAGTTCATTTTCTGAGTTTGTTAGGATGATGCAGGGGGGCAAGAAATGGTCCACGTGGGCCTCTGTGATGGTAACATCGTGGTAAAGTTGTTGCTTCTCCACAGAATAAATCTAGTTGTGAGCCCAGGTCAGTGGGTGTAAGTCTGAGTCTCTACAGAGTTTCCAGATGCAAAGTCCAAGTTCACCTTAATTCAATACATTTAATTTGTTTGTTCAGTTTCAGAGAGGAAAATATTTTGCTAGAGATGATACATAAAAATGTCAGTGGTAGAGAAATTTAAATGTAGATTTCTAGGGTTCCATGCTCCTGGAATTTAAAAATGTGGTGAATTGTTATGGTCATAAATGAGACAGGGTGGATAAGCATGTAGATATTTTCCCTAATCAGCTTTACTGAGACAATAAGGAGATGAGTCTAAAAGAAAATTACTGTTGATATATTTGTCCCTAATGAACTAGACAGGCATTCCCAACCCACTTCTCTGAGCAACTCTGTGACAATGTGTCTCTCATTTGTCTCTGTTTTATCTTGTTACCTGGGACAGTTGATAGAGATAACATATAAATGGATGGAATTGAAGCTATTCATTTGTTCTCCCAAAGGGCTTATTTTAACCATTGTTAGGGATCAAATTTTGTCTCCCCAAAAAAGATATGTTGGAGTCCTACCCTCTGGTATTTTAGAATGTGACTTATTTGGAGGTAAGGTCTTTACAGAAATAACCAAGTTAAAATGAGCCATTCGGGTGGGCCCTAATCTAAAATCCTTGTAAAAAGGGGAAATTTGGACACAGAGACAGAGGTGCACAGATGATGTGCAGAAGCACAGGGAGACAGTGGCCCTCTACATGCCAAGGAGAGAGACCTACAACAGATCCTTCTCTCACAGTCCTCAGAAGAAACTGACTCTGCTGACACCTTGACTTTGGACTCCAGCTTTCATAACTGCAAGGTAATAAATTTCTGTTGTTTAAGCTACCTAGATTGTGTTTTTTTATTATGGCAGCCCTAGCAAAGTAATACAACCATTTGCTCTATTTCATGTTGTTAATCCAGCTCTTTGTGCCAGAGCCTCCAAGCAGTTTTTAACTGAATAAAAATCTTAGTTTCAGGAGAATGTCAAGTTGACTTATGCTAAATAGATAATGGTTTTCCACACTCCCAATATCAAGTGTTAAGATATTTTGAAATATAACTGTTGCTTTTTTTTCTTTCATTATTTCTGAATTCAGAAAAAAAGAAAACAATCTCATTAGAAACGTTGTTTTAAAACATGTTAGCAAGCCAATTAAAATGTAGTCGCCCGGGTTTTGCCTGGATTGTAGTGGTGAAGCTCATTATGAGCCCAACACTCCTGCTTTCTAAGAGTTTCCTCCTCTGTAGACCAAACTGGCAGGTCTATTATTATGAAAACAAAAACAAAAACAAAAACACAAAAAACAAAACACACTAAACGGTCATCACCAGTGTGAGACAAAATCATTGATGAATGTTCGACAGTTCATAAAGCATAGTACTTTGACTCAGATGTTTTGCTTTCTCCTTGGATGACATGGGCAGGATGCTAATTATAACACATTGCAAATAATTGCTTGCAGAGAAATAACTCATTCCACTATACAATATTTAGTTGGGGCCCTGGCTATGGATAGAGACAAATATCTTTCTGGTTATGACTTTTCCTGAGTTATGAGCAAAGCAGACAGAGACTTAGGTTCTTTAGAAATTTTACAGTGTATTTTTCATTTTAATAAGATGACTGAGTAAATTCAAAACTAATACTTTACACTGACACTTGGTAGACACCAACATGTCATCATGTCATACACATGCTAGCCAGGACTTACAGAACTGAAACACCAGAGCTGTCCCAAGTCTCCAAATAGCTGTGGCATGAGTATTATGCATGAATAGGTGGAGCCTCTTTGCTTGTGCACTTGCCATTTTTTACTGACCTTGTTTGGAGCTGAACACTGCTACAGGCACCCTTAAATTGATGCCTTATGACAGGTTTTCAGCTGAGTAGGCAAACAGCCAAATTACTGTAAGTTCTTTTTCTATTCTTTCTGGCCCGTTTGCCCAACTAATAATAGTTACTGTTATTCCTTGACTCTACCAGTGACTGAACAGTCACTTTTTATCTAGTGTTTTTTTAATTTTAGTCAAAATTGTCCAATTTATGGTAAAAAAAAGATTGTGTGAAGAAAGAAACTTAAATTTGACATATCTTTTTATTATTCCTTATGGTCAAAAGCCTACCCTCATTCGTATCCTTATCAAGCGTTATTTATGATTGGAGCTGAAATCTATCATCTTGTGGGGCTGGTCTGCTGCTGTAGTTTTCAAGGTGGTCTCCCTTTCACCATCTTCTCACTTTTCAATTTTTCTAACACATAAATACATGTCAAGCATCCTGAAATCTCTGTTTGCGAGGGGGTCTCCAGCTTCAGGCTATCTATGGTGGTTCCCTTCTCATCGTTTCTACCTCCACCCATCAACATCTTAGATACAAGACTTCCTGCAAGGCTTCCTCTTTCCCTTCTTGTGCTCCCTTATGTCCTATCGGGGCAGTATCACCCATTCCCTTGGCTCTAATATATGTTGACAAGTCCCACGACCATATCTCCAGTTCTCAACCTTCTTCCTGAACTCCAGACACATTTACAACAAACATTGCTGAGTATCTTCTGTGTCTCACAAATACGTCATATTCAACATGTCCAAACCAAATTTGTTATGTTTTCCCTGAAACTCCTCCTTGCCTCAAAGAGCACCCTTCTGTTGACAGAGCTGCCTCTCCCCCGTCTCCTCAGTAGAACTTCTGGCTCATTGTTAGCTCCTGTCTTCCCTTGACCCATCACATGTAATTATCATCAAAAGCTACTTGGGATTCCTTCCTCTAAACTTTTATTCTGTTCCTTCTTCTTGAACCTCATCATGGCTGCTTTAGCTTATTCCCTTATTATTATTGCTTGCCTGGACAATTGAATAATGTACTGCTTCATCTTTAGCCACTGTCTCTTTTAATCTTCCATCCACTCTGCCTCTGGAATTATCATTCTACATGAAATCAGATCACTTCAATCTTCCACTCAGAGTCTGGCAGATTCTGCCGTTCAAACAGCTGCATTAGCGTTGACGTAGAAAGGCATTTACAATCTCAACTTAAAGCAGATTTCATTTTCACCTCCCTCCAGGTAGAGCTCTATTTCTTACTAATATTGAGTAAATCTGGTTCCCTACACTTATGATTCTTTCTCATTCACAGTGATTTTGCAATTCCTTGTCCCCTCTCTCACTGAGGGCACCATTATATGTGGAAACCCAAATCCTCAGAGTGGTCCTCAGCTTCTCCCCGTTCGTACGTAGGCCAGAGCCAGATTCCACCACTACCCTAAATATTTCTCCAGTGTACTCAAGCCTTTCTATCTCTGCTGTTCCCAGCCTGGTAACCTCCCATTGCCTTTCCTCGGGGCTCCGGCAAACGCCTCTCATCTGGTCTCCTTGCCTCTGTGCCTGCGCCTTTCCTATCCTGCTGTCATGCTAGCTGTCTTCTAGAATGCACAGTTTATCAGGCCCTCCTCTGCAGAACACTTCAAAGGCTCCCCCCAGATTCTGGATAAAATCTACACTTCTAAGTTCTCTCCTGCCCTTTCCCCAGCTGCATGTCCCTCCGCTCTGCCTCTGGCCCTCCCTCCCCCTGCTTCAGCCACACTGAACTTCTTCCAGTTTCTGTAGCATCATGCACTCTCTCTTCCTGCAGATTGGTCCCTCTCTCTGGAACCATCTTCCCCTTCCTCTTTGCCTTGATAACTCCTATTTAACTTTTAGGTCTCAACTAAAGGTGATTTCCTTTATGAAGTCCCCCTTCTCACCCCTGGACTTTATGAGGTGCTCTTGCTATGTGCTGGTGCAGTAACCTGCTCTCCTCTGGCAGAGCCTTGATCACAGTATTTAGTATCAATATAATTACTTGTGTAATTAAGTATCTCATGTGTCCCCAGCCAGAGTGTGAGGTCAGGGAGACTGTCTGTCCTGCTGTTATATTCTGAACTTAGCACAGTGCCTGGCAGGTGGTGTGGGTTTGATAAATATACACTTATTAGCCTTGTAGTGGTACAAACACAGAGTACTTTAAGAAAACACCTATATAAAACATGTTGAAACAATGAATAATGAATCAAAACTCTTCTCCATGACTGAAATGTCTTTCTTTCTCTTACTTACATGATCAATAATCCTTTTTGAAGAATCTGTTCAAATGTCATGTTTTGTTTTAAAGCCTTGCTAGATCTTTCATCTTCTTATTTGCCATTCCCTACATGTAAATTAACTTATTTCTGGCTTTGTCTTTCTGGTAGCACAAACGTCTGGTATGAAAAACTCATGTATTGGGATTATCTGTTTATGTGAACCCTACAAATGATGAGATCTAAGATTAGTGATGACAACTGATTCCTCTTTGGTTTCCAAGCATCTGGCTGGCAGAGTTCCTAGCTCATAATAGTTGTTGAATACAGGAATGAATGAATGAATGAATATCAATGCCCGAACACCTTTGTTTGGTCTTGGCAGCCCTCTCTTAACTGCCTTTTCTTCCCCCTCTCAAGTATTTCTGTTCTTAGTTTTTTGCTCCACCAAAAAAAGCAAATATAGCTTTGCTGGTGCAACTTGTTTATTTCCTCCTCCGCCCTTTTCACAGCCATTTCACTCACCCTCCTCGTCCCATGCCTCCTGTGCAACTCGGGTGGAAATTCCTGCCCGCATTTAACCTCTGCTATGGCTATTTATTTAGTGATTTTTTTTTTTTTTTTGCTCCTCTGTCTTCTGTTTACATAATTTAAATTTATTTATACTTTCCGCTTATTTATAGTGTGTTTTCCGCTTTTTTTCAGTGTGTTTTTTAAGGTGTTTTAAAATCTCTTTAGAGATTTTAAGTTTGCCAATGGTCAGTTGTACCTTGACTGATACAATTCTCAAACCTCAATGGCTTTAAGCAAAACTGTTTTTGTTTTTTCTTTTAAATCACTCAGACAGCGTCCTCTCCCTCTTACTCCCCCCAAAAGGGAGAGAAGAACTGATTTTGTTTTAAATCCCTTACACCATGTAAGTATCATGGGTGAGTTAGGGCTCTTTTCCATTTTGCCTTACTTTGGGGTCCAAGCTGATAGAGCAGCTACCGTTTGGATTGTTGCTGATGAGTATAGCAGAGGGAAAGAGAGAGCACAGTAAATCGTATACTAGCTCTGAAAACTTTACCTGGAAGTGACTCTGCTCACCTATGAAGCAAGTCATTTTGCCACGCCCAACTCTGAGGAGTAGAAAATGTGACATTACTGTACCCCTAGAAAGAGTAGAAGTCTTTGCCGAACAGCACTGATAATCACATAAAACTTTTATTCCTTTTGAAGGTTCGTATAGGTTCTAGTACAGAGCTTTGAACCTAGGGAAATCGGTAAATGCTGACTAACTCTTTGCTTGACCTAAGGTATATTCATTCCATAATTCTGCCTTGACTTGATTTTGTGTGGAGGTTCTCTTGGAGATGAAACCTAAGCTCTGTAAAAGCAAGAAAATGAACAGCACCCAAAATACAAAGGCAAAAAACACTTTGAATGCTTTAGCACTTTCTGAACTTGGCAGTGATAAAGACCTCACTAATAGTGTAGATGAACTTGATATTGTGGCCCTATTTAAAAGCACTAAATCCTCCCAGTTGGAGATAATTGATGAAATGGCTATATCTCAAAGTTTCTCTGGCTGCCACTAACAATGTTAAATTAGATAACTAGCAGCAGCGGTTTTTGAGGAGATGGAAACCATCAGATACCAGAGAATAGAAAATAGAAACAGATAAAAGTGTGAGAATTCTGAAAGCTATTGTGTGAGTTTTCTGAAGTTCAGGCTGTACTACCTTAAGAAGTTAACTTGCAAAGATAATGAACATGGAAATGTCTGGTCGACTAGAAAATGTGACCTATATTGTGTAGTTTTAAAATTGTGCTTCATGTGGGAGGATAAACAGAGTGTGCACAGATATTCCCAAAGGTTTCAGTTATGTCTTGCCCCCTTGTTGTGCCCACTAGTAATCAGCAAATTGTGACGAGGAAAGCTGGGTGGTACAGGTACGGCAGTGTACTGTCCATTGACACTCTCAGAAAAAGTACCTGCTGAATAGGGTTGCTGGGATAATTAAATAAGATAATGAATGCAAAACATTCACCTCTATGCCCAGTGCTCCTTAAATGTTAGCTATTGTGATTACTGTACAATTTTTTAAATCTTATTCCAGTTATTAGTGTTCTTTTTTTAAAGATAATGGTATTTGTTCTCTTTCAGAGACTGAAGAAATAAAAATTCTACCTTTGATAGGGAGGAAAAACAGAATAGGGCAATTCCATATTGCTATTCAAAAATCAGTGTTTTCCAAACTGTTGTTTTTGACCAATTAGTGGGTCATGAAGTCAGTTTAATAGGTCATGACCAGCATTTAAAATAGGAAATAGAATAGACACATGATAGTGCATTTTACATCCTAAGAACAAACAGTTTTTCTTTGAAATTTTATTTCATGTGTAGTATATGATGTTCATTAATGTTTATGTATACTGGGTTAAAATGTAAAATGCATTTCTTACTTTGGATTGTGGTCATAAAGTCTGAAAGTCATAATTCTAAAAAAACGTACATGGGCCTCAGTTTATGAAAGGTCCCATGCCACTAGGTATATCTGAGTGGAGTTTCTCTAGAAATGTTCTTATAGACCATATTTGACTTGTACGGGGACAAAATGAACCCTATGAAACCCAACAAATTGTTTCATGGGGTTTCTGGGGTCACAAAATAATAATAAATTGGAGAATTTTGTCCCTATTCCCTTTTGTATCTCCAAATCTGGTAGTGTTCTTTTCACAGCAGTGCAAACTATAACAAATTTCAAATATAAAAATGTGGGCATCATCCTGAAATTCTAATGCAATCTGCCTGATTTAATCCAGCAGTCCAGCCAGTGTGCTTATCTGTTCAGCTTTCATCATTTGGTGGCCTAACTCCTACTGGGGCCCCAAGATTCCATCTTAAAAGGCTAAGCATATCCCAAATATACAACAAAAGCACATGAAATTTAAAAAGTGATATGTCACAATTAGTCCCCGAAATGCCATTTTCTTTCTCTGGGCTTACAAGCCTGAGTGTTCAGGCTTCAAATTTTACAAGGCTCCTCTTCCTTGAGTATGAAAGAGAATGAGAAAAGGAGCCCCACACTTGTGTTCTGGTGTTTTAGCCCTTTTGAATGCACTGTGCAGTCATGGAAGGCAGCCCTCCAACTCAGTCTGTTCACGCAGAGCAAGCACAAGCGTCCCTCATTAGCAAAACCTGCTGCGTTTGCCTAGCTTTTCCCTGAGGACACAGCCTACCCTACAGCCCTGTCCCTTGGTGTCCATTTTCTCTCACACACCTCTTCTACCTCCTGTTATTTTTATTGGTGTTCGCAAACTGTTCTCACCACCTCCCCCACAAAGGAAACCGAGCTTCGGCTCTCAGGTTATCAGACTCCACCATCGACATATCACCTCCTCCTGAGTTGTGGTTATCTGCTGAGCCCTGGTCCCTTGTGTCTGGAAGGGTTTGGTCACCAGTCCATCGTCAGTCTCCCAGCATCACTCCTGTCTTCCTTCTTGGTGATGGGACTATTCTCATCCTCCCCTTTGACCATCTCAGCCACTCACCCCCTGAGCACCTTGTCCTTACTGGTCACTGTGACCCTCCACCATCACAGTTTCAAACAGCCCACTCCCTGGCCCTCACTTTTGATATTTTCTTCATGATCTTGATGTTTAAATAATTATTGTTTGATATTTGTATTTAAATAATCACTGTTTGATAAAGGGTGTTTCTTTCATGTAATTACCAAACATAATTTTTTGTACCCACATACATCTTCACATAATCAAACTTGATCTCCTGATGTTCTTTGGTTATGCTCAGTAGGTATCATAATGGCTTGTAATTAAACTACAAAAAACAATGAATACCTTCTGGAACTGCTTTTCCATCTCTCTCTCCACCCCCACTCTCCCCTCATTTGGTTTGCTTATTCACCAACTATGTCCATTAATTTATGCAATTTCTTATCACTATATTTGAAATTTTATGTCCATCAGTTACTATCTCTCTTTTGGCTTTTCACTGGACTCTGTGAATTTGAGATCAAGGCTGCCCTGTAACAGTTGCTATATTTGAAGACTTATTTGTTTGGGTGATTTATGAGATTTGAGTCAACTACTTGAATGGTTTGTTGCAGCATACACATGTAAACATCACCTGATAAATGCATCTTCTTTGGTAGCAAATTAGGAAATTACCAATTCATTGTATCATTAAACATTTCCTGCATGATTTTGTTCCCTTAAGAAAAATGAGAAGATGCTTATATTTTGTAGTCTTTACCATTGCTTTTGCATTCAGTAATAAAACAAATATTGAAATTCACTAGTTCAGCTATTATTTGGAATAACCAATTATGGGTTCATCGTACTGTAGTTATTTTAATAAAAATATAATCAGTTCAAAATACTTGGCTTGATCTTTTCATTGAGAAAGAAGAAAGGAGATCATTTTTCACTCTGGTAGCCACATTAATTTATCTCCACTATTAGAATATAATTAAGTAAATTAATTCCTTCAAGGTTTTCTCAAACACCTACTTGTGCAAGTGAAGGTGCTAAGAAAGCAAAGATGTTTATCCCGTGTTTCCTGTCCTTCAGCTACTTACAGACTAATTGATGGGATGGGGCTCAGTCAATGGTTAGCCACACTGTAAGCATTTCAGATTTTTGTTAACACTTTCAATAGCACTCTCTGCGGCAAGCTGGCTAACTGTTCACCAAACCAGTTTTCCCCACCCCCCTGGACAATTAGCTAGATCATATTTCATATTTTCCAGATTCCTTTGCAATTAGGTAGGTGTAGACATATGATTAAGTCCTGGCCAATATAATGTGAATAGAAGTGATGTATCCCACTTTTAGATCAGTGCCAGAAAACCTCCGCACAGTCCTCTGTTCTCTCTCTCTCAAACCATCTGTTGGCTGAATGTCTATGCCCAAGGCTATCTGCAAGTCCTGTATTGAAGATGGCTGAGCCTCTGTTAGGGTAGGTCCCTGAATGAATGAGTGAAGTGGAAAATGCTGCCCCATCACCCCTTGCTGAGCAAGAACTAAATATATGTTAGGCCAATTAGATTTCAAGGTTTGTCTGTTACAAATTCTAGGGTTACAGTAACTAATATTCCAGTTTAACTTACAGAATTGATCCCTGTACTTTCATGATGTGAGAAAATGAGGCTCATAATATACTTGAGATACATCATTATGGAAGCTAAGTATGGACTTGGTTGTACAAATAAAGACTGCCATGCAATCTAGGAGTCACAAATTATTTGTTATTGTATACTAAAGCAACTAGAGGAAAAGGATAAGGGAGTGAGGTCAGGGAAGAGTCTTGGGAGTGGATGGGAGCATTAGAGGTGCAGTAAATTATTTCTGTAATGACATTTCTGGTTCTCTCTGGGTTCAAATTCCCATAGCTGGGGCTCCCTGGTGACTTGGATGTACCTTAGGCTGTCCTTATTCACTGCAAAAGAGAGTGAAATTAATGAGCTTTAAATCAATAACTCAAAGAATGCTTAATTAAATAAACTTTGTTGCCAGACCCCAGCTGACCCTATTTCCCAGTTCTGATATCTGGACTTCAGTATTACTTTTATATTGTTAAGATTTTAAAACATTTACCTTTTGGTCTTTAACTGTCATTAAATTTTCTATGTGCTATATATAAGTTGATTTGAAAAACTAAATACCCTTAAATAGCATTTACAACTTTATTATTATGTATATATTATTTATTGAAGAGCTAGGTAGTTTGTACCCCAAAAGAGGAAAATTAAATAGGTTGCATTTAATGGTGAATGCTTCAAGAATCAGGGATAAGGGGCATCTCTCAAACTCAGTTGATAACTCATAATTTTATTCATATTGAATGAGTTTTTGATAAAGCATTTTGTTTCCATGTCTGAATTTCTAACTGTTCTCCTTTCTTTCTTTTTGTTACTGACAGAGGAGACATATGTTTTCATCATGGCATATTTTTTACAGGAATACATATGCAAGTAATTGTTTTTTAAAAAAGAGTATATGTAGAAAGTAAGTTTTTTAATTTCTTACATGTCAGAAAATGTCTTGATTCTGTCCTTACAGTAGATTCATAATTAACTTGTTACAAAAATGTAGGTTCAAATAATTTTTCCTAACAACCTCAAAGAAATATTACATTGTTTTAACCATTCAAAGTTCATATGTAAAGAAACCTGTCCCACTTCCAAATTCCTGAATTTTAGATTTTCTTTTTGTATTTGAAGTTCTGAGACTTTGTCAGAATATTTCTAAGTATGGCTCTCTTCGTGCTTGGCACTCAGATGGCATTTTCAATATGGAAACTTAAGTGTGTATGTGTGTTTAAGCTCAGGGAAATTGTCTTCTCTTATTTCAACACCTTTTTCCTCCTCATTTATTTGAGTTGGTTTTCTCTTTTTGTAACTACTATCAAATAGCTCTTGGATCTTCTGAGTTTGTCCTCCATATTTCTTAACTTATTTTTTCCTCATATTTTCCCATTTTGTCTTTTTGCTTAATGTTCTGGGAGATTTCTTTGTTTTTATTTTCTATGTTTGTTCATAACCATTCTATTTGTTAAACACTTCTATTTAGTTTTAATTTCAGCAAATGTATTTAATTTCTAGGCACGATTTGAAGTTCTTGGCATGCTCCTTTGTTGTAATAGCTTATTCTTGCTTCATTAATGACAGAGCCTCTTGAATCTTTTTGAGGTTAGAAGGAACCTTTCTGAGATTAGAATGAACCTTTTTGAGGTTAGAATGATTGGAGTTTCTTTTATTATGTCAGTTTTGTTTCATGTAGGACCAGTTCTTATGTTTGATCATCTTGACATTCTTTTTAATATTCTTGGTTTTCCATAAAAACAATTATTTTTGGTTCCTTTATATATGATAAAGGACTATGTTGATTTTACCAATAAAGGTAGCTAACATGTACTTCCTTTGCTTATTTTAGGTCTATTTACTCACAGTCCTCTCCCATGAGTGCAAGGACTTTGCCTGTAGACTCTGTGTATGTGGGTGGATTGTATCAAAAGATAGTAGAGGACAGGGATAGGTTGACAGGCCAGAAACCTCCACCGTAGCTAAAGGAAGACTTTACAACGGAATGAAGTGCTTTAGTGTATTTCACTCTTTGGTAGTATGACAACATTTCCCAGTTTATGCCTATTGTTATAAATATTAACAGTGTACTCTTTTACTCCCTAAAGAAGACTGATTTGGATAATAATTTATACAATCACCTTATCCCTAAGTGGAGTGGTCTTCTCTTTCCCCTTTCCAAGTCTGTGGTGAAAGCCAGGAGTTACCGCGGCCTCTGCTATGTATCCCTATTTTTAGTGCATCTTCTTGTGCCCTTTCTAAGTAAAACCACCCTCTGTTAAAGACTACTTCTGAGGGTTCAGCTGGGCAAACTGCTGCTACCAGCTGTCTTATATGCACAGGGGATGGGGGAGGACTCAACCGTTTTATAGGACTTTCCCCATTTCCCCTCCTGGTTTCAGCCTTGCAGCTCCCTCTTGTTCTATATACTAATTGATTTCAAATTTGGAGCCTCTTGGGGGCTTTCCAGAAAAAGTTTTCTGTCTCTCTGCAGTTATCGTCAGTCCCCTTTCTAGGTCTTGGCTATCTTTATTCTGTTTTTCCATCAATATAATCTCACAGGTTGTGTTCTTATATTAGTTTTCTATTGCTGCGTCACAAATTACCAAAACTTTAGTATCTTAAAACAAAATACACTTGTTATAACACAGTTTTTGTCGGTCAGAAGTCTGGGCTATCAACTAAAATTAAAGCTTTGTCCAGGTTGTGTTCTCATCTGGAAGCCTGACTGGGGAAGAATCCATTTCTGAGCTTGTTTAGGGTATTAGCAGAGTTCAGTCCCTGTGGCTGACTGCCCAGGACTGAGGCCCCTGCTGTCCTGGCTGTGGGTGGGGAGTTGCCCTTAGCTCCTAGAGGCTGCTTTCACGTCCTAGCTGCCTCCCTCTCTCACAATACTGCAGCTGTCTTTTCAAAGCCAGCATGAAAATGCCTCTTTTAAGGGCTCATCTGATTAGGTTAGGCCCACACAGGGCAATCCTTTCTTGTTAATTGAAAATCAACCAACTAGAGGTCTTAATTGCATCTGCAAAATCTCTTTATCTTTGCCATATAGTGTAGGCTAATCATGACAGTGACAGCCCAGCACAGTCACAAGTTCTTTCAGCACTCAAGGGGAGGGGATGACACAAGGCGTGTACACTAGGTGGCAGGAATCTTGGGGTCATCTCAGAATTCTGCCTACCACACATCCCTGGGAAGCCAGTCGAGTCTGAGATGAGATTCCATGCAGGAAGGTTGTTAGTGAGGCCATCAAGATGAGCAGTGTGGCTGAAGGGAAGGAAGCTGCATTGAGTGGAGGGGGAAGTTGGCTATGGCATATTCACAATCAGGCCTCAGTCCACTCTATGTGTGGCTCAGAAGCTGGCTGGCCCTGTAGAGTTGTACTGAGTTGGGGGAAGGAGTTGCATTTTCATACCCTGCCCTTTGCTAGTCATTGGATACACGCTCTCCTTGGAAGCTGATCTTGTACAGCTGGAAGTCTTTAGTCTACAGCCTTCACAACAACAGGGGGAATAAATTTTCAGTCCTAACATGAGGACCTGGACTGCATGGTTCTGTGGTCATGGAATAATTCCACCTGCTGTGTTACACTACTTTGTATCCATGTGCATGTTTTCCAGTGTAATTATTTCCAGTGTTAATCCAAGATCTTAGGCATTTGATAGAAATGGAGACATTCTAAGGCTCACAAATTACTGGGTTGAAATAAACAGTAGAGTAGAATAGTGTAGCAATACATGTTAGCAGAACTTTTTATGAGAGCAGAGGTTTAACATATAAATTGTACCACAGAAAATTAATCTTTTAGAAAATAAAGACAAATGGAGACTAATTTCAAAAGAGCCTCCCCTCCTTGCTCCACCCCCATGTAATGGAAATACATATTAATTAAGAATCTCAATTTGTCAAATTTGCCTGGCGCGGTGCTCTGAAGTTACAGCAGTATTACCAGCATTCTGCAGAAGCTCATCTGTCTAAGTTGTTTCCATCTATTGGTTTTCTCTATAATAAATAGCTCTGAAGCAGTGACACTGTACTTTCTTGAGTTGAGGGATATCTGAATAAATTCTATAGAATTCAGGCACCAGTGGATTTGCCGTGGCCCAACAATTATTCTATTCATGAAAATCTCAGCTGTTTCAAAAATGACCATTTCCTTTTCTCTTTTAAAAGTTAAAAAAATATTCTGTGACTGGTAATGAGAGATTTAACGTAAGTTTCTAAATACAATTTCATGATTTCCTTTTCAGCGTACTTTTACATTTGAACTAATTATTTAATAGAGGAAATGACTGAGATAAACTGAAAGACACATTAGAAGGGGCATCTCTGTTTCTACAGTAAATTAATGTGATTGTTGTGGGAAAATAACCAATGTCCCTATCCATAGTTTTATTTAATACATCAAAAAATAATTAAATGGACACTGAACTTATAATTAAACATGATCAGCTTTTCATATTCCAGTAGCTTTTTAGCCCTATAATATGCCTTCTTACAGTGTAGAACATGATGCAAAATGTTTTTTTTCTTGGAAGAGTAGCTTTCCCTGTCTTATTTACTTATCATCATTGCATACAGAGTAATTCTCATGAAGTAATAAAAACTTAATTTGGAATCAAATAAAAAAATACAAAGGTCTAGGAAAATATTAGCAGTTAGCCAGAAAACATTAGCTGTAAGTTAATGCGTGGGACGTTGAAGTTGGTGAGATGGAATCTGTTACCTTATTCCCAGGCTCCACGTGGAAACGGATTCAGGATGCTGTTTTGGCACGTATTTAAGCTGGTACAAGCATTGCTCAAAAATGTAGTAAAAGCTGAAAAGGCATTTTGAAGAGATAACACAGGAAACGTAGAATTCTCTATTGGCAATATAATCTGGAAAAGATCCTGGAACCTGAGCAAACATTTCCACATTCTTGAGTTTGGAGATTTATGAAGATGTTCAGCATAGCTCTTTCAAATGTTGGAGTCGTGCTGTACTTGGCTGTCCAACCTTTCTCTATTTTCACATCAGCCAATAAATAAAAAGCTCCAAGTTTGCTAAGAAAAATTTGAAAGAATGCAATGGCTACTGTTTTCTCCTTCGGTTTCTGGGCATCCATATTTTCATTACATGCCCAGCTAGTTTCTTTGGAGAGCGTGCGAGAATGTTCAGGCCTATGCAGAAGGTCATTCGTAATGATGCCGTGCAGTGCCGGTGACTCTGGAAGATAAATATGCAAATTGTAACTGCCTGAGTAGCAACAGGGGGAGGAGATTTTATAGTAGACCTCACATTTATTTCAATTACAGTTTTTATTGAATGTTTATTGACCAATTTAACAGATTCAAATTTCTGCCCAAACTTAGTTACACACCTATTAAGTTTACGAACCTGTTTCTAAATCTGTACTTATGTCCCTTGGAAATCAGTTTCCATGGTTCTCCATGTGTATCTCATGGTAGAATGTGACAGACCTTTTACTCTTTTGATTTACACAGTAGAGGGTATTTTCTAACAACACATATTTCTGCTACTATAACTTACCATTTAAAGGAAACTTCTGCATGGCTGTGGTTCAGACCCCAAGGTGTGACCACAGGAAACACACACCCACGTTTCCCCACAGGATGGAGTTGAGTTGTGCTCAGCCACAGCCCCTGGGGCAAGAGTAAGCCTGGCCGTAGATGTGATGACTGCTAATGTCTGATCTGCTAGTGGCAGCTTAGCTCCTCATTAATAATTTCCGTGGTGTAAGTGGTTGAAGGAGCATAAGGACCACACATGACATGCACTCCCCTTGGAAGGCAGAATGCTACAGATCTAAACGAGCTGGTTCTTTGGAACTTTGATTTATATTTGTACAACATATATATTGCCCCTGTGAAGAAACAAGCCTGCAAAGTTTTTTAAAAGTAAAAAGCAAAAATAAAGCCTGAATTCTAAATCTATGTTGCTGGCTCAGGCCATGTTGACAACCAAAATTAGTTTTTTGAGGAGAAAGTAGCTAAAAGATTGTATTTGGGGTTATTAAAAATTGAATTATATATGAAGTGATTCACCTTGGAATCAAACTTTATTCCCAGGTCATCCAAACAAGAATCTAAAATTGCCAGAGAAACACAATGATCCAAGTTCTTGGCGAGTGTCATTCGGAAAACTGACCAATAAATGAAATGAAATTTCAGGAGTTTTGAGTAGTTATAAGGATATCAATATACTTTAGATTGTTTAAAATCTTGCCAGGAATTTTTACTGAACTGAAGCCAAAGCTAAGAAAGAACCCTGACACCAGGCAGCACAGAAACAAAAATGTCTTGTAATGAACTGACTGGCAAGAAAGCAGGACACTGTGTTAAGGTGCAAATGTTCTCTAAGAACTTCAATAATCCTGTTAATAGTATAGAAGTGTTTTCAGGATTCAAGGCAAACATAGGGTTTGTAAAGCATTCCTTTAAGGTTTCTGATGGGACATTGCTCATTCATGCACTTACTTCTTCCTTTATCAAATACTTACCATGTTTTGGGGACTGCGACAGGCATTAGTGATACATAATCCTCACAATCAAGGGGTTCACAGTATTGAACAAAAGACACATGAATTATATTTTTGGGGCATTTTCTTGAGATATAAAGTACATAAAATAAAAGTCACCAATTTTAAGCATACACTATAGGTTGGTAAATGTATTCATTTGTGTAACCAACACTACAATCATGTTATAGCCCCATTACCATCATCCCAAATGCTCCCTAGTTCCTCTTTGCAGGAGATGCCCCATCCACCCTGTACCCATAGCAATCACTATTCAACTTTTTATCACAAGAGTTTTGTTTTTTCCAGGGTTTCATATAAATGTGAAACCGCCCTTTACAAAAATCAATAATGGGGTGCAAGGCTAGAACTGTGGTAAAGGCCTAGCTAAAAATAAGGCACAGGGCTAGCCAAAAATAATGATAAATAATTATTAGCTACTGTCCTCCTGTTTGCTTCTCTATAATTGCCAGTCTGGAGCCACGTAGCTGGTGGTCATAAAGATTCTTAGCTTTCTCTGTAGATTACATCACCTTTTTGAAACCTAGGAGTATTTTCTGAGATATCTTCCAGGTGCTGCATTCCAGTGGAATGGCTGACCCACCCAGGGCAACGGCCCACATCAAGGAACAGACCCAACTGGTCTTGTGACCCCTACCCAAGAACTTGGTCAGCAAAGAAGACAATTTCCACAATCATATGGTTCTGCCCCAAACCCAGCCAATTAGCAGATTCAATTGCCTATGCCAAACTGTCTTTAAAAACCCTGTCTCCCAAATTCTGGGGGAGGCAGATTTGAGAAATTTCTCCTATCTTCCTGCTTAGAACTATGTGGAATAAACTTTTTCTCTGCGATAAACCCTGCTGTCTCAGAGTATTGGCTTCCTCTTGGGCAGCGGGGAAATGAACTTGGTTAGGCAGCAACAAATGGAATCATGTAGTATGTAGTCTCTGTGTCTGGCTTTTTGCACTTAGCATAATGTTTTTGAGATTCATCCATTTTAATGCAAATATCAGTAGGTTTTTTTTGTTTTTTGTCATTTACTGAAAAGTAGCATTACATTGTTGATCCATTCATCAGCTGATGGACCTTAGGGTTGTTTCTAGTTTTTGGCTATTATGAATAAAGCTGCTATGAACATTCACGTGAGTTTTTGTGTGAACATATATTTTCATTTCTCCTGGGTAAATACCTAGGAGTAATAATTTCTAGCAATTGGAATACACATTTAACTTTGTAAGACACTGCCAAACTATTTTCTAAAGCAGTAATACTACTTTACATTCTCACCAGCAATATATGAGAATTCCAACTGCTCCCTACTCTTGCCAATCCCTGTCGCTGTCACGTTGAGTGGATGTGCAGTGGTTTCTCATTGTTGTTTTACTTTGCATTTTCTTGCTGACTAATGATGTTGATCTTTTTTTAATGTGTTTACTTGCCATTCAATATCTTATTTGTAGAAATATTCTTTCAAATCTTTTGCTGTTTTTTTTTTTTTTTTTAAAGTCAGGTTGTGTGTTTTCTTGGTATTGAATTGCAATAATTCTTTATTTATTCTGGATAAAAGTCTTTTATCAGACACATGTTTTGCAAATATATTCTCCCAGTATATGGCTTTTTACTTTCTTAATGGTGTCTTTTGAAGAGTAAATGTTTTTTACTTTGATAAAGCCCATTTTATCAATTTTTTTTATGATTCATGCTTTTTGTGTCTTTTGTAAGAATTTTTTTCTAACTCTTGGTCACACAGATTTTTCTCTTTTTTTATGTTTTAAATTTTTATTTTTTTTTAATTTTTAGAGACAGGGTCTTGCTCTGTCACCCATTCTGGAGTGCAGTGGCATGATTATAGCTCACTGTAATCTCTAACTCCTGGGCTCACACATTATTCCCACTTCAGCCTCCCAGGAAGCTGGGACTACCAGCCACCACACTCAGCTATTTTTTTTTAATTTTTTTGTGAGGCAGGGGTCTCACTATGTTGCCCAGGCTGGTCTTGAACTTCTGGCCTCAAGCGATCCTCTGGCCACAGCCTCCCAAAGTGCTGGGATTACAGGCATGAGCCACTGTGCCCAGCTGATTTTTCTCTTAAGTTATTTTTTATGAATATTATAGTTTTAATGCTTACATTTAGGTTTATTATCCATTTGTAGTTAATTTTTCTTTTGTATGATATACATTATGGGTCAAGGTTTATTTATTTTTTTCTTATACATGAATATCTAATAGTTTTAGCATAATTTGTAGAAAAGACAGTCCTTTTCCCATTGAATTACTTTGTTACCTTTATCAAAAATCAATTGACCATATATGAATGAGTCTACTTCTGGACATTCTGGTTTCTTTGATCTATATGTCTATCTCTACCACTACTACACTGCCTTTATTGTTATATTAATAATTTTAAGTTAAATTTTGAAATCAGGTAGTATGAATCTTGCAACTTTCTTTTTCTTTTAAAAAAATTGTTATCAGTTTTTTGATTTTCCATATAAGTTTTAGAAAAAGCTTGTCAATTTCCACAAAAAAGCCTAGTGGAATTATGTGTATGATTGCATTGAATCTATAGATAAAAAAAAATATATATTCATAAATCAGTATGTGGAAGGTGTACATTGGTTTGGCCCAAAGAAGTGGGGCATCTCAAAGTGGGGGTGGGGCTTACAGGTTATAGGTGAGTTTAAAGATTCTTTGATTTGTAATTGGTTAAAGAAATGGAACTTTGCCTAAAGGGTGGGAATGTTATAAGTTAAGATAAGGAAGTTCGTTAATCAGAAACAAGCCACCTGACGTATACAGAGACTGAAGTGATCTATTAAATAAATTGATGATTTACAGGTGTGGTTTAACAAAGAATCTTTAAACTCACCTATAACCTGTAAGCCCCACCCCCACTTTGAGATGCCCCACTTCTTTGGGCCAAACCAATGTACACCTTCCACATACTGATTTATGATTTTATATATAATTCCTGCCCCCATGAATATATAAAACCAAACTGTAACCAGACTACCTTGGGCACATTTTCTCAAGACCACTTGAAGGCATGTTTCCCTGGGCTACCATCACACACACTTAGCTCAGAATAAACCTCTTTAAGTTATTTTACAGAGAATTGGGGCATTTTTTTTTAACCATTAACAATAAATCATTCATGTGGAAGATTCTAGCAAATAGAATGAATAAGTAAGTTTAGTAAGTTCATAGTATAAAAAAATTAATATAAAAGATCTATTGTATTTCTATATACTAGCAGCTAATAATTGAAAACTGAAATGAAATAAAACACTGCCACTTACAATAGCTTAAAAATATGCACTATTTGGGTATAAATTTAACAAAATGTGTATAAGAAATAAACCCTGGAAATTGTAAAATCTTCCTGAGAGAAATTAAAATCATCTAAGTAAAAAGAGAGTGATATCATGTTGATGGGTCAGAAGACTCAATATTAAGATGTCAGTTCTCTCCAAACTAATCTATAGATTCAATGCAATCATACACATAATTCCACTAGGCTTTTTTGTGGAAATTGACAAGCTTTTTCTAAAACTTATATGGAAAATCAAAAAACTGATAACAATTTTTTTAAAAGAAAAAGAAAGTTGCAAGATTCATACTACATACATATATTCTCTAATCCTCGTCTCCCAATAACTTGCTCTCATTTTCTAGAATATATAGTCTACTTTCAGAAAGTAGCCATTGGAAGAAGGTTAAAAATTGAGTACTAACAATTTTTATAGTTCAGGCAGTGAATAAAAAAGAGTATTATTGGATTAGCAAATGTATTGGTGGCAGAAATATTAATGACTATCAAAAATAAATATCCATTGATATGAAAATTCTAAATTGGGAAGTAGTAATGAATTTTAAAGCTAAGTATTATACGTACTTTCAAGATGTGTGATGTAAATATATAGTCTAATAACATTTGTAGGATTCATACTTTAAAGATGAGATTAATTTCTATTTGTTTTTCATTGTTATAAATGTCAAAGTATAATGTATTATGAACAATGCAGGGAATAGAATTTTTGAAATTTCCTAGGGCATTCATAATTTATCAGGACTGCCTGTCTTCTTCCCAAAAAGCTTGATATATTTGGAATAAAATTATAAAATAGAGTATATTTAAGATCTCAGTAAAATATCACTTGGGCTCAGGAAGAAAGGGAGAAAATTTGAAGGCTGTGTAAGATGTTGCCCTGACATTTCTCATCTCATGTTTTTGAGCACGATTGTATGTACATTTACTCATTCTACAGATATTTATTGAGTGTCTGCTACATGCCAGACACCATTCTGAGGGCTGGAGATAGAGTAATGATAGAACTATCCCTATCCTTGTGGAGTTTATAGTCCAGTAGATAGACAAGACAAAGAAAAAGGTAAAACACAGGCTATGCTAGATAGCAATACATGCTGAGAAAAACGTGGTGGGGGAGATACTGAACTGTTCAACAGGGTGACCAGAGAGGGCTTCATTGAGAAAGTGACTTGAAGAAAGGACTTCAAGGAAAAAGAGTCCAAGCCATGTGGTTATCTGGGAAAAGGGTGCTCAGGGTTGAGGAAACAGCAAGTGTAGACATCTTAGGTAGGAACACGTTTGGTGTGGGGAGGAATGGAAGGAGGCCACTGTCACAGGAATGGAGTGGCTGAGTTGATGAGGGTCTTCGTTTTACCTGACAACAGGCTCCCAGGCAAATGTACAGTCTAGTAATTAATATTTGTCTACCAGGCATTAGTGGTTCCCGCTCTGGGCCAGCTGAAAATAATGCAGAATATATTAGTTTAGACCAGTGCTTGTTTACTTCTCATTTCCAAGAGGAGTGTTGTCTCTGACATGAATTAGAATGAAATTAATCAGTCTATTCCTTAGCTTTGATTGAAGAAAGATTTTTTTAAAAATAAAAATCTCTAATGTCTTGATTAACTGAAATATCATATAAAAATTGAAAAAGGGAAAGAGGAAAAAATAAATATAAGGATTGATATTTTGCTAACTTTAATTTAATTCAACAGACATTTATTGAGATACTCCAATGTAAAATGCTTGCTGCTGGTTCCTTTTTGGGATATGATAAACAAAAAGCCATGATCGACAATTTCCTCAATTTCAAGGCTGTTTAACAAAAGAGCCTAATAATCTGTCCTAATAATACTGTTCCATTTGTCCATTACTTTTCTCTGAGAGTCTTCCATAACTTGCTCGCAAGCTCTGTTTTCTTAATATGGAAACTTACTAAGTGTCTGTGAATTAGATAGTCTTTAAATATTATTCTTAATTATTTTTGTCAGGATAGTAGAGAGATTTCCAGTGTCTGTCCTTAGATGCCCAGGTGAGCTCCTGGTTGGATTTCCTTTTGAAATGAGGATGTTTGTACAGAGCCATCATGCCCCTGTAGCAATGGGAAAACTGACGAGTGGCTCCCACATAACCTCTCAGGACACGGTTCCTCTATCCTAGAAGTAGTTTAGTGTTAGGGAAATGGACTTCAGAAGAAATTTTCTGATTCACTGTCAGAACTAATAGATACCTATAACAGTTCTCTCCCTGACTCCACTAGATACCTTGGCTCTTCTTTTCGTTACTTGGATATATTTACATTTTTCTCACCCTTTACTTTTCTTCTTCTTTCCCTCAGTCAGTTTTTGTGATTTCCATCCAATGAACTTGTGCCTAGATTCACTCTATTTTATAATTACCTTTTTAAATTTTTAAAATTTATCTTTTTTATTGACAAGTAAAAATTATATGTATTTATCATGTACAACATGTTTTGAAATACATATACATGGATCCATTCTATGTTAAGAGCAAGTTTGGATTGATGGAGATGGTTGGTGCACTGTGCTTGGAAGGGTTCTGATGCTGAGACCAGGTGTTGGAGGAGAGATTGTTGGGATTAATTAGCAGTGAGAGAATGTGAGGAAACAGTGGTTGTAGGAGGATCTCACTCTTTGTACCTCGTTTTGCTTGGATGGTACATCCTCATCCCCCCAGCTTACCTCTGAAATCACCTTTCTTAATCCTATACATTGCAACATGAGGGCAAATCATATACAGTCCAGGAACTTGAGTGGCATATCTCAGCAAATGTTTGGTATTTAGAAGGAATTGTTTACCCATTCTTTATATAGAAGATATCCAAGATGGGCACATTTGTGATATATGGATTTTACTGTGGTTTAAATGTTTGTGTCCCTCCAAAGTTCATGTTGAATCTTAATCCCCAGTGCAATAGTATTAAGAGATGGGGCCTTTAAGAGGTGATTAGACCATGATCACTCTGCCCTCATTGGCGGGATAGTGCCTTTATAAAAGAGTTTGTCCCTTTTGCCTTTATACCTTTCTGCCATGTAAGAATGCAGCAGCAAGTCACCATCTTGGAATTAGATAGTGAGCCCTTGCCAGAGGTCTAATCTACTGCTGGTGTCTTAATCTTGGAATTACCAGCCTCCAGAACTATGAAAAATAAATTGATATTATTTATAAATTGCTCAGTCCAAGGTATTTAGGTATAGCACCTCAAATGAACTGAGACAAATTTTACTAGAATGGAGGCTTGGCTAATTGAAATTACTTGCTTGGTTTGATCTATTTCAGACCTCCTGCTTGACATATTGTCTATGGTCAATGGTACCAGTAGGCAAGTTGGATATCTAAAAGACTTAATTGGACTGCAAGTCTCTGAAATTTTTTGAGGCTTATTTCCTACTTTCTGGGATGCATGTTGCTAAGACATGGAAGTTTCTTGCCAGTGTCCACTAATAAGCATGAGTTCATCAATGTAGTTGACATTCTGTAAAATGTGAAGATGATCAAGATCTCCATGGGCTATATCATGTCAGACGTTGGAAGAGTTTGTCCTGAAGCAAGATCGTGAAGGCACATTGCTATCCATGCTAGGTGAAAACAAACTGCTTGTGGTGGGATGTGCAATTTGATAGTGATAAAAAGGCATTTGCCAGACCAACTGCTACATACCAGAATCCAGAGGCTGTATTAATTTACCTCTTCAAAGATGCTATAGCTGTAGCAAGGGCTGAAATTGGAATTGTTGCTGAACAAATTTACAACAACCCATGATTCATCTACCTTTTACATAGGCCGAAAAAGAGAATTAAATTGGCCCCACCCTTGTCGAAGGCTTAGAGGAATATTCCAGAGTATAATTTTGGCAGCGTTGAATGACCCTTTTTCAAAGGGACTAAGAACTCAGCCTACGAACTTGCTTGGAGCTGAACTGGGTGAAAAGATGTGCTCCACCGTTGTGGTGATCTAAGTCAGATTTCTGCTCATTAGACCTAGAGTTCTTCTGCTTGTAATTATATTATACATATAATTATTTAGTAGGCTGCCTTTTCTTTATTGGAATATTGTGATCAATTAGCCAATACTGAAAATACCTGCAGGTCAAACATGATTGCTCATTGTGGTAATTATGCTTATCTTGTCTTTAGTGGTTAAACGTTACTATTTGGCCTCTACAATTCCAGAATTCTAACATCCACTTTAAAATCAGGAAGCCCATTTTAATGGTGGTATTTTCCACCATCATCCCTAGCTGACAGAAGACAGCCACCCACTACAGGGCTCTTCTAGAAGATTAGTGCCCCCTTCATTAATGCATATCTCAATGCCTTAGTAAAAGGAGCATAGTACTCTGGACTTTCTCAAGGAACATGGTGGGGATGGGTATTAAGGTTCTCTACAACGTCTCTATCTTTCTAAGGTTTTGTTCGTTTCTTCTATTTTATGCCAAGGAAATTCTGGCATCTTATCCTGGTTGAACTAGGTCACCCTGAGTCCATATTCTAGATAATCATCCAACCTGTTGCAACCCTTCACAGTTACTTCTTTCTCTGGAAGGTTAAACCATAATAATACATTTGATTTGGTCTAACATTGTATTTTTTCCTTCTGGGTCTACTACCCCTAGAATCTACTCTCATGTCTATTCTCCAAGTTTCTGCTAATGTATATATTCAAAATTTTGCTATTCTTTCGGAGTATGAACTCTCTTCTCCCAGATATGACTTGTCAGTTGCTTCCCTGGGGCATGTTGAGATCTGACTCTAGTTATCTGTCTTTAGGCAGTGGGAGGTGATAGGGAGAATAAGCATCCTTTCTGAAGGCAGCAGCCTAATGTGAGGTTATCACAGGGACTCAAGGAAGGGAAGGCTACTCTTTTTGAAATGTAGGGGACTGCTTCTGCCGGCAGGTGAGGCTCAGGGGTATTAGATTAAAAATACTCAACCTTGTCTGAGTTGAACAGAATTTCTTCCTTCCCAGTCTCAGGCATCCATTCCTTCCAAACAATATCTGAACTTTCACATAGAAATGTGGTCCATCTGTAAATTCATCTTATTTAATATATTGTAATCCTGCAATTTACATAATTGTATTTTGGGTTTGATTTTTTGTCATATCTGCCTTATGACTCCAGAAAGTAAGAATTTCTTTTATGGCTACCAAAGACACTTTCTGGTCCTCTGTGACTTGATATCAGAGAAAGCTCAGCCCAATTCTTATAGTTGTACTTATTACTGTAACCGTCAAATTCTTCAGCCACTTTGTCGCTCAAAGTCTTGCCGTCAATAGGCAATTCATCCCAAGCAGCCTCAGGTAATAATTGAAGTCATCTTGATACCATTGCTTGCTACATATTAACAATATCCCATTTATTATGGGCAAGGAGATGATAGCTATGTTCAAAGTTAAAGAGGTAAGTAACCCAATTCCAGAATCCTATCTTTGAAGGTTAGTTTCATGGGAGTACTCATGGTACCACGTATTCTATCATTCAAGGTCCAGCAATAAATTATGATTGACACTTCAAAGGAGGACTTTAATAGAAGGAATTGGTTACTTTCACCGCAAAACTTAGAGGCTTAAAACAACAGACCTTAATTATCTCACAGTTTCTGAGGTTTAGGAATCTGGGTGCAGCTTAGAATCTCTCATCAGGTTGTAGTCAAGCTGCTGAATGGGATTGGAGTCATCTGAAGGGTTGGCTAGAGATGGAGGATCTGCTTCCAAGACGGCTCACTCACTCAGCCCCTCACCACATGGGCCTGTCTCCAGGGCTGTTTGAGTGTCCTCATGACACAGCAGTTGGCTTCCCCCAGAGAAAGTGATCTATGAAAGAAAGGGTAGAAGGAAGCTGTGATATTTTTATGATGTAGTCACACACTATCATTTCCATCACATTCTACTCATCAGAAGGGAGTTACTAAGTCTAGCCTACACTTAAGGAGATAGGAGTTAAGGTCTACCTTCTGGAGAGAAGAATGTTGAACTTGTGATGCATCTTAAAACCATCATGCTGTATTGGGAGGCTGAAAAAACAGAAAAGAAATGCCAAGGTAAGCCCAAGCTCCATACCTGTAGAAAGAAGCTACTGTTGGGGTTGAAGGAACACAAGCATGCTGGTATACCCAGGAGCTCAGGGGACTGGTCTGTGTGGCCAGAGCTTTGACCTCCGAGTGGTGAGTATCATGCGGCTGTTGGGTGGATCCCCAAGGAGGCTGCCACTTGACTGGTGTTCAGACCTCCGAGGGAGAGATGGTGTGAGGCTGGTGCTCTTGGAAAAGGGCCTGGTGTCACTGGTACTCTGTCACTGAAGGAGCACAGCCAGCTGGTGGTTGTGCCTCTGAGGGGTATAGCATGATTGTACTGTAGCTGTTTTCTGCTGCTGGAGGGAAACTTACAGGAACTGTAAATAGAAAGAGAGTTCATTCTTCCCTCTTGCCTTTCAATTGCACGCCAGTCCCTTTCACTGACACAGGAACTAACAGGAATCCATCTGGCAAGGGAATATGGAAAATACAGTGCAAAAGAGCAGAGTATGGATGAGTTGACTTGGTTCTGAGAGACAATAGGTAACCAACTGGCACAACCCAATCTGTGTTATGTTTTTCTTGCAGACACTGCTTCTCAAATCACCCTTCTTAATTCTTCCCATTGAACTATGAGGGCCATCCTTCCTGGCCCAGATCCCTGCACTACCTCTTCCTTTTAAGTGGTGGTACTTGGTATGAACTGGATACTCTGTTATTTTAAAAGTATACAAGATGTGCAGATTTGTGATGGATGGATTTTAAAGGTATAAAGGTTTAAAAAGTTGAAATCACTTGAAATCATCTATTTCAGACTCCTGATGGCTAATTGGCTGTGTGGGAATGGAGGCTGTACATAGGTTGGAAACTTGGAAGTGTCTATCAGGTCACTGATAAAGGTCCACTCTCTCTTTATTCCCCTCTTTCCTGTTATCTTGGCAAATCTGGTAAATATGCCCCAGTTAACAGTTGTTTCATAAAGTTTGCCCCAGGCCAGAGATGGCCAAGTAACTTCTTGAAGGATAGTGGCTTGGGAGGAGGTTGTGAATCAGGCACTCTTTTAGATCTCTGCAAAAGAATACTGTCATCATGTGCGTAGTCCAGAACCTCACCCTTCCCCCGGCATTCTTTGAACAAAGAGCCCCAAGTGGCAAAATTTTTTAACCCTCCTCTGCCAACCACCCATCTAATCCCAGCTGCTTTGGGTATCCTGAACAAGTTCTGGTCCCAATCTAAACTTGAGAGCTGCCACCAGGAACTCTAAGATTTAGTATCTGAGGAGTGTCTGCAGCCAAAGTGGATAGAGCAGGTTAACTAGATTTTTGCCATGTTAGCGCCCACCCATTCTCTCTCTGTTCATTCTCACCAGACTTCTCTTTAAAGAATGTTGAAGGCTAAGATAAATTAAGTAGGCACAATCAGGAATTTAATGAAAAATGAATACTAGAAACTAGTAATTGGGTAGCATTTTAAAATTCCTCTTTTGAATTATGAGCTCTCATCTAGTCTGTCTTCCCTTTTCCTGGTCAAATTGTGAAGGCAGAACTTGTCTTTGTGTCTTACTATTCCTTGTAGAGATCTTCCTTCTTGCATCCCAGGTGCTAGTTTGTATCCCACTCTGATGGTGCCTTTGTGATTGGGTAACCTGATAGAAGTCACAGCTTCTTTGAATAGCCACTTCCACATCTGCTTGTTTGACTGACTAGTCACCGCCTCCCTTTGCATATCTAACAGGCACTTCATACTCACAATGCCCCAGACTGAGCTCCTGATCATCACCACTCCCCCAAACTTGCTTTGTCCTCAGTCTTCCCATTTCAGTTGATGAAAACACCATCCTTCCAGTTGCTCAGGCCAAAAAAAGCCTCAGAGTTATTCTTGTCTTTTTTTCTTTTACTTATAACCAGCCTGCTAGCAAATCCTATTGGCTCTACTGTTGAAATATGTCTACAATCTGGCCACCTCTCATCAACCCCTACCACTGCCTCCTATTCCACACCGTTATTATCACTCACCTTGATTAATGCAATAACCTCCTGCCAGTTTTATCTGCTTCTAGCCTCCCCAACTTCAGTCTGTTCACCACATGGCAGCAGTGATCCTTTAAGACTGTAAGCAGAGCGTGTCATTCTTCTGCTTGAATCTTCTGATTGCCTCCCATCCCACTTACAGTCAAAATCTAAGTCTTTAAAATGGCTACAAGGGCTCTGTGATGATCTGGGCCCTCACTAATCCTCTGAACCTTAGCTCCTACTTCTCTTCCCATTGCTCACTCCATACTAGACATACTGTCCTCGTTGTTATTTTTCTTTTCGTTTCCTTTCCTTTCCTTTCTTTCTTTTTTTTTTTTTTTTTTTTTTTTAACAAATCAGACAAATTCTTGATCTTTGTGTTTGCTTTTCTTTCTTCCTAGGATACTCCACTTGCTCAGATATTCACACAGTTTCCTTCTTTCCTTCCTTCAAGTCTTCTCTCAAATGTCACCTTCTCAGTGAGGACCTCCCTGATCACTGATATTAAAACTGCTACCACCTCAACTTTCTTCCTAGCATGTTATGTTCCTCTTCCTTATTACATTTTTATTCATTGCATTAATCACCATTTGACAAATTCAAGCAACCAGGTAAAAAAAATATATATTTTATTTTGTATTGTTGATTGTCTACCCTTCTCCATTAGCATGTGAGCCATACGAAGGCTTGGATTTCACCTGGTTAGTTTATTCCTATGTGCCAAGTTCCTAGAGGAGTGTTTGGCACATAGCAGATCTTCAGTAAATATTGGTTGAATGAATGAATGTGTAAATATATGCATGAACAAGTGGATCTCTTAAATGTAATGTAGGAATTGAACTAGATAATCTATAAAGCCCTTTCAGTTACAAATCTATGAAGATGAGGCTCAAGGTGGGATTCCTTCTGGGCTGCAGTAATAGGCTATGTATTTAACATCTGGTAATAAACTGGCACTGAATAATCAAAACCAGTGCCAGTCATAAACAACCACCCTGTCCTTATCGATCTGTATATAGGCCAGATACCAACCCTGCTTCTACCTAGGAGCATTTGCATTTTAAAACGATTCTCTTAAAGACTGAGAAGCCAAAGGTTATCATTTTCTAATAGAAATCTCAGCATTCTAGTGTGCCAGTAGTAGGAAATATTTGACACTTCATCCCACTTCTAGGAAGTATGTCTATTAGGCACTTTTATAAGGTTAGCCCTGAATTTTATGTAAATCTCAGAAATCCAAATACTGGAAATAGATTTTGTGTGATGTTTTCTCCCTGTGTTAGAATTTTCCCTGCCTTGGTTTAGTTGTTGTTCAGCAGATGAATGAAAAAATAAAGCAGTCTTGATTTTTGAGTCTTTAGGAGTGCATTTTAGAAGGTTGACACAAGAAGGAAGCTTCCAAGGAGCTTTCAGTGGTGAAACAATTAGCCAGCAAGGATATCTCATATCTGTGTCAGCATTTGATAGTGGTACAATACAGACTGCTTTAGCCTGCTGTGGGCATTGTTATATTAGAGAAAATATATATAAAGAAAGATTACATTGAAAATAGTGAACAGATCTCTGCCAAAAAATGAGAGGATTCATTTATTTATTCATTCAACAAATATTTGTTGAGACAAATATTCTAGACATTTGAGACACATGAAACTCCTTTTCCTGGAATAGGTTGCATAATTCATTCATTCATTCATTCATTCATTCAACATTGAGTGCCAGATGTGTGCCAGATACTGGATAGGTTCTGGGTATATGAAATCAACTGGTGTGGACCTTGTCATTGAGATGCTTTCTGTCCAGGAGGAGGGAAACATGTTTTCGATATCTGGACAAAGTGCAAGGGAGAGCACAAAGGAAGGATTGGTCAATGCTATCTCAGGAGTCTGGTAAGATATATAAAAAATTCCTAGAGAAGAGGGTGTCTGGAATTGAGTCTTGGCAAATGAATAGGTATTTGTTAGGATAAGAGGTTGGGGCCAGAAGGCAGCCTTTTCAGAAAAAGGGATCCAGTAAGAGCAAAGGCAGGAAGTTATGAAGCCATGTGGAAGAGTCAGAGAGTTGTAAGAATTTTGAGGTCAAGACAACTGCTAGGCCAGATAATTTAGGGTCTTCTATGTCATTTTAAGAATTTTGCTCTTTCCTCTGTGAACTATGGAAAGCCTTTGAAGGATTTTAAGAAGGAAGGTTGCATGATCCCTCTTGGCTTTTAAAGATCACTGTCACTTTGGTAGCATTTGGAAAATGAATTAGAGGAAGTGAGATTAGAGCTTGAGAGACAGTTAGGTGGCTATTTCCAAGTTTAGATAAAAGGTGATGCAGGCTGAGCTCTGGCGATCAAAGGAGGAAGGAGAAGAGGGTGTAAGTATGAGAGATGGTAAGGACACGAAATTGACAAGGCTTAGTTAACGGGGCTGGGCGACAGAGGGAGGTAAGATAAAGGGAGGATTAAAGAATGACTTTTTGCTTTCTGGCTTGAGTAAAGGAGTGGGTGGTGGTGTCTTCTACAGAGATAAGGAAACACAGGAGGAGAGCGGATTTGCAGTCTTGGAAGTGAGCTTGGTTTTGGAGTTGTCTGTGTGATCTGGCTAGAGATCCATATGTAGCATGCACTAGCAGGAGTGGTCGGTAGTTAACCTCACGGGCACTGGTGAGCTCATTTAGAAGGTATTTGTAGATAAGAAGAATTTGGGGGTCATCAGCATATAAGTGTGAACTGAGGAAGAGTGAGCTCAGATATCTTCCTTGAAGGACATCCCAAACCTCCAAACTAGAAGTTGGTTCATCATCTGAAGTGGATTTTTTTTTTTTCGGTTAGTATGTTTGAATCAAGATCCAAAAAATGTAGCTGGAGAAAGGCGAATAGTGTAAAATGACTTAAGGTGCTTCTAAACAATCAATTCTGTGGTTAAAAGCAGGAAGAGCCTGCCTTAGCTGAAGCGGCCATCTCCCTGTGACTCGAAGGCACTGGACAGGAGCTGGCGAGGGCCTGACGGTCCTCGTTCATTTCTCCTCTTCACTGGCTAAGACTTCAGATTGAAGCGTTAGAACTTCATTCCTTGAGCTTCGGAATTTGACTGCAGTTAAAATCTACATTCCTCTGTAAGTGGTAGGACTTAGTATTTTGCCCATTATGTATATTTTAATAATAACACAGTTGACATGACTTTCCTTCAAAATAATGAATTACTTCCATACCTATGACCCCCCCAACACTTAATTATTACCTCTGTTATAGTTCTACTCTAATGCTATTAATATTATTCTTTCCATGACATTCTCTAACAGACTATGTCTCTAAGGGCAGAGACCTCATCTTCATCACCATGTCCAGCATCAAACATAGTAGATGTTCAATTAAATTTTTGAGTGAATAAATAATCATTTGTGAAAATAGCACCTGATTGGCCCTCTAAGTTTTAAAGCACTGTATTTCATAACTGTGACATGTGTACCCTCCTTGGAAAATAAATCATTTTATTATCCCTGTTTAACATATGAGGAACTTGAGCTGGTGGGTTTCTGTGGCTTGAACAAGGTCACACGGCCATTAAGGGATGGGACTGCAATCTGGTGTTTTTCTTCCTAATTCCTTCCCTTTTCTCTCTGCACTGCTGAGCCTTCTCCCAAGAAAAGGCTCTAAAAGGGGAGAAGACTAAGAGCACTGGACTCTTCTAAGAAGTATGGAGTAAATGAGATTTTGTCTCGGAACACAGAAGCTGGGGATAGAGGTGAAAAACTACATCCACTGCCAATTTTGTCTAGAGTAGTCTTGAAAGCTAACATTTTATAAAGACACCACTGAGCTCAGATTTCCATGGAGGGCAGGTCAGCAGTAATCCCGGCATTATGTGCTCTCAGGCCTGTGACCACAGCATAAATGCCAGTGGAAGAAATCTTACAGTCAGTTTGTGAACGGCATTTGAAAATGCAGGTGTGGTTATAAAGAGCCAGGAATACAGGGAGCTTCAGTTACAAGGGCAGATGTTAAATATTCATCTTGAGAAAGGATCACTGGGGTTTATGAAAGTATTGACTGCACTCCAGTTTTATTTTCTTGGTTCAGAAAAGGCTTCTGTTGCTGTAAACTCCAAGTGCACATTTTAAAAATTCTGCGTTAAAGGAAAATAAATATTACTCATACTGGCAGAATTCAGTAAGCTTTTGATAATGGGCAGGTAAAGTGAGTTTTTAGGAAGCAAATGCTGTGATGGTGAAATGAGTCTAATTGGGGATGTGCCCGCTACCATTTTGAGGGCAAAACTCTTTCACTTTGACTCTGTGGAGTGGACCATAAAGATGGGGTTAAAAATAGAAGGAAGAAGAGAAGAATGTAGTAGGGACAAGACTTCTGAATCCTATTAAATATTTCAAACTTTGCCTCTCCATCTCCCAGCTGCCGAGGTAATTCCAGCTCAGTTGGTTGAGTGCCTTTGGGTTGTAACGTGCCCTCCTGGCCCTCTCCTATGCTGGTGTACGTAATACACTATAATGAGGGTTTAAATATGCTGGTGACTTCTTCTCTTATAACATTGAAGGAACTGGAGTGTGCCACTCTGCTTCCCGGTGTTTACATGTACATGGGGGTCTCTGATAAGGTGTCTGTGATTTCTCTATTTGGATGTGTAACAATTTATTGTAAAATCCTTGCATTCAGTTGTTCAGTTACATCTCCCAGAACAGACACTTTCTTTCAAAGAGCCTTGGGAAAGGGAAAGCCACTATGTGCAGTCATTATCCCCATCAAAGAAGTCACCAAACTGTGTCACCTCATTTTTCCTTCCCACTGTCCTTGCTTCATCTCTCTGACAATGATTTCTAAGCACACACCTCCGCTCTGTTCTTTCTTTTACTGGTTTTCTCTTCCTTACTCATCAAAAAGAAACAACAACAGAAACAAAAGCTGGGCATTTAGCCAAATGACCTTTCCACTTGTCTTATCTTTTTGTCTGCTTCCCTTCTATGATGACAGAATGGAAAATCCTTGAAGGCAGGTGCCTTACTTATCCATAATTTATATTCAAGCTCGGGCATCTTTTAGATGTTTACTAAAGTTTATATACAAAGCATTATAAAACTCCAATGGAATGACCCCAGAAATACTTTATCCTCTCTTTTTATTTTATTATTATTATTTTTTTTTTTTAGTGGCTGGTGGAAATAGGAAAAGGGGTGGGGGTAGTCATTTAGATGGGGAAAGACATTTCTCTAAATGTCAATACTTATGAAACGCCATTTTAAACCTCTATGAATGATTATCTTCCTCAGTACTGATGAGGCAGTTTCACATTGCTGCTCAATTTATTTACTCAGGAGACCAATTTATTTCACTACTTCTGTACTAACTGTTTGCATTGACATCTAGGTCTGCTTTGAGCAAGCAACTGTGACAAGTTGTTTATTGAACTGTAAACAGGTATTGTCTGAATCTAAACAATGGCTTTATCTAATTAGGAGACCCTGGGCATCATGTGAGCCCCATGCGGCTATCCTAACCCAGTCTAGCATCAACCTCCGACTTCCCGTGCCTTTTAAAATCGTCTTGCTCACAGTAAAACCTTTTATCACAAAGTGAAGAATAATCCTTATTTTGCCCTGTAACTGTACATACTTGTATTTTGTGCAAAAAAAGGACCGACTGCGATAAACTGAGCAAGGGTGGCCCAATTTAGAATGGTTGAATAAGAAAAGGAAAACATGAATGAGATATAAAAAGCATGGGAGGATGAATAAAGATGAGCCGAGTCTGTTGCCGAGGCTATAAAAACGCCTGGTATAAATTAGAAAACATTTTTCCTACCAAAAGGGAACTCAATGAAATGATGGCGATATAAGTTTTCAAACAAAAATACAGGTATGATTATGGAAAGCATAATAGGAGAGTCGAGGGGGGAAAAGTTAATTTTCTGGACTCGGATTGAAATAGAACATGTACAAAAGCACTTGGGAATCCTCATCTTCCCGCCATTGCTTTGTGTCTGAAGATGCTAATTGAGCGCAGCAATCAATGCCTTTTGTTTTTAGCTGTCAGCACTTTCCTGAAGGGCTTTGCCCAATACTAGAGGGAGGGAACTCTTAACGAAGCTTCACTTTTCAGTAGCTACTATTATTACATTTTCCTCTTGGAACGGAAGAATTAATTGCAGTGTTGAAAAAAAAATGTCACCACAGTGAAGTGTTCATACGTGAGGCCAAACATAGATATCTTTCTAACAAAAAAAAAAAAAAAACAACAATTGGCCAGGGGACACCCCCACTGCCATACATTAAAAAGAAAAAAGCTGGGTAAGAGTTAGCAGGGTGATGGGGTATTTTCTTCGGTCACCGTATAGACAGTGTGTTTACTTTATTGTACAGCCAGAGTTTCACATTCTTTCCGTCCCTCCCCAGGCGTCGAGAGCTGCTTTCCTGGTTGCTTCCTTAACGATTTGTGTAATTGGTTTCACTGACTGAGGCCCAATTGGTGGGTTCATTGTGAGTGCCTCATGAAATATGAATCTATTTAAAAATTAATAGTAAATCAACATTAATTCAATAAAATATTTTAATCTGAGGTATGAATATTTTATACCTCCACACAGACACGCAGATTTCAAAAGCCGTTTTCATGTCTCTGACAGGCTGTCCGGTTTTGCCGCCACCACCCTGAAATCATTCCTCCCGCCCGGTGTGCGCGGGCTCCGGGCTCTCGCGAGAGCCGCCCAGGTCAGTGGTTCTGTTTCTTCAGACTGTGAGGGAATGCAAATGAGACGCGAGCCACGGAAGAACACGGAAAAGTTTACCTTGTTTCTTCGAGTTTATGGTTTCTCCCGGCTCTGCCGGCGACACACTTGAAGGGAGTCTCACGAAATCTTATAGGTTGATCCTCGTTCACACCAGGTTTGACTCATATCAAACCTGGCATGTGGCGGCACCTGAAGGCTTCCCTGACAAGGGACTCTAAAGAGATGGACTGCCACCGATCTAGTCCAAATGAGCCAGTTGCACCGAGCTGATAAAACCGGAGATTTACCGGAGCAGACAGGCCAGAGCTGAAACAGGCTTCGCTCTCTATTGAAACCCCTTCTGTCATTCGAATCAGTCGTCTCCCCTGTCAGGCATCATCAGCTAAAACAATGGAGTGGCAGCTGAGTTCAGCTGAAAAGAGGGGGATGTCAGATAACAGATAGGAGTGTGTTATTCTGATCGGTGGGGTTGGGTCCACTTGCAGTTTCCCCGCCCAAATTCAGAGAGGGTGGTTGCTACTCCAGGTGCAGAATAAAGCCATAAAGACTTTAGAGCTAAGGTAATGATAATGAATTAGGAGGGGAAAATGGTTTCAGCACTGATTCAATACAAGAAGTGCTAGGTAATGGCTAAAACAATAATTTTCCTCCTATTGGGGTTTCCACCTTCATTTGTCTTTAATATATCTGTGCTACCTGATGCCTACGCTACATTGGTGGACAGAAATAAGCTTCCAAAGAAGAAAATGTAAGCTGAATGCATTAAAAATTCATTGGCTATGGTTTCTTCTTCAGGGAGCAATGGTAAATGAGGCAATTGAATTACTGAATGTTTTCTGTGCATAGCCCAAGCCCTGGAGAACAAGTCTACACAGGTTACAATAGCCCCAAACTAGGAAGCGGATATTACGAACACAGTGGAGGATTTAAATAAGACGCCTAACAGACAGGGACTGAGTCCTTCACATCTCTGTGGGTCCCCAGAGACCCCCATAGAGTCTTGCATGTAGTAGGCCGTCAGCATACATTTTGCTGAAGGAATGAATATTTTTACATATTCATCTTTGACAGTTATTTAATTTGCCTTTGCAGTGTTCTCTGGACACAAAGTAGGTGTATTTCAAAATTGAGCCCTAGAATGATATATATGCTTAACTTCTCAGTAATTTATTATTGTATTTTCATTTTAAAAGAGAAGGTTGCAGCTTTGTAAAAAATGTATTGCTGCTATATATTGAAGCTAAGGGAATGTCACTGCATCAATCAGGTCCCATGGCAGGGCTCTCTCCTCTGTGTGTGGGAGGGCTCTGGCAATAAATGTTTCTTCTGAGGTGTCCCCTGGCACCAATATTACTCTCCTCTTCCATTTTCCCTTATTTGATAAGTTGGTTTATTTCTGAGTGTACCTGAGTGGGTTCCCTGGTCTTCTTTTATAAGCCTGCGTAGGAGGCGTGGATCGGTATACACAGAAGGGGCCTGAGTCTGCTGCTAAATCAAGCGGTGACCTTGATAGGTTGACCAACTGTTCTGTTTTGCTCGAGACTGTCCTGACTTTAGCACTGAAGTTTCCACGTCCTGGGAAAACCCTGAGTCTGGAGCAAACAGAGACAGTTGATCACCCTCACTTTGGCACTTGAGATGTCAGATCTTGGACTTTCATGTTGTTGTGGGTTTCAGATGAATGCTGAACTTCTGGAAGTTACATGGGTTTGAAGATTGAGAAGGACTGATACATTTTATGAGTTTGCTAACAATAATATGCAAAATGACAGTCATATAGTTTAGAAATCACCCACATGGTGGCTTTCTTAAGCTCCATTCGGACTCACAAACCACATTTTGAATCAGTTTACAAGAAGGCTCTAGCTTAGGAACCAGAGCTTGACCAGCAGAGTGGGTCAGCAGTTCTCTTCCATGGGAGGACAGGACAGCCCTGAGGCAGAGCGAGGTTTCAAACCCAGCGTTTTTGCTTCTAATCACTCTGCTAAGGAGCACCCTGTTAACAGTGATGAAAGCAATTGGTTGGAGTGTGCTCCCTCTTAGTGGAGTTGTTCATTTGTGTTTTCCCACTTGATTGTGGCTCCCTTAGGGGCAAGAATCTAGCCCTATTCAGCCTTGCATTCTCCCCCAGACCTTGTGGCTTTTGTGGGGTGGGGGAATCTTTTGGCTTTTGGGGGGATGCATAGCCACCTGGCAGTGGGTGTTGGTATACAAGAGCCTCACGTTGCAATGCTTTCCTCTTCACGTCCCCTCCAATCTATCTTCTTCCTCCTACCACTACCTTTGGAGTTTACTCTGGCTTTCTCCCATGGAAAGTAGGTGGGGGAAACTTCAGTTATTTACATGGGGATGAAAAATCAGGTCTTCCTAATTCTTGTTGTTTGTGTAGGTGTTTAGGTGTGTGTGTAGGTGTGTGCATATGCTTGTACATAGGTGAGAAGAGAGACACATGTGGCCCTATTCATACAGACATATTTTAATACTCAGGCACTTGTCTATCTCTTCCAAGCCACACAGATTTACTGGGAGGAAAAAAAACATTGTCCTGTTGCCTAAAAGCAGCTATTCCAGATGTTTGGAGGGAGGGCATATGTAAACATCCCAAAAGTATGACACTTTAAAGGATGCCATTTTATTTAATAGTAAATGTTTGGGTTTCCAAGAATTTAATTTCTTTGGCAGTTGAAAGCAGTATGGCATGTTAGGGAAAACCAGCATGGTGCAAAGGCCAACATTGCTGTGATCTTAGGCAGGTAATTTAAACTTCCTGAACTTTATTTTCCTTAACCAGGAAGTGGCAGAATGACTATTTTGAAGGGTTTTTGTGAGGTTTGGTTGGAAATGTATGAAGTAACAATATCTGGCACTTGATGATGACTCTATAAATGGTAGCTATTAAAAGTAACAAAGATAATTTGGTTCAGCCGAAGAAAGTACTTTCAAATATCAGCCCTGCCTAGCAAAGACATGGGCTGCCTTGGGAGTGGGTGGGCTCCACATCTTTGGAGGTATGAAAACAAGGCTGGGTCATTATTTCTCTGGGATGCAACAGAAGGAATTTCTATACAATGTACAGATTTCCATTATTTAATAGACCCTAAGAAGAGTTGGGAAATTCTCACCTAAACTTCTTTTTAAAAAAATCCAGGAATTAGGCTGGACATAGTGGGTCACACCTGTAATCCCAGCGCTTTGGGAGGCAGAGGTGGGAGGATCCCTTGAGCCCAGGAGCTGGAGATTACAGTGAGCTATGATCAGGCCACTATACTCTAGCCTGGGCAACAGAGTGAGACACACTCCCTAAAAACCACTTTCTGATAGTTTTCACAAGAGATATATCAGATTGGAGGACTCAGCAGACAAGTGCAGACAAGAATCTGGTTCCCAGAGTGGGGAGACTAAGTAAGTGATACTCCTTTTAGGATGAGACTCCGTATCCCCTTTATCCAGGCTATATTAGAAAGAACTGGAGAGCAGGAAAATAAGGAACCAGATGTCTTTCTTCCACTTTGTCCTCATGGCCCCTGACTTCTTTGGTTCTATCCCTAGTATTCCCTCTGCTGTCAGAGGGCTAAGGCAAGGCTTTCAGAGTGCAGGTAACATTTAGGTAACAGCTGGGAAGCACCCTGTGAAGCGAGTGATTGTTCTGAGAAGGCTGAGAGACAGAAACCTTAAGAGTGGATGAAAAATAGCTTTCAATGCTTGTGTGCATTGTGAGTTCCTTGCCTTAGCTTTGCTATGACAGTATGTGAGGAGACCTCCAATAATTTTCCCTTATATGGGCTCAAGGTGAATCCACCTTTGATGACTTTCGAGTGTTTGTATATGGTACAAAAATAAAAGTGATCGCTCCACTAAGTTTAGTTTGAAGAACATAGTTTTGCTAATTTTCGTACTCCACATCCCCTAGACTATAAGCTGTAGGGCTGTTGGCTTAATGCCAGTAATTTTCCTTGTGGTTTCATACTAGAAAATGTAAATTTCTTTTAAAATATGGTGTTTTAAAACTTGGTAAAGAGCTTAAGTCCTCAAATTATCTATAAGAAAGCTCAAAAAGTTTTAAACATAATTAAATTTGAAGCATAAAGGCATTTTATTTAAAACGTATTTGGATTCTTCAATTTCCAAAAAAGTTTTGTTTTGGGGAACAAGGCTTTTTTGCTATTTGCCTGAATCCAAGGTATTTTAAAATTGCTTAGGACCATTTGGTCAACATCTAATCACTTTCTACTTGAAATAACGTCTTAGTCTCCGTGATAGAAGATGCGGTGGAGCTTTAAGTCTGGGCTTTCTGGTTTACCCTCAAATTCCCCTTCCCATTAATCTTGTGACTTCCATTTTAAGATTTCAATTTCAGTGGGATTTATTTTAAAATATAAACTAGAACTACTTTTATTTCACATTTTTAGCTGAAAAGATGTACAAAGATGGAATTCCAAATGAATACTCAGGCTTGGGGGAGGAGAAGTGACTTGCAGTTACATTGCATCAAGTGTTTAAATTGTTTAAAATATTATTTACCCTAAAAGATTTATTTTTTGTACATTTTGGATTTTTCTGGGTGAAGCAGTTAGGGTCCAGTAAGGGAAAAAGAATCCACTCTGGGTATTTCAATGGAGAGAATTTAATACTGAAAATTTCTTCCACAGATGATGCAAGGGCTTTAAAGACTTAAAGGTAAACCATGAAACCATAAAAATTCTAGAAGAAAACATAGGAAATATTTCTTCTAGACATAGGTCTACACAAAGAATTTATGACTAAGACCCAAAAGGCAAACACAGTCACAATAAAAGTAAATAAATGAGACTTAATTAAATTAAAAAGTTTCTGCACAGCAAAGGAAATAATCAACAGAGTAAATAGGTAACCTACAGAATCGGAGAAACTATTCTCAAACTATACATCTGACAAAAGAACTAATATCCAGAATTTACAAAGAGCTCAAACGAATCAACAAGAAAAAAACAACCCCATCAAAAAGTGGGGAAAAGACATGAACATAAGTTTTTCAAAAGAAGATATACAAATAGCCAACAAACACATGAAAAAATGTTCAACATCACTAATCATCAGGGAAATGCAAATTAAAACTATAATGAGATACCACCTTACCCCTGTCAGATGGCCATTATTAAAAAGTCAAAAAACAACAGATGCTGGCTTGGATGCAGAGAAAAAGGAACACTTATATCCTGTTGGTGGGACTGCAAACTAGCACAACCCCTATGGAAAACAGTATGAAGATTCCTCATAGAACTAAAAGTAGGCCTACCATTTGATACAGCAATCCTACTACTGGGTATCTACCCAAAGAAAAATAAGTCATTTTATCAAAAAGACACCTGCATTGGAATGTTTATCCCAGTGTAATTCATAATTTCAAAGATGCTGAATCAACCTAAGTGCCCATCAATTCATGAGTGGATAAAGAAAATGTGGTGTATAGCATGGAATACTACTCAGCCATAAAAAGGAATGAAATATTGTCTTTTGCAGCAACTTGGATGGAACTGGAGATCAGTATCCTAAGTGAAGTATCTCAGGAATGGAAAAACACACATTACATGTTCTCACTAATAAATGGGTACACATGGGCACAAAGAAACATAAGGGAAATTGGAAACTGAGAAGGGGAGGGGTTGGGAAGGGGGTGAGGGATAAAAACTTACCTATCAGGTACAATGAACACTGTCCTGGTGACGGGCACACTGAAAGCCCTGACTTCAGCATTATACAGTGTATCCATGCAACAAAAACATTGGTACCCCTTAATATTTTAAAATTAAAAATATGCAAAAAAAAAAAAAAGAAGTCACATAGGAGATGATTTGGCATCCCAGATAGTAATAAGAACAGGAAGCCACTGCTGTCCCTATGGGTGGGACAACAGGGGTAATTGGTGTTACCAGAACCCAGAAGCTGGGCAACCACAGCAAGGAGGGACTATCTAGCTGAATCTAGCTTCTCTGGAGCCAGAGTGAAGACTTGGTCCCTGATAGAGACTCCATCCAAAGGAGTCTGGAAAATATGGTATATGATGATTCCAAGAAGAGGAGAAGAGGTA
>CM052444.1:15147308-15166508 GCA_028533085.1 Varecia variegata
CTATATGAACTTTTTGGTACCAGAGATGAAACAGCTGGTCTATCATCAGTATGCATCTTGGATAGCATCTCCAGAATGGTGGCTGATTTGCACTGATTACTCCTTCCTCATGCCTTATTTTGTGAAGGTATAATGTAACCCATCCATTATAGGCATGAAATAAACAGCTTAAGCCCAGTAGTCTGAGGCCAGGGTGTGCTAATTAAAAGTGTGAGACACTGGGCATGTGCTCAACCTAGATAATGTTCTCTTTATTCCAATAAGATGGGACCTGAAAAAATCCACTGACTAGCAAGCATATTCATTCCTCAAAGACACAGACTAGATTCATTCAACAGAGAGGTAGAGAGGTGTGGCACAGTGAAAACAGACGTACCTGGCATTGTGGAGAGAGTCAGAAGGAGCGAAGTCTCATGCTTCAGCCCTGGGGTGGGTCTGAACAATAGCTGGTAGGAAGAGGGAAGAGAATGAGCTAGAGCTGTAGAGAGGCAGTTACTGAAGACTTGAAACTTCACGTGTAAACTTTGAGCAGTTGCTGACAGGGGAGCTGAGAAGTCTTTGCAATTGGAATAAAAGCTCTGATGAAAGGAAACAGCTATTCCAATTTTTGATGGTATAGGATGAAGAAGAGGAATTGTGGATGATTTAGAAAAATGATGGAAGAAAAAGAAGATCCAGACAGAATCAGAACATTGACATTTTTCTTAAAAATTCATCAGTTCCACAGTGGGAAGGTATAGGAAAGCCATGTCTGAACAATGCTGCCCATTTTGCTGTTTCTACTTTTAAAGATATTAATAATTTATTTAGTTCATTTATGCATTCAAGAAATGTTTATTAAGTTTCCACTCTGTGCCAGGATAAAATGATAAACTAGATAAACATGGTCCATGCCCTCTGGCAGCTTGTAGTTTAGAGGAAGACATTACCTGGTGACCAGAAACTCCAGAAAAATCTAAGAGGTCCCATCATGGAGGGAGTAAACAGTTCTAGGGGTGCACCTTGGAGGTTACCTAATCCAGGTGGGGTGAGAAGGGGAAAGGTGAAAGATTAGCAAAGAAAAAGCTCACTAAATTGATCCCTGAAGGATGAGTAGGAATTGTTCAGGAGAAGAGTAGTTGGGAAGAATATTCCAGGCAAGAGAGTAGCATACCACACACAAGAGAAGATGGAGGTAGTGGTGTTCTAAACACAGGAAAAATCATGTGTGTAAAGCTGGCAGCAAGAAGGAACACGCATCATCTGCAGATGTGAAAGAATTTCTCTATGGCTAAAGAATAAAAGGTTTGGAACCTTTTAAGGAGTTTGGGTACATCCTTAGGGCAATGGGAAGAAACATTTGGAGGATTCAGTAAGATTACTGGACATAAACATGAAGAAATCAGTATATTTCCTATATACTAGAAATGATCATTTAAATGTAATTGAGAAAAAAAGGTGTCAACAATAATAATGATGATGGTAGCACTGAAGTGCCATGTGACGTGTCAAGACTGATACCAAAACCTCTACTCTGGGTCACTCTGCAGAAGACCCTAAGTCTCCTAGTCCTGGCCTCTTTCAACTGCTTTATACTGTTTCTAGAAAGTTCATTCATTGTGCAATTCATAACTATTGAAACATTTTTCCTCCATCTCAGCTTCCTAGTTCATCTTCCCTTGACTTAGGAAAGGGAGACAAGCATTTAGCTCAGCTCCCGCCAGCCGGCGGCCTGGCAGTGCACAGTACAGCAGGATCTCGGGGAGGGGGTGGGGTGGATGGATGGAGGGGGTGGGGGTGGGGGTGGGGGTGGGGGTGGGCGGGGGAGCTCCTAGGGCCTTCCTACCACAACTTCTGGGAAAGGGCTGCCTGAGTCTGGGCCACCACCTTTTTGTTTTCTCCTGATAGCACGGTTCTTAATCTTGCTGGCTTTATTTCCAGCATATTCTTCCTCTATTTGCCCTATTCTTGCCTTTTAAAGTTCTTCCTATTCAAATGCCTCTTTGCTTCCCAGTGCTTCCAGGTCATTTCTATTCTGCACATACTGTATTGGATAACATATTGACATTTTTAAATGCAATTTTATGATTCTATGGACATGCACATAAGTTTCTCAGCATGCTGGCCACAATGAACACATTTCTATCAGTAAATGCAAGGTGCGTGGACAGCAAAGATGTTAGCTGGTTGAAGAAACTCTCCAAACCTTAGTTAAATGACCTAACATGTGACTTAGGAATTACCATAATGCCTTTGGGAAAGACATTTATCTGGCTATGTTTAATTTTCTAAGGCAATAGCTTCAAGGGAAAAAAAAAAACCAAGGAGGATTTATTTGCTCAATACTATCTGTGGTGATATTTTTTATTTTGTATTAAACATACCTACTATATAAATTCAGTGCATCCTCATTTTATCATAGTTTAGGTATATTTAAAATATCACATGCTATCAGCATAAGCGTGAAACTTGTTTACTGAATTTCTTCCTGAGCTGAGTCCAGACACTCTTTAACTTAGAACAAATCACACATACGAAACGAAGATAAAATGCCAACATCCAGAGCAAGGCAAGTAAATATTGTCACGAGTGCTGTTGGAATAGAGGGAAGAGGGTTGGGCTTGAGGTGAGAAAAACTGGGTCTACAACCCAACTTTTCTAATGAAGAGCAGTGAAACCTTGGGTAAACTTGAGCCTTGCTTTTCTCGTGCAAAACTAGCACAATGGATTCATGCCTTACTTTCTTTTATTCATTCATGAATTCACTCACTTATTAAACAAATATTTACTGAATGCCTGCAGTAGAGTAGGCATTTTGGTGGGTAAAGAAACACTCCCAGCCCCTACCCTCATGGTTGTTGTAAAAGTCAAATGAGGCAACCCTACTAAGTGCTGCCATTGACTAAGTGCCTACTATGTGCCATGGACTTTATCTTTTTATCTCTATTATACATGTGCCACGGACTTAGATACATGACCTCAGTTGGTCCTCCCATAAACCTGTTTGGGTAGTTCTTACCACCAGTGTACATATGAGGTAACTGAGGCACAGTTAAGAAATTTGAACAGAGTTAGATAACTTCTAAGGTGCCTGACTGGTATTTGAACCAAGGTGGATCTGATTTTCCAAGAAAACCTGTCATTATGAAAGTCCTTTACAAACACAATGTGCAATATAAAAGGAAGTAGTATTTATTATTATTGTTCTCTGTACTTCATTTGGGGTGTTATAAACACAGACCAAAGCCAAAAACAAAACAGGAAACAGGGGTTTGGTCATGTTACTGTGGATATTCTCATTATAATGCTTTTGATTTCTGCTTTTGTGGTTTGAAGTTTCCATTCTCCTTTTCCCCTGTGGACACACACTGCTGCTGTTCTTTTTCTGTCTGCAGGTCATAGTTGGGCCTTTGGTAAGCACGTTATATTTTTAACATATTGAGACGGGTTCATTGCAGAATCCCTGTGTCAAGGAGGTTGTGTACCTCCTTGAGGATGAAAATGCCAATTTCTCATAAAAAGGCAAAAACCCTCATTTCAAAAGGTTGAATATAATGTTACTTAACTAATTTCAAATGGCTACTTTTAGGTCACTGAAAAAGTCCAAATATAAGAATAGTCTCTGGGGTCTGTAACATTTTCATTTGATTCAAGAATGGCTAAACTTTAATTCATTTTAACCTCTTGCCTTTTGATATTTGGCTCTTCTGACAGGAAGTGTCTGCCCACTGCAAGATTTGTCTTAGTGCTATGGCCTGCTTAATCAGGAGTCTGTTTTCATTATATCTTTGAAAGCCAAAGAAGTTCCTAAGTCTTTTACACAAGCTATATACACTATTTCCATAGATTTATTGAAAATTTTATTGGAATGTAACATATGTAAAGTATTGTAAAAATAAGTATATTTTTATAAAATAGACCATTACCAGTACCCTGAAAGCCTCACTTATGCTCTCTTTCAAGTATTCCATCCCAAAAGCTAACTGCTGTTCTGGTTTCTATTATGATAGATTAGTCTTGTCTGCTCTTGGACTTTATATGAATGAAAGAAGAATCCTGTAACACATGGGAAGAGGCAGGGACATCCAAAGGCCTCGCAGTCTGCAGGTGCAGCTCCAGGTGAGTGCTCCTTCTCTGGGCTTGTCTGCTTGCTGGTCTGACCGAGGGAACCTCTGCTTCACTATGTCATCTCGGGCTAGTTTAACACTGGCCCTGGGTCCCTAAGAGATCTCAACAGACTCTAGGTCAGCAGGGGCCTCTTCAGGTCAGTCCCCTTCCCCTAACCCACCTGGGGAAGGGACTGACCACAAGTACCTGACCACAGAATCAAGGAGAGGCTGGCCTGGGAGGGAGCTGCAGAGAAGGAATGAGTGAACTGTGTGTCTGGCTCTGGGGGGAAAAAAAAAGAATCCTATGATATGTGCCTTTGTGTGTCTGGATTTATTCACTCAACATTATGTTTATGAGATTCATCCATGTTATTCTTGCATAGCAGACATCCACTCATCTTTATTGCTGCATAATATTCTACTGTATGATTATACCACAATTTATTTCATATTCATTCTAACTTACATAGGTATTTGGGTTGTTTCAACTTTGTGGGTATTAAAATTAATGCTGTGGCCGGGCGCGGTGGCTCATGCCTGTAATCCTAGCACTCTGGGAGGCCGAGGCAGGAGGATCGCTCGAGGTCAGAAGTTCGAGATCAGCCTGAGCAAGAGCGAGACCCCGTCTCTACTAAAAAATAGAAAGAAATGATTTGGACAGCTAAAAATATATATATAGAAAAAATTAGCCGGGCATGGTGGCGTGCCTGTAGTCCCAGCTACCCGGGAGGCTGAGGCAGTAGGATCGCTTAAGCCCAGGAGTTTGAGGTTGCTGTGAGCTAGGCTGATGCCACGGCACTCACTCTAGCCTGGGCAACAGAGTGAGACTCTGTCTCAAAAAAAAAAAAAAAAATTAATGCTGCTTTAAATATCTATAAATGTCATGTGGTACATGTATATAGAAAGAGAGTTCTCTTGGGTGTATACCTGGGAGTGAAATACCCTAATAAAGAATGAGGGTATGCTTTACTGCTATTTTTTCAAAGTGGTTGTGCCAATTTAAAAATCCCAGCAGCAATGTATGAGAGTTTCTGTTATTCTATATCCTCACCAGATTTTTAAATATTAACCATTCCAGTGGGGCATAGTGGTATATCATCATGATTTTAATTTTTATTTCCCTAATGACTAATTAAGTTGGACACCTTTTAATATTCCTACTTGCTATTTGTATGTCTTTTTGCGATGTTTTGTAGTATTTAGAAAAATGTCTTCCTGAAGGTGTCTCTGTCCTAATTCCTGGAACCTAAGAATATGTCAGGTTACATGGCAAAGGGGAATTAAAGGTTGCAGATGGAATAAAGGTTGCTAATCAACTGACCTTAAAACAGAGAGATTATCCTGGATTATCTAGGTGAGCTAGTGTAATCACAAGGGTCCCTAAGCGTGAAGAGGGTATCAAAAGAGAGAACCAGAGATGGCAGCGTGAGAAGGACTCAGCTTGGTATTGCTGGCTTTGAAGATCAAGGAACAGGACCACGAGCCCAGAAATGCAGGTAGCCTTACAGGATAGAAAAGGTAAGGAAGCACATTCTCCCCAGAGCCTCCAGAAGGAAAGCAGTCCTGCTAACACTAATTTTAGCAAGGTGAAATTCATTTCCTACTTCTCAACTACAGAACTGTAAGAAAATAAATTTGTGTTGTTTTCATCCATTAAATGTGTGGTGGTTTGTTACAGCAGCAATAGGAAATTAGAACACATCTTCAAATTTTTTGCCCATATTTTATTGGGACTTTTTGATTTGTAGAGGTTCTTGATATATTATGGATATGAGTGCTTTGTTGGGTTTGTTTACTATTTTGAAACATAGATGCAAACATCTATGTTCTTTTTTCTAGCTTAAGGTATAATCGACAAATATAATTATGTATATTTAAGGTGTACATGATATTAGATATATGTATATACTGTGAAATGATTACCACAATCAAGTTAGTTAACATAGCTACCTTTGTTTTTGTGGTAAGAACATTTAAACTCTACTCTTACAGAAAATTTCAAATTTCAAGTATATAATACAGTATTATTAACTATAGCCTTCATGCTGTACATTAGATTCCTAGAATTCATTCATCTTATAACTGAAAATTGTAACACTTCCCCATCCCCCAGCCCCTGGCAACCACCATTCTATCTATATCTATGAGTTCAACTTTTTAAGATTCACATATAAGTGAGATCATATAGTATTTGTCTTTCTTTGTCTGACTTATTCCACTTAGCATAATGCCTTCCAGGTTCACCAAGTTGTTACAAATGGCAGAAATTCTTTTTTATGGCTGAATAGTATTCTTGTGTGTGTGTGCATGTGTGCGTGTGTGCATGCATCACCCTTTTTTTATCCATTCATCCATCAACAACACTTAGGTTGTTTCCATGTCTTCATTAGAATAATGCTGCAATGAACATGGGAGTACAGATAAGTCTTCAAGGTACTGATTTCGTTTCCTTTGGGTATATAACCACAAGTGAAATTGCTGGATCATATGGTAGTCCTATTTTTAAATTTTTGAGGAACCGCCATACTGTTTTCCATATTGGCTGTACCAATTTACACTCCCACCAATGGTGCACAAGGGTTCCTTTTTTTCCACATCCTCACCAACACATGCTATCTCTTGTCTTTTGCATAGGAGCCATCCTATCAGGTGTGAGCTAATATCTCATTGTGGTTTTGATTTGCATTTCCTGATAATTAGTGATATTGGGTGCCTTTTCATTTATCTGTTGCCATTTGTATGTCTTCTTCTTTTTAGTCAGATTGTTTATATTTTTGCTATTGAGTTATATGAGTTCCTGACATATTTGGAATATGAACCCCCCTACCAGATATATGGTTTGCAAATATTTTCTACCATTCCATAGGTTGTTTTTCATTTCGTTAATTGTTTCCTTTGCTGTGCAGAAGGTTTTTAGTTTGACGTAGTCTTAGAGTTTATTTTCACTTTTGTTGCCAGTGCTTTTGGTATCAAATCCAAAAAAATCACTGCCAAAATCAAGGTCAAAGAACTTTTCCTCTATGTTTTTTCCTGGGAGTCTTACTGTTTCAGATCTTGCATTTGTCTTCATCCATTTCAAGTTAATTTTTGTGAATGTTGTAAGATAGGGGTCCAATTTCAGTCTTTTGCATGCGAATGGTCAGTTTTCCCAACACTATTTATTGAAGAGACTGTCCTTTCCCCATTGTGCTTTCTTGGTACCCTCGTCAAACATTAGTTGGGCGTATGTGTGGATTTATTTGTGGGATCTCGATTCTATTCCATTGGTCTATATGTCTGCTTTTATGCCGGTACAATACTGTTTTGTTTACTGTAGTTTTGTAATATAATTTGAAATCAGCAAGAGTGAAGTCTACAGCTTTGCTCTTCTTTCTCAAGGTTGCTTTGGCTATTTGTGATCTTTTGTGGTCTATGCATCTATGTTCTTAAAAGAGATTTGTGTAATTTTCCTTTCTTGCAATGCCCTTGTCAAGCTTTGGTAATAAGGTTTTGCTGGCCAAATTAAAAATCACCTTGGGTTGTGGTCCCTCTTCTTTCATTCTCTCATAGATGTAAGATTACTGTTCTGTGTTTCTTAAATGTTGGTGGAGTTTGCCAATGAAGCCATATGGGCATAGAGTTTTCTTTCTAAGACTTTTTAAATTAAAGGAGTCAATTTGTTTAATAGATAAGATTATTCAAATTTACCATTTTTTTCTTATGTCAGCTTTGATAAATTGTATTTTTTAAGACAAACTCTTCTAAATTAAAAAACTTATTTGCATAAAGTTGTTCATAATATCTTCCTTTTAAAATGTTTGTAGGAGCTGTAGGGACGACTTCTTTATAATCTTGAACTTGGTAGTTTAGTGTTCGCCTTCTCTCTTTTTTTATCTTGATGAGTTTTGCTAGGAGTTTATCAGCTTAAAAAAATTTTTTTAGAGGATAAATTTTTGGCTTTGTGGATTTTCTCTATTATATATGAATTTTGTTTCATTAATTTATGTTCTTTATTATTTTCTACCTTCTAATTTTTTTCCATTTAACTCACTGGTTTTTTGAACGGGGAAGTTAAATCTTTTAGTATTTTAGCTTTTTATCTCTAATATGTAAGCATTTTAAAACTAAACATATCCCTCTAAGCATTGCTTTTTCTACAGACTACAAATGTTGATATTCTTGTTTCACTTAGTTGACAATATTTCTAATTTCCTTTGTGACTTCTTTCACCCATGGGCCATTCAGAAGTACATTGCTTAAATTCTAAGTATTTGAGAATTTTCCAGTTATCTTTTTGTCATTGATTTCTAGTTAATTTTACTGTTTCAATTCTTTGAAATGTGTTAAGATATGCTTTATAACCAAACATAATTGTTAATTTTGGTAAATGTTAATTTTGCTTTAAAATGATGTGCATTTTGTAGCTATTGTGAGCACTGTTCTATCGATGTCAAATAGATCTAGTTTATTAATAATGTTCAAATCTTTGATGTTGCTATGACATTTCAAGAGACATTAAAAGAGATTTTTTAAGACCTTCTACTATGATCATGGATTTATCTAGTTCTTTTAGTTCTGTCAGTTTTTGTTTAGATTTTTGAGACTATGTTATTATTATATTAAGTAACTACAATTATGTAATTAATTTTTTCTTGGGTATTAAGCCATTTAATATTAAAAATGTCTCCCTTTATCCTTAATAATTCTTCTTATTTTAAAATCTACTTTACCTGATATTAGTCTCACTATGTCAGCTCTCTTTGGCTAGTATTTGTTGCATCATGGTATTTTGAATACCCCCTTCTTCACTTTACGTCTAACATTAATTCTGATTCCAGAAATAATTATATAGAAATGAAATAAATGAAATAGAAAATCTCTTTCTATTATAAAGATTTGAGCCTGCACATTAACTGCTCTCAAATACCAGGAAAACATTGTTGGAGAGTGATCAATACCAGTATATACCCTAGTGAAGTTACTGAACTTGAAGGCTAAAAAAAAAAGTGCATCAAGACAAAACTCAAGTCATGTCCAAAGGGGAAAATATCAAGTTGGTATTAGAGTTTTCCATACACACTCAATGCTAGAAAGTGGTATCTGTTGTATTCTGTGGGAATGTGTCCCCCAATAATTTTCTCATAAATAAATTGTCCTTGAAACATAACAAATTGTGTGCAAGAACTTTAGGAATACAGAACTTATAAAACAAATAAACTAAATTTAATTAGATGACCTAATACAGTTGATCAAGAAATAAGTCACATTAAAAATTTTTGACATAAAGAAAATATAATAAAAATACTAGTGATGAGCATTTAATCCATCTAAATATAGAACTAAAATTTCAAACCTGTCTCTATTAATGGATGCAAATGTTATAAACACAAACAATATACAAATGTAATAATAAAGTGATTAGAATGGGCAGGATGACTAGGTGTACAATTTTATGCCCTGTTATGGCAGGAATCAATAGAGTTCATCTAAAATTAAAATATTTAGTTTAAAATGTATAGTAACTCCAACCTCTCAACATTTTTCATAATTCTTTTAGTTAACTTTAGAGATATTTTAAAAAATTATATTTCTTGTGCTGAAGAAATATCAGAAATTGAACAATTTTGTTTATTTCATTTTTACTTTTTATTCAGTTAATTCAAGTATAATCAGAATTACCACTCTATATATCAGGAAAGAGATGCCTGAAACAGTGGTTTCTGGTTATTAACCATGGCTGTTTGGGGATGGTAGGTTTTTAGAGACTTTTTTTTTTTTTTTTTTTTTTTTTTTACTTTTTCATTGTTCTTTTCCTTATTGCTTGACTTTACTTATAATGAGCATGTATTATTTTTACACAATCTATAAAGTCATTTTTCTTAAAAAAAAGTTAAAGAGAAATAATGATGAGACATTTTTACCTACAAGAATTTTTCTCAACTTTTTTCCAAATTACTTTTAGGAAGAAACTTTATATTTTATCTTAAAAGAAGGCACTGATTGAATTATTCTTTGTCATGGTGAGCCTAATGTGATCAATTTTTATTTGGGTTTCACTAATGAAGAGTGAATCCTTTTTCTCTGCAACTCCTAGGATTCAGTATCATTCAGTCTAACCTTTCATATCCCAGCCTTCCCTTTTTTAAGTCAGGTCTGTCATCTCTTCTTCTTAGATCTAGGAACAGACAGTGTCACCCAAAAGGACACTCTCTGAGGAGCAGGATGGCGGTGGGGTGCTACGGGTTTGAAAGCATGTCAGATTGACAGCCGCTCTGCCATCTACTACAATAGAGAGTCAAAGAATTAAAATGCAGAGTATCCTATTTTATGATGGAAGATGGGGAGGGCAGGAAAAATTGGCTCACAATTATTGAGCACCTGATGTATGCCAGACATAGTCACAGCAAGCCTCTGAGTTAGGTGTTACTAATCCCATTGTGCACATGAGGAAGCAGAGCCTTGGGAGAGGTTCCATGAATTGCCTGTGGTCATGTGGCTAGCTGGGAAAACGAACGCTGAAGCCCGCGCCCTACTTTGTCCTTCTCTCTGTTTCTATCGCTGCTGTAGAAACCTTCCTATAAACTTTTATTTTTCGTTAAATTTACAATTTTGTTTATTGTGTTGAAAAAAAACCTTAACGTTTATTTTTAATAGAGACAGTAAATTTTTGCTTCGAACTGCTTTTATTCTAAGAACCACTACAAAGACAACGGAAGCAGATAATTCCAGCTAGAATCAAAATTTAACGGCAAAACAAGATCCAACCCACAAAGAGTTAATTACTCTAGCACTAATTAAGTGTAGTCTTCTTAAAAGAGGGAGAAAAAAAAAAAGCCTGCTTTATCCTGGCAAGAAGCCTATAAAAAAGGGACGATCTGTCACAGACTCACAGAACACAGTAATTAAGGTCTGAAACGCTTTCCAATCAAAGAACAGGAAGAGTTCACTCAGAGTTAACTGTTTAAACAGCATCCCTAGTGAAATGACATTGCCACTGTATGTTTTTAGATTGAATTGATTTAATTTCTTACTGTTTGCTTCTAAGTAGGAATTAGAGCTTCCATTAGGAATTGCTGATGGTGCCCATTCTGGACTCCCTCAGCTCAGGACAGAAGAGGGAAGGACTAATGTAGTGTGCAAGTTACATACGCCACAGCCAGAGCCTGGTCACCACGGCTACTTTTTTTGCAACAGGCAGGAATAATGAACAATTAATGAACTCACAACCTGTTTACGTGCCTAGTTTTGACACTAATCATTTTTATGCTCTAAGTAAGATGTTATGCTTTTACAGAAGCATTAAAATATACAAGTAAATGAAAATATGTATGTTGTTCCAAAAATATGCTTAAATTTCACGTTTCACTTCCTAGGAGAGACTCACTTAGTCAACACATTCATGCAGTGACACCAGTAACTCACCCATGGTGGTTTAATTTAGTAACAGTTGATTTCCCTTTATAATAAAACAATCACCTGAAGTTCGTTTTGTGTATTGGTTCATTGTTCTTCCTTGCTGTCACGGTTAACCAGTATTTAGGCTTCACCCAGAACACCTACTACACTAAAAAAGCATAGCAAATGAACAAAAGGTTGACATTGTCCCTTTCCTTTTACCACGATGTGAGGACTGCAATTATTCTAAATGCACCAGGAATTTGTTTTTACACATCCAACCTACAGCTATTCATTTTCATATTAAGGGACAGTTTTGGTAAATCATATTTAGGTCTAATGTGGCTCGTGAACAGGAAAATTTTTATTCACGTTTTAAAAGCAATTAACTATTTCAGCTTCCTGATAAAAAATAATAGCTAATATTTGTTGAGAGTTTATTTTTTGTGAGATGCTAAATCCTTTTGAGGGCTGTTCTTTTTAATTGTTTCAACAATCCTATGAGCAAGGTATTGTAATTATCTTAGTTTTATAAAGGAGGAATCTGAGATTAGGTTAAATAACTTGCCTAAAGTCACACGGAGCTTTATGTTAGGGTCTAACATTAATTATGTCCTGGGAGTGGCAGATTAACTAGGAGGATATGTCTCCTGCGTACACTAGCAAAATTCTAGATTACTTAAATCAGTGAAATGAGAAAAGAACATTTTGGATTTTACACTCCTCTTCTATCCTTATAGTTTCTGACTACTGGAATGTTATGTAGAAGCAGAACAAATGGAAAGTGAATCATTCAAGAAACTAGGGGGATATCCTTTTCCTCCATCTCATTCCCTCCTTGTTCTGCTACTCTTCTAAAATTTATTTTAAATTTCATCACTTAACTATGAGCTTACCATATTACTCACTCATGCAATCATTTTTCCATTTGAAAAGGTTTCTTGTATTGGAGAAATTGTGGTATTCAGTGGACCATGAACCACTGTATACTTCCTAGTATGATCCAGAACTCTTTGGAGAAACTCTGGCCTCTGGCACAATATTTTCACAGTCGTAAGAGTTTAGCATCCTATGATCTCAGTGGTATTTAACAATAAATCCTGAACTACATGTTTTGCAAAAGCAGTGAGAAAATGGATGTCAAGTCCATTAATCACAGATGAAAAAAAATTCTCTGGGTTGGAATGTCAACCAGGCATTAGTTGTGCTTTGCACTATAAAATCTATTCAAACGACCTCCTGATTAGGTCAGCTTGTCCTTCTGCCCTGAGATATTTTAAAAACAGAAACTAGCAGTTAGAGCTATAATCCGTATGCTACTTTAGGCTGTGTGTGGTAGATGATTTGGTCATAAGGATAGCCATAAGCAACTTCTGTGCAGCATTTTGCTTATAGCTGTCAGCTTGACCAAATCACATACAAAATCGATTTAAAACTGCATGTTCTATAAAGTAAATATGTCCATTAGGTGAGAAGTGTTTCAGGGAAATTTGAAATAGTCTGAAAACACCCATTTGTAACTGAAGGATTTATTTAAGATTGGTTTTTGGGGAAAGTAAAAGTAAGCAAAACCATGTTTACTCCTTATATTTTAGATAAAAGGAAGCACTACGGAAAAAATCTGAATAGTGCCTATCGAAAGTGATATGGTAAAAAATGTGATGTTGATATTGTGACTCTATTGGAAATAGCATGCTATTAACTGCTAACCGTTTGAAAGTTGTAAATGCCCATTTACAAATTCTTGGGATAAATGCACAGCCGCACAATCAAGTACATTTACAACCTGTTAATCACTAAAGACTTGGGAGGCAGCATCTTGTCCCTGGCAGATGCTATCCACATTCCTCAGCTCTCCTGGTGGCGTTCAGAAACAGAGGCTGCTTCTGCAGAGAAGGAGAATAAAGGCTTGAATTAGAGTGGCTTTGAAATGAAATGCACTTTGAAAATGTGCTTTAGTGCTGCTGTAAAATGATGCTATTGTTGTGTTTGTCATAGTTCTGTTAAAAATGAGGCCATTTATACAGCAATAGAGACACCAAACAGGAGAGAGAATTGGGAGATATTGGAATGTTTGATGATATTCTTTTCCTTCCTGGGCATTGGGAAATTCCACAGTTGTCATTCACATTAGCAGAATGTAGAACATTAGCTGAGCAATGCCAGGATGCCCTCACGGGAGGAACCAAGGCTACTTTGCCCATCATGTTAACCTCTTGAGTGCCACATTGCTAGAGGGTTTAATGTGTATGGAGGGATATGGTGGTGCGGTTATAGGAAAATATTTAGTGGAAATGTGAGTCTATAAAACATGATGGGTAAATTCAGAGGACAAGGATACTGTATCATAATGTCTGGGAATAGCTTCTGTTCCCCAATTCTGGTATCCAGAGAATGTCCTTCGCTCTTCTGGCTTTCTATATGCCAATGTGACTATGAATATTCCAGCAACTGCCCACCACTGCCCACTCTCCCCACCATTCCCAATCCTTTCTTTATCCTCTACTTTCACTGTCGGAAGAAACCTTTGAGAAACAGAGAAATTGAAAAGATCTGCATGTTCACACACCTAACCTATTCTGATCTATGCTTCCAATAAATAATTTAATTTTTTATCTTAAGGCCCATTTTTTTTCAGAAACCTATTTTTTCTTTTAAATTCTTGGGTTACACCCTTTAGGTATGTGTCCTGGAGCTCTAAGTTTAAAGATGAATGTAGTATTTATGAGCTTATCCTTAGAGACCTATGATTTGCTTGTATTTACTAAAAAAATTATTGGGCATCTCCAATGAATCAGAAACTTTGCTTGGAGTACAGAGCAAACAAAATACAGTTTCTATCCTTTGGGATCTTACACTTCAGGGTTACAGTTAGCTCCTTCATTTGCAAAGCAATTTGTACAATTCCTCCTTCCTCTTGCCCCAAATTATCAGAAGAAACTATGTAGAACACTCCACTCTCTAAACCAAGAAGCATAAATAGAAGTATTTAAAAAATAAAATTTTGATTAAGAATTGAGAACAGAAAGTTCTGTCTGTAAAAAAAGAGCTCATGATTAAATAAAACCCTATCCTGTTTGTCTCAGGAAAAAAATCATATTTCAAGAACAGTCAATCTTCTAACCTTGCATATTCTCTCTGCTTCCTTAATATCCACCTGTTCAGTTCATTGATATAGTCACTTGTTCATTAAGTTTTCTTGAATTTTTTTCTGCTGTTTGCCAAATCAAAGACCCCACCACCTAGTGAAGAAGAAAAATACAAAATAAACAGGATATTGTAACAATTAGTTTGTATCAGAGAAGGGTGAAGAAAGTGCTTATAGGAGCAAAGAAGAACAAAAACCAACACAGCTTGGTGACGAAGTGAGAGGGTTCTTTTTGGAGGAGATGACAAGAATTTTCAGAATAAAGAATCAAGGAAAGCGTGCACAAAGCAGAAGGAACAGCATATACAAAGACAGGCTTGAACAGTCTACAGGGTTGAGGAAATGTGGTTATTTGGAGGCTTCTTGGGAGTTGGGCTATGATGAGAGAAATGAGGTTGGGGAGCAGGTAGGGGGATCAGGGAATGCAAAGTGAAGAGTCTTATGAGCCAAGTAAACCAATCTGCTTGGTTCTCTTGGCAGAGGAGTCATGGAAGGTTGTTGAGTGTGGCGTGATCACTGCACCATGATGGAGGATCACTTTACATTGAGCAAAACACTAAAATGAAATAAAAAGAGATATTGCTTTTGTGGTTGTACGGGAAGTGATGGGTGACTAGCTTTGATTCCACAAGGGTAACCTAGAGAAGAGATAGGAGGAGCCTGAACAGGGCAGTGACCGTGAGACTGGAGCAGAGGAAACATGTTGAGAGGTTCATACTGTATTAAATAGGAGGTGTCAACTCATTTGATGGAACATGGTGAGAAAGAGAGAGAAGACGAGAATGAGCATAGATATTTTTGCCCACTTGGCAGATGGTGGCACAAAGCAGAACAAAACCATTAAGTTTTTGTGTTGGGGGCAAGGTAATGAGCTTGGTTTGGGACATGCTAGCTCCAAGGTGTCTGTGGGGAGTCCAGGGAGCCCTGTTACTCCATCCCTGCACACAGTGCCAGGCAGTTGAGAGCTCCCCTGCTTTCTGCCTGCTTCCCTGTCCCCTCAGAAGTCCTGGTCAGAAAGAGGGGATGAGGAGTAGAAGCATCAGCTGTGGAAAGAGAGGAAAAGCTGACCACGGCCTCCTTTTGCTTTTAAATTGTAGCAAGTCTTAGCCAAGAAAGATGAGAAGCTACAACTCTAAATTGAATTTAGAGCATTGAATAGTAGACAATATTGGACATTTAAATTACAAGTATGATGGAGTTTTTCTATGTAAGTAACTTTGGGACTTTTTATTGTTTGAGAATAACAAGAAAAAATAGATGATCTTTGACTTACATTGGTTTGACTTAAGATTTTTTGATTTTGCCACGGTAGGAAGGCGCTACCAAAGCATTCAATAGAAACCCTGCTTCAAGTAGCCACACAACAATTCTGTTTTTCACTTGCAGTAGAGTATTCAATAAAGTACATGAACTAGTCAACACTTGACTATAAAACAGGGTCTGTGTTAGATGATTTTGCCCAACCGTAGGCTAACGTGAGTGTTCTGAGCATGTCTAAGGTAGGCTCGGCTCGGCTACCTAACCCCGGTAGGTCGGGCGTGGTAAATGCATTTTCAACTTATGATATTTTGAACTTAGGATGAATTTATCAGGATGTAACCTTGCCGTAAGTGGAGGAGGGTCTACAGTTGGAGTAGTCTCCAGTGGCAGCAGAACTAGTGCCACAGGGGAAATTTGGTGTGACAATGGGTGACTGAAATAAAGCTGCACTGTGACCACCGTCCCTGAGTCGGGAGTCTGCGTGGGGGACAAGAGAAGGGCGAGACTGAAGCCTGGGTAACACCGACATTTAAAGAGCCAGTAGCAGCAGAAGAGGCATCCTTGGAGGAGAAACTGCTGGGGAATAATACCCTCTACTTTGTTACAGATTTAAACCTCTTAACAATGGTTTTTATTACCAGCTGCCTTTTCAGGTTAGTCAACTGAAACTTAGAGAGGGAAGTATTCTCCCAAGGTCACACAGCTAGCGTGTGGCACAATTGGGATCTGAAGCCTGCTGTGACTGGTCAAAGCCACTATGCTATTCCCTAAGTCTTTAAAAACACTCACAAATTTGAAATACGAGGAATGTATGAATAAAAGACTAAGAATGATATTAGAACCAACAATATGTTGAGCATTTCAAAGATAGAGTTGGCAAGAATCCGATGCTGACTCAGAGTACCACAAATGAAATTGGCATATGATTCAAGATACTGTTAAGTCACGTCTTCTGGGTCAACCCTCATATTAGTACTACATTTATGCTGCTTTCTGTCTGGTGTTTACCACCATGTATGTTGACACTCAACTCAAGGACTGAGGTCAGTTGGAGATCTGGAGAAGCCTTACTGACCTGCTTGTTTCTACAGTGGCCCTGTGTGTGGAGAAGGCCTAAGGAGACTGCGCTCATTGTTTCTGCCCACCCTTCACCCACACCTCTTTTGTGGGCTTTTTAAAGTTGTGACTGGTTGTTGTGAAAAACCCTCATAAGAATAATTTTTCATTTGGGTTTCAGTTATGTACTGACATGAGGATCTTTAAGCAATGCATTCAGTAAAGAAAGTGAACTCATGACCTACATGGGTTACTTCCCTATTTTAAAAACATGCTTTATAAGGAAAGCCCAGCTGATTCAAGAAGTATAAGATTCACTTGTCATTTTAGTTTTCATTAATAATGATTCATAATAGGAACAAGGACATACCAAAAATAAGTGCTGGGGAGGTGGGCTAGGGTGAGCAGTGGGGTGCTTTAGCGAACCTTCAGTGGTGGGGCCCTGTGGAGAAGGGGGCCCTGCCTTGATAGTGATTGGTTTTCTCTTCCTAAAGATTTCCTTCTTCAGTTAAGTTTTAATTTTGGAATTTTTTTTCTGATAAAAAAATCTTGTAGAGCAATGAAAATAAAGTTGTTCCTTTTGAAGGAAGGCTGATTACTGAGATGAGAGAGCCCAGCCACTGCCCAAAACAGCACAGCATTTATACTGTTAAACTGGAAATAGAAGTCTGACGCATCCTGGTTTTCCATTCTCCAGTATTGCATGTTTATTCTTTCTACTCTTACAAACTTGCAAATGCCATTTTATTCTAAAGAATGCCTTATTGATAATAAAATTTTCAAGGAAATTGAAATTTTCTCCCTCCCTTAATCAAATCTCTATCCCCCCGATCTCTTTTTCTGTCTGTCTGTCCCTCTCACGTAAGTGTGCACACACATACACACACCCCGGAATTCACAGTAAAGAGAGGCTGCTTTGCATGGCATTTGCCCTGCACATAGACCTGACCGCCTAAGGAAGACTGTCCTGACCTCAGAGATACTTGTTATTTGATTTCTTAAATTAATTTTTTATTTGTAATCTCAGGTTTTTTTGACCTTGGAGAACCTTCTGAAAGAGCAATTGGAGAGCCGATTTCAGTGTGCAGACAGGCCCATGAAGAATAAGAAATAATAGTGTAGTCTAATAGGCCAAATTTTGGATTTATATTTCAGAGGTCAGAGTGCAAATTCTATTAAGGTTGTATTTATGATAAAATTTCTTTTAAACCACTTTTCTCCATCTTTAGTTTGGAAATCTATAAGATGATCTATGACTCAGAATATTTCCTATATTGGGAACAAAGCTGAGTTGTAAAAACATGTAATGGCCATGGCTAAAAATAAGATTTTGTTACATTAAGCCTCCATTGATTTCAACAGGAAACAAGAATCTAGAGGTGAAGGGACCCATTTGCAATGGAAAAATAGTCCTTTGGAAAAAATGAGGACCTTTATGTCACCAACAGAATTTCTACTAACCTCTTGATGTGACAGGCTGGTTTGGGTTTTGCTCAGTCTCTAGGATTTGGGTGTGGACCGGCTGGGAGAGGATCGGAGGAGGAATGGTAGGGAAAGGAGGAGAAGTGCTCCACGCCTTGGCTGGGACCTGCCTCAGTGCTGGCTCACGCATCTGTGGACTAGGGGGAGGTTGGGTGAGCCCTGTTTTCACCCATCTCCACTCTTACCCCCACAAACACATGCTTCGTTAATTCTATCACTCTGTGATCTTGAGCAAATTACTTAACAGGCCTGGGTCTCAATTTTATGGTTTTCTCAGGGGCTCAGTGAATAATTTCAAAGGCCAGGCAGGTAATAAAATAAATGATGTGAACAGAGCTAGACTGTGAAGTCCTGTAGCAAACCTGATAGCACATGCCCCAGTAAGCCTATTCAATGGCTTCATTTATTCATTTTAAATTTTAGAGGCCAAATCTAACATATCCCTGGGCAAGATCTGGCCACACTTGGACTGGATGCTGTCTAAATGGTTTTTAAGATGGAATTCCGTGGGTTACCTGCAAGCCTGTGATACAGACTGTGTTTTCTTCTATTCGCCCCCATTCCCTAAGACTCAATGGGGACCAGGAGACCTGTCCCATCCTGCTTCACTTAAAATATTTATCTAAGATTTTCTGGGTGGTCAGTGAGATTGAATCCTTTTCTCCCATAGAACCTTCCTTGAGCTAGTAAAGCTATCCATACTGTTTTGTCGGAGCAGATCATGTTGGGAATATGATAAAGCAAAGTGCCCACTGAAATATTCAACTCTAATGAAGTCTTTTTTTTTTTTTT
>CM052444.1:15167008-15186154 GCA_028533085.1 Varecia variegata
AAGTTACCAACATCATTTTTCACAGATATAGAAAAAATAATCTTACGCTTTGTATGGAACCAGAGAAGACCCCGTATAGCAAAAACGATTTTAAGTAATAAAAACAAAATGGGAGGTATTAATTTGCCAGACTTCAAACTATACTACAAGGCTGTGGTTATTAAAACTGCCTGGTATTGGCACAAGTGCAGGGACACAGCTCAAAATTTTTATTCTTTCAGTGTGATGAAAATGTGTTAAAGTAGGTCACAGAGAGTGCATGGATTTAGTGGGCTTCCATGATGTCTGGGTAAACCACGGTGCAATTAATAAAATGGCGAAGTGGCCGATGCGTGGTCAGCTTGCCTGTTGGCTCATGTGTCGGCCTCTAGGTACCCTGGGTCAGACGTACACCTATTGCCACCTCCCCCTCCCATCGCACACCACCTCACTCTTTGTTACTCTTAAGTCAGCTAAAAACCCACCTGCTCACCGATGTTCTCCCTCCTCTTCCTGCTTGCACACGGGGAGGGCTGCACTGCCCCAGCCCAGCATGGGTGAGCAGGAGCTTGTCTGGTCTGGGTGAGAGCATTCAAATTCTGAGGTGTGATTTTCCATGTTCTTCCTTCCTCTGTGTTTTAAAATATAGTGCCTTAATATAAAATGTGAGCTGTACTAAGGCCAAGAGATGAGGAAACAATTGCCACAGAAAGGATGGTTTATTACCCCCTGTTCCCAGGAGGAAGGGGCCTGCATCGGAAGCCCTGGGCTGAGTCCCAGGGCAGAGGGAGAGGAAGGAACTGTGGGCAGTCTCTTTCCTGTGGCTCCTGCAGGAAGGAATGGGGGAAGTAGGGCAGGCAGGCTTGGGGTTGGTTGCTCTGAATGAACTTGGCAGGCTCTAGGACATAGGTGCTGTCCCCAGTTGTCTGGGCCTGGCCCTAGGGTGCTTAGGACAGGTTCACAGTGGCCCAGGATGTGAGGGCCTGATGAAGGAGGTGTTTGGGGGTGCGGACTCGGGATTGGTTGCTTTGTATTTGAAACTGTGCCCAAGAGAGGAGGACTACACCAACATTTTAACTAACTTAAACAATCCCATGTTGGACAACTCTGTATATATTGCCTTTTCCATATTTATAATTATTTTCTTTAGTTAGGGTGAATTACCCATAGTAATTTAAGGCTCTTGATACATATTATCAAAAAGCTTTACAAAAAGTTTGTACCAATTCTTGGCATTCTGTCTTTTTTTAAAAGCCTGTGCTGTATTTTGTAGGTCCCACACTTGTTTCCTAAATGAAGGAGGCAGACAACCTAAGCAAATCAAAATGAAACTCTGCCAGTTTAAATTTTATGCATTTTCATCTTGGAAAAAACTGCCTTGATGTGTGTTTCAATTTGCTTGAAAAGTATGAAAGAATAAAACCTTATACAAAATAAGGCATTAATATTATATAACAGCTGTATTTAAATGAGTGTTTCTTATATTTACAAAGGTGGATGTTCTGGTGAGGGGTTGTAGATGTGTTAACTTTAGTAAAGGACAAACACACACAGCTTTTGCATTGGGACAGACCTTGAGGCTCTGTTTGGTACACGTCACCAGCACAGGGTAGAAGAGTTGAAATGTAAGGTTGGGGGACATGTACCTGGTGCATGGACTTTCAAGAGTGCTTCCCATGTGCTATATCACTTTAATATGTAAAATTTCACGTTACTGTTTCCATTTTATAGATAAAGAAACTTGGAGAAGTTAAATACCTTGCCCAAGGTTGCAACAACAGTCTGATCCCCACACCTGCACTTCCCACGCCTCCCCATCTATGAAAACAGGGAGAACTGCACAGAGAGGTGACATGACTTGCCCCATGCAGAGACAGGTCTAGAACCCAGTACTCCATGGACTTCACATTCCAGGCTTGGACCTCTCAGGGGAAACAGTTAAGCCGTGCTGAATGAGATTTAGCAAAGGCAGTCTTCACAGGTATTTGGGGTCACTAAGTGACATTGATGGTGTTGGATAGTGGCAGTTAGGTCACATGTTCCCTACCCAGTTTGGGAGGTAAAGTCAACCTGATGAAACTTCTGAAAGACCTTCATGATGACGAAGGACTTTGTCAAGTAAAGGGTATCTCAGGGAGGCAACGCTGAGAAGCTGAGCCATTAAAAGTGCAGTCTTGAGTCCGAGAGATCTGAACTCAAACCCCTGCCCTAGCGCATGCTAACCACAGGACCCTGGACAAGTTATCTAAAGTTCTTTGTGTCTCAGTTTTCCCAGCTTAGAAATTAGTATCATAATGGTGTGTAAGGCATGAGGGTTTCAGGAGGATTAAATGTACAGTCAGACAAGTGCTAGATTGTAAAGATGTTTTAACTGTATCCACTCACTTCTTTATCTTCCTAGTGGACTTTGCCTCTATACTAAATTTGTCTGCCACTTCTCTGCTGGTCACTCCCTGCCTGAATACCATGACTCTGTGTTCTGCTCTGCTGACCAAATGGAACATAACTGTTCTGATTCCAAATGCTGTACTTGGAGCAGTGTGTTTTAATAGGAACTTTTAAAGTAGGTCAGTATGGTGGATTTCCAATTTGCCAACCTCCCATGCAGTGAGTAGGGGCCATGGGACAACTTCTGGCATGTGAGCAGTTAGGAGCCAGTTAGGTGCCTCTCTCACCTGTCTCTTTCTTTGTTGAGGAAAAGCCACATGTTCCAGTTGGTGTAGCTACAAGAAAGACAAGGTCTATCCAGGCCACAGTGGACTTTAAGTGAGCAAAAAAAAAAAAAAAAATCTTCACTATGTCAAGTCACTGAGAATTTGAGGTTTATTTGCTACTAAACAAAGATCAGGCAAGTTGTTCTTAAAGTGTGGCCCAGGAACCCATAGGTGTTCCTGAGACACGTTTGTGTGGTTTGCCAGGTGAAAACCATTTTCATAATAGTGTGACTCACATTCTCTCATGATCCCATGGCAGAGTTTTCCAGATGTTCTATAATGTGTGATAATGTCATTGCTTTTACAGCTAATAGAATGTGTCCTTGTGTATTCTTGTGTTAAAAAAACTTGTTTTGATTTCTAATATGGTAAATATTGATGTATGTAACACATATAAACAAACTCTGAGAGTCCTCAAAAAGTTTTAAGAATGTAAAAAGATCTTGAGACCAAAATATTTGAGAACCACTGGATTAGTCTACCTTGCCTAATACAGAAATTATATGGGAAATTTAGAGTGGGATGTGGTGATCCCAACCTCTTTTACTTCAAAATTAATTTTTAAAGCTTTCTTTTTGAGAGAGGCACAGAATGAAAAAGGAATGCATTTTTAATTCAATAAATTTTCTTTTTTGGCAGGTGGTACCGAAAGAGATTAGGTGGAATTGATGGAATTGATGGAGATTGATGGAATAGACGGAACATAGATGCAGAATTTGAAAGCCTGGATCACAGAAAACTTAATGATACACAGCAGAAGGAATTGTATTGCAGGCACATTTTATTGCTGAGTATGTTAGTCAAATGTGGGTTGATAATTTCTACCCATAACATTAGCAAGAATTTTAGTGAAGAAACTATGAGAAAGCAGATAAGTGTAGGAGACTGGCTGTGCTCTGTTTTTTCTAATTAATATTAAAGTAAAGCGATTAAAATTTTAAAATGCCTGTTTTCTTCTGTATCTTTTATATATTATTAATAGTTATTATTAATCCATCTAACCTATAAAAAAGAATTTCAGTTATAACCTCTATTTTATGGATGAAACTGACATTTACTATCAGAATTCTAACTTAACTTTTTTTTTTACTACAATATTCTTCCTTTTTTCATAATTCCAAACTGAACCGAGATGAAATTTTCATGGAGTGGGGTCATGGTCATGGGAAATTTTATGGCATTCTGTTTCTCAATGGTTGCCCCTGAAATGCAATTTCTGCCTCAATATTCCTTAGTGAAAGGTTTGGACAGAGATTTGTTCACTACTCTTTCTTCATATTCAATTCAAACATCTTCAGTGGTTTCTAATTGCCTGCAACTATTTAAGGCTCTTCTTCATTCTTTCAGTCACCAGGTATTTATTGAGCTCCTATAACCTCGGAGATACCATCCTGTGCTGGGGATACAGCAGTGAACAAAATCCACAAGCATCCCTGCCCTCCTGGAGCGTATGTCACAGAGGGAGCTGAGAGTAAACAAGATAAATATGTAAAATACATATATTAAACAGTGATGAGAGCTAAGGAAAAAAATAAATCAAAGAAGGGGACCTGTGGGAGTCAGGGGCGGGTGCCATTCTAGATGAGTAGGCCTCCATGGGAAGGTGACAGAAGAGAAGAGGCATAGGAAGGTGCAGGAGCTGGGTGGATCTTCAGAGGGAAAGGCTCCGAGAAAGAGTGGATGAAAAGCACAAAGGCCTGGCGCTGGGAGCTGCAGGGAAAACAAGGAGGACACCTGAAGCTAAACCAATGGAACCTTGTATGGCCAGAGTAGGGATCTGGGGCTTTGCTACTAGCAAGATGGGTGCTCCTCTACTGTTTTGAGTTGAAAAAACCCAAGATCTGACTCACATTTTCACAGAATCACTGTGGCTTCTGTATTGGGCATCCTGTGTGCAGGAGGGCAGGGGAGTGGCAGGGACACCCGGTAGGCAGAGATTGAAGACACCCAGCTGAGAGGTGATAGGGCTCCGTCCAGAGTGCTGGTAGCCAAGGAAATGAGCAGTGGTCAAATTTGGGTTGTATTTTGAAAGTACAGTCCATAGAATTTTCTAATAGTTGTTGGTGGGAGTGAGAGAAAGAGAGGAGTCAAGGATGATGCCAAGGTTTTTGGTCTTAGCATGTGGAAGGAAATCAACTTGTATGGGGAAAAGTGGAGAAGAAGTAGGCTTGGCAGAGAATGCCAGAAACTCAGCTTTAGTACTTGCTATAGACTGAATGTTTCTGTCCCCCCCAAATTCCTATGTTGAAATCTGGACCCCCCAATGGGATGGTAGTAGGAGAAGGGGTCTTTGGGAGGTGATTAGGTCATGAGAGTAGAGCCTCATGAATGGGATTAGTGCCCTTCTAAAAGGGGCCTTGGAGAGACCCTCGGCCCCCTCCACCATGTGAGGACACAGCAAGAGGCACCGTCCACAAGGAAGTGGGCCCTCACCAGACACCGAATGTACTGGTGCCTTGATATTGGACTTCTCAGCCCCCAGAAATGTGAGAAACAAAATTCTGTTTTTTGTCAGCCACCTAGTCTATGGTCCTCTGTTATAGAATCCCAAACAGCCTAAGATAAAACTCCTAATTTTGTGATTCTTATCAGGCTCTAAGCGTAAATGGTATGCAGGCAACTGGATATACAAGTCTGGAATTCAGGGTATGCATTGTAAACATAAATTTGGAGTCATCATAATAAAGATGGTATTTAAAGCCATGAGAGTGGATAAGATCATAAAAGATTGTGAATAGAAAATGGAAATAACTCAAGGATTGTGTTGCATTATTTGCATTTGAAAGAGGGTGAGCTAGAGAAAAGAAAAGAGTCTAAGAAGGAGCAGACAGTAAGGTAAGAGTTTAAGTATGTTTCTCATAATCTTACCACCCATCTACTACTCCACAGGTTCCATGTGATCCAGCCACATGGTTCAAATTGGTCACAGCTTCTCTTGTCTCCATAGCCTCGCTGACATAATGTCCTATGTGTGGCATGATGCCAACCAGATCCTTTCTGACATGACTTTGTCCTGGCCCATCTTCAAGGACCATTTTCAATGCCTTTCTTATATCCCCAAATTTCTCCCTTTTCCTTGTACCTGTTACTGCATTTTAAAAAAATTATTTTTATTGATACACATTATATGTACATGTTTTTGAGGTACATGTCATAATTTGATATATTCATATAATTAAGTCAAGGTAATTAGAATACCCATCATCTTAAATATTTATCTCTTACATATAGTAGGAACATTCAAATTACTCTTTTCTAGCTATTTTGAAATGGATGATCGATTAATGGTGACTATAGTTAATATTAATTGATTGTACATTGCATCACAGCATTTTAAAAATAACTCATGAATACCAATTTCACATACCTTTGTGTACCTATTTGTTAGTTCTCTAAACTGTAAGTGTTTTGTGGGTTAGAGCCATGCCACCTTGCAGAATGCCTTGCCTACTTGTTAAGCAAAATTGCATTTTGTTGAGCAGTCACTGGGCCAATGTGGACAGGAAGAAGATGTGAAGAAGCACTGGATATCTTATACTAAATAATAACTTCATTTGGACCAAAAAATTCTGTGTTGCTGTGGGAACAAAGAGATTTGTCATTACATTCCTGTAATAATAGACACTATAAGCAGTTGAATCACTACCTGCTATAGTGATTTACTACAGAATGAAATAATAAGTGAATAAACACATGACTTGCCATCCAAAATTCAGTTTGCAGGTATGCATTTGCCTCGTTTGCCCTCTAGTTTGGTGGCAAATCTCTCTTCTTCTTACTGTGCTGCCCAGGGCTACTTTACGTATTTACTTTACCTGCGGTAGTACCCCTGGGTTTCCCAGCTCCATTTATTTATTATTTGCAGTCCACCGTTCATGGGCTTGCAGCATGAGTGAGTGATACCTTGGAGTTGTGCAATGCAACAGGCCATCTGTTTGGCTTCTGAAGGCATTTGAGTGCATAACCTTTGTTTAAGTAAGTAAATAATACAAAATTATTTTAATTTTTTATGAAGTCCTCCCATTGCCTGGTAAATAATATATATTAAATGTTAACCAGGTTAGGAAAACCACTAGAAATGAGGAATAGGAAGATTCTGACCAGATGTATGCAGGCCCAAAGCAAATAAATAAAAAAGGGCCAACTACTATAAAACTTCAAGAAAAGCTTATTCAGGAATAAAAGTTTTTATTTTTGATCTTCATTATTGACTTGCTTGATTTCGTTGTTTCCACTTTAGGTTCTTTCTTGCCCTGGAGACTGAATGATTTTATGTCTGGTGGTTCATAAGTCACAAGATATCTGGAATTAGGTGGTAAGTATTTTTCTTTTGTTAGTGTGAGCCTATAAAACCTCAGCAGTTTGTATTTTAAGGCAATCAAAACTAAATGGAGTCTTGCATAATTTGCTCCCTCTTCCTAATGTTTCCATAAAAACAAAATACTATAGACAACCCCTGAAAATGTGAGACCTTTTTCCCTCTGAATGTAAATGGAATGAAAATTAGGTTGATAACAATCTCCTTACACACACACACACACATAAGTTAATATATATATATTTAAACATAGGAAAAATACTACCTTTGGCTTTGCTCACATACTATAAAATTATAAGAAATTTGGGGAATATTTGGAGTAATTACTCTTTTTAAAGATGAAACGCCAACAGAAAAATTTTTGAATAACTTGAGCTTTTATGGGACCAAACTAATGACAGATCATTACTATTGTGTAAACTCCCTTCAAAATATCTCTGAAAATGAAAGGGATGGGAGATAAGACCAGTGAAGCCTCAGAACTTTTTATTAAATCACCCATCTTTTCATTTCTCTGTCTTAAGAATAGTCAGCCCTTTTGCTGCTAGCACAAAATGACCCATGCAATGTGTGCAATGGCTTTTCTTATCCTTTTATTATAAAAAATATCTCTTCTACCTTTTCACCTTCTGGGGGGCTTTTGGCCCTAGAACTTCTAGAAAACTTGAGAAAAATACCTGAGGGAACAATGGAGGCTGACTTGGCAGATCTGGCCATGGCTTGGGTGATAGGCTCTGACACTGAGTTAAGGAATATTATTTTGATGGGAGATATTATTTTTAGAGCCAGACATGGTGCCTTAGAAGAGATGGAAACAGACAGTGTCTTTCTCCCAACGTGCCGGCACTTTGATTTGGCCAGGACAGCATTCATGGGAATGGGGCCTCGAGAATGTCACTGGCGGGACACAATCAGCCTAATGAGGCTCCCGGCAGCAGCGGGGCTTTCAGAAGCTGGTTGAAGATGAAGATAGAGGGTACTTAGGGTGGGAGATTATTCTAAACATAGGGAGGCAGCCCAAAATAAGGCATAGAGAGCTGGGGAACCGAACAGAAGTTGCTCTAGGGAAATAAAAAAGACTGAGAAGAAGGTCAGGTGTGACTACATATGAAAGAAAATAAGAACAAAGGTAAAAGTGAGAAAGGATTTAAAGAGACTGACAGCTGGAGGGGAAGACCTGATGGGATGAAATGACTTAGGAAAATAAATGGCAGATCCTGATAGAACTACTACTGCTTGATGCATTATGTCTATGTTTTCCAGAGTGTAGTGTTAGGCAGAGAAGGGATAATATAAATTAGGTTAACATGCATGTTCTTAGTTAGATAGTACACAAAACAAGAACTCAGAAGTCTTTAGCTACAAATGAAGTGACTGGTCAGGGGAACATTAGGATTGTCTTCTAAGGTACAAATTCTATATTATGAAGATTGAGAGGAGGATCCTTGTAGAAATGACCAGATTCACTAGAATAAACCCAGTTCATTTATGGGTTAAATATCTGAAACATACACTGGTGAGAAAAAGGTTATTTATGAACTTGTCAAAGTAAAAACATTATTGAAACAGTGATGAGGATTTTCTCATTTATATTGTGGAGAGTCATTGTTATTAATACCTTGGAAAGGTCGGGAAGAGGCTAAATGTGGAGCAAAGTAGGAGACAGGTATGATTTTAGGTATAATAGGTACATGTATGTATGATTTACTAGTAGGAGAGAAATTGATAAAATTTGATCATCTGTCGATAACAGAAATAATGCAAACAGGACTTAATTGGCTTAATTTAAAGCATTCAAATGGGCACAGAATAATTATGGAACATTTTCTAGAATGAATGAATTTACCATAATTTCATACATTAACCAGAAGAATTTAAAATTAACTAATTGTGACCTTATAAGGCCTGAAAATCACATTATTCCATTTGCTTATTATAATGGATAGAAATAACCCTTGTCTAAATAGAGGATGGCGCTAGAAGATATGAGGCCGGTGGAGCCAATAGGCTTCCTTTTAATTGCGTAATACTCGTTTAAGTACATTAGACTATCTGTATTTGCAATATGTTGAAAAAACTCCATGTTATATTTGCAAACTTCTTGACATTAGATAGTGTTTTTCCTTCCCCCTTCATTTTAGGAATATTTCTTCATTTTAGGAATATTTCTAACAAAATTTCAGATTAAAAAAGTATAATTTAATACTATTTTTTTTTTTTTTTGAGACAGAGTCTTACTCTGTTGCTCTGGGTAGAGAGAGTGCAGTGGCATCAGCCTAGCTCACAGCAACCTCAAACTCCTGGGATCAAGCGATCCTCCTGCCTCAACCTCCTGAGTAGCTGGGACAACAGGCATGCGCTACTGCACCCGACTAATTTTTTCTATTCTTTTGGTAGAGACAGGGTCTTGCTCTTGCTCAGGCTGGTCTCTAACTCCTGACCTCAAGTGATCCTCCTACCTGGGCCTCCCTGAGTGCTAGGATTAAAGGTGTGAGCCACCACACCTGGCCTTAATATTAAATTTTAGTGATACTTTCATAGTTAAGCTGATGAAATGTTTAATATTTGGATGCTATTCACATTAAGATATGCAAGAGAATATACTCTTTTTATACTTTGGAATAATACAATGGAAGAGTTTAGTGACTATACTCTATAAAACATGAAATTTTTAACATTATTAACTTTTGGATGAATAAACATTTATTATAACAAATTAATGTAAGTAATTATTGGTCTCTCTTCTAAGTAGGTTTTAGTCATTAAATTGTTACTGCTGCTCTGAAGAAACTGGAGGCTCAAATGACGTTCACTGGAGCTGCTATGGAAGGGTGAAACATTTTTATTCTCCTCAGTGTCCTCAGGGCAACTCCAGCCATGTCCTGAGCTCACAAGTCCCATTTTCCTTAATCCAGACTGTATGTTACTAACCTTATTGGGCCCCTGCTATCCCAAGCTGGAAGCTAATCCATCCAACTCTTCTTGTAACTATCGATGGTACCATCTCAGCTGGCATAAAAGGTTGGGTCAGCTTTAATCTTTGAAAAACTTCAGAGAAGAAAGGCAAAGAGAGATGAGAAAGAATGGAGAGGACAGTGATTAGCAGAGAAGTTCCAGCTCTGCTAATTCCAGCTCTTCCCACCCGGTGTAAAGTAGCTCCACATGGCCCTGTCCTTTTGCTCAGCTTTCCTTCTGTTCATTGCACTTGCCACCACCTGATATTGTTCTATATGTGTCTGTCTCTTCATTTAGTGTCGTCTCCTCCTCCACTAGAAAGTACAGAACTTCTCCTTGTTCAGTGCTCTATATGTAGCGGCTAAAGCAGTGCTGGCACTTAGAAGGTTTTCTGAATAAATGTAGAAGTGAGTGATTTGAACATCTGACGTCAGATCTTAGAGTGAAATGACCTCCAAGCTCTTAGTTCACAGTCTTAAATATCTTGTTGGGGAGAGGATTAAAACTTTGTTTCAATATCCCTTTTTTCTGCCTAGTAAAGTATCTCATAGTATTATATGCTATTAAATAATAGATGCTCAAATATATTAATGTGTTTGAATGAATTTATTGAAGATAAAAAATGAAAGGAACAATAAAAGGTGACCAAAAGGGAAACAGAAGGAAAAGAAAATAATTATTTGTGTGAGGCTGGAGGAACCGTGGCTGGGGGAGAAGCTGACGGGCAGGGACTGTGATGCGTTTCCACCTCCAGGAAAGTCTGGGCTGAGACTACCCCCAGGCACAAGTACCTGCCACCCCTTCAAATCAGAGCTCTTTAAATCTGTGTTTCTTGTCCACTTGGAAGCCAGGCCGGGGATTCTGTGGGTGAAGGACTGAGAAGAAGGTGTGAAGTTGGGGTGCAGCCTCCAGAATCCTCCACCACAGCTCTGGCCCCGACTTGCCTCCCACAAATCATGGGCTCTGAGGACCCTCCCACCTTCTAAGGCAGCTTGCCATGGATACCGCGTGGTTACCTGAGCAGGTCTTTTGGTCTTCTCACCTCCTCCCCTTGCTTCCCTACTTCTCATTCCAAGTAGCTTATCGAAACTTCCGCCAACCCTCAACCGTGCTCTCTCTGTCTCGTTATCTTCCCAGTGATGGGGGGCCCACTGCCAATTGGGTCACCAAGCAGCTGTCTGGCTTCTGTTCATCTCCACTCTTTAACATAGGAATACCTTTAGTTAAGAGACACGTGGAAAATGAGTTAACTGCAAATATTTAGGGGTAAGTTTCAGGAGCATTAGTAAAGAATATTATTAGGTGTGGATATGTGCTAGGTAATATGTCCTAGGTTGACACAGAAGGAACCTAGCCATGTAGCAGTCATGACACTTGACATGGGAGCTGCTATCACCATGCCATACATGAGGCAGCTGAGGTTTAGAAAGGGTAGAGAACTTTCTCAAAGTTATGGTGCTGGTACTTGAAAGAATCCAGATTTAACTGAGGTCCATGGTCTCGTCACCACGCAGGTTGCCTCAGTGTGAATTTACTCCCAGTGGTAGAAAGAGTCGATATGGATGAAGGTAAAAAAGTAAGCATATGGTTGAGGAATCAGTACAGCTGGTGCTCGTAGTTACACAATGGGGTAAAGAATTGCATGACCAGGATGCACCCCTTTCTTGTTTGTCCAGTAGTTTCCATATCACACCCTAGAATCATTTCTACAGCATTCTCAAATATCAAGTGCCCGTGATGAGTCAGGCACAATCAATATCTGACGTGGAGCTACAGTGGTGAAGAAAACAGAGCTGTTGACTTTATGCAGCCCATAACCTCAGCCCTGCCACCCTTTGGTAGAATCAAGCTCTTGCCTTTATGTGGTCTACACATAGCTTTACCCTAACAGGCTCTTGGCCACCTTCTCTACTTCTCCATCTGACTTGCTTTTCTCCCATTTTCCCTCCTACATCTGGCTGGCTCCTGCCCCTCACCAAGGCAGCGCGCTCGCCTGTGGTACCGTGGGGAGCTCTAGGCAGGGCCACAGAAGGGGTTCGTGGGTCTTAAGGGCTGCTGCCTTCATGGGCCCTTCCTGCATAAAAAAAGTATCAAGATGGATATATTAGTATTACATATTAAAACACTTTGTTTGATCTGAAAGTTTTTTTTCTTCTGCTTTTAAAATAAATTAAAACATTTTTATGGACCCGAAAAGTATTGTGGACCTTAGGTCCTACATCTGTTGTGCCTAATAGATACATTGGTTGTGGCTCTAGTCACCATTTGGCAAAAAGTGACTACAGCATCACCAGAAAGTCAGACAAAATTAGGCAAGAAATATCCTCCTTGGTTTATTGTGATCTATCTGTTTGTGACTTTTGGGAGTTTAAGACTTCTGCCCTTTTGCTTTGACTGCTATAATCATCACTCAGTTGTCACTTGGTAACTGCCTAATTACATTATTTGGCAATAAGAGAAGTTTTTAAAGTGACAAACTCTTCCAAACAGCTGTGATTGGATTTGTTTTTGGTACTTTATTTAATTTACAATTGCATTTGTAAAATCATAATTAGTCTAATTTATTTAATGACCCCCATTGCAGGCAGTAGAATATTTTCTGAGGGTGTTTTTAATTACACATGAATCAACATCATAATTTCAGAAGGGTTTGAGTGAAGTGGGCATTCACATAATTCCCACCATTGGTTTTCAGCTAAGGATTCAGTAATTTTCCCCCCATAGTAAAAAGGTTCTTAATAAATACAAAATGTTTTTCTGAAAGGTTAAATTTATCTAGCAATTCAGCGATCTACCTTTCTCTTCTAAAGTTTTAGAATCTAGTTCCTGACCTTTTCTATTCTGTGCCCAGGATAAATACATTTCTTTGGATAAAGTTAATGATGTTATAACTGATCCTGAACAAAAGGTTAAGTTCTTATAAGGACCACAATTGAATTTTTGGTTAATTTGCTAAAAGTTTTTCATCTATGTTTTTGTTTTTCCTCTAAATTCAAGAGTGTCTCTTAGTTAGCCTTACCCTACGGGGAAATTATGTTGTTTTTCACTCTTTTAGGGAGATGATGGTGGTGACATTCAGAAGAATCTGAGTAGGGAAGAGTAAAGCTTCATTTTTTTTTTCTACTTTGCTAACAACTCAGTGTTCTGAAAAGTCTGGATTGTGCTTTGAAAAGTTTGTGTGCTTAGTGCAATGTTGTCCAATTGGCCAATCCACTAGGTCTTGGGAAATGTCCTAGGCGCTTGGCAGGAAGAAGTTCTCAAGAGAGCCTGAATGCTGCCAATTTCCAATTGGCCAAGACATATTACAAGGACAACCCTCTCTCCGAGCAACCTGGCATTTCCACTCCAATTGGAATCTGCAACATGAAGATGCACAGGGGAGGAAGATTAGACAAACCTTTTCAGATTTCTGGTCCAGGTGAATCTTTCATTTATCTGGTCTGCTTTACTCTGCCTTTGATCACTGCCCATTTTCAATATGAGGAAGCAGTCATCAACAGCCAAGGTGAAGGCAGGGTGACTGAACGGATCTGTTTTTATACATACGCACAAGGCATTGAACCTGCCTGAACAGTTCAAACTGTTGCTAATAAAATGTTAGATCTGCTGTGTGAGGCAACCTGCCTGTCACATTGGCCCTTGCTCAAGTGGCTCCCACCCCTGATACATGTTTGGGAAATGGTGACAGCTGTGTTCTTTGCCTGGCTGCTTCCATTTATGAAAACATGGGGGGAGATGGCAGTCACCCCCAGAGGTCTCTTTACTGTGAATCTTCTTTTCCAGCCACAGCCAAGAGTAAACACTCCCAACAGAGTTGAATAACAGTCATTCAGGGCCTACCTCAGATAGGTTTAATTTGCTTTTTACATAAAAGATCTCAGGAAATTAAAAAAAGAAGGTATTTGCCTAGTTGGAATTTCTATACAATATTTTTGTTGTTATTAAAACAACACTTATTTTATGTGATTTTAACATAGCCACTTGTGATAGTTTAAGTAAGCGAGACAAAAATATTAAATATCCAATTACACCAAGAAAAATTTGCCACCTAAAGTTTATCTTCTGAGTATGGCTGGGGAGGGATTAGAAGGCTTGGACCCCACATATGCCCCCTTGGCCAATCTGACCTCTTTCCAGCCTTTAGGCATTGTTAGTGGTGTCATCTCTGAAAATAAAGCTTTGTAGCAGATTAGGTAAGAGGGTTCCTTTAGTGTGGGTTAATTTATCCTGGTCTCTGGAATGCTGGTTTCCTTTACCCCCATGCTCCTCAGTACCCATCATTCAAAGCACTTCCAGGATTTTGCTTATGCCCTGTGGCTCTTATCAGAACGGTCCCTGTCCTGTCTTGTGCAGACAGCACAGAAGGGGACCTGAGAAGACTCAGGAGCAAGCCCCACCACATCCCCAAGTTCTCACCTTTGCCCATGTTCCTATAGCCTGGAAGCCATGCTTTGAAAACATCACCTGCCTGGCGTTTTCAGTTTCTTTTACAATCTTATTATTGTAAATCCCTAGGCCACTACAGAAATTTGAGTCTAACACGGTCTAAGCAGGTGAAGTCTGTATCAGATGACTGGAGATAGAAATGGAGATTTTGCGTATTGCCCCTAGCAGGTCCCATTACTCTGTTACCAGCCATGCAACTCTACCTTTTTAGTGTGGAATGCTTTGGGCGAAGATCTTCTCACATGTCATGAATAATGAATGAATAAGTGAAAGAAGAATCCCAAGGGACTCATACCCATCCACTTCCATGCTTTTGATGAGTACCAGGAGACTTTCCCAGATTGTCCCACAGTTGTCCATTCTAGCGTTTTATTGCACAAACTATCCATTTCCATCAGTATCTATTTTTGCACCCCTCCTGGGTGCCAGGCATTGTGTTACAAAGTGAACTGACAGGCCAATAATTCAGTGGCTTGGATAACAGCAATCAGCTTGGAGAGATGGGGAGTAGCAATTCCAACAGCAGGTGGAAAGTGCTTTGCTAGAGACGTCACAGACTGGTGGGAATACAGAAAGAGCACCTGGCCTGAATAAAGGGTTAGAAGAGATATGTCCCTATAAATTGAAAAATTGGCATAGTAAAGAAAGAGGCAGTAGAAGGAAGAGAGAGAGATTGGTATTTTTGAAGGCACAGAGACTTGAAGCATGAAGAATTAAAAGTAAATTAACAAGTTCTTCATTATATCCAAATCAAATATCTGCTGTTTTTCTATAACCCATTTCCTTTTGTTGGGTAATCTTTGGAGATGAAGACAAGTTGACCAGCTTTCTTACATGACACCTTCATATTATTGTGATCAGCTCTGGGCTCCATACTTTAAGAGGGAGATGGGAATAATGACTTTTTTTTAGAAGAAAGAAAACAATTTGTGAGAGAAATTAAAATTAGGTCCTAAAGTGAATGCCTGAAGGAGTTGGTGTCGTTTGGCTTGGAGAAATGACAACTCAAGGAGCTTCAAATCTTTGAAGGATTATTGTTCAGAAGATGGATGAGTCCAAGGTTGACAATTCCTCATGGTGCCACCATGTTTCCTAGTAGACATCAGTATTCACTGAGGCCTTTGTTCCCTTAGAGCACCAGGTGCAGCCTCAGCATGGTGCTCTCAGCAGTTAATTCTATACAGTACTTCAGATTAGAGTTCTTTACCATTCTTAGATTGGACAGCCCCTGTGTGCTCCTGGGGCTACAGTGGAGACCAATGGGTAAAAGATAGAGGGATTCAGCCTTAAAAACTGTCAGAGTTGATCAATGATGGAATAGGTTGTTCCAAGAGGTAGTGAGTTTTCTAACATCAAAGGTTTTCAAAGACATACATTGAAAAAGACTTAACATATCAAATTTTATGATCACTCCACTCTCCCATCCCAGCCTTGTGGTGAGAAGGGCCAGAGAGATGTTGTCTCTGAGAAGCAGGGAGGTCAGAAATACCCCAGGTCTAGGAATGACAGTGGTCTTCTTTGGTCACAATGGCAGCACTCCGGTTGAGCTCCGGGGTGGAAGATGCACCAAGAAAGGCTGGACTCGAAGCAGAGGGTTTCTATCTTGCCATAGTGTTTCATGCGGCTCAGAAAGAAAGGGCACCACTTTTGCAGGGACTACTGGTGGCTTGAAATATTGGGATGTTGGGGGCAACTGAGATAGGCAGGAGAGTAGTGACTTCCACTCCTTAAACCTCCTGAACTCTAAAGTGATCCTAGGAGAGAAAAGCCAATTCAGTAATGGTGACAAGAATTTTCTGCCAGCCCCATAGGGATGAGGCTTAAAGTCAGATTTTATTTTACTTAGATTAAAAAAATATATATTTCTTCCACATGTACTTGTTTTTGGGGGCTGAGGTTTGGACCTGCTACAACATGACTAATAATCTTTGGCTAGCAGGTCATTGAGGATATTCAAATATTGAAACCAGGCTGGACTAGTTAAACTGTAAAGTCATTCTCAATTCTGAGATGGTATAATTTTTTTGATTCCTGGAATCATCATCAAAAGTTTTCTTTACTCTTACTTAAGCAGAACAACTCTAATTCCTTTCATTCTATCTCATATGATAGGCAAGACATCTTCATCCACCTTTTTTGCACATGATTGTAAGGTTTTACAGTAATTCCAAATTCTTTTAAATGTGTGGTTCTTCAAATCTGATAAAGCTAAGCGTGGCCTCAATTTCTGCATCTGTGAAATGCAGCAATTAGTAACACTTGTACAGGAACAGATTCACTGTGACATGAATGAAGTTTCATCTTTGGGCTCTTCTTACCTTCTCTGGGCCCCTTCGAAGGCCCTAGGAGCAGGGCTGCTAGGTTTAGCAAATAAAAATATGCAGGATACCCAGTTAAAGTTGAATATCAGATAATAAAAAATTCTGTTTTTAGTATAAGTATGTCCCAAGTTTTGCATGAGACATAATTATACTAAAAATTATTCATTGTTTATCTGAAATTGAATTTAACTGGAATTCCTGATTTTTATCTACTTAGGAGGTGCCCTAGCAATATAGTGCATGAGTAATTTTGCACTAAATCCTTATCAAAGAGGGAGCTTAGATTGGATAAACTCTATGCCCCACAAAACCTGGATTCTCTTCTGTACAGTTCACAGTTTGTTATCATGATTAACTTAAAGCACCTACATTGCCATTATTAAAACTATTATGGTTATTGCTGTTATTTTATTAGAAATGTGCCTTGCTAGAGAAGGGCCACACCATTTTATGGCCTTGGCTGACATATTTAGCTTATGATGAGCCAAGACCAGCAGCTCTTATTTTTCCTCACTCATGTTTAATTACTTTTTCCTGTGTTGGAAATTCCATTTGCATCAGGCCATCTCTATTCACAACATTTTAATTAACCTGTAGCATGTTCCTAGCCATATTTCTCACCTGCTTCTTCCGTCAGTAGATAAAGAGAGTGCATGTAACCTAGAGTCAGAAACAGGATTCTCTCACTCATGCAGCAGCCTATGAAAATTTTATTGGGTCACTCGCAAGAAAGGAAGTGGAAAGGAAAAGAATCTTCTTCCAAGGCCAATTGTCTGTTTTCTTTCATAGCTCAGTGCTTATTTTCATGATTTTTGAGTAGTCAAAGAAGTCTTTCTCCTTTCCCCTGTATTTTGACACACTAGTCATTTATGAGACCTACATCAGTTCACTTCATCCTTGGCAGTAGCTCCCTGGATGTCCATTCCTGACAGCAAAAGTCTCTTTGGATGCTTGCCACAGGGCCCAGTTTGTCACTCAGGTATCAATACAACAGAACTCCATTTTAGCCAAGCTAGTGTTTACCTAGATCATCCCCGCTCTCCTGAAACACCTTAAGTTCCCATCAAACCTGATGAATCCAATGAATACTTGCTAGGATGCTGCCAACCTGGGAGGAGGGGTTGGGCCTGTTGCACAGCATCTGGGTTATAAAGGGCCTTCACTGTGCTTGATAAAAGAATATGTTTTCTTATCAGTTTCTTAAGGTTGCTTTGGCAAGCAACCAGGGAGTAGGCTTGTAATATTTCTTACATACTATGCCTGAAATCGCTAATGCAAAATCAATTATCTCACCATCATTTTAAACACGGTGTGAGAAGTACAAGAGTTATACTAATGGTTCAGAGAATACAATTTGCCCCCGTGGAAGCTATGCTGCTTTATCACTGATAGTTCTCACCCTGTGCTTAACCTTGAACGATTTCCTTTCCCAACCCGTGTCCCAGTGCCATGGTGTCACTTGGTACTTTTGTTTCTGTACGTCAGGTCTACTCTAGTTGAATACTTCAGGGCCAATAAAATCACTTGTTTGCCAGTACACTCTCAGCTGCACTTATCTCTACACTGGCCAGCCAGCATTTTGCTCATCATCCAAGCCGGCACAAAGTAAGCTGTAGAGAAAGCCGAGGCATGGTCCTCATTGCAAGATGCAAGGACCGTTTCCCACGGCCGCATATTTTTCCAGGATCAAATCAGGCTGCTACTTCAGAACAGCCTAGGACAATGTCACAGTGTGAGGATCTACCCTGGATAAGTACTGAGAATTAAAATCTAGTCTCAATTTTTTCAAAGGGAGGCAGAGAACTAAGATTGCTGGTCTTTAGAGCTTTTACTAATGGTATTACAGTAGCTGACATATTTTGAGGGCTTTCTATGTGCCAGGCTCTGTGATACGGGATTTACTGCATCATCTCATTAAACCCTCACCACTTGATGAGATGCTAATGTTACTTTCCCCATTATACAAATGAGACACTGAGTGGTTAAAGAATTTCCTACAGTCATAAAGCTAGTTCATTGTGGAAAGTGTGGTAAAAGGTCAGAATCGATTTGGTGGCCTCTGGCTTCCAGCATCACCTAAATTAATACAATCTTGGACCAAATATGAGACAGCCTGTACTCAATCCTGGATCCACAGCTCACTTAGACTCTCTTGACTCCACTTCTTTGTTGACAAAGGGATCTCGTATCAGCATCTGTAGCAAAGGGTTTTTTAATTCCGCTTATTTAATTCTGACCACAAGTCTGTAAAGTAGAAAATACTGTACTCTTTCAGAGACGAGGAAGCCCAGGTAACACGAAAGTTAAGCAACTTTCCCAAAATGATGTAGAGAGTAAGTGGTAGAGCTGGGCTGTGAACCCAGGCATTCTGTACTTGGAACCATTGCTTTCCATAGTGTAACCAAAGCTCTTA
>CM052444.1:15186654-15303742 GCA_028533085.1 Varecia variegata
TGCCCCTCTGAAGCACAAAACCCATGGCTTTGACCAGTCTGCTAGACTACAGCTGCTATCTTTAGAAATAACAATCCCAGATAGTGGCATGTTTTTATGCAAGCCTATTATATTTTCTGTATCTAACAGCTCCCATGTAATCTTTTTGATACTTATTTAGGTTTGGTTTCTGAGAAATTATGATAAAACATGATCATGAAATTGATCACGTTTTATTACAATTATTTTTTTTTCTTTCACCTCTCTGTTCCAATATATAAAGTCTCCACATTCAGTGTTTCCCATCTCACTGTGAGTATCGATGCTACAGGAACCATTTTGCATTCTAGGCCTCTGCTGCACCTCACTTTGGGGTGATATATCAGACAATCCGTCACAGCAAGATGCTAAATGCCAGATGTTACTTTGTTAGCCAGGATCATCCTTTGAGCATCTGTCTCTAGTCCTGAAAGGGGAAATGCCCTAATGTGAAGAAAACATCGTTGTTTATAAGGAAGTGTCTGAGGTGCTAATTAGTCATCAAGAGTGATCCGGAAAAAAAATAAAGATACTCCAAAGGAAACTAGCCCCATTCTGTAAACTCAATGATATTTTCACTGGGTGAGGATGGGGGAGGGGAGTATGTACTGTGAGGAAGAACTTATTTGCTTCCCTTCTCTTGTGTTTTTTCAATCCAGTGGCCCCATGGGTTTTCCTAGGACCTTTTCCATTTTTTGATTGATCAAGTGAAGAACATTTAGGGAAGGCTTGTTATGGGGAAGTTGCTGTGCTACATACTGTAGAGACAGTTATCATAGGATCTTTGCCCTTAAGGAGTTACTATTAAACACAATTTGATCTACATGTCTTTGTACCTTGGAAACTATTTTGACCCATTAGTTTATCCATTCATTAAAAATGTTGGTATTGAGTGCCTAGTATACCTTTAAAATTAACTAGAATCATGATAACACTAAAATAGATTTTTAAAACAGTTTTGTCTTTAGTCCTTTAAGCCTAGGGGTTAATCAGGGAAAACATTATCTTGTATTAGTTTCCTATTTATGCTAGAACAAATTATCACAAACCTAATGGTATAAAACAGCACAAATTTATTATCTTACAGTTGTGGAAGTCAAAAGTCCAAACTGGTTTCACTGGGCCAAAATCAAGGTGTCAGTCAGACCATGTAACCTCTGTAGGCTCGAGTTGGGAATCTGTTTTCTTGCTTTTTTCAGCTTCTAGAGGCCCACTGCTTTCCTTGGCTTGTGGCCTCTTCTTCCATTTTCCAATTTTTGACAAATCTCTTTGACTCCAGCTTTCTGCTTCCATCATCACATCTCCTGCCTTTTATGACTGGGAATCTCCTGTTTCTCTCTTATGAAGACTCTTGAGACCCTTGTGAATACATTGGGGGGTACAGCCAGACAATCCAGGATAATCCCCCTACCTCAAGATCCTTAATTTAATCATATCTGCAAAGTGCCTTTTACCATGTGTATTAGTTTCCTAGGGTTACCCTAACGCACCACCTCTAACTTGGAGGCTTAAAGCAACAGAAACTTACTGTCTCAGAGTTCTGGAGGCCAGATGTCTGAATCGGGGTGTCGGCTAGGCCTTATTCCCTCTAAAGACTCCCGATGGGATCCTTCCTTCCCTTCGTAGCTTCTGGCAGGGGCCACAACTCTTGGCATTCCTTGGCTTGCAACTGCACCGCCAGTCTCTGCCTCTTGCTGTCACATGTATTTTCCCCGTGTTTCCCCATTTTCCCATGGCTGTCTCCTCCTCTTCTTATGAAGGCACAAGTCAATACTGGATTAGGGCCCACCCTAACGACCTCAACTTGATTACATCTACAAGGCCCCTATTTCTAAATAAGATCATGTTCATAGGTAACAGGGGGATAAGATTTCAACATATTTTTTGGAGGGACACAATTCAACCCATCGTACCATGTAAAGTAGCACCCTGTGAGATAATCACAGGTTTCAGGGATTAGGACATGAACATTTTAGGGAGACCATTATTCAGTCTCGCACATATCCTAGGTTACAGGTGATACAATTAAGTACCACAGAGCATAAGTGCTTTGTCTGAGCTGTCTGGAATCCAGATCTGTGGACTTCTGGCCTGCGACTTCTACCTGTGCAGGAAAAGTGCTTAGCCTAGTGTCATGTTAGTCTTTGGATGGAAATGCACAGAAATGTGTTAGAATCATTGATAATGACAAAGATTCAAATGCTTCAATGACTATTTAGAGAATGCCATGGCCTACCTCCATGGCCTTGAGGAAATCACCTTTTAAATTTGACCTCAGTTACTCGAGCTTTGAATCAGCATTATCACACAAATCCAAAATGAAATTGGCTAATGACTAACTAAGGATCCTAACAAACCATATGAGCACCGAGAGCCACAGAAGGCATAAGCAGGACTCATGTTAAAAGCCGACGAGTGGACCACAGGCGTGGGTGTGTAATCAAACACATGAGCAAGGCAAAGTTATTGCTGGCTGGCCTAGAACCTTCCTCGGCATGTCAAAACGCTTAAAAGTTAGCTGCTTCTCTTCAACGATAGAATTTAAAATCTAAAGCCTACATTCCTTCTTTAGCACCAATTATTAAAGAAAAAAATAGAACAGTTCAGCTATTTTAGCCCTTCCTGCATTTTTCTCTTAAAACTCTCAACACCCTAAGACGAATTTTTTTCTTTTCTTTTTTTTAAATTTTTTTCTTTAATTAATAAAGAATGTATGAAATACTTCAGCAAATTCACATACTCCATTGTTAAACCCACAGTTTATCATGGAAAGTTGACAAAAGTAAGATATAAATCTCCTAAAACCCCAGTTAGGTCAAGTGGTACTATATTTTAGAGAAAGAATCAGGAAAATCTTCCCAGATCTGTATCTCTAAATAGATTGAGGATTTGCTAATGCTCTGGGTTAATCATGATGAGAAAGGAATGGCTGGCTTTGCTGTTGCTTAAAACACAGACAATAGGAAAAGTTTGGAAATGTAAACTTGGCATTTTTTTGTCACTATATCCTGTATATGTGATGTAAGGTGCACAGTTATTGAGGAGCCTGTACTTTCTTTTGAAAGGTTTTTCTGTGCAAAAGGGGAGATCTATTGTACAGAGTCCTGCATGGATACCTGGACACTGCACCATAACCCCACCCCGTTCTGCCCTCCCCTTTTTTCCCTGTGAGAGCTGGGGAACAAGTTGGCTTCTCTTGACCTAAGATTCCTTACCTATAAATGAAGGGTTGGTTAAGTCTTTAAGGAATCTATCGTTCTGTGATGTTAAAGGAATAATCTCTTCATTATCATTTGTAGCTATACTGGGGACATCTGTGGAAACTTTCACTTCTTTGTGTACAGTGGTTCACTATAGCTTTGACACTGCTGCATGGGCCATAATAAGAAATACATGGCATGAGAAGTGTTGTCGGAAGAAAGTCTAAATCCCCTGAATGTACTCCAGGTGGAGCTCACCTTCTAAATGGTCTGTAGTAGTAGGGAGCATAATCGTGAAAAGCTGCGGAATTTCTCAAAGTGTGTTCTCTGGAAGATGAATTACAGAGGATGTGTCAGTTATGATGGTGTTTTGCTGCAAATACATTCATCCCTAGTTATCCCAGGGGTTTGGTTCTACAGCTCCCTTGGATACCAAAATCCAAGGATGCTCAAGTCCCTGATATGAAATGTCATAGTATTTGCATACAACCTATGCAATCCTCCCATATACTTTAAATCATTTCTGGATTACTTATATTACCTAATACAATGTAAATAGTTGTTATACTGTATTTTTTATTTGGATTATTTTTGTTGTATTGTTATTTTTATTTATTTATTTATTTTTTGAATATTTTTGCTCCAAGGTTGGTAGGATCCGAGGACACAGAACCTGCTGATACAGAGGACCGATGATAGCAGAAAACTGTATTAACTTGCTACTCAGTGTGTGATTCATTGACAAGCACTGGCATTTCTTAGGAGCTGGTTAGGGGACCCAGCCCAGCCCTATTGAATCAGAATTTGCATTTTAAGGAATCAGCAGGTGATTCAGACCTATTAAAGTCTGAGAAGCACTTCCCTACTCACCACACTGCCATAAAGAGAAGGTGTTTACTTATTTAATGCAATAAGAAATTCAGGAGTAAGTAGTTCTGGGTCAGTACCGTGTTTCAGTGACTGAATCAGAAACCCAGGCTTTTGCCCTTTTTCTGCTCCACTATCCTCAGTATGTAAGGCTTTGCCTTCATTCGTTGGCCTTAGAATCAATCACAAAGTGACTATTGCACCACACTGACGTCTGGCCAAGAGGCAAGGGGAAGGGCGAAGGCAACCAGGAGAGGATAAAAGAGACTTTGTCTTAGTGAGGCCTTGTTTGTTTATTCTGGAAAAGCATTTACCTCACAGAGTTCCAGCTCTTATTGCCCATAACTGTGCTGCATGGCCAAGGTTAGACACAAGGGAGGCTGAACTATAAAGTATTTAATCTTCTCTACACAACAGAAGGGACATGAAAAGTTGCTCTTGGGTGGCCAATTCACTGTCTCTGCCATATTTGTTAATACATGTTGATGGAAAAAAAAGGACCAAATAAGTTTGAGAAACAAATCAAATAGGTTTCTTTTATATAGAACTTCTCAAAGTTCTTAATATGCCAAGCTGCATTATAAATCTCCCAGAAGGGATTATAGTATGTAGTGTTTCTACTTATCTGATTGCAGAACCCCTTTTTTTCAGGAAGGAATTGGTTTTCAGTAAAAACAGAAAAAAAGTCAAGTAACCAAAAAAATTTGAAAAAAGTAGATTGATAATATTGTCCCTATCCAATTATTCAACTCTGCTGTTAGAATACAGAAGCTAAGGGCAATATGTAATGGATTTGGCCCTCTGTGACCAGCATTTGCCCAGGGGCCATAATTCATTGACCTGTGTTTTTGAGTTAGCCACAATAAAAATAAGGTTAACAGTAATATATCTATGACAAAGTCTATTATTTAGATCATTAAATATGAAATTTCTGATTTTGAATCAAAAGTGTAGTTTATTATGTCTCAAGAGGCAGTACAGTTAATCAAAGTATGCGCCTAAACTATCGACACACTTTTGCCATCTTAACAGTACCTTGTTTATGCCAGCAGCAAAGAAGCCTGGAGCACAGGTGGCAATGAAATCATGAAAGGTGTTTTCCAAAGTTTGTTGAGACTTGAATATTTTTTCCTTGCAAGAAGTGGTCCAAAGCCTGGAAGAAGTGGTAGTCAGTTGGTGCAAGGTCTGGTGAACACTGTGGATGGCAGAGAGTTTCTGTAGTTTCAGTAGTGTTGTTTGTGCGACACGTGGTTGAGCATTGTCTTGCAAGAGGATTGGCCTGTTAACTATTAACTAGTCTCGGATGCTTCATCACAAGCACCATCATCATTTCATCCAGTTGGTTGCAGTGGACATCTGCTGTAATCGACTGACCAGGTTTCATGAAGCTGTAGTGGATAATATCAGCCCTGGACCACCAAACAAACACCATTAGCTTTTTTTGATGAATATTCAGTTTTGGATTGTATTTCGGCATTTCATCCTTATCCAACCATTGTGCCAAATGTTTGTGATTGTCAGAAAGAATCTATTTTTCATCACATGTAACAATATGGTATAGAAATGGTTCGCCTGTATGTTGTGACAGCAAACAAGCTTCAAGATGATTTCTCTTCTGATGCTAATTTAATTCATGCAGAACCCATCTATCCAGCTTCTTTACCTTGCCCATTTGTTTCAAATGGTCCAATATTGTTGGAATAGTCATGTCAAACCTTGTTGTTAATCCATGCATAGGTTGAGGTGGATTTGCTTCCACTACAGCTTTCAGCTCATCATTATCCACCTTGGTCTCAGTCGGCCATGTGGCTCATTTTCAAGATTGAAAATCACCAGAATGGAATTTCTCAAACCATCGATGTACTGTGTGTTGATTAGCCACATCTTTCCCAAATACTTCGTTGATATTTTGATCTGTCTGAGCTGCATTGGTTCCACGCTGGAACTAATATTCGAAAATAACATGAATTTTTGACTTATCCATGGTTTCACAAAAATGGCTCTAAAAGTAAAATTTGAAAGATGGTCACAAGCCAAAATGTGTGTTTGAAAGACCGAGGATGTACCTCCACAATAAACATAAACAAGAAGTGTCAAAGTGAAATGTCAGAGATATCAACTGTCAAACTTAGTACTTAAGGAAATTGGACATTTCATACTTAATAACCTATGGTACCCTAGATTCTACAAAATATTTTAATATAAATATATATCTAATATTTGTATACTTTACATAAAATATATTTATATTTAATGTAAATATGTTATATATGGATATGGATGTATACACACAACAATCTCTTCTGATTCTAACAAACCTGTGAAAGAAATTATCATTATTATGTGGTTTCCAGAAAAGCTTGAGTGTCATGCCATAAACTTCCCTAAGAAATAGAAGCACTCATCAGGGCCCTGGAGATTATACTTAGCTAATTGTATAAGCACTATCATGCTTTAAATTTATACTTTTTCTTCCCCAGGTGCTCAGAGAATTTCTTAATAAATCTTCATGTTTGTTCTTTGAGAGAGTCCCGCACCCACCCAATTATTTACACGAAGCTTTGAAAGTATTGCTTACACTTTGGATTTACTATGGAACTTGGAAATTTCTAGACCTTGAGTCCCTCCCCACATCTTCATTTCCAACCATATTAGACTATTAAAGGCAGATTGGAATTTTAAGAACAGCTCAACTTCACTGCTATTATGTGCTGTCATTATACCATGGACATGGGTCTGTCATCATATCTATGGTGTTTTATTTAAATGTTTTTGTATTTTCCCCTAAGAAACAATAAACCACTTTGGGGCAAGGCTTGTGTGTGTTCTGTTTGTCCCTGTGTCCTCAATGTCAAACAGAGAACATAAAAATGTTCCATGTTAGTTAATAGCGGGGGTGGGTGGCACAAAGGGCAGTGAGGGTGACTTCTCAGTTGCTGGGCTGCCCCTAGGGTTCCAGAGTCTGTGTCTTCTGTACTCGTTGATGCACTGTCTCCACCACGGCAGCTGGCCATCCATTCTGACTCTGCTGGTATTTTCTGTCATGTCATAGCAATGAGAACAGATCCCAAGGCGACCACAATGATGTACCTGTGGATTGAGTTCAGGCCATTAAATTGCCATCATGCGACCTATCTAATGTCATTACAGTCCAGCTTCAGCAAAGCAGAGAGATAGAGAAAAAAATGACACAATTACCAAGGTACGTGTTCTCAGACTTTCAAAAGAGCCTGAAGGAAGAAGAGTCTGTAATAGATGGAATGGTACACACACAGACACACACATCTTTTCAGAGGGAGGGGAAGTTTGTAAACTGTAGGAGAAAGGGAGTTACTAAACTAAGGTTCCATTTGAATGTGAGCTGAGTTCATTCTCTCTCTGGAACCCTCAAAGCCAAGTCTCTTTTCCAGGGTCTTATGGAAGAAATTTTGCAAATTCAAAAGAGGAAGTGCTGAAAAGCTGAAGCCCTTAAATCCTGCTATTTATGTTACTGGTGACATATGTTTCCTTGTATATTACTTTGGGATTGAAAAGGAGAACGAACAGCATTGTTGGACCACAAATTGGCTAGAGCACATATTCAATGGTGCATAATAGGCCCCTATATAACTTTATATTGAATATACTACATCTTGGATTTGCTAACTATAAAGTGACTCTTGGAGATGTTGTTATGGTGGTTTTGATTCAGAATCTTTCCCCTGAAAAGGTGCTTTTGTAGGTTTCCCAAGTAACACCTTCCATGATTTATTGTGCTGATCTCCTTTCTTAGTGTGCATATGCTTCCTTTTTCTTTGTTTTGTTGTTGTTGTATTAGCTTCATTTCTTAGAGAAAGATTTGTGCAAAATGTCTACTTCTCTTGGCTTCTTATAATGTTAATATCAGTCTCTCTTGTCACCTAGTCTTGCAAATAGGTCTGGGAACTCTGGGCATTCTTTGTGCCTTAATATTATTTTAAAAATGCCTCCCACCTCCTCTCTAATTAACTGCAATCAGGAAGGCTAGTTGGTGGACACATGGTGTCGTAGCTCTGTGAAATGCTGCCTGATGGCTATAAACACAGCCATATGTTCCCTGTGAAATATGGCTATAATCACCAGCAACAGGAACAGCTGATAGGAGATGAAGGATCGGTTCTTCTCTTTCTCCCGTGTTATTCGCAAAACCTGTGAGGCACTTTGCAGGTTGGCTGAATATTTTCCCTTAGCCATCACTGCTGCTGCTAAATTTCCTTTGTATTTTAGCTTCAGTTCTTTCCAATATATATTTGAGCTTGAAATGACAGTTATTAAAGGAATATGTTTAGTACCTTCCCGCTTAACATCACAACACTTTAATTAGGATGGCTTCTCTTGAAATCCTGCAGTACACATGTTACCCGGGTTTCTAAAACTAAGTGGTTATCAAGAAAAAGGATAAAACCATCAAAATTTTCACAGTGAATGAACAAGAATTTCTCAGCAAAGTTCAATAGATTTGCCCTGAACTGGTGCAGCTTATAAAACCCTTGAGCCTAATTGCTTTCCTGCATTTTGGCAAGAAAAATAGCTGACTTGCAATGGAGTAGAAAGGAGAGGTTTGGAAGAAAGTGTCTTTTAAGAAAAGCTTCCGATGAAAATTTCAATCAATATTTTTAATCCCAGAGGATGAGATAAAATACGATATTATGTTCCTTGCACTGAGAGACTGTGGATAGGGTTGTTTTTCAGTGCGGGTAGGAGAGCGGTTCCAGGAGCCCAGCTGCCCAGTGTCCTTCCCACACTATGTGGTGGACAGTGAGCTGTGACCCAGCATTTCAACAACATCTCACATCGGAGGTTTAAAACAGTGGCCCTCAGATGCCACATCCTCATTAAGCCAGGGTGGATCCTGGTTTTGCGGCTGGGCTGTGAGGCACAAGTGTCTGGCTTTGCCATGCAAGTAGGTGAGAGAAGCCGCGTGTGAGACGTGTAATGTACTCTGTGTCTCTCCACTTAGCCGCATTTGGCTGTTTATTAAAGTAAACAGACAAAACCGAGTGCACAGAGAAGGTGCTGATTGCTTTTAAGCCTCCACTTTCCCATTTTAAAATGTTTTAGATTACTAATTTTGATACCAAGTTTTTTTCCTCTAAGATATATACATAAAATACATAATATATGTTATTGAAAGCTTATTATTATTATTTTTTTGCTTCTTCAATGCTTTGGGGGCTTTGTTAAAACAGGACTCTCACCCTTTACCTTTTTTTTTTGATTTTTTTTTCACCTTGTATGCACCACATAGGCTATTAAACTGTGTGCAGGTGATTGATCTCTTTAATAAAAGCAAGTTCTTTAGTAAGCAAAGAGTGATAAAGATAAACAAATGTACTGGTTTGTCCAGTGCTTTGGAGATTATGGTAACACGAGGGCATCAAGAAAGCCTATTAACAGATAAGTTAGATGAAACCCATCAATTCTGATTTCAGTAAGTCGGGAACCGTTTGCTTTAAGTTAATTTTATCCATGTTTTCTCTTCATTTGTAATACTTTGTGGGTTTTAACAGAAAATATTTAATAGCGTGCCGTGTAGTCCATAGATAAACGATGTTGGCAATTTCTCCACCTAACTGCTTGTCAAGCCCTTTAGCAAGGTACATACCGCCCTGCAGTTTATCATCTCGATTTCTAGATTGTTTTGGAAGATCATTGAGAGCACTGAGACTCCCCAGAGGACTGTGCTCTAATCCTGTCATATTTTTTAAAATGCTGGAAAGTGTAAGGTTACATGGTAAGATGATTTTACATAGGCATTTCTTCCGCTCGTCACAATAGCGCTGTCTTTCCATGGTAACCACCGTTTCCATGGCACATACTGCAAGCTCCTCTAGAGCAGCTGAGGGGCTTTCTGAAGATGCTCCCCCACCCACCAGTGTCAGCACACTTGCCCTCTCCCTCGCTCTGCTCCCCCCTTTTCTCTTTCTCTCAGGCACCGATTCAGCCTACCATTTATGTGAATACAGGCACATTTTCTAACAGAAATCCACCAAATGGAACCAAGCTAATTTTAAAATAAAATCTGCTTTCCTCCCTATTATGTGATAAGATGAATAACCACTGATGTGGCCTTTTGGAGTGATCTGGAAATATGACAAAAGCTGGCACTGTCCTCAATGACATGGATTAACAGGATAAAATCTTGGAGGCAAAATTTGACAGGGAAAACAGTCAGCCCTGGACCAGATTTTCTAAATTTATTTCATCCGTTAGACTCTGAGCTAAGTCTATAGCTCAACATCATGTTAGATGCTGTGGAGCATGAAAGAAATTTATGCCCAGAGGGACCTTGCATTTTTTGAAGGCTTGGGGGAATGAGATTCAGACATATGCAATAATTAGAAAATAATATAACATTGTAAATAATCAAAATATATTGTTCATGTAGAATAACTCCAACAGTTTTAGGTTTGGGGCCAAACATTGTAGCTGGGCTTTTTTCCTTGTATCACTTTTATTCTTAGAACTAGAGCAACCAAAACATTTTAGGAAGATGTACCAGTTTAGGTAGATGTAATGGTGAATGACGTTTTGAGATGTTATCTGCTTAATTTTCAAGGATAAACAACAGTTGTGCTGTTCTTTTGTTAGTGATTTTATAATTGGTATCTTATCCTTTTTCAGCATAGGTGGTCACTTCCGAAATTAACTTCCAAATGCTTTAAATAAGATGTGGAGGCCAGGCACCGTGGCTCATGCCTGTAATCCTAGCACTCTGGGAGGCTGAGGCGGGTGGATTGTTTGAGCTTGGGAATTCAAGACCAGCCTGATCAAGAGCGAGACCCCATCTCTACTAAAAAAAAAAAAAAAAAAATAGAAAGAGATTAGCTGAACAACTAAAAATATACATAGAAAAAATTAGCTTGTCATGGTGGCAGATGCCTGTAGTCCCAGCTACTTGAGAAGCTGAGGCAGAAGGATCGCTTGAGCCCAGGAGTTTGACGCTGCTGTGAGCTAGGCTGACACCACGGCACTCTAGTCCAGGCGACAGAGTGAGACTCTGTCTCAAAAAAAAAAAAAAAAAAAAAAAAAAAGATGTGTGGTCTGAGAAAATCAAGTTAGCCTGCATCCTCACCTGAATGAATATTCCCATATTGTCCTTGTGCTTTGATGAAGCAGAGAGGTGTAGCAGAGGACACAGCTGCTATGGCTTGAATGTGTCCCCCAGAGTTTATGTGTTGGAAACTTAATCCCCAGTGCAAAAACAGTGTTGAGAGGTGGGATCTTTAAGAGGTGATTAGGATTAAAAGTGCTATCTTGGGAGTGGGTTAGTTATCACCGGAGTAGGTTCCTCATACAAGGATAAGTTTGGCCCCCTTTCTCTCTCGCTCTATCTTATCCTTTCACTTTTTCATCTGCCATGGGATGACACAGCAAGAAGGCCCTCAGAAGATGCCAGCACCTTGATATTAGACTTCCTAGCCTCTAAAACTGTGAGAAATAAATTCCTTTTCTTTATAAATTACCCAGCCTGTGATATTCTGTTATAGTAACACTTTGTGGTTAAATAAATGCATTCAAATTCTGGATCTTTAATTTATTAATATTAGCTTTGTGGCCTTGGCCAAATTAACTGCCCTCTCTGAACCAGAGCAGCAAAATGGTATGGATACAACGGTAGGTGTATTTGTTCCTGTCAGGGTAATTGTCGGGATTAAATGAGATATTAATATGCTTGATAAATGGCAACTTATTTATGTATTTATTCAACCAATGTACATTAATTTTACACTATGTTTCAGGCATTGTCTTGATGTCATGGACATAACAGGATTGATGTGTGGCCCTCAGGGATTCAGCATGCAGACACTGAAGCGGTAAAACAATGACACAGGGGCCACCAAAATGGAAGCTCTGTGAAGGCAGGGTATTGATTTTGCTGTTTTGTTCACTACTGAATCACGAGTCCTTAGGACAATGCCTGCACACAGCAGGTAATCAGTAAATATTTGCTGAAAGATTAAATAGTATGATAAGAAAAAAATATGAATATAACCAAGCTTGGCCTATAAAGTAATGCTACCCAGAGGGAGTGGCATCTGACAACTCCCTCAAGCATTAATGAGTTAGCCTGGAAAAGTAGGGGGATTTAGTTTCATGGATATGAGAAATCCACTTTCCACTGGTTTTTGATCTGGGTCTGTACTTTTCCAGCAATATCTCTGTGGGTAAATTCTTACAGTTTCACTTGTGTTTCTGACAAATTGATGTGCAACGAGTATGGATCTTTACCTGGCTTTTACAACATCCAAACTGGAATTCCTAACTAAATTCTAACCCCTGACTCTTGTGGTCTCCTGAGATCACTATGGCCAGGTGCTGCTTGCTCACTTGAAGGTCTCATTGTGTATTCACTCATGTACTCATTAATTAATTCATTCATTTGACACATATTTTATTCAGCACCCATTACATGCAAGCTAGCACCTTTGCGCTAATGTGGGGACAAAGATTAATCAGCAGGCATTGAGTCTATCCTCAAAGAATTGACAGTTGTTGAAATTTTTGGATTTATGGGGGACCTGGTGATAGGAGGAGAATGGGGTTTCTAATACCAGTGGACTATGTCCAGTCAGTCAGCAGCTATTTGACATAACAGCTGTAGAAATCAGCACATAGTACATCCAGATCTTCCCCTCCTACCTGACTATGGCTCCTGGTAACTGTTCTTGGTAAAAAGAAGTATAAATAGACATACTTGATTCATCATTTTTTTAAAGAGAACATTTGTTTTGTTCCCAAATGGATTTAATACTTTTCATAAGGAGTTTTTATTTTTCTTGACAAGAAAATAAGATAACTATGTGGAACAACTAAGGAAGCACTCAAGCCTAGAGGTCCCACTGGAGATTCAGAGTAGTGAAGATAGAAATAGTGGGGTTGGGAGAAATCTGAGATAATGTTATAAACGTGCTGTCTTAAATTGTTCCTAGAAACATTAGCATCATCAATGACAACAACAAGAGATTTGGGTAAGTAGGAAGGCAGGGAGAAGGTGTGGTAGAGAAAGAACCTACATGTACAAAGGATGGAGGCAGAAATAAGCCTGGGTCATTATGCTAAGTGGAAGAAGTTAGAGATAAAATAACACATATTGTATCACTGTGTTTATATGCGATGCCTGAAGAAGGCAGATCTTTGGAGACAGAAAGTGGGGCTGCAGGTGGGAATGAGGACCAACTGCAAATGGGCATGAGGGGTTATCTTGAGGTGATGAAAATATTCTAAAACTGGATTTTGGTGATGGTGGCACAACTTGGTAAATTTACTGAAAATCAGTAGTAAACTTAAAGTGGGTAAATTTTGTGGTATGTAAATTATACTTTAATAGTTTAAAAATAACAACAAAAAGAAATGAATCTGGTCTGAGTAAGGCATGGTAAGGATATTGATGTGGTTGTAGCTGTGGGGCCAGAGTCTCAGAGCAGAGAAATAAATTGACCTTGGATTTGAACAAAAGACAATTTGGCTCTTCGATATGATTGGATGAGTGAAGGGGTGGAATGAAGTGCCATTGGAGGAGAATACTGGATTAACGAGGAGAAGAGGATGGGTTTTGTTTGAAAAACTACCTGAAATATTTTTGACTCTTTGTAGAAAAGAAGCATGCTGAAAGTAGCAATTTATAAAGCTTAATTTAGTGGCAGGAATCATGGGTGAAATATTTTTAAAAAGGCAAGATGGGAAAATGAGTGCAATTATCTAGGTCAAAGTAATGGGAGAGGAAAGGGGAGGCACACTTTGAAAGAAGAGTCAGGTCATGGTGACTGCTCCTACAGGATTAATTGCATATGAAAGTGCTTTGAAAACTGACAAGTTTGTTAAAGAAATAGAAATGATGAATTTTTACTATGGGGCATCCTGAAAGCTGTAATTAAATAAGCAGAAAAACTCAAGATGTTGGAGAAGAAAGAAATAAGTGTGGGAATAAAACATCCTTGAGGAGTTTATGGGATGGGATTATGAGTAGAGACTGAAGTGTTCGTCAAGGAAGGCAGCAGGTCTCTTCCGGGATTGCAGAGAAGTCAATGCCACACATTATGCACATATTATAACCTATGTGTTGGGCCCATACTGGATACTGCAGATGTTTATTAGTCAGAGATTTTGGTTGCATGTGACAGAAACCTAACTCTTAATTTAAGAAAAAATGGAATTCATTTTCTCTCAATGTTAGGGAGTCCAGGAATTGGGTGCTTAACAGTGTCTAATCTTTCAGCTCTACTTTCTGCTGTGTTAACTCCATTTTAGGCTGCTCTCCTTTCTCTGTGGCAAAAATAACGACTGAAAATCCAGACTTCCACGTTGTTCCTTGTTGTGAACAATCCTGGAAGTGACAGTTTCTTTTATAGTACCTGTCAGACGAGCCATGAGATGGACTCTGCTTGGGTCATGTCCATGAGTCAACCCCTGCATCAAAGGCATTGGTTCTCTAATTTACTAGGCCGCAGCCTTGTGTCCCATCCCATGAGGACCATCAGCCTCACCCAAGCCGAAGGAGAGCGTGATTTTATAACTAGAAGACAGGGAAAGGTCCAAACCCCTTTAATAGGCCCACTACAAGATGATGGAATCTTACAGACTCTTTAAAATAGGCTTTAGTGTTTCCATTTTAGAGATATGGAAACCAAACCCTGGAAAAGATAAGCTATTTGCCTATGGGTATATAGCCACAAATAAAATCATAAACTCATAAAGCTGAGATTTGAATTTAGGTCTGTTTGTTCCAAAGCCTAGCCCTTTTAAAGGGAATAGTTGATGTAGAGCTGGTATATGCTGATATGAAAAGGGAGAAATGTAAAAATCTCCTTTGATGTATTAAATACAGGTACATTGACTCGAATCAGGAGGCAGTGGTTTCTGGGGAAGGTGGGAAAATGTGGAAAACGGGGAGAGAGAATTGATAGTTTAGGACTGAGAAGAAGGTCTGGAATACCCACTTCAGGTAATGAGCCAGGATTTCTGAGAGGTAATAGTGGATTTTCCAAATAAGGGAAAAACCAAATTGTATTTGGAGAACCAAATCTTATAATAAGCCAGTTATTCAAGTTGTAACTTTTTTTCAGGTTGCCTGAGGACAATACCGAAGTAGAGACAGTGGACATTTTAAATGGCCACGTCAGCCAGGACCATAAGGAAAATACCATAGGCTCGTCTCTATTTTAGTCTCTAATCCTAGAGGGTGAAATGCCAGGCAGGATTTGGTCAACGTTGTGGGAAGACAATGTTGTGTTTGGATGGCTGGCCTAATATAAGCTGACCTCGGGTAGGTGCTGGACAGAGTAGAGCTGAAGTAGCTGAATGGGAGATGGCCGCTAGCAGTAAGAAAGTTTGGAAGTTCAGCAGGGGTGTTAATCCTGTGAACAAAGAATTAGAGTCTCAAAGAGCTGCTGAGGAAGGAGAGTGGTTGTCAGGAAATGGAAACAAAGTGAAAGACGACTTATACTTATCTGATTGAGTGGGTAAGGGAAAACATGGTAAGAGATGTGACACAATCTGACAAAGGCCAAGACTTTTTCCAGGTGATGGTTTATGGAAGGTTTTGAAGGATAGAAGTATGTTCTGACCCCATGACGATGTGGGGTATTACAAAGAACAAGAACTCTGGAGACAGCCAGACCTGGATCTCAACCCTGCTCTGCCACTTGCTAGTCATACAACATGGGCAAGGTATCGATCTGAGTGTGAGTTGACTCACCTATAAAATGGAGATAAGAGTACTCATGGAATTATTGTGGGAAATATATTTATATATAGCATATACATTTGTATACACACATACACATGTATACATATGTATGTATATATACATATTTTTATGTATACACATATACATGTGTATGTATATATACATATTTATATATGGGGAGAGAGAAAGACAGGGAGAGAGAGTCTAGCATATACAGACACTAAACAAATGGTAGCTTGTGATAATAATAGCAATCTTTGGAATATTTTGCCCTTGAAAACCTTTAACATTCACTCTTAAGTAGATAGACAACAAAATCCTGAGTTCTAGTTTGGCCTGAGAGGTCAAAAGTAAGCCATTTTCAAATCAGATTAATTAGCTCTAGTTATTTTTATCACTGTGTCAAATAACCTAAGTTTTATTTAATGTATTTTTAACATAATAAAAGTCATTCAAATTTCTTTTAAATTGTGGGACCCTAAATTAGATGTATTAATATTGGGAGGATCTACCCAATAGTTTGTCTTGGATTATCTTGCATTATTTTTCTCCATCATGGGTTCACCTTGGCTATGCTCATGGGAACAATTACTGTTTTATGTACTGATTGTAATCCAGACCTATTCAACCTGATTGTATTCCACAAGTATTCAATCATTCTTTTATTCTCCTTGACCTTATGAATATCTGATCACTATGCTTAAAAAGCATGAGCTACATCTCCTTTTGAAAATATTTTGTCTATATTATATTGAATCTATATTTGCACAATATAATTCATGTGGATACAAAGAGAACAATTATTGATATTACTTTATTAATTGTTCAGTCATTCATTCAGCAAACCATTTTTTTGAATACTATATACTATATGCATAGTATAACCAAGTGCTATAAGAAATATGCATGAGAAGTATGGACATTTTAACAATGTTGATTCCACTGATCCATGAGGAAGATATGTTTTTCCATTTGTTTGTGTCATCAGCAATTTCTTTGCTCAGTGTTTCATAGTTGTTCTTGTAGAAATTTTTCATCTCCCTGGTTAAGTACATTCCTAAGTGTTTTATTTTATTTGTAGCTATTGTAAATGGTGGTTTACAGATTCAATGCAATCTCTGTCAAAATACCAATGTCATATTTCACTAGAAAAATAATTCTATTCTTTGTTTGGAACCAAAAAAGAGCCCAAATAGCCAAAGCAATCTTAAGCAAAGAGAACAAATCTGGAGGCATCACATTACCAGATGTCAAACTGTACTAAAAGGCTATAGTATCCAAAACAGCATGGTATTGGTACAAAAATAGAGACATAAACCAATGGAACAGAACAGAGGACAGATATAAAACCATTTACCTACCACCAACTGATCTTCAACAAAGTAGGCAACAACATATTTTGGGGAAAAGAGCCCTATTCAATAAATGGTGCTGGGAAAATAGGATAGCAACAAGCAGAAGAATGAAAAAGGATCTCTATCTCTCACCACTCACAAAAATTAATTCAATATGGATAAAAGAGTTAAATGTAAGGCATGAAACCATAAACATTGCAGAAGAAAATGTTGGAAAAATTCTTTTAGATATCAGTTTAGGGAAAGAATTTATGACTAAGACCCCAAAGACAATTTCGGCAACAACAAATATAAATAAATGGGACTTGACTAAATTAATCAAAGGAAGTATTTCCTTTGTACAATGAAGGAAATAATCAACAGAGCAAATAGACAACCTACAGAATGGGAGAAAATATTCACAAACTACATATCCGATAAAGGGCCAATATCCAGAATCTATAAAGACCTCAAACAAATCAGCAAGAAAAACACAAACACCCCCATTAGAAAGTGGGCAAAAGACATGAATAGAAGCTTTTCAAAAGAAGATAGACAAATGGCCAAAACACATATGAAAAAATGCTCAATGTCACTAATCATCAAGGAAATGCAAATTAAAACCACAATGAGATATCACCTCACCCCTGTTAGAAGGACTTTTATTAAAAAGTCTAAACACAATAGATACTGGGATGGATGCAGAGAGAAAGGAATGCTTATACATTGTTGGTGGGAAAGCAAATTAGTACAACCTTTATGGAAAACAATATGGAGATTCCTCAAAGAAATAAAGATACACTTACCATTTGATCCAGAAATTCCACTACTGAGTATTTACCCAAAGGAAAAGAAGTCCTTTTATCAAAAAAAAAAAAAAAATCTGTACTGGAGTTTTTATTGCAGCACAATTCACAATTGCAAAGATGTGGAATCAACCCAAGTGCCCATCAATTCATGAGTGGATTAACAAAATGTGTACATATATACTATGGAGTATTACTCAGCCATAAAAAGGAATGAATTAATGCCTTTTACAGCAATTTGGATGGAACTGGAGACCATTATCCTAAGTGAAGTATCTCAGGAATGGAAAACAAACACCACATATACTCTTTAATAATTTGGACCTAATTGATGGGCACACATGGCACAGAAAGAAGTAAAAATTGTTGGAAATCAAGAAGGAGGGGGAGGGGTGAAGGGAAGGGGTGAAGCCTATTAATAGGTACAATGAACACAATTCGGGTGATGGGCACACTTATATTCCTGACTAAAGCATTATAAAAGGTATCTGTGTAACAAAAACATTTGTACTCCCTTAATATATTTTGAAATTAAAAAAAATTACAAATTGAAAAAAAAGTGTAAAATGTTTTCATATAGTTAAAAAAAATACACATTAGAAAATTGCATGTTCTCAGGTTTCAGGGAGCTTAACATCTAATATACTGCCTAGAAAATATTCAGCCTTGTATAGCGACTGGGCCAATGTTTCTCCCTTAACTGGGCTCTATACCGTATGTGAAGCAGTCCAAATAGTTCTTCTTTTGTTAATCAGGTAGAGAGGAAAAAAGTCAACTAGGCTTTCCTTTCCCTTCTTTGATATTTGAGATATTCTTGGAATGGTATTTTATTGCCCTTTGATGGAATATCTCACAAAAGCCAAATAATACTTTGTGTAAACTACAGACTTCTCTGAAAAGGTGTGTTTGAAATTTTTGACTCAGCTAATTTTCTGTCAAGTTAAACACTCAGGATTAGGAAGGAATTGGAGCATTTATAGAAAATTCTGACAATTTTTTATAAATTAAGGAATGATTAAAAAAAATTCATTATAGTCAACAAATTTGTGGGAGCTTTATTTTGTGAAATGTATCCCCCAAATTGTTTTTGTATTACTGATTTGGAGTCCCTAGTATTCACCCCAGTTTTGCATTTCTAGGTATTTGCATAGCATAGAAACACAGTGGGAGGAGGCCTCTTTTATAAGTTCTCTGAGATCACCCTGAAGGGTTCACTAAAAACATAGTGTTCAAGTGCACTAAGGGTTGTCCCTCATTTTTCACTGGAGGAGGCTGAGATTTGGAAAAGACCAGAAACTAGGCCACCAATCTGGCAGCATCTAGGCATGAAATCAAGTCTCCTGACTCCTTTTTATTTGACATTCTTGGGTCACATGTCCTAACTTCCTAGAAATTTGCAGTTTATTTATTGAGTCATGTCCCCTCCAATACAAAGAGTAGACTCCTATTTTTCCTATTCTCCTACTTGCCCACATGTCATCCTTAATATATAAATTAATTCCAGAAATATATTTCTAAAGTGTTACTTTCTAAGTGTTCCCAAATTTTTAGCAGCTCCTTTTAGCTCCTCTTAATGAGCCAAAATATTGTGAATGTTCAGAGCAGGGTTAAAAAAATAATGAGGTTTTGGTCCCAGCTCTACCATTTGTTAGTGGCCACAGCAAGTTACTTGATATCTGTGGTAGGTTGCATTAGTGTTCACTTTCTTCCACTCCTTCCGTGTGGCTATATTTTTCCACCCCAGTGATACTGGGTTTAGCCATGTAATTTACTTTGTTCAAGATATGTTATCAAGTGAAGGCTTCAACCAGAATGGTACCAACAAAGAGTACCAATGTTAAATGTACTTGCCTAGTTTGATTTGGTCTCGTGTGCTTCTGCCATCAGCCATGATAAAAGCATGCTCTGGGTAGCTGCTGGTTCCCGAATGAAAGGCAGCTTAAGCAGACCTGAATCCATTCTGCAGCCTGGAGCCTAACCAGCTGATTCTAGTTCAGCCCACAGAGCCACTCTAGGCAACCCACAAACTTACTAGTGAGAAAAATTAATGTTTGTTGTTGTAAGTTATTGGGATTTGGGGTTGTTTGTTAGGTAGCATTATCATAGCAATAGCTGAGACAATTTTTTGTGTCTCAAATTTCTAATCTATACCATGGGGTTAATATTTGTACTATACTTATTTCCATAGTATGGTACGATGTGAAAATTCATTGAGATGATACATGTAAAATGTTTAGGTAGGACATGACATTGCCTGTCACATTGTAGGAAGCAATGTCATCCATTATTGTGTCTTATTATTTAGTAAAATATGCCCTCTCCAATAGTAAGCATGTCAAAAAAACATGTTAGCATACTTATATCACCTCAGTGTAATAAAGCAAATCCTGCAAGAGAAGGGGAAGCATATGCAAGCATTATGAAAGAGCTAAACTCATTACTCGTGGTTACACTTCTTTCCCAAATCCTAAATCCTTTCCTAAATTCTTGCTGGGACAATGGACAACATGAGCCCCTTGGTGGGTAGTGGGTCTCTTCATTATGAAAAATACACTAGCTCTTCTACCTGTGCCTGCTACCTCCAGAGCAGCTTAAGAATGTGGTACTGGCTGGGCATGGTGGTTCGTGCCTGTAATCCTAGCACTCTGGGAGGCTGAGGCGGACAGATCATTTGAGCTCAGGAGTTCGAGATCAGCCTGAGCAAGAGCGAGACCCTGTCTCTATTAAAAAAGTAGAAAGAAAGTAGCTGGACAACTAAAAATATATATAGAAAAAAATTAGCTGGGCATGGTGGCACATACCTGTAGTCCCAACTACTCGGGAGGCTGAGGCAGGAGGATTGCTTGAGCCCAGGAGTTTGAGATTGCTGTGAGCTAGGCTGACGCCATGGCACTCTAGCCAGGGCAACAGAGTGAGACTCTGTCTCAAAGAAAAAAAAAAAAATGGTACTGAGCACCTTTACATATATTTCTTGGCCATTTTTATATATTCTTTGGAGAAATCTATGTTCAGGTTCTTTGTCTTTTTAAAAATTGTGTTATTTGTTTTTCTGCTATTGAGTTGTAAGAGGTTTTTATAAATTTTGGATATTAACCCCTTATCAGTTATTTGGTTTGCACTTATTTTTTCCCAGCCCCTAGGTTGTCTTTTCATTTCATTGATTGTTTCCTTTGCTGTGAAAAAGCTTTTTAGTTTGGTGTAGTCCCATTTATTTGTTTTTGCAGCTTGAGCTTTTGGTGTGATCTCTAAACAACATTGCCAATGCCAATGTTGAGGAGCTTTTCCATGTGTTCTCTTCTAGGCGTTCCAAGGTTTCAGGTCCTATGTTTAGTTTTTTTGTCCATTTTGAGTTGATTTTTTGGTATGGTGTTATATGAGTCCAATTTCATTCTTTAACACATAAAAATCCAGTTTCCCCAGCATCATTTATTGAAGAAACTAACCTTTCTTCATTGTGTCCTCTTGGTCCACCTGTTAAAAATTAATTCACCATATATATTTGGATTTATTTCTGGTGTCTCTCTTCTGTTCCATTGGTTTGTGTTTCTGTTTTTTATGCCAATACCATATGATTTTAATTACTATATTTTTGTAATATAATTCAACATCACTAATTATAAGGAAAATATAAATTAAACCCACTTCACACCTGCAAAGGTAGCTATTATCAAAAAGACAAGTGATAACAAATGTTAGTGAGGGTGTGGAAAAATGGGAACCCCAGAACACTGTTGGTGGGAATGTAGATTGGTAAAGCCATTATGGAAAACTGTATAGAGGTTCCTAAAAAAATTAAAAATAGAACTACCATATGACCCACCAATCCCTCTTCTGGGCATATATCCTAAGGAATTGAAATCACCACCTTATAAAGATGTCCACACTCCCATGTTCATCACAACATTATTCACAATTGCCAAGATATGGAAACAATCTAAATCTATCAATGGATGAATGAATAAAGAAAATGTGGAATATATATGATATGTATGCATACACACACAGAGACACATACACAATGGTATTATTCAGCCTTAAAAGAAGAGGAGATCCTACTATTTGCCACAACATGGATGGATCTGAAGGGTATTATGCTAAGTGAAATAAGCCAGACATAGAAAGAAAAATATATTTATATAATAGCTCAAATACACAGAGATAGAGAATGAAGAGTGCTTACCATAAGTGGGCACAGGGAAGAAGAAATAGGGAGATGTAGGTCAAAGGATACGAACTAGCAGATACATAAGGGGAACAATTCTAGAGATCTATTGTACACTGTGAAGACTGAAGTTAATAAAATTGAATTTTATTAGGGATTTTTGTTAAATAAGTAGGTTTTTGCTGTTCTTGTCACCCACACACAGTAACTATGTGAGATGAGAGATAAAAATGTTAATTTGCTTCACTATAGTAATCTTTTCACTATGTCTATGTATCCCATAACATCATGTAATAAACCTCAAATACACACAATAAAATTTATTTAATTTAACTATTATTATTATTTTAGAGACAGGATCTTGTTCTGTCACCCAGGCTGGAATGCAGTGGCATGATCATAGCTCAGTGTAGCCTTGAACTAATGGGCTCAGGCGATCCTCCTGCCTCAGCCTATAGCATGCACCACCACGCCCAGTTAAATTTTCTATTTTTTGTAGAGATGAGGTCTCGCTGTATTGCTCAGGGTGGTCTTGAACTCCTAGTCTCAAGTGATCCTCCCACCTTGGCCTCCTAAAGTGCTAGGATTACAGGCATGAATCACTGAGTCCAGTCTAAAATTTATTTTTTTAAAAAGAATGTGGTATTGGTGAGTAGAGAAGACACCTTGATGCCCAACTAATACCCCCCAGACTCATCTCTGAGTTTCACATTCATTAAAAGCTTCCCTCCTCAGACACTTGTATGTCTTTTCTTCTCATCCTAAGGGCTTTTTCTGGTGCCAGGGAAGCTTGTTCAGAAGTGAAGAAGTGTCTCTGGAGCAGCCCTCAGACCTTGAGGAATGGGAGTTGGCGGATTAGTACTTTAGCTTTCCTATCCATCCATGAGACATTTTGAGGAATATTCTATTAGATTCTAGCAGGATTGAGATCCAGTTTCCTACAATAGTAACCTGTTCATTGACATATCTATATAAGGAAAAAATAAACTATTTTTCCTTCCATACTCATGCCACTCTCAATATTTTACTTCTGACAGCAGATGTGTGGGGTTTTCCCATACTAAGCAATTCTCTGACACCACCTAGATGTCCTACAATGTAACTAAATTCTGATGCTATCTACACAGAGTTAGCCCAAATCCCTCAGCTTAAGGACTCATTTCCACAGGACTGTCTGTACTTGCAGATGCCAATGGCAAGTAGTAGGTCCTCTGGTTATCCACAGCTCTGCCTGGCTTGGTTCACATTGGAGGGGCTCCCACAATCCCCTCCTTGAGTTTGATAATTTGCAAAAGCAGCTCACAGAACCTGGGAAAAGAGTTTAGGTACTATTGCTGATTTATTTCAAAGGATATTTTAAAGAATACAAATGGGCAGTCAGATGAAGAGGTACACAGAGTGAGGTTCAGAAGGGTCCTGAGCACAAGAGCTTCTGTTCCCATGGAGTTGGGGTTACACCACCTTCCTGGCACATGGACATGTTCTTGTTCACCAGCCCCAGGTGCTCCCTGAAGCCTGCAGTTCTGAGTTTTGGAGGATTCATCACACAGGCACGACTGATTATTAACTCAATATCCAGCTCCTCTCCCCTTTCCAGAGAAGGAGAGGGTGGATCTGAAAGTTCTAAGCTCCTAATCATGGCTTGGTCTTTCTGGTGACCAGCCCCCTTCCAGGAGCTCTTCAAGAGTTTCCTGATTAGAATAAAAGATGCTCTTATCATCCAGGAACTTCCAAGGAATTTAGGAGCTCTGTGTCAGATGCCCTTATCACTTAGGCAATTATAAAGGTCTTAGGAGCTCTGTGTCAAGGACCAAGCCCAAAGACCCAATATTAGAAAAAGGATTATTCTAGTATGCCTATTTACAAGGGTTTTGGGAGCCCTGTGTCAGGACCAGGGGGCAGAGCCCATTATATATATTTCTTATCATTTCACAATACCATTTTCTGGTCTTTCTCCCTTTTCTATCTCACTTCATGCACTCCCTCACCTGTACTCCATTGGATGATATCCCAAACAAACTACCTGAGCTCAGATTCCTTCTCAGTATTCGCTTTTGGGGGTACTAATCTCAGTGGCTTAACCCATATTTCCCCTTTTTGTCTGCCCTGCCTGCTTGTCTGACAGCAGAACTATGGCAGGCATCTACACATATACCGAGAAGCTGATAATAAGTTCTAAATATATTTTCCTTAATTCTGGAGGTAATGAAAGCCAATGTTTTCATTTGGACAGGATTTTTGCCTCAGCAGAAGGGAGCTGCTTCACCCAAAGTTATGTATTCTCCCCAGGGAGGGCAGTTCACTTCATCTAACTTATGATGCAGGGGTTCAGAGCTCAACCTCCCTTGCTTCAATTTTATATAAGTCTGAAGGGAATTCCCAAATTCAGAGCTCCCATGGAATTGGGATCATCTGAAGCTTCTGTTACAACTGCATCGTAGTTCAATTTCTACTTTTGTCCATTCCTACTTCTCTTAGGGGCTACAGCCATCACTCCCAAGAACATTTCTCAGTTGATCTCCGGCATATAACTCTCGGGTTCACTGTCTTTGTCTGGGTGGTTCTAGGAGTGGTCCTAAGAAGTAGAATCTAAAATGGGCTTTTGGAACTAGATCATAAACTGGCCAGCTGGCAATGAGGACTCCATCACAGATATTAAGTGGAGTACTGATTGCGCCTGGCTTGCTATTGTGCTATAATAGCTAACATTGGTGGTGAACTGTGATGGATACCAGCAGAAGGGAATGCCTTGGCTGGTGCAGTTATGTCAGGGACTCAAGAGATAAAGGGGAAGCAGTCATTGTAGACAACGGAATCAGATAACTGTTGCTTTAAACTGCTCCTGATTTAATGGAATGAAATATTTAGAGACTCCAGAAACAGCCCTACGCTTATACAGTCAAGATTTTCAACAGAGGTGCCAAATCAATTCAGTGGGAAAAGATCCTCAAAACAAATGGCTCTGGAACACCTGGAAATCCAGGTGGATAACCATGTACCTTGACCCTATCTCATACCATACACAAAAATTAATTCAATATGAATCTTAAACTTTAATATAAAATCTAAAACTACTAAGCCTTTAGAAGATAATATAGGAGAATAACTTAGGGAAGGTGTCTTAGTCTATTTTGTGCTGCTACAATACCTGAGACTGAGTAGTTTATAAAGGACAGACATTTATTTCTCACAGTTCTGGTAGTGGGGAAATCCAAGATCAAGGCATTAGCATCTGGTGTCTGGTGAGGGCTTTTTTCTACATTCTCACATGGCAGAAGGTGGAAGCGCAAATAAAAGGGACAAACCCCCTCCATTAAGACCTTTTATAAGAGCACCTAATCCCATTCATGGGAGTGGAGCCCTCATGACTCAATCACCTCCAAAAAGCCACACCACCCAATACTGTTGCAGTGGGGATGAAGTTTCAATATGAATCTTGAAGGGAACAAAAACATTCAAGCCATAGCAGTAGGCAAAGATTTTTTAAACAGAATAAACTAGTAATAATAATTTAAAAATGATAAATGATTCTTCCTCAAAATTAAAAACTTCTGTTTATGAAAAATAATAAGAAGAAAATAATTAGGCAAGCCATAGGCTGTGATAAAATATTATAAATTTATATTAAATAAAGGCCTAGAATCCAGAATGTACAAAAAATTTCTTCCACTCAGTAATAAAAAATTTGGCAAAAGATTTGAATAGTTCAGACACTGCAAAAGTCAACATGCTTAATAAGCACATCCAAAAACTCATTGTGTCATTACTCATCAGGGATGTGAAAATATAAATCACAATTGGATGCCACTTCACACCTGCTAGAATGGCTAAAATTATAGACTATCAACAGTAAATGTTGGCAGGGATCTAGAGCAACTGAAATTCCTATATGTTGCTGGAGGGGGTGTAAAATGATGCAACCACTTAGAATACAGTGTGGCAGGTTATTATAAAGTTAAACACAACCTCTATGACTCCGAAATTATACTACTAGGTATTTACCCAAGGAAAATAAAAGAGTGTGTCTAAAATGACTTAACTGAAATTTCACAGTAGCTTTATTCACAATAGCCAGAAGCTACAAACAACCCAAATTTCCATCAAAAGGAGAATAGATAGACTAACTTTAGTATATTTATATAATACTATTCAATCATAAAAAAGCATTAAATACTGATATATGCAGCAGCATGGATGAATCTCAAAAACATTATGATAAGGGAAAAAAGCAAGGCACATGAGACCACAGTGTGTATGAAGACCTAGAACAGGCAAAACCAATCTACTGTATAGTGAAAAAGATCACAATAGTAGTTTCTTCTGAAGGTGAAGGTTGCCTAGGAAAGAGCACTTGGGAACTTTCAAGTGTGATGGAAAATTATTTATATCGATATAGGTCAGGTTATATGGGCATATCCATTTCTCTACTCATCAAACTATAACACTTAAAGCCAGAGCATTTCAATATATATAAATTACACTTCAATAAAAGAAAGACAGAGTTAAAAAAAAAGTAAGTACACCAAGGGTCTTTACAAAAATTTGAATACAGGCTTTCTTGAACTTGACTAACTTCCACATTCTCTTCCTTTTAATAATTTGTTGAGGGAATGATCATATTAGTGCCTTTACATGAATAAATTGCTGTTAAAAATTCCTTATCTAGAAATCCATTCTGAGAAAACAATTACAAGTACAGACCAGGAGATCTCAGCAAGATGGCAGACTAGAAGCAGCCTGCGTGCACCACTTTCAAGGAGAGGATTCAAAATTGCAGGAGGATGCTCACTTATGGATGGCTGTTCTTGGAGCATGGTAAAACTCTGGAGAAATGACAGAGGACATTTAGAGTGAAGGAGAAGGTGACTGGGTGATTAATTCTGCAAGATTGGCAGGTACCTGGGGGAGGAATCCACATGTGGGGAGTGTCAAGAAGAGAGAGCCATGGGGCTCCATACTCATCCTGCAGACACTGCAGCCAGAACTGTGAAGGGCTGACTCTCCACCACCACAAACCTCTGGACTGATCAGGGAGCTGCTTGGAATCTGTGCAGAGCAATTGCACTAGAAAGTGGGCATAGCAGGGATTTGGTGGCTACCAATCCCAGGTTACTGTAACTGACACCATTATGAGTTCTCAGATACACAGCAGCCTTTGCATCACTCCCACCAAGTTGGGGAGGGAGCAGGCAGAGTGGATGCTCCCCTGTGTTGTGCACTGTGACTGGGAGTCAAGTGCCCCTCCTTCCCAATGTGGGATCAGAGCAGAACGGTCACCTCAGACACCACTTGAGAAGCTTTGTGGTGACTACTTCAGTGGGACCAGGGCAGGAGGAGAACCCCCTCCATTCAGTGCCCTCAACCTGCAGACCCAGCCTCTGTGACCCCCATGTTACCACCCATCCCACACAGCTCCACCCTTGCAGTCCCTGTGCCACAGGAGCCAGCCTGTGTGGAACAACTTCTGTACTTTCCACAGCCCCACCGATGTAGCTTCTTCCCTGCCTCCAGGCTACAGCTCTGGCTTCTGCTGCTCCCAGGTCAAGGCTTCACCCTTGAGACCTCACAGCAGCTTCTGGGACTGAAATTTTGCCTCCTGAGGCTCCAGTGCTGCCCCTGGGACTGAAGGGTCTGTCTCTGTGGCTCTAGTGCTCCTCCTGGACTCAGTCCCTGAGATTCCAGTACAGTGCCCTAGACCCCAAGACCCCACTGCCAAGTCTCCACCATGGCCACTGGGCCCATGGAACTGCCCCAAAGTCCAACACTCTGGCAGAGACCCCCATGCCTTGAGCCCCATTACACCTGGACCTGGTTCAAGTGAATGTCCATAGCCCAGACACCCATGACCACTGCCTAGCTTGCCTCACCTGGGTGCCACTGTCACTTCTGTAGGGGGACCAAAGGCACAGCAATCCCCCCAAATGGGGTCTCACTCAACTCCCAACTTGAACTTCCAACAACAACCTGGGGAACAACCCATCACCCCACATGAAGATTATCCAGCACTGACTTGAATTGTGACAATCACTGTGACAAGGGAATAGACAAATCATAACAGCTGCACTACAGGCTCTCAGTGCACCTGCCCCTCTGCTGCTGGGTCAATATTCAAGAGTAGGACATAAAAATGCCATCTAGGGACCTCCCCTTCTTCTCACAAAGTAAGAGAGTTCTCAGCAAAGGAGAAGAGGTTCCCTGAAAACCTATCAGCCCTGAGCTGAGAGAAGAGGATTCAGATGAGAAGAAATCAGCAAAAGAACTCTGGCAACATGAAAAAACAGGCAAACAAATAAAAACAGTTTGACATCCCCAAGGGCTCACAATGGATGTACAGTAATGCCCCCCAACCAAAAGGAAATTGTCAAAATGTCAGAAATGGAATTAAGAATATGGATGGCAAATAAGATAAGTGGAATTGAAAGGAAAGTTGAAAACCAACAAAAAACAGAAAAAATTTGCAGGAAATCAAGAAAAAAAAATGAAAAAGTCATTAAAGAGCTACACAACATAAGCAAAGATATAATAGAACTTCAAAAAATCAAAGAGTCATTTAGGGAATTTCAAAATACAGCAGAAAGCTTCAACAACAGACTCAACCAAGAAGAAGAAAGAATCTCAGAACTTGAAGATAAGGCTCTTGAGATAATCCCATCATTCAAAGATGCAGAAAAAAGAACAAAGAAAACTGAGCAATCATTCAAAGAAATATGGGATTATGTGAAATGAATTAATATATGAATTATAGGTATCCCTGAGGGAGAAGGAGAAAGCAAAAAACATGGAAAAATCTATACAAGGTAATTACTGAGGAAAACTTCCCTGGTATCACCAGAGATTCAGACATCCAGATACAAGATGGGCATCAAATGCCAAGAAGATTCAAAGCAAATAGGACACCTCCAAGACACATAGTCATCAACATGGCCAAAGTCAAAACAAAGGAAAAAATTCTACAAGCAGCAAGATGAAAGCAACAACTAACCTACAAAGAAAAACTCATCAGGCTAACAGTAGGCTTCTCAGCAGAGACCTTATGAGCCAGAAGGGATTGGGGCCCCACCTTTAGTCTTCTTAAACAGAACAACTGCCAGTCAAGAATCTTGTATCCTGCAAAAATAAGTTTCATAAAAGAGAAATAAAGACTTTTCCAGATAAGCAAACACAGAAGGAATTTGTCACAACTAGACCTGTCCTATAGGAAATATTCAGATCTACATTATACATAGATCAGCACAATAGATGCCCATAAGTGTAAAATCACCCAAAAGCTAAAGCTCACAGCTCTTATAAAGCAATAGCACAAGAGGAAAAACAAAGCAATAAGGTACTACCCAACATAATGAACAGAACAGCATCCCATAAATTAATATTATCAATCAAAATAAATGTTCTGAATGCTCCAATCAAAAGACATAGATTGGCTAAATGGATGAAAAAACACAACCTAAGTATCTTCTGTCTCCAGGAAACTCATCTAATCCACAAAGACACACACAGACTCAAGGTGAAAGGATGGAAAAAAAAAATAATCCACACAGAGACCAAAAGAGAGCAAGTGTAGCCACTCTCATATCAGATAAAATTGACTTTAATTTAAAAATGATAAAGAAAGATAAAAATGGTCATTATATAATGTTAAAGGGCACAATTCAACAAGAAGACATAATAATTCTAGGTATATATATATATATATGGACCTAACAGAGGAGCTCCCAAATTTGTGAAACAAATCCTGCTATAGCTAAGCAAAGATATAAACAGTAACATGGTAATTGCAGGGGACTTCAACACCCTACTGACAGGACTGGACAGATCATCAAAACAGAAAATAAACACTGGATTGAAATGGGATTCTAAAACAAATGGACCTAACAAACATTTATAGAACATTATATCCCCAAACTGCTGAATAAGCATTCTTCTTGTCAGCACATAGGACATCCTCCAAGATTGATCATATCTAATAGGCCCCAAAACATGTCTCCACAAATTAAAAAAAAATTGAAATCATACCATGTATATGCTCAGACCACACTAGAATAAAACTAGATATCAATTTCAAGGCAAACACTCAAATCTACACAAAGTCATGGAAATTAAACAACCTGCTGCTGAACAATTGTTGGGTCAATGATGAAATTAAGATAGAAATCAAATGATTCTTTGAACTAATGACAAAGGGGACACAAGCTATTAAAATTTAAGGGATTCAGCAAAAGCAGTTCTGAGGGGAAAATTCATAGCCTTAAATGCCTACATCAAAAAGACAGAAAGATCACAAATTAACAACCTAATGTCACATCTCAAGGAACTAGAAAAAGAAAAGCAAACCAAATACAAAGCCAGCAGAAGAAAAGAAATAATGAAGCTCAGAACAGAAATAAATGAAATGGAACCTGAAAAAATAATACAAAGTATCAATGACACAAAAAGTTGTTTCTTTGAAAAGACAAACAAAATTGATAAACCCCTTGCTATATTAACCAGAAATAGAATAGACAAGACCCAGTCAGAAATGAAAAAGCAGATATTACAACTGATCCTACAGAAATACAAAATAACATCCATGAATATGATGAAAATCTCTATGTACATAACCAGAAAATGTAAAGGAAATGGGCAAATTCCTGGAAATATACAACTCCTAAGACTCAATCAGGAAGAAATAGAAATCCTGAACAGACCAAGAATCAGCAGTGAGATTGAAGCCATTATAAAAAAATCTCCCAACAACAACAAAAAATCCCCAGACCAGATGGAGTCACAGCAGAATTCTACCAGATCTACAAAGAAGAAATGGTACACATCCTGCAGAAATTATTCCATAACATTGAGAAGTAGGGAATCTTCCCTAACTCATTCTATGAAGCCAGTATTACCTTGATACTAAAGCCAGGAAAGGACACAACAAAAAAGAAAACTACAGACCAATATCCCTTATAAATATAGATGCAAAAATCCTCAACAAAATCCATGCAAACCAAGTTCAATAAGACATCAAAAAAATAATTCAGCATGATAAAGTTGGCTTCATCACATGGATGCAAGGATGGTTCAACACATGTAAATCAATATATGTGATTCATATATTGTGTGATTCACCACACAAACAGAAGCAAAAACAAAGACCATATTATCATCTCAATAGATGCAGAAAAAGCATTAAACCAAATCCAGCACCCTTTCACTATAAAAACCTTCAACAATCTACTAGGCACAGAAAGAACATGCCTCAAAATAATAAAAGCCATATATGACAAACCCACAGCCAACATCATACTGAATGGAGAAAAGTTGAAAGAAACCTCCCACCCCCACCAAGAAGTGGAACAAGACAAGGGTGCCCACTGTCACCACTTCTATTCAACATAGTACTGGAAGTCCTAGCCAGAGTAATCAGTGAAGAGAAAGAAAGGGTATCCAAATTGGGAGAGAGGAGGCCAAACTATTACTTTTTACTGACAATATCTAGAAAATCTAGATATTTGTAGAGCAGCAGGTGAGCGAGGGAAACATGATCTTTATTTACAGCTACTCTGCATAATTCATATCACCACATGAGCTCTGTACCCCTAACTTCTATCTGTGGAAAAACTGTCTTCCATGAAACTGGTCCTTGGTGCTGAAAAGTTTGGGGACTGCTGATATAAGGCATGAGACCACAAAATTTCTTGAAGAAAATATAGGAAAAATTCTTTTAGACATTGGCCTAGGCAAAGATCTAGATACAAAGATTTTGTATCTAGAAAATCTCAAAGACTCCACCAAAAGATTCCTAGAATGGATAAATAGATTCAATAAAGTCTCAGGTTACAAAATCAATGTACACAAATCAGTAGCATTTCATAAACAAGTAAGAGTCAAGCTGAAAGTCAAATCAAAGACTCAATGCTATTTACAATAGCTACAAAGAAAATAAAATGCTTACTAATATACTTAAACCAAGGAGGTGAAAGATCTTTACAAGGAGAATTACAAAACACTGATAGGAATCGAAATGACAAAAACAAATGGAAAAAAATGTCTCATGCTCATGGATTGGTAGAATCAACATTGTTAAAATGTCCATACTGCCCCAAGTGGTTTACAGATTCAATGCAATTCCCATCAAAGTATCAATGTCATATTTCATAGATCTAGAAAAAATAATTCTATGCTTCATTTGGAATTAAAAAAGGGCCTGAATAGGCAAAGCAATCTTAAGCTAAAAGAACAAATCTGGAGGCATCACATTATCAAACTTCAAATTATGGTATAAGGCTATAGTAACCAAAACAGCGTAGTATTGGTTTAAAAGTGGAGACACAGACCAAAGGAACAGAACAGAGAACCCAGATATAAAACCATCTACCTACAACCAACTGATCTTCAACAAAGCAGACAACAATATACACTGGGGAAAGGAAGCCCTATTCAGTAAATAGTGCTGGGAAAACTGGATAGCCACATACAGAAGAGTGAAACAGGACCGCTATCTCTCATCAAAATTAATTCAAGATGGATTAAAGACTTAGACATAAGGCTGTGGTCTCCAACCCCCAGGCTGTGGCCTGCTACCCGTCTGTGGCCTGTTAGGAACCAGGAGGGACATTACCATCTGAGCTCCGCCTCCCACCCCGCACCCTGTCCCATGGGAAATTGTCTTCCATGAAACTTAGGAACTGGGTTCACAGCAGGAGGTGAGCAGCAGGTGAGCAGGTGAGTGAGGGAAACATGATCTTTATTTACAGCTACTCTGCATAACTCATATCACCACATGAGCTCTGTACCCCTGTCCTCTATCTGTGGAAAAATTGTCTTTCATGAAACTGGTCCTTGGTGCTGAAAAGTTTGGGGACTGCTGATATAAGGCATGAGACCACAAAATTTCTTGAAGAAAATGTAGGAAAAATTCTTTTAGACATTGGCCTAGGCAAAGAGTTTATAACTAAGACCCCAAAGGCAAATACAGCAACAACAAAAATAAATAAATGGGACTTGATTAAATTAAAAACCTTCTGCACAGAAAAGGAAATAATCAACAAAGTAAACAGACAACCTACAGAATGGGAGAAAATATTTGCAAACTATATATCTGATAAAGGGCTAATATCTAGAATCTATACTCAAACAAATCAGCAAGAAAAAAAACAAACACCCCCATCAAAAGTGACAAAAGACATGAACAGAATTTTTTCAAAAGAAGATATACAAATGGCCAAGAAACATGAACAAATGCTCAACATAACTAATCATCAGGTAAGTGTAACTTAAAACCACAATGAGATACCACCTTACCACTGTTAGAATGGCTACTATTAAAAAGTCCCAAAACTCTAGATACTGGTGTGAATGGAGAGAGAAAGGAATGCTTATACACCGTTAGTGGGACTGCAAACCAGTACAACCTCTATGGAAAACAATATAGAGATTCCTCAAAGAAATAAATATAGACTTACCATTTGATCCCGCAACCCCACTATTAGGTATCTACCCAAAGGAAAGAAGTCATTTTATCAAACAAACAAACAAAAACCCCACCTGAATGTGTACTTGAATGTTTATTGCAGCATAATTCACAATTGCAAAGATGTAGAGTCAACCTAAGTACCCATCAATTCATGAGTGTATTAACAAAATGTGGTGTATATATACTATGGAGTACTGCTAAGCCATGAAAAGGAATGTATTAATGTCTTTGGCAGCAATTTGGATGCAACTGGAGACCATTATCCTAACAGAAGTATCTCAGGAAGCAAAAAAAAAAAAAAACACCACATGTACTGTGTAATAATTTGGAACTAATCTATGGGCACAGAGAGAAGTAAAACTAATTGAAAATTAATACAGAGGGGGTGAAAGGGAGGGATTCAAACCTACCTATTTGGTACAATGAACACTATTCGTATGATGGGCACACTAATAGCCCTGACTTAAGTATCATAAAAGGTATCCATGTAACAAAAACATTTTTACCCCCTAAATATTTTGCAATAAAAAAGAAGTACAGACCAAAATGTATTTGCAAAGTAGTGTATTGATGTGTTTTGATATTATATTTGCATTAAATGAAACCAAAATGGTCAAAAAATTATGGTATATTTACATAATGAATTATTTCATAGCTAAAAACATTATGTAATTTTTATATAATTGGGAAATAATAATAAATTATGGAATAATACAGAAAATAGAATTATATAGATGGCATTATTTGATCCATGCAAATAATATGTGAGTGTGAAACCCTGGACAAATATGCACCAAATTGATAATAACCATAATTTCTGGGGTTATGGATGATTTTTATCTTATTTAAATTTTATTTTTTATATTTCTATTCCTTTTATAATCTGAAATAGATCATAAGAGTTATAAAGCTTAACAGTAAATGAAAGTACAACCTGATAAAGCCCTGAGCTTTTTTTCTTTGCTTTTCTATAGCCACTCGACTTTGGGTAAATTATCTATAGAAGCATGTGGGAAACCCACCATGCTTTCTCAAAAATCAACTGCTCGGTTGCAGATAGAGGATATTGAATTAGATTTTTTTTCCTTCCTGATGAAACCTGCTCCTCTCTCCCCTCTGGCACTCTCTCCAACTCTCCTCTCTGTCCTGCTCCAATTCTGCTAGTCTCTGAACCATGAAGAGCAGTGATGCTCTTTAGGAGATTTTAGCAAACACTGATATCACTAACATCCATGCCATTCTAGAAATACATTTAATTTGGCTCCATTTCCTAGTCTGCAAACTTGTTTTAATCAAAATTGGAATCAGTGAGATAAGAAGTCAGGTACATCTCAGCCCCCCTGTTTGCTATTTTGCTAAAATTAAGTGAGCTCAAGATCCTGCAAGAGATCTCCCTGCACAAGAAGGGTTTCTGTAAGCCTGCAGGCATTGGGCACAGTGATTGCTGTAGAAAAACAATTTTTAACATCAAATCAGTTCATTAAAACCAAGGCAATGAATAATTGCATATAAGAGGAGGTTAAAGAGAGTGAGGAAAGAAAAAGGAATGTCAAAAATCATTCCACAGGGTTTTATTTTATTTACCCAAAAGCAAATCTGAAGGTTGCTACAGGACAGTGCACATAAAACAGGTCTGCAAAGGGAATCTCCTATAGAAAGTATGCTTTTTTTGCCTGCTTCATTGGCAGTTGAGTTCACAGTAGAAATACATTCAATTCCACATAGTAATAGTGCTTTAATAACAGATGAAAATATGTTTTATGGTGTGTGTTGATAACTAAATGCTTATCCTATATATAGAAATTCAAATAATTGGAATTTCTCATAGCCAGCATCCAGTTGAGACCACTGAAGAATACCTTGATATAGAAGGTTAAAGTCAATAGACTGTGTTTTGGTTATATTTCAGAAGATGTCTGCTGTATGTTTAATATACTACATTTGTATTATGGGCTCTGGTTCCTGTAAATCTGAGGTCTCTCTTTCTTCAATGAATGAGCAGATAAGCAATTGAATTTGAAAGATACTTTATGCAACAGAAAAGCAATTTTGTTCCTGGTTATCAGAGGGCAAGAAGTGAACTAGCAATTGAATGCTAAATATTTTTAACCCTTGGGATTCTGGTTTGCTTTAGTGGTAAAGACTATATTTTTCAACCCATCCCAGTTATTGAATTTCATATAACGAAAGAACATTTTGTTGAAAATTTAGTCAATTTGAAGTAATTATCTATTACTCTTACTAGGTGTGGATTTTAGGTTACAGAACCTCGAATTTCCATTTTTAAAAAAGGAAGGAAAGAAGGAAGATTTTCATTTCTACCAAGGAGGACACATGTTTTGCTCTGATGAATGTCACTTTGTGATAGACTGGTGTTGGTTTTAACTATTGTTCCTAACCGTCTCTGAAGTTCTTGGTGCTTCCGTGGTAAAATAAAAGAGGCTGGCATTTTCCTATCACATTTCACGGTGAAAACCTCTTTATCCAGCTCCACTTGTTCTTCATAAATAATTTTTAAAAGAATTATATGACTTAAAAACCAGCTGGACCTGATTTAGATGACCAGATCTTGGACCTTGAGCCTGAGACTGCTGCTGTAACAGGATGAGACTCTCAGGGGTCTTGGGAGAGGCCGCCTGTGGGAGAGCTATGAGCCATTAGAAGGTGGAGAGAAAACTATTGCAGTTTGTTTCATTGGTGACCCCAGTAAACTATGCCTCTTGACAGTCACACACACACACGAAATTACTTATTTTCAATTCTTTATTCCTGAATCTTTAAGATTAATAGCACTGTATTGATTATTTATGGATATATCTGGCACTGTTTTTTAGTCAATATTTCTCCAAATTGTAACCTGACAAAATGTGATGTTATTTGGGCTATTAGTTTACATCATACTGTGGCAGCCAGCATCCAGAATGGTCCCCAAGATCTTCATCTTCTGTTGTTGCTATCCTTGTGTATTCCTTACCCAAAATGCTGGTGATGGAGTTGGTCTTTGTGATTATACCGGGCAGAAGTGATGCTGTGTGTCTGTGGAGGCTTCATCATGTGAGACCTTGCCACTTCCACCTTGTTTTCTCGGATCACTTACCAAGCCATGAGGACACTCATCCCTATGGAAAGTCCACATGGCAATGGCCTGAATGAGGCCTCCTGACAACAACCAGAACCAATTTATCAACCATGAGAGTGAGATGTCTTAAAAGTGGATCCTCCAGCTAAACCTAATAACTGCAGCCCTGGCTAACATGGCAGTAACCTCATGAAAAACCCTGAACCAGATCACTGAGCTAGTCCATGCTCAGGCTCCTAACCCACAGAAATTTTAAGAAATAACATATATATAATGCTGCTCTATGCTGCTAAGTGTTGGAGTAATTTGCATGCAATAATAAATAATACAATACTTGAAAGAGCCTATAAAGCACAAAAACTTAGGTTTCTTACCTGAACAGAATTTTATAAAACCATGCTGAAGATGAGAGTAACTTTGGGAGTTGGATAGTGTAGTGTTACAATGTGTGTTTTAAAAAATTGGTTTCTACAATTAAGCATTTTGTTACCAACAAATGTAATCATTGTTTTTAGTACATTGGTTTCCAAGGTCAAAATCTTCCATGGGTCTACTGATGTAAACCTGCCACTTAGTTGATATATTTGCCTCAGTATTTAATAATCATCAGAGTGTGATCCTGATGCCAGGAGTCATTAGAGACAACTGAGTGTTGAACTGAATGGTGGAATCTTGACATTTAAGTTAGAGAAAGAGGCATGAAAAATGATAGACTCTCCCAGGAATTTTTATATAGGGAGGGCAGGATATGGTGAATAATGTTTGCTTCCTGAATTGGACTCTCCCCACAATGACAAGAGCTTTTTCTGTGTGTCAACCTTAGAATAAATAGAAAGATCTACAAGAAGCGATGTATATTGTCTTAGTCTGTTTAGTGTTGCTATAAAGGAATACCTGAGGCTGGGAAATTTATAAAGAAAAGAAGTTTATTTGGCTCACAGTTCCGCAGGCTGTACAAGAAGCATGGCGTTGGCATATGCTTGGTGAGGGCCTTGGAGAGCTGCCACTCAGGGTGGAAGGTGAAGGGGAGTTGGCAAGTTCAGAGACCAGACGCTCAGAGAGGAAACAAGAGAGGAGGGAGGTGCCAAGATCTTTTTGACAACCAGCACCAGAGAGACTAATAGAACAAGAGTCACTCACTCCCTCCATCCCCAACAGGACATGCATCTATTCATGGGAGATCCACCCCCACGACCCAAACATCTCCAATTAGGCCCAACTTCCAACATAGGGGACCAAATTTCAATATGAGATTTGGAGGGGACAAATATTCAAACTGTAGCACATACATACATACATACATACATACACAAAATAACATATATGTATACGTCACAATAGCCCAACTAAGTGCATGTTTATGGAGCCCTTGCTGTATGCAGTCAACTCTGCTGTGAATTCCAGTCACTAGAAGACACAGACCTGCTTCCTGGCACATACTATCCCATGTCCTTGAAGACTTTGACAAGCAATCCTGTAGACGGAAGCCTTAAAATCCCTTACCACCCTAAACTCCTTGTTATTTAATGTACTCTTAGGTCCCTGAGTTGATTCCACTTAGATCTGAAGCTATCTGTTTGGAGACTAGATCAAAGAATGTATCAGTAGTCCTGCTACAGGATTTTGTTTTAAACATTTCTCTTCCTCGTTCACTGAGTCCTATCTTCCTAGTATGCACTGTGGGCATGTTCTACTATTTCCTCTGCTTCCTTAATTACTGGTTGACCTCCCTTCTCCTTAGTTCTCTATTTCAGGTTTTATTCATTAAAGTCCATTAATAAGACAGGGTCTCTGTCTTTAAGAAGCCTACAACTAAGTAGAGCAACCGATGTGACAGAGGATCCCTGCTCCCCATGGACATCAATTGTCCATGAGCCAGCCTGTCTCCTGCCCCTCTGGCATTAGGGCTTCCACTGTGGGGAGAGCTCTTGGCTGTCCCCTTACGGGTCCCAGGAACTAACTACAGTTGGCCAGTCATAATCCATCAGGCCCAGTTGTTCAACATGAATTGCTCAGGTTCTCATACCCAATTTCATGAGAATTTCATGAGGCCTCCTGACAACAACCAGAACCAATTTACCAACCATGACAGTAAGGCATCTTAAAGCTCACAGTTTATTGAAGATTACAGATTTTCAGTTTATTTAAGGGGCAAGACCTGGTGGGAAAAAATTAATAGGGGGTTTTAAAACTATAATTATAGAACAGAGCTTATGAGACACAGAACATGATTTTTGCCAAGAGATATCAGGGACATTGATTGTCATAATGTACAAAGGAAGGTAAGATTTCTTGAGATGGATTACCCGGGAAGGATTTTCAAAGGAAGCAGTATTTTGAGCTCGGTCTTAAATGCCAGATAAGATTGGGATAGGCCAAGCAGAGGAAGGAATTTGAACTTCATAAACATAAGGAGCACAGTGAACATTTAAAGTCACGTGTAGGGTCTGGCTAGAGGACCCTGAACTGAGTGGAGGGAGAGTCAGGGAGAGGGCTGCAAAGGCAGTTTGGGGCATTTGTGGGCATCAGATGAGATAATATTTGCAAAAGAGCTTTGAAAACTTCAAAGCACCATAGAAATATAAGAAACTATTATTACAATGCCAGAAATTGTGTTAGTTGCCAGTGAAATAATATTTGACTTAAGGCTTTGTTATTTCTTGCAATACAAAGGTTTTTGAAGATCATTGCTTTGAATAGTTCTTCTCCATGTTCTGTTGCCTGTAGCTATCTTTCTCTTACAGACTTCTTTTCAGCCATCTTTAGTACAAATGGCCAAACTGAAAAAAAACTTCAATGCTTTGCTCTCTACTTCTTTTAAAGGTTCCTCATCTCTTTAAGGGTTTAGACTTCTTTTTAAAACTGTGTCAGCTGCAACTCCCAGAGGTCCTGCCTTGCCTCCAGGTTTGTTTACCACTCAGCTGGGATTTGTTTACCACCTAGTAGGAGAAGAGTCAAGAAGATAAAAGCCAATCAGGGAAGTAGAAAGACAACACCAAGCAGAAAATACCAAGGAAATAAAATTAGAAACACCGGGCCCAAATAGGGTTGACTTTAGCAGTGTGGTGACCCTGGGAAGCCTGCGGAGTGTACATGTTAAATCACTTTATTGTGTAGGTTATTAAAGATACATCATATCTTCTAAAACCACTTCGTGCCAGCTGAACACAGAACACCCTTTTAAACCTTTATGTTTTAAAAAATTTCCCAATCACTTCATGTTCCTGTAAGCCCCTAAATATGCATGTTTCTGACTCCCAAAGTTTAGGTTAGCTGGTCTGATTGAATTTGGGGAGATGTCTTACTTGGACTAATGAAGAATTAATAAAATATCATTCATCCTGATATACCAAGACCATGAAGTTTTTCTTTAAGGTAACCCTATGATAACTAAAGTTCATATTGATGAACTTGAGGTACCATGATGTTCTAAAATAACATCTGAATTCATAGATCAACTTATTTTAAGCCAAATATAGTGTATTTTGTTCTTGCTTTGATAATTGGTGATCTGATTATGGTGTGCATATAGTTATTTTTCATTAATTAGAATAGCTAAATAACCAGTAATTCCAATTCTCAGAGTCTTAAAATGCCAGGTTTTATTTAGTACAGAAGTACTTTGTAGGTTTAATGTATATTGTTTATAACTCAGGGTAATGATAAGGATGGTTGAATTATTTTGCTCATGAAATCATTTAATATGTATGCTTTCATAATGTATATTTAGTCATCCAGAGACTCTATATTGCTGATTTTGCTAAGTCACTTAAATATGAGGTAAGATAAATGATTTTTGAGTATTACAAAAGTAGAATTTATAATCATTAAACTGGTTATTTATAGCTGGAAGCAACCGTTTCTTAGTGGTTGGCTATTTATTGTGCATGAATTATATTAAGGGATAAATACAGTGTGTAATTCAGAATATTTAGAACTGAAATTTGAGGCCATCCAACACCATTAAAATACATTAATGAATCATTCATTCAAGAGACATTTATTGACACCTACAAGTTTTTTAATAACCACATTAGCCAGAGGAGTTTTTCAAATGTCAACATCTAGAAATTAGGTAGAGAACAATGAGCTAATTGCTACATTTTGAGCAGCAGGTAGGTAATTATTTTTCTAGAAAAGTAATGCAGTATTATTTATACTAATGTAGGGAAACACCTCTATTTGTTGGGAGTTCCCAATAAATGTCATTCAGGACGATGAGTCAAGAGCAGTCTGGGGCAAATCATGGAGAAGGCAGGCGTGCCTTGAAAATGAGGAGGAGGTTCACACTTGGGAACTGTTCTCGGACTCTTTTATAAGCCATTGCTACACTTCAAAACCTGACAGCTCCTGGGCAAACTGTGTGGATATTTCAAAGATTCCAGGTAGAACTGGCAGAAGGGTAATTGTATCCCGTGGAGCTTGTGGGAGGAGGTTGGGAGGATTATTAGAGTTTATTAACCATCCTAAGGGATTTCCTACGTACCTTTCTTAGGGACTCTGAATTTTGCCATTTACTCCTCACTGACCCCTTTAACCCTCAGCCTTTTCTTCCTTCCAATTAATTTTTAAATGTTTCTACAAGAAATCATATTACCAAGCTTCTACTTTGACTAAAATATTGAAATGACTTCTCAATACACTGCAGATTTGACCCTAGGCATCTGAGTTTTTTCCAACTAATTTTCATCACTTGCTAGTAATTTCTAGTCCTGTCTAGTGGACAGGGCATGCCTTTCCTCTACATAGCTACTTACCCCTTCAACCTGGGGAGTCATTCATTTATTCCACGCAGATGTCTTGGCTGCCAACTTTTGTCCTATGCTGGGCGCTGGTGGTTTAACAAAAATGATTCGGATTTCATCAAATGCAAAAAGGAGCCAATAGCCTAAAGAAGACACAGGCACATAAGTAATTACAATACAAAAGAAGATGGCATGATACATCCCTGCTATCATGCAGGTATGATGAACAAGGTGTGGAAGGCCAGAGGAGGAAGGCACTAATGCCATCTGAGGGACCTCCGAAAGGCTTCACAGGAAAGGTGATGCTTGAACAGTATTGCAAAAGATAAACATATATTTTCCATATGAAAAGAATGGGGGAAATAACAAAAAAGAATGAAAGCATGATCTGGTAAATAGTAAATACCTTGGTATAGTTGGAGAGCTCACAGTGAGCAATGGAGCACAGGGCAGTAAATAATCAATGGACAGGTAGGCATAGTTTTGAATAGAAATAAATTCAGAGATACTCTTCAAGAGGGTAGAATGAGCTGATGTATAGGGAATTCCCAAGATGGAGTGTTTCAAAAAGTACCTTTCTGGATTTGATAACAAGAAATGAAATCTTCAGTGCCAGAAATGAAAAGGGACCCCACAGTGCTGAGTGAGACTTGAAGCCCATGATGTACGGAGGTCCTTGATCTGAAGGGCTGAAGTTGGGGCCCAAGTCATTTGTTATGTCCAGAAAACACAAACTGGGCTCCAGTATCAACTGGGGAGAAATTCTATGTGCCAATCACAGGGTAAGGCAGACAACTATTCCCAGATGGGGTTACGTAGTGTTATTGTCATTGCTTTCCAAATTGTCTACATTTTTACTTTTTATTTCCTCATCAACCCACAATTTGTTTAGAAAGAGAGCCGACATGCTGCTGGCTGAGATTTCCCATGGTGTGTGTGAGAATTTTTCTTCTGCATACAGAGGCACCCTATTCTTTCCTCATAGTCGCCATAACAGGGACACTGGTTTCCAGCCACAGAACCTTCTCTGACGGTCTTCGGTGTCAGAAGTCCCACTTTAGGAAACCGAATGGGACCTGCCACTCTAAGAGCAGGTGGGAGTGTGGTCAGGACAGTCCCATCCTTTCCTTGCATCCACAGGATACAATCACCCCTCTGGCCGTTCTACATGCAACCTTTGAAATTTCCGCACAGCTTGCTGGCAGTCTCTCCATTGTCTTCTCTTTTGTCTGTGTGGCTTTTGTTATCAGTTTGGTCCCACTTGTTTTATTTCTTATGTCTTCCACAATTCCCCACTATTCTGGTTTTCTGGCACCTTTGCTCCCTCTACTCCACATCTCCCTTAGGTTTCTAGTGCTGTTTTGTATTTATTTTCATATTGATTCTGTGGCTTCACTGGAATTTTGCAAGCCGGGAGGGGTAAATGTGTGTGTTTAGTTAGCAATAAACTCTCTTATTCTATCATCTACTTTATATCCTCAATCCCTTTAAGACTCAGGGAAACTGTATTATTTATCATGGTTGCTCAACAGACACTGATGAAAAGCATTAATAACATTGCTTTAACTATAGGAAGGGTAGAAACTGTTGTTGTCTGCACTTATTTTATATTTCAAGGTGGTACCAGTCCCTCTGGAGTAAGCTTTGGAATGCCACTTTGTCCCTTTGTCTCGAATATTCCATCTGCTGCAAAGCAGTTGTCCTAGCCTCCACTCCTGTTGTCTTAGTGAAGTACTTCAGGATGGCTTTCCTGACCATGACTTACAAGTAATTTTTTTCAGCTCGGAAAAGGGAGGGTTTTCCTGGTAGCCTATGAGATAGCTTTGATTTGTGTGGCTGTGTAACATGATGTTTAAAGATGCCTTTCTCTGTCTAAGTCCAGAGCAAAAAAATTGAAAGGATTCAAAGATGCTACTTAGAGAGCTTCAACCCCCCCGCAGGAAATCAACACCAGATGACACAGGTGTCAGGAAGATTTCCTCCACCACATCTCTGCTAACCTTGTGTGTACCACTGGCTACCCACTGAGTGGGGTTAGAGGAATAGAATGGAGGAATAGAATGGAGGAATAGAATGTCTAGGCAAAAGTCACCCACGCCCTCTCCCCCCACTGTAAGCTTCCAACCTGAAGCCTATCTGAGCTGGGGACATGGGGAGAAGCTTGAGTCTAAATGCAGTCCCAAGCCTGGAAAGTATATGGTACCTGTTAAATTCATTATGGAAGGAAGACATGCTGGAGATTAAAATGTCCAGAGAACATCTTAATATTAAAGAGTGTGCAGGAAATATGTTGAACCTGGCTGGAATTTCTCAAGGAAAAAGAAAAAAACTCCACAAGTTGCTCTGTGAGTGCACCTTTCTTATTATCTCAATGTTGTCCTTGTTCAAAGAAACATTTTTACAGAGGTAAGTCCCACCCTACCTCCAGGCTGGTTTGCTGCATTGTTGGGTATTCACTCAGGTTTCTCTCTGGCAAGGAGTTTTCTTAGACAGAGTCTAAGGGTGTGTTAATCCAGGGACCGAGAATCCTAGTCCCACCATGTCCTGTTGTCACAGCTCTGAACTTTTGTCCTATTCACTGGTGCTTTGTCATTCTCATTAGTTCAGAGACTTGAGCTATTTTGTTATTTTTCTAACATTAAAACCTAGGTGTGAAGGAAGAAAATGGAGACCTCCATATCCATAGTTTTTAACAGTAAAACCCAGAGGTCACCATTATGTAATATATCCATGTAACAAACTGCATTTATACCCCCTAAATTTATACAAAAAAATTTTTACAAAGTGAGTTCTCTGGGCCAGCAGCATCAGCATGACCTGGGAACTTATTATACATGCAAATTCTCAGATTTACTGAGTTGGAAAATATGGGGTTGAAAGTCAGCAACCCATGTTTTAAGCCCACTGAACGATTCCAATGCATGCTAAAGTTTGAGTACTATAGATGATCAACAGAACCTCAGTTGATTAAGCTGTTTTACAATTTCAGTATTAAAAAATTTTTTTGCACTTTTTAATACTGGAGGATATTGCTTGGCACAGTACAAATCATTTGGGAAAGCTCCATTGCATATGATTCCTTTCTCATTTTGGATGATGTTATTAAAATACAACTTGGTTTCCTTGAGCACAGAAATTCTCAAATATGTTACTTAAGCAAAGGTGAATCTGACAGTCTGAATTCCAGCTGAAGTATTTCCTGGTCAAGAAGCTGGAGCTCTGGTATTATGAAGACCTGGTTTTGAGTCTTGTTTTTACCTCCTACTAGTTGTATGACCTTGAGTAAATTGTTTAAAATTCCTAAGCTTCAGTTTCATAAATTAAGATACTGGGATGACAATAAAAATGTTAACCTTATAGGGTTCTCAAAAGGATTAAATACTATACTGCATTTCTAATGTAAGCAAAGCCCTTAATTCAGTGTTTGGCACATAATAAGCTTTCAGTAGATGGTGATTATTATTATTGTTACAGGGATATCCACCACACAGGTTGGGCTGACCCTAATGTGTCTTTTTTTTTTCAGGAAAAAAAAAGTTTGCCACAGACCTGCCATAATCCAAGAAGACTAGAAATCTATAGTTTATTCCTCTCTAAGGCCACAACTGTCTCAGATTTTTCTTGCGGGGATCTTCAGTTAGATGTTGATCCAGTTTTTTCTGTAGTTTTTATCATTTTGTGACTGAGTAGAAATCATCCTCAGTGAGATATCTGGAACATGGGAACTGTGCAACCTTCTTGCCCTTCCCGGCAGCTGTGAATGTTAGAACGTCCGCATCCCCTGCTAGACTCTGGGGATAGACCATCCTTGAATATCTAGGTTTCTTACATTGTTGGTGGGACTGCAAATTAGTACAACTTCTATGGAAAACAGTATGGAGATTCCTCAAAGAACTGAAAGTTGACCTACCATTTGATCCAGCAATCCCACTACTGGGTATTTACCCAAAGGAAAAAGAAGTCATTTTATGAGAAAGACACCTGCACTCAAATGTTTGTTGCAGCACAATTCACAATTGCAAAGAGGTGGAATCAACCCAAATGCCTGTTAATTCATGAGTAGATTAACAAAATGTGGTATATGGATACCATGGAATACTACTCAGCCATGAAGAAGGATACTTAATGCCTTTTGCAACATTTTGGATGGAACTGGAGACCATTATCCTAAGTGAAATATCTAAAGAATGGAACCACAAACACCACATGTACTCACTATTAGATTAACTAACTGATGAGCACACATGTGCATAGAGGGAAGTAAATCTCAAAGGAAATCAAGCAATGAGGAGGGGAGGAGGGGGATGGGGGAAAATGTACCTAATGGGTACAATGAACACCATCTGGGTGATGGGCACAGTTTTAACCCTGACTCAAGCATTACAAAAGTGACCCATGTAACTAAAAACATTTGTACCCTCATAATACTTCGAAATAAAAATAAATAAATAAATATCTCTCCATGCCATCAAGGTAAAAAAATATATAGCAAGTTAGTATAGCAGAGTAATTCAGAACAATGGCTTGAAAATACCTGTGATCAAATCCCAGCTCTGCTTCTAAACCTCCAGGGCAACAGCTACAAAAAGAAGAGGGTACATAGAGCCCTTCCTTCATAGTGTTGCTGAAAAGGTTATATGAAAAATCAAAGGTAAAGCATTTAGCTTGGTGTCTGGTACATGGAAAGAGTCTAAAATTTTAGTTGTTGTGTTGGGTCTTTCAAGCAGCAGACATCAAGACAGAATAGATGTGCATGCGATTAATTGGGTGAAATGCTTGCGAAGGCTAAAGGGGAGGACGCAGGTGAGGGCAGGGAGAGCCTTCAGGACTCAATGCTTATTTGACTCCTGAGAAAGGAGAGGAGGTATGTGGGAGGATTGGGCCAGGAGACTCTGAGACTACAGCTCAGTTCTAAGAAAGTTTTGGCTAGGCTAATATGAGAAGTTATCAAGCCAAAGCTATCCTTTAGAGGGGTGCTGCATTCATTCCAAAGGAATGGGTGAGGACTAGTGCCCTGCAGTGCTTAGGCATTGCCAGGAGCAACTGAGGGAAGTGTGGCCTTGGCCTTGGCACAAACATGCTAGTAGATCCAAAGGGGTGGCAGCTGAAGCTGTCAGTCAACTATGTGTCCCATAGGATGAGATCGGACCAGTATATTTGCATGGCCACCAGGGTTGTTTTTCTTATTATTTAGGATAAACTAGAGCTACCTCAAGTAATTGTGCAGACTGAGTCCTGCATAAGAGACATGGTCAAGGAGCAATGAGAGGCCTGAAATCCAATTCCTGTTCCAGTTGCTAAGCTGCGCACCTACGGAGCAGGTACTTTGGGGAGGGCGCATTTGTCTAACTCATACAAAGGTATAACTGGACAGGTGTCTCTGGCCAAGGTACCTAAGCGGCATTAAAACATAGAACCTTTAAGGATAGTAGTATATATGTGTGCATGTGCCTACATGTGCTTAGAATAGTGAGTAGGAGGGGGGCACTCCAGTGAGAACGCACTGGGAATTGATATTGTAAACCAGGAGGACCATTAGCATAGTGTTGTTAACTTACTCTCTGGAGGAAGGGACAGGGATCTCTTACTCTCTGGATCCCTTATGACCAAAAATGAGAGTTTTGGTAATTAATCATTTGAATATAAGAGTGTCTTTTCTATTGAAAGCAGTCAAACTCATCACCTAGTGAGAAGGGTGAAGTTCTAAAGACTTCATTTATCTTGGCTCCTTTGTACTCAGCAGTGTCTGTGCAAATTGCCTGTAAAGTAAAATGCATGGGGGAAAAGGCACATAGAAGGTTTCTAAGGAAAGCTTTGTTTTAACTCTAGGTGTGATTTTCCATTTATTATCAGAGGGGATTATATCAAATATTTCTGTGCTGGAAACAATGATTAAAAGCGCCTTTTCATTTGATTTTATAAAACAAAAAGTGTAAGCTGTTAAAAAAAATTGACTAGTGCCAGACCACTCAACCCTCAAGAAATGAACAGTCCAGCGTGTAGCAGCAGGTCTCTGGGTGCAGACTGGAGTTTTGTGTGCCACAGAAAACCCAAGCAGGTTCCTCTGTGATGTGTTCGTACCACGGTTATGAATTAGTTAACAGTCTACATAATCTTCATGTGCTGCCACTAAGATTCCAGGTATTTTAAATCTAAATGAAGCCACTTTGCTTATCCTGTGTAAATGGAAGTTACAAACAGAACTGCAATTTCATTTAATAGCTATAAACCATTACTCTAATGGTTTGACAAATGCCTATGAGGATAGACTGCAATATTTCATCCAAGAAAGGACTGAATATTAAATAAATGTAACCTCCCAATGGGTTCTACTTTAACCCCCTACTAATTTTGGAGGGTGGATTTAAAAGCTGAGAGCATTTTAGAGTAAATGTTAGGGACGTATGCAGCAGGTTCTGTGGTACAGATTAGCACTTTATCCCAGTAATCACAAATCCTTTTTTCATCTTCCATTATCACTTCAAACTCATCATTGTAAAGTGCAGAACTTAACTCAGAAGTTGGGAACACCATTGCTTCACGTCTGACATCCTGCTGGGGGATTTCAGCAATTAACTAATTTCTCTGTTCTTTTCTCATGCTTATTATATTTTTGGGAAAAAATAAACTAACACTAAACATTTACAGACCTTGACATAAGTGGAGTCAAAAGTGCGTACCCCAATAAAATGGAAAGATGAATCACCTTTCCATAGTTAGAGAATATATCAAAGGCATCATCTCTAGATTCAAAAAAATAAAATGTCATCAAGAGCCTTTCAAATAAGAACACTTATAAGTTGGTAAATTTAAATGATGTCCAGAACCACAAAAATGGGTTTTATAATTATTTTCTGTAATTAAAGATACTTTTGATGTTGGCTGATCAACATCAAAGTGGGAGTGGGAGAAAATAGGACAATGCCCCAAGGACAGATGGGTGCAAGGAGAAATTTGATAAGAAAAGGGACAGTTTTCATGCTGAGTATAATAAAGATTTAGTTTCATTTGATTCATAAACTTTTTTTCCTGAAGACATATCACTTATATGCACCAAAAATGAACGTTTGTTCTGATATTGGGGGGACCTATTAGGAGGACCCACAAAATTGATCATGTTGGTAATAACCCAAGCAAAATAACAGCAGCTACAAACCCTTTAATTATAACTGGCTTTAAAAAATCTGAAACTGCTTATAATGGTTTCTTTCATTCTGTAGTTTTGTTTTGTGTCTGACAAGAGAAAAAAATGTGCTGAAAGCTTCTGATTACCCAATAGCAATTACCAGAAAACCAATCAAAAGGCAATTTGGATTTTTAGAAAAGTGTGACTTATCAATTTATTCAATAGAGTTTTTTTTTTCTTTTTTTAGCTAATTGGATGGTGGTTAAAAAAAAAAAAAAACATTTCCCAGGAACACAGATTTTTTTACTAATAAAATAGACCAATAAGCCAGGCTAGCAACATGTCTTTCGCTATTGTAAAAATCGTCCCTGTCACTACACCTATTCATTTCCTAAGACTCTTTTTGGTTTCCACATTTTCTTATATTCAGTCGCCGCACCTGCAGCATATCCAGAAACTGCTGTGAGGAGACCCTTTTTCCGACAACAAAGCCGGCGTGGGGTGCAGCTTCGCGTTCTGATGAAAAAATAACGTCCCTATGAATTTTCTAAATTGCATAATGTTTCTTCAAATGACAGGAAAAGGATACAAATACATATAATGAACTGATGTGAGGCATAAATTAGCCCCCTTCGTAGCATGATGGGGATTTAAAAGAAAAAAGAGTACACGAAGCATGAGCCTCTGTCCGCCTCTCACCTCTTACCCCTCCCCCATCCACCCTGCCTCAGCAACGCGTCTCATTTGTCTCCGGATGGAACAGCAGCCATCACCCACAAACCGTGTGTGTGTGTGTGTGTGTGTGTGTGTGTGTGTGTGCATGGCACCCAAGTGTTCAAACACTTTTCCTCCCATAGAGCTTGAAGCTCATGCGTATACACACACACACACACACACACACACACACACACACACAAGTGGGAGGGGGTGTTTCAGATAGAAAGTGTTTCCTTCCATTTTTGCATTTTTGGAATGGGCCAGCTGTAGACATATTCTTTTTTTTTTTATCACTGCATTCATGGATGTAATTCTTGATGGTGAGGTTTTCAAGAGAGGTTCATGTGACACCTGAAAGTTGAACTAGCTCTACATTAAGAGGATGGGAAAGGAAGGAAGGAGGGAAGAAGGAAGGAAGGAAGGAAGGAAGGAAGGAAGGAAGGAAGGAAGGAAGGAAGGGAGGGAGGGAGGGAGGGAGGGAGGGAGGGAGGGAGGGGGGAAAAGCAGCCTCTGCTATTTTGAAACTTGCTTATCATTGGAAAGATGCTGAAGGCAGAAGTGTACAATTGCTTGCCTTTCAATATTCCATTTGCAAGAACATCTTTTCATTGATCTCCGTCTATATGTCCTGAAAGTGTGTGGTGTTAATTTGTTTTTTGAAATATAGATCACACAGTGTTGCCAACACTTACACTTCCCATTAAGGATCTTTGTAATGGTTTATTTTGATTTCTTTTGCAGCAAACTCACAACTGTTATTGTCGACAGAACTCTATACAAATCCAAATAAACAAAGCAAAACAGAAAAAGCAGTTCCAGTGAATCCTGAAATTCAGGTACCTTCGATGGCAGTTTATTTCACGGTGGAAATGTGTTTTGTTCTGACGTGTATGGGTGCTTGAGTAATCACTGAAAGTTTCATAGACAACTTCATGGTGACAGATTCTTACCTCATTTATTGAACTCCAAAGAAAATGGACTTTTCATATTGATACGTTTTGCTAAATTTTAAAATGTGAGTGAATTTTTGAAATTACAATTCTACTTTCCTACTTATTTAAATATAACAGCAGTTTTGATCAATCAAGTTTTTTTTTTAATGCTTCTATTTTTGAGTACTTCCCACATGCTGCCAGTCCTTGTGCCATGAAACTTACCAACATTGCTGCAATTCACCCTCTCAACAGACTACTCAGGTACATATTTTCCCCATTTCACAGATGTAGTAATGAAGGCTCAGAGAATTTTGGTGATTCACCCTTAGTCAGGAATGATTGTAATGCCTGCCCACTGGTTCAGTATTTATTCAGAATAGTTCTGAATGTTTCAAGTAAAAGAAAGTCATGATTTTAAATCTCACTGGGCTGATAAAATAGGCATTACACTGAGGGTTTGTACTACTATTTCCAGGGCACTGGAACTTCATATGCATAAAGTGTTATTTTCTGACATTATGTAGCTTGATTTATTTTTATGGTAAGTCCATTGTAGAGTTTGATATATATTTAAATAATAAAAAGGAAATTAAATCTTAAAAGATCATTTATATAAGATTAAAGAGGCTATCTTAAATACACATATGTGGATAAGGGAAATGCTAACTAAACTGCATCTCATATCTGTGTCAGATTTTCTTCCTTTTCTCCTCTGTCTGAAAAGTTTTTCAGTGACCATTTTTCCACTGAGGGAAAAGGCATTTGTCTCCACTCTTTTCAGTGGGCCCTGAAATATTACTGCTGATAGTAGGCTAGGTACAAAACAGTTAATTTATTTAAAGATGTCCAAGAAAGGTCTTGATGTTTAAGAGCTTTAGAGGTTCCCGATGGAGATGGCTACATTTCAAAGATTACTTTTTTTCTTTTTTGTACATCTCAGTCTTTCAAAGAAAGGAACACAGAGAAAATTATACTATTTATAGGCTGCCTACTCCTCCTGCTCTGCCCCTTTTGGCTACTCCAGGCCCTGCCTGGCTGCTCTGAGGGCTCACGGGATCTTAACACACTTATAACCCATTAGTTATGGTCCCTAGCAGACTGGTTGGGAAGCTCTGGCTCTGTTTGATAAAATGGATTGATTTCCCAGAAAGCAGGTCAGAGATGTCTAAATGATAGTTCAACCCTTTTCAGGGTTCAGATTTGCAGCGTCTTCACTCAAATTTACCCAGATTATTCCCCTTGCACCCCCCTTTCCTTTCCTCTCCTCTCCTATTAGTGCCCTTTCTGGCCTAAGGCTGGGAACCCATTTTTACAGCAAAAGCTATCAGTGATCCTCTGCTGAGAAGCCTGTGGACTCTAATCTGAGATGAGAAAGGAAAATCTCAAGTTTTCATGAATTTTTGTTAAGACGACTACTGCCTAACTCTCACTGCACCCTTTGTCTCCATTTTCATAAACAGTGAAACTTATTTTAACATCTCAGTATTTTAGCCATGATCCTACATGGAATATGCAAAAGAAAGAGCTAATAATAGTAGGGGAAACTTTATTTCGAATCTTTTTTTTATATTTGGTATGCAGTAAGGGGTTAGGAACTCAGGGTAATAGAATTAAAGCAGAAAAGTTAGAATAATAAACCTATAAATAATATTTTTCTTTTTTTGTATTTGCCATTTAGTAACCAGTTATTTTCAGTGATCAAATATAATTTTTTTTCTGTGAATGTTAATGGTATACCTTTACTATGGGAGAACTATAGTAAATTATAAAGAGTAAAATTCTTTATTCATTGTTTCATATCAATTATTATTTTTAAGTGTGATGATGGTATTTAGATTGGTTATAAAACAATCTCTGAAATATTGGACACCTTAAAGATGTGTGTTTGTTGTTCTTCTGTCTATCCTCTTTTCTGACTTTTATTATTCTTCTCCTTTAATTCTTGATGTTTGTTAAGTTGGTTTCAACCAGAAATTTTTCTACCTCCCTGCACAAGAAGTATGAGCACACGTGTGTGTGTGTCTGTGTGTGGTTAGGGGAGCTTTCTACATTTCTGTAAATATTAAACAGAGACACCCTAACAGGAGGTAGACTCCCTTCTTCTTAGATGTTGATTTCCCTACATATCAACTGGGTGATTCTGAGTGCTCAAGCATTTATGCTAGATGTGGAGAAAAGACCCAAGAATTAAGAAATACAGATGTCAATCCAAGTGCCAGAAGTACTAAACATATGAAAATAAGAGGGACATCCAAGACTGTTTTTTGGTAGTAAGGACAAATTTGGAAGCATAACCTGACTCTCCCCTTAAAAGACCTCTATTTACAATAATAATAAAAAGGCTAAGATGTTTTAAAGAACTATAGCAATTATCTACTTTTGGATAAATAAGCAATGTGTAAGCCTTGGCTCTGACGCTATGGTAGACAAGACAAAAAACAAACCAGATTACTCTGTATTTTATTTATTCAGTCATTCATTCAAATCCTATTTATTGATACTTGTGTGCCTGGCTCTGGGGTACACTTTAAAGTTGTGATGACCTACATGATAGCCACTAGCCACATGTGGCTATTTAAATTTCAATTAATTAAGAATAAATAAAATTTAAAATTCAGTTACACAGTCACACTAGTTGCTTTTCAAGTGTTAAATAGTCACTGAGGCTGGTGGCTATCATGTTAGACAGTACAGACATAGAACATTTCCATCACTGCAGAAAGTTCTGTTGGACTGCACTGTTCTGAAAATTTAATGCTGAGTAGGAAAGCCATGGTCCTTGCCCTAAATTGCAGTGCTGGAGGAAGACACTTTTTTTTCCCAAAGACAAGACACAAATACCATGTTCTGTACTGTAATAAAAAGGAAACACATAAGTGTTGGAGAAAGAGAATAATGTGGTGGAGGGGAAAGCCTTTCTCAGGCAATATTTAAGGTAGGCCACAGAGGAGGAGGGGCTAGCTCTGCAAAGGGCTTTATCCCGTGAAGCCATGCCTATGGAAAATCATGCCCTGTTTTCTGGTCACTGCCCTTTGCCGTTTCTCTCTATTCCTTTTCTTGGTGAACTAGATCTCATTCATGGTGAGGCTCCAACTGTGACAATTCATCTGAAATCTGAATTCTGAACTTCGGGCTTCAGGTCTAAGGAATATCATCACTTTTGAACTGTGTCCACCTTTATACTCCAAAGTCCATCCTCCTCTTTCGCACATGCAGGGCCAGTAAGGGACTGTATAATCTCTCTGTATGCCCATGAGTGACCTGAACACATTTGCACTTGAGAAACATTTGTTGAATAAGACAGAACTGCCTTAGGTATTCTTTCATCAGCTCAGGTGTGACATGCAAAAATGAAGGCCTCCTGCCTCCTTGCAAATCGTCACAGCTGCTCACATTCCTCATTTCCAGGGCACCAGCATTCTCTCAGAGTCAAAGGGTTAAAACATCAAAGTCTTGCTTGTCTTCCCCCTCATCCTTCCTACCAACTCAGCTGTTGAGTCTGTTGATCCTTTCTACTCTCTCTGCCACCACTCTGTCCATTTCTGATCACCTCATGCCACCTAATGTCTTAGTTTCCAGGCTCTTTTCCATTTCTGCATTTAACATTCCTGCACACAAACTTGGGATGGCTTCCCACTCCTCTATTCAACTTGGCATTCAAGGCTTCCTGACACCTGCTTCACTTTTCTCATGCTGACCATACCTGCTCCCTGCCTGTCCATCTAGTCATCTGATGGCCTCCTCATCGCACTTTCTCTTAATAGATACTGCGGTTAATCCTCATTTATTTTTGCTAACAATATCTGCTACACACAGAAGCCATTTATTCATACAATCAATAGTTATTAAATGCCTGCTATGTGGGGGCGTTATCCTAGAAGCTGGGAACGTACAGTGAAACAGACAGACATAATGTCTGCTTTCAAGAAGTTTATCCATTCCTTTCCCTCGCTAGTTTTAGTCATACTCAGACTGCAAGGTGTGTTTACCTACAAGAGGCTTTCACTACCTTTGCTCCCCAGCTCACAGCGAACAACATTCCTTGAATTTCCCCAACATTTATTGTTCTTATCTCATATTTTGACAATTGGTTCATTGAGTCAACAAACTTTTTATAAAGTACTCAGTACATGCCAGAGACTTTGCCATCTTCTGTGATGAATATAAACTTGCAAAATATATCATTTTTAACTTTGAACCACTTACAATATTCAGATAACTGACCATAGCAACAAGTGGTGGCCGTATACGTATACATAGTACATGTGTACATACACATACACATATACACAGCGTATGCGTACATAGTGAATTAGAAGCGTACATTCGTGCGCTGTGAGTGCCCTCTGTGTGGTTATATTTTAGTACTGCCCACGACATACAGCAGGCAGCAGAGCGGGGGTTTGAGTTGTGTCCATCTGACTGTAAAGTCCAACCTCCTTTTTAACATATTCAGGGGCAGCCAACAATTGTACCATCTCTCTGCTTTCCCCTGAGTACCTAAAACATATTGACAGTTGAGAAATATTTGTTGGATAAAAGAATTCAGTCTTATTCTCACAGTATCTTGGTCTAAACATCAAATGCACTCTTTCTGGGAGTGGCTGAGGCAACTGGTCTCTGGAGGGTCTCCGAAAGGTGCCGTGGCTAATGAGTGGAGATTTGTTAGGACAGGCACTTCTTCCTGCTCAATAAAGGAACACGGTAAAGAGACAGTTAGAAAACATCACATTCAGTTCCTATTGTAGACCATCTGAGTAAGTGAGCTCTTACTACAAAATGATAATAAATTTAGAGATCTTTCTGGGCTGAGGCCTGCTTAAAAGAATAGAGTCAAGAGGTGAAGTTCAAACAATTTGAGAGTTAAAAAAGCTTCTTTTGGTTACTTAGAATATGAAATTCACAAAGATTCTTTTGTTCAATAAATATATAAAGAGCACCAACTAAACTCACACACACACACACACACACACACACGCACACTACACTAGGCACTGTGAGGGCAGTCAGAGCAAAAAGAAAAAAAATAATAAAATATCCATTAGCATTGTAGAAGAGATAGCTACAAACAAAAATGCTTCTAATAATATAAGGTATGATGTAATTGAGCTCTAATGGAAGTACAAAGGTGATGCAAGAGTATTGTAGAATGAGAAATTAATTTCAGCAGAGGAAAGCCTGGATGACTTAATGGACAAGATAGAATTTTAAGTGAGCACTAAATATAGCTAACTAGTGAAGGCAAACATTACATGAAAATGCATGTCAGGTAGAGAAAACAGCCAGAACAAAAACCGGAGCAATAGGGTTCAGGAAGGAAACAAAGTGCCTTGCAAAATGCACCCGCAAAGGTCAAGAGAGGCTCCCCTGAGGAAGGCAGTGGATCCCAGAGCCGGGATGGCATCATGGTCTTTGTGGAGGGAGTGAGGTAGCTCCTTTCCCACACTTTGAAATTTGAGGGCCAAAATTCAAAATTGTCTAAGATCCGATAACACTGATGGATGATGAAGACAGAGTGTCCCTTGCATTTAAGGGATGGAAAAACCTTGAAACCCTTATAGTAGCAAGGTTATAGTACAAAGGGCCAAGCTCCTGGGATGGCGGTGTATCCATTGTGCTCCTGGCATGCTTTCTCATTATTGTTATTAGTTATTAAAATATGACAAGTATTTTCCAAAGTAATTTATTAGTTCCTTTAAATTTAAATGTTTCCGTTATTTTCTGCATTTCCTCCTAGCACTCCTAGAACTGTGAAAGATGAGCTTTATTGTATTAGCTCATTTTTAAATTGCGTTTTACATTTTCTAAATGATTTACAACCACTAATACTTTGTGATGAATATGTAGCCATTTGTAACCACTATTTATTTTCAGCAACACATGACAAAATCAGAGTGCAGAGTTATTTTTGCATTGAACCCAAAGGTTCCTACACATAGAAACCTCTTTTAGGAAAGCAACAAGATGCCAGAACGAAAACCAAGTTCTACCTCAGATGAGAAGTTAGAGAGATAACATAATGCTTGGAATTCCCTTCTGCTAACCAGATATTTGATCAGGACCATGTACACATGACAAGAATTGGTCTCACTGCTCTCTAAAATCTCATCTTTCTCTAGAATGGGTTACTAGCATATATAAAGACAATCAAGGTTTGGAATTCAATTTTACTTCATAAAAATAATGCCACATATTTTCTTACTTCATGGAATGATTGAAAGATGCTTGCAAAATGTAATAGCACCATTACCTCATGGTTCAAGGCAGAGAAATATTCAGGGTATATTTTAAGGGATTTAAATCAATATGAACTTGACTTAAGCCCCTTACAATAAGGTAAGGAAGGCTGCTGAGTCAGTAAAACCCAAGTTTGTGTCTCTAATCCACCATTACTAGCTTTGCAACTTGGGGCAAGACACATGAATGACTTCTGTAGATCTCAGATTCTTCATCTATAAAATGGGGATGATAATAATAAGACTGAAGAATTATTAAATTAATTGAAATAAAATATGCAAAGCCTTAGCATAGTGTTTTCACTTGTAATAGCAATTATACTATTACCTGCTATTCTAATTGTTACCTGACAATTCTATAAAAATGAATTAGTCATGGTCCCAGCCCTTAAGAAAAATAGCTTGGAAAGGGAGAGGAGGCATATTAACAACACTGTAATTATACAGAAAAGAAAAGTGCTATTGTCATGAAAGCAGCACAGATAAAAGACTGGGAATTCAAAAGTGGCATCTGCATGTTTTATTTAGTGTTTGTTCCATTGACCTTCAGCCAATGGTCTAATGGCCTACTTTCTGACAGCTTTGAATTGCTTCTTACTTCTTGTTCATAAGATGCATATGAGAAAATACTCAGGCTGGGTGCAGTGGCTCACACCTGTAATCCAAGCACTCTGGAAAGCCAAGGCAGGAGCATCATTTGAGGTCAGGAGTTTAAGATCAGCCTGAGCAAAAGCAAGACCCCGTGTCTACTAAAAATAGAAAAAATTAGCTGGGTGTGGTGGTGTGTACCTGTAGTCCCAGCTACTTGGGAAACTGAGGCAAGAGGATGGCTTGAGCCCAGGAGTTTGAGGTTGCAGTGAGCTAGGTTGATGCCATGGTACTCTAACCCGGGCAAAAGAGCAAGACTCTGTCTCAAAACAAAACACAACAGAAAAAAAAAAAGAAAAGAAAAGATACTTCCTGGAGCATGCTTGCCAGTTAGGGTGCGAAAGCAACTCTTCCTTTAACTTCCCTGGCAGTGCGGCTCTGCTTTATGCAGGCAGGTGGTGAGGGCAGTGGAGTTTGGAAGAGCTCAGGTTATGTCCTCCCCACCATGACAGGGCCCAAGCACTCCATCATGAAAAAAGATAGTTCTTTGGAATAAGATTTTACACCACTAAGAATCTCTCCTCTTCTTATAAAAATATCCTATTTTCTTGATTCTAAGATATAGAAGGCATACCATTGTTTTAATAACAATTTGTGTGTGTGTGGCAGAGGAGGGAGGAAGAGACCCAATATTTTAAATTATACATCACTTTTTAAAAAAATTTTAATTTCAAAAATGCTAAGATGTCTGACATAAATATGTATGTAAGAATTGAAGTAAATACGTTATAGCCATTAGGACGCACATTGTACAGAGTAACTCTAAAGTTTGTTCATTCATACAGTCCTTCACTCAATAATTACTTGTTGAGTGTCTGACATACAATCTTCAGGGCTGTGGATGAGGTGGCTTATGACATGGTGCATGCAAACAAGAGCTCTGAACTTAGACAGAGATGTGTAATGAAAATGCGGTGAGGTAAGTCCTGATAGATACAAGAGGATGCTGCAACCCCAAAGATGTGGTCACTAATTGGCTGGGCCACAGGTGTGGGGAGAACTTTGGGGAAGTTCAGAGAGGAAATGACTAATGAAAAATCACTGGAGTCTGTTTGCCACATCTTCATCTGTTCAGAGTGAAACCAAACAACAAGGGCTAGCCCCACGGCCCTGCCCTGGGAGCCAGGTGTGGTGTCCTCATTTCCACACTGTGGCTGGACCAGTGATCATTTCAATCAGTCTGACCTGCAAATCTTTGTTCTTGTGTCCATGCCTGGATTCTTCTATTTCAGCTCTCAATGCTCTGACTCTCCTTTTCAGACGCCATTTGGGAACCACAGTTTCCCGGTCTAATCTCGGATTTTCCCCTTGGTTACCTTTCAGGCCTGTATTTTCTAACTCTACTCCCCATACCTGTAGGTAAAAACCACACTTGCCTCCTGCCTTATGCTGGAAGTGATGCAACCTAGCATCACTCTTCTCTCTTGTCATGGGAGAGTGTAAAAGAACTGGAACACTTCAGTTTTCAGGGTGGCAGGTGGAGAAGAGAGGAGGAAAGGATTCTGTGCAAATAGGAGAACATTGTTCCTCTTCCCCATCGGGAAGAGTTTCAGGATTTTATACTTTGCTCCATCTATAGCAATGGAGATGAATATACCTAACTCACAGAGTTTAGTGAGATTGAAATGAAGGAGAGTATGCAAATATACCCAGGAATTGATGGCACATAATAAATATTCAATAAATGTTTCTTTTCTTCCCATGTCCATTTGATAAGCTGCTTCTGTCAGAGACACTCCATTGTCCCCAGTAGAAGCCACAGGAGATTCCTTCCACAAACGTGTTCAGATCTTGCCTCCAGAACATTACCTAGATAACAAGACAAACAGCAATTGAAAATTACTTGATGATTTCATGAGTGTCTGACTTAACTGTCACTCCTGGCTCTCCCAACATGTGCCTGGACATGGGTTCAATCATGAGGCTCATTTTGACAATCTCATGCCATGTAGGGAGCTGTTACAGTCTTCTTGAACAGCAAATCTTTTAGAACTTAGAATTCCTCCTGAAAAGTAAGTGTGTGTGCGTGTGTGTGTGTGTGTGTGTGTGAATCTGTAGTTTGAGTACTGGGGTAAAGGGAAGCCAGACAGGGAGACAGATAAAGGATGATGTTGATAACTCTCAAAATTTCTGTATGGTTCAGGTCAGGGCTAAATAGTTTATATGGTGTTTGGACATTAGCTAAAGTTTCAGAATGTTTTCTCTGGGATTTTGGAAATTGCACATGTACTTTGCTTGAATAGAAATGGCCTCAATTTATTTTAAGTCAAAGAATAATTAAATCATAGATCTCCAGGGTTTGAGTAAGGGGCATTTAAATTCAATTAATATGACTATTGCTGATGTTCAATCCACTCTTGAGTATCCAAAACAATTGAATATCTTTTATCATAGGAAACTCATTACCTCTTGAAATAAAATATTTTCTCTACAACTCTGAGAAAATATTCCATTTCATATTGCATCTAATTCTGGTGACTTGATATTTCCATGCATTTATCCTAGATTTCCTTTCTGTAGTCATGAGAACACATCTTTGTCATCTTGTATGGAAACTATGTAGTATATAAACTGTCAGATGGTTTATCAACATCTTTCAAGTGGCTCTTTGGGGATAGGGTAGGGGAACTTAGTGAAAACTCAAACTTAATTCACTCATTACTCCATATGCAGTAATAAATTAAGGATACTGACAAATAATAAAATTAGCCTCATTACTTCAGCCTAATTCTATATACAAAGAACAGATTCACATGGGAGACGGAAACTTCGTCTTTCATGGAACCATCACAAAAGACCCTGAATCAAAATCAACTCTGATTTGTGACCCATTGAAATTAAGACAATTTCCAAGTTGAGTTCACTTCTTTGGATTATAAATTCCATAAGGCCAAATTTACAATTGTCTTTCCCAAATTTGGAAGTAGCTAATTGCAAGTGGATTGTACAATCTGGCTTCCTATTGATTGCATATGTCCATTTCGAATGTCTTTATCTGCAAATCTCTGTGATGGGTTAGGTGCCTTTCCTAAATAATTCCCTATGCAGAGGTATGTATTAAAAATAGCTTGTCAAATTGACTAAGAGGGAAACTTGATGTTGCCCAGTCCATCTCCCTACACAGACACATTTTGACACAGTGTATTTGAGTGCTAATAATGACATTAGAAGATGTTGGAAAGAGATCTAATTCAGCATGCAGAAGTGACTTTGCTGTCATCTCCTATTTTCTGCGCAATTGACAGCAGATACTTGGGGCTGAATTTTTATTTCAGGTCAAATTTCCAAGGCATGAGGCTGTCTGTTAGGAACAGATAAGACCAAAACCAATATGAGAGCACTTGTTGTAAGTGTCAGTGGTGCTGAGAATTTGAAAGGGATGCTTCAGTTTTCTGTTTAGGACATGACATAACAACATATGTTTTAGCAGCAAGAAAAGCCAACCTGCAGCTCCCTGTCATTTTTCTATGGTTCCTACTGGGAAGATTTCAGAAGAGAAGTCAGATTTCTTCAGGAGAAGAAATGATTTAAAAAAAAAACCACATAGCCTCTTTTGTCATTTCATTTTCCCCCTAGCCAATATTTCCTAGAATATTCCAAACAAATGCAACTAGCCAATATTTTTTTTAGTACAAAGACCAATAAACTATAGTATATGACTTTTATAGCCAAGGAGCAAATAGAACTGCATAACTGTATCTAATGGGAAAAAAAGTTGGAAATCAATAAATTTGAGGGTTTATAATATCATTCAGATGTGTTGACCTACTGAATTAAATGAGAAAACTCAGGTGTGAGTTTAAAAGTTCCTTCATGAATGTTCTGGGCTAGACTCTGGGTAATTGGTATTCTCCTGGCTGGCAAGTGTGGTTCTACTCCTTTGAGCTTGGACTTGCCAAGTTGATATCCACCTAATTAAGCTATAGTTAGCATCACCATTTTATCGCTAAGCGCTATTGATGCCTGAGTAATCTTTTGTCAATTTAAGTATAATTTTAAACTACTTCTACAAGGGTCAAGGGTTTGTTTTATCAATGGAACAAAAGCTTCAACATTAAAGCTGAAATTTAGAACATGTTCACAATCCAAAACTTGGCAAAGTTCTCTCTTTCCTGAACAGAACTCCTAGTACCCAAAGGGATCCTTTATTTCTCACACACACCCTGAACTAGAATACAAGTGTGTGCTCCTCTTTTCCTTTTTTGTGCCTGCTTTATTGTTATTAGTATTACAATTTAAACATTTCCTGTGGCGTTTGAATTAAAATTTGACACTTTATTTTTCTCTTCAGGAAGGAGTGATTTAAAACCCAACCATGCATATAAAGATATTATTTGATGTATTACCTTCAAACATTCGTCATCATAGACAGTTCTTTCTTTGAAATAGAACCCTTGGGGAACCCTAAATTCCAAACCTGAAACTACCTTACAACAGACCCGATTTGCAGTTTGTAACAAAAGTGAACCCTCCTGGACTCATTAGTCTCTGGAGACCCATGTCTCATATCATTCTCATTTTCCAGCAGCCTGGCCTCTGGGATGAGCACTTTACTTCTTTTTGTATTTCTTGTGTGTAGCTGGATTTCGTTGCAATACTCTACATAAACAATGGATTTTACAACTTTATTGCCACAAGGTCTTTCTATGAATAGATCTCTTTCAAGAGTCTATGAAATTGTCATTGCTTTGGCCTATGTTTATGCAACTTGCATACAGTAAATCATAAAACTATGGGCATTTTTTCTTTTAAGTGGGAAGCATTTTTCCTACAACTGAGAGTTGTCTTTTAAAAATAGTCCCATTGGGAAGCTATGTACCGATTCCAGGAATTCTGCCATTGGTCAAACTTTTCAGGAATTTCCTTTGGCATCAGGGTGCAATTTTTAAGAAAATATTTCATTTTTGCTTAAATTATCAACTCATTAACTTATAGTCACTTACCATTGTTTGCCAATAACACTATTATCCTTTTCTATTTATTATCTGGTTATAAAAATTAACTGGAAATGACTATTCATTCCTAAACAATAAAATCTACCGTCAAAGGAAGAAGAACAATACTCCTCTTGTGGATAGTTAAAAAATGAGTCCTCATATCTAGATACACTTCTGAAAAAGAAGATCCAAAACTATTTGAATGTTTGAGATCATCACTAGAATAGGTGAATTACCTCTAATGGCCCTTTGTAGGTTTAAAATTGTGCAAATTATGTAGGCAAGTTTTGTATATCCATTTATTAATATCATTTTATACGCAATACAGTAATTTTTTCCTCAGTTGATCATTTTTATTTCTGAACTTCCAGTGAGCACCCGGAACCACTAGGGCATTATAGGTTACCTAGGTTTCTCAGTTCCATTGAAATGTTTTCCATGAAGCAATTGCTCCCTAAGTAGGTCCAGATGAAGACACACACACACACACACACACACACACACACACACACACACTTCAGTATGTTTTATTCATTAAGAAAGTCTTTAAGGACTTTTAAGTCCTTAAGTCCATGCATCATATTCATGTAGGTGACACCTGTGTCTTTGATTTGCCATGGTCTTTTCCCTGTTGTGGGAGGCTACCTCTATAAACTGGAAAAGAAAACAGCAATCCATCAGAGGACATTTATCATTGGAGGATTCCTTTTGTTCTAGGATCTTGGTGTAAGCATTTGCATGATGATTCTTTATCTTTTAAGGCATTTTATGGGTTCTATGGGCCCTTTTACAAAGTGGTAACTTAAAAGACAGGACAAGCTACTCTTTTTTTTTTTTTTTTTTTTCTTGGAGAAAGGGCAAGATGGAGCAGCCTTTATTATGTGAGGTAATGAGCTGATGGCTGTTCTAGCTAATGCATAAAGTAAAACATGACCTTCTTCCATTCTTTTTCCTCCAGGGCCTGTTGAGGGAGGAGGGACAGATTAATTATTTATTCTCTTATGACTGTTCCCCTCTAGCTACAAGGAGGAGTGAACAGCATATAGGTGATTTGTAGGCATTGCCAAGTCATATTCGGACTAAAACTCTGCAAATCTCTGGCTGTCTTAAACGCTGCTGAGCTATGGATTAAGTCAGGAGGGATTTCTGTGTATCTCAATACTTATAGACACAGAGTGGATGAGCTTAGTGAGAGAAGTGTAGCCGTGTAGAGAGAGGTCAAATATCCCTGGATGAATTCCTTCTGTGATGCACACTATCATTGCACCTAAGAAATTGCTTTGTATTCAATACAGTACTTGATACCCTTACCACAAAATCAAATCTCTAAGAAAAACAGATTTAGTTCAAGAAACTCTATTGTCCATAGAGACACTATGAAAGCATAAACCTTAAACAACTGATGCCATTTGTGATTTTTAACCAGCTAGAGTGGTTTCTTTCAAAAGTTAATATTTGTCTTGCCATAATATTTACCTTTCCATGGTAAGTGCTGCTATTTTCCCATGACTGCAATGAAGAATTGTGGTAAGATAAACTTACCTCTATAAGATAAATGTCAGATGTTTAATGAAAATCACTGGATGAGCATACCAGGTTTACTTTGAATTTGCTGAGGGTCTGGCCCTCTAGTAAAATTTAACTCACACAATTTTACAAATCTGAGTCTCTGTGTTCAAAACCAGGGATCACAAGAAATGAATTCTGAGAGGGCACATGCTTTAGGGAAAAAATGGCTGATCAGGAATGCAGGGATGTGAATTCTCGACACCATTCTGGTACTTACTGGTTGAGAGGTTCTCTTGCTCTTGGCCTCAGTTTCATCTGTGAAGTGAGTAGATTTATCTAGGTAATCTCCAAGATACTTTCCTATTCTAGGATTCTGTGATTTTGTGATAATATATGAGCAGGTTGAAGTCTATTGTATATTATAAGTATCACACTCCAATATTTTAGATATAAGACATTGGATGTAACTTTGAAGATAAAAGAGATCTGAGGTGTGCCATTTATTGGTAAGAATTCACAGAATATTTGAGAGAATAAGATAGACATATAAAAAGCTAGGTAAGAGCTTATTCTTACTTAAACTTAGGTATTTTCCCAGAAGAAATTGAAAAGGAATGGGGTGCTTGGTTGGTGCTCAACTATTTGAGGTATGATTACAAATATTTAGGCCCATTTGCCATAAAGAGTTCTGATGTACCTCTCTTGGCTCTCTTTGATGAGCTATTGTGGTGCTGAACTTCTAGAGTAGAGTGAAGGTCCTCTCACCCCAGCTTTAAGGAGAACTATTCCATTTTTATCTGTTTAATGTATTGAGCTTCCTTATTATCTCAGTCATTTTGGGCTGCTATAATAAAGTACCATAGACTGGATGGCTTGAATGATATAATTTTATTTCTCATAGTTCTGGAGTCTGGGAAGTATAAGATCAAGCCAGCAGATTGGGTGTCTGGTGAGGGCTCACTCTCTGCTTCATAGATGGCAACTTCTTACTGAATCCTCACATGGCAAAAGGGACGAACAAGCTTGTTTGGCCTCTTTTATGGAGGCACTAATCAAATTCATGAAGCCTCTGGCTTCATGACTGAATCATCCCCCCAAATAACTTACGTCTTAATACTGCTGCATTGAGAATTAGATTTCAATATATGACTTTGGTGGGGAGGAGCACAAACATTTAGATCATAGCACTTGTCAAATCTAATTTGAAGGTAAGAGTCTACTTGTCTAGAGATTCTAGACATCCGCCAAATAGTGAAATAGAACTTTCCAGAGCTCCCCCCAGCAGAAACATCAATTTGAACAACTATCCATGCATGGAAAAACCTTCATGAGAACTAAGGAAACCAAGTGACAGATTATAGCACCTGGGTATAGCACAGAAATAAGAGGAGACTCACTGAAAAGGGTATAAAGGACAGTTTTACATTACCTGTGTCACCACCCCTCACCCCCAACTGCAGGCAGAACAGTGTGGAGAGAGATACACTCTGCTTGGGTGAAAACACAGAAGGGAGTACCAGACATTACTTTGGACCTCAACACTGGGCCTACCCCAGTAAAACTCAGCACTGAAAAAACCTTGCCTCAGACTATAAGCCAGTACCTCCAGGCCCTCTTTGGTGCTAGGTTGAATCCCACAGCCCCAAGCTCCAAGCTTACCTGGAATACTTTGTGCCTGTCCCACCACCAGGCTGAACCCAGGGGTCCAAGGCTAGTGCCAGGCAAACCCCACATATTCAGTTGGCCCCAGTGGCCCCAGGCTTTGGACTACCCCAATACCAGGCTAGATTCTATAGCCCTGGTCAGAAGGTAAGCCTCTGTGGCCCAGGCTCCAGAACCAGCCCAGGTTTTAGACCAGCAGGTTGGCCCACACAACTTCAGGATTCAGGTCAATACACAGTCAAAGGAGAAAAAAAAAAAAAGAATGAAAAGGAATGAAGAGAGCTTTTAGGATGTATGGGCCAGCATCTGAAGGACACATATTTGAATTTAGATGTGCAAAAAGGAGAAGAGAAAGACAAAGGGCCAGAAAACTTATCTAAACAAATAATAGCAGAAAACTTTTCACATCTGGGAAAAGTAAATATCCAGGTACAGGAAGTTCAAATGGCTCTAATTAGATTCAATCCAAATAAGACTATATACCAAGCTATATTATAATCAGACTGTCGAAGACAAAGAGATAATCCTGAAAGCAATAAGAGAAAGAAGCATATCACATATAAGGGAGTTCCAATAAGGCTAGCAATGGACTTCTCAGCAGGAATTATACAGGACAGGGGAGAGTAGAATGATATATTCAAAGTGGTTAAAGGAAAAAAAATATTTGCAACTAAGAATACTATACCTAGCAAAGCTACCCATCAGAAATGAAGATGAGAAAAGACCTTTCAAGACAAACTAAAGGTGCGGGAGTTCATCACCAGCAGACATGTTTTACAAGAAATGCTAAAGAGAATTCTTCAAGCTGAAAGAAAAGCATGCAAATTAGTAACAAAAAATATGAAACAAAAACATATGAAAGTATAAAACTTACTGATAAAAGTAAGTACACAGTCAAATTCAGAATAATCTAATAGTATAATAGTAGTTTATAAATCACTTATATCTTGAGTATGAAAGTTAAATAACAAAACCATTAAAAATAATAGCACCTACCATAATTTGTTAAGGGATGACAATATAAAAAGATGTAAGTTGTGACATCAAAGACTTAAAATGCATGGGGAAGGTGTGGAATAAATTGTTTTTCCATGATCGAAATTAAGTTGCTGTCAGCTTAAAATAGCCTCTATAACTATAATATGTTTTATGTAAGCCTCATGGTAACCACAAAGCAAAAATCTATAGTAGATACACAAAAGATAAAGAGGTAAGGAACTAAAGCATACTACTAGAGATAATTTTCTATCACAAATGAAGAGAGTGAGAGAGGAAGAAAGGAACAAAGGAGTTACAAAACAACCAGAAGATAATTAACAAAATGGCAGTAGTAAGTCCTAACCTGTCAATAATTACCTTAAAAGTAAATGGATTAATTTTTTAAATCAAAAAATAGAGAGTGGCTGAATGGATTAAAAAAATAGGACTCAACTATATGCTGCCTACAAGAAATTCACTTCACCTTTAAGGACACGCAAAGATGGAAAGTGAAGGAGTGAAAATGGGTATTCCATACAAATGAAATTTTATCATCATTACTCTTGTGTTTTGGGATCACTATTAACTTAAATAAGGGTTACTTGAACACAAGCACAGTAATACTGCTATAGTCAATCTGATAATCAAGATAGCTACCAAGTGGTTGACAAGCAGGTAACTTATACAGTGTGAGCATGCTAGATAAAGGAATGATTCCTGGGTGGGATGGGTTGGGATGGCATAAGATACCATCACATGACTCAGAATGGCATGTAATTTAAAAGTTATGACTTGTTTATTTCTGAAATTTTCCATTTAATATTTTTGCACCACAGTTGATCAGGTAACTGAAACTGTAGAAAGTAAAACAATGAATAAGGGGTACTATTGTACAATAATAGTAGGGGAACAGGGGACTTAACTATCTCATTTTCAACAATAGACAGATCATCCTGATAGATAACCAATACAAAAATCAGGCTTACACTACACTTCAGACCAAATGGATATATACAGAATATATACAGAACATTCCCTTCAACAGCAGCAGAATATACATTCTTTTCAAATGCACATGGAATATTCTCCAGGATAGATTTTAAATTGGGCCATAACAAAAGTCTTAAATTTAAAAATATTGAAATTATATCAAGTATCTTTTCTAAACACAATGCTATGAAACTAGAAATCAAAAACATAAGGAATTTCAAAAAAATCACTCATTCATGGAAATTAAAAAACACACTAAACAACTAATGTGTCAAAGAAGAAATTAAAGGAGAAGTGTAAAAATATCTTGAGCCAAAAGAAAATGGACATACAATATACTAAAACTTATGGGATACAGTAAAAGCAGTTCTAAGAGGGAAGTTCATAGCAATAAACACCAGCATCAAATAATAATAATAATTTCAAATAACCTAATTTAACACCTCCAAGCCCTAGAAAAATAAGAATAAACTAAGTCCAAAATTAGAAGAAGGAAGGCAGTAATAAAGAACAGGGCAGAAATAAATTAAACAGATACTAAAAAAGTCAATAGAAAAGTTCAATGAAAGTAAGAGTTGGTTTCTTGAAAATATAAACAAAATTGACAAGCTATTAGCTATATTGACTAAAAAATGAAAGAAGACTCAAATAAATAAAATCAGAAATAAAAGAGGAGGTATTAAAACTGATACCATAGAATCATAAGAAGATCATAAAAGGCTACTTACTATGAACTATACACCAACAAATTAGGTAACCTAGAAGAACTGGGTAAATTCCTAGGCATATATATTCTACAATGACTTAATCATAAATAAATAGAAAATCTGAACAGACCAAGAATGAGTAAGGAGATTGAATTAGTACTAAAAAAATCTCCCATCAAAAGCAGCCCAGGACCTGATGGCTTCTTGAGTGTAGTCTACCAAACATTTAAAGAATAACAAATACCAAGCCTTCTTAAACTTTGAACAATTTGAAAGGGGAATACTTCCAAATTCATTTTACAGAGCCAATATTATCCTGATACCAAAGCCAGATGAGGGCACTACAAGGAAACAAAAACAAAACAAAAACAAAAAAAAAACTACAGGTCAATATCCCTGATGAACATAGAGGCAAAAATTCTCAACAAAATACTAGCAAACTGAATTCAACAGCACATTAAAAGAATCATTCACCATGATCAAGTGGGATTTATGCTTGGGATGCAAGGATGGTTCAACATATGCAAATCAATACATGTGATACACATTAAAGGAATAAAGAACAAAAATCCACATGATCATCTTAATAGATACAAAAAAAATTGACAAAATTCAACATACTTTCATGCTAAAAACTCTCACAAAATTAGGCATAGAAGAAATGTACCTAAAAATAATCAAGGCCATATATAACAAACCAACAGCTAACATCATACTCAATGGTAAAAATTTGAAAGCCTTTCCCCAAGTATCAGTAACTAGACAAGGGTGCCTTCTCTTACCACTTGTCTTCAACATAATAATGGAATTCCTAGGCAGAGCCATTAAGTAAGAAAAAGAGATGGAAGAAATTTATATTGGAAAGGAAAAAGTTAAATTTTCCCTGTTTTCAGATGACATGATATTTTATATTAAAAACCTTACAGACTCCTCTAAAAATACTCTTACAACTAATAAAAACTTAAATAAAGTTGCAGGATAAAAAATCAACATACAAAACTCACTAGGACTTTTATACACTGACAGTGAACTACCCAAAAAAGAAATCAGGAAAACAATCTTATTTACAATAGCTATAAAAGAAAATATTTTGGAATAAATTTAACCAAGGAGGTGAAAACTTGTACACTGAAAGGTGGAAAACATTGATAAAAGAAATTGAAAAAGACACAAATAAATGGAAAGATATGCCCTATTCATGGACTGAAGTAATTAATATTGTTAAAATGTTTATACTACCCAAAGTCTTATATAGAGTCAATACAATCCCCATAAAAATTCCAATGAAATTTTTCATAGAAACAAAAAAAAAAAAATACCAAAATTTGTATAGAACCCCAAAAGACTCCAATCAGCCAAAGAAATCTTGACAAAAAAAAAAACAAAAAAAAAACAACAAAGCTCGCCATGGCATCACACTACCTGACTTCAAAATATACTGCAAAGCCATAGTAATTAAAACAGCATGGTACTGGAATAAAAACAGACACATAAACCAATGGAACAGAATAGACAGCCAGAAATAAACAGAAATAAATCCACACATTTACATTCAGTTGATTTTCAGCAAAGGTGCCAAAAACACCATGGGGAAAGGATAGTCTCTTCAATAAACAGTGTTGGGAAAATGTGATATCCATGTGCAGAAGAATTAAATTAGACCCTTATCTCACACACACATAAAAATAAACTCAAAATGGATTAAAGACTTAAACATAGGCTTGAAACTATAAAACTACTAGAAGAAAACATGGAGGAAAGCTTCATTGTTTCCTTGGATATGATCTCCAAAGTACAGGTAACAAAAGCAAAATTAGACAAATGGGATTACATCAAACTAAAAAGCTTCTAGACACACAAAAAATCAACAGAGTGAAGAGACAACTTACAAATGGGAGAAAATATTTTCAAACCATACATCTGATAAGTGGGTAACATCCAAAATACATAAGAAATCAACTCAATAGCAAGAAAACAAAAACCTAATTAAATAATGGGCAAAGGACCTGAACAGACATTTCTCAAAAGAAGACATGCAAATGGCCAACAGATATATGAAGAAAATGCTCAGTATCACTAATCATCAAATAAATGCAAATTAAAAGCCCAATGTGCAATCACCTCACACCTCTGAGAATACCTATTATCAAAAAGACAAACAATAACAAATTAGTGAGGAGGTAGAGAAAAGGCAACTCTTGCATACTGTTTGTTGGTGGGAATGTATTAATAAATTAATACAGCCATTATGGAAAACACTATGGAAATTTCTCAAATAGAGATAGAACTTTTATATGGTCCAGCAATCTCACTACTAGATATACATCCAAAGGAAATGAAATCGATATGTTAAATATATCTGTACTCCCATGTTCATTATAGCATTATTCACAATGACAAAGATATAGAATCAATGTAAGTGTCTATCAATGGATGAATAGATGAAGAAAATGTGGTATGTGGACAATGGAATACTATTCAGCCATAAGAAAGAAAGAAATTCTGTCATTTGCAACAATACGTATGAACCTGGAAGACATGTTAAGTGAAATAAGTCAGACACAGAAAGACAAATGAGGCATGATCTCACTTATATGTGGAATCTAAGAAAGTTGAACTCAGAAGCAGACAGAGAGCAGGGTGGTGGTTACCAGGGTCTGAGTGTAGGGGTTGGGGAGATACTGATTAAAGGACACAAAATTTCAGTTAGACAGGAGGAATGTGTTCAAGAAATATATTGGACAACACAGTGACTCTAGTTATTAACAAAGTATTGTATTCTTGAAAGTCAGTAAGAAAGTAAATTTTCAGCTGGGCGTGGTGGCTCATGCCTGTAATCCTAGCACTCTGGGAGGCTGAGGCAGGAGGATTGCTTGAGCTTAGGAGTTTGAGATCAGCCTGAGCAGGAGCTAGACCCTGTCTCTACTAAAAATAGAAAAATTAGCCGGGCATGGTAGCATACACCTGTAGTTTGAGCTACTTGGGCGGCTGAGGCAGTAGGATCACTTAGCCCAGGAGTTTGAGGTTGCTGTGAGCTAGGCTGAGGCCACGGCACTCTAGCCTGGGCAACAGAGTGAGACTGTGGATCAAAAAAAAAAAAAAAAAAAAAAAAAAGGAAAAAGTAAATCTTAAGTGTTCTAATCACAACTAATGATAAATATGTGAGGTAATTCATATATTAATAGGCCTGATTTAGCCATTCCACAATATATACATATTCAAACATTAAGGTTGTACATGACAAATATATATAATTTTTAAATAAAAATTATTAAAAATTAAATTATTAAATTTTAAATACAAATTATTAAAAAATTATTTTAAAAAGTCATCTTCTTTAAAAAGTTTGGTTTAGGTAATACAATTTCTCATGGAATTAAACACACCTCAACTAGCATATCACCTTGCCACTTAATCAAGATCTTTCCTCCCTTTATTAGAAATCTCCCACAAAGCATGCTTCTTGTAAAACTGCTATGGACTGAATTGTTTCCCCTCCAAATTCACATGCCACAGCCCTAGCCGCCACTGTGACTGTATTTGGAGATAGGGTCTTTAGGAGGTAATTAAGGGGGGTTTATAAATTGACAAATAATAATTGTACTCATTTATGGGGTAAATGTAATGTTTTGTTACATGTTTATGTGGTCAAATGATTAAATCAAGCTAATTAACAAATCCATCGTCTCACATACTTATCATTTCTTTGTGGTGAAAACATTTAAAATCCACTGTTTTAGCAATTTTGAAATACATTACACATTATTATTTATTATTATCACTATTCTATGCAATAGATCTCATTCCCCTTTGCCTAAGTAAAATTTTGTATCCTTTGATCATCTCCCCTCTCCCCACCTCTTGCCCTCTCCCAGCCTCTGATAACAACCATTCTATTCTCTACTTCTATAAGTTCAACTGCTTTAGATTCCACATGTAAGTGAGATTGTGTGGTATTTGTCTTTCTGTGCCTGACTCATTTCACTTAACATAATATCCTCCAGGTTCATTTATGTTGTTGTAAATGACAGAATTTCTTTCTTTCTTAAGGCTAAATAGTATTCCATTGTGCATATGTATCACATTTTCTTTATATAGTCACTTGATGATTCATCCCTAGGTTGCTTCCATACCTTGATTATTGCGAATAACGCTGCAATGAACACGGGAGTGCAGATATCTTTTCAACATACTGATTTCAATTTCTTTGGATATATATCCAGCAGTGAGATAGATGGATCATATAGGAATCTGATTTTTAGTTTTCTGAGGAAACTTCACACTGTTTTCCATAATGGTTGTATTGATTTACATTGGCATCTGCAGTGTGCAAGAGTTCTTTATTCTCTACACTTTCACTATCTTTTGTCTTTTTCATGAACCATTCTAACAGATGTGAGATGATTGCTCATTGTGGTTTTAATTTGTATTGCCGTAATGATTAGTGATATTGAGCATTTTCATATATCTATTGGCTATTTATATATATTCTTTTGAGAAATGTCTATTTAGGTTCTTTGCACACTATTTAATTGGATTCTTTGGTTTCTTTCTATTGAGTTGTTTGAGGTCCTTACATATTTTGGATATTAAACTCTTATCAGATGTACGGTTTGCAAATATTTTCTCCCAGTATGTGGGATGTCTCTTCACTATATTAATTATATCCTTTGCTGTGCAGAAGCTTTTTAGTTTGATGCAATCCCCTATGTTTATTTTTGCTTTTGTTGCTTTTGTTTTTGGGGTCATATTCAAGAAATCTTTGCCCAGAACAATGTTGTGGAGTATTTACCCTATGTTTTCTTAGTAGTTTTATAGTTTCAGTTATTACCTTTAAGTCTTGAATCCATTTTGAGCTTATTTTTATATATGGTGTGAGATAAGGGTCTAATTTAATTCTTCTGCATGTGGATATCTTGTTTTCCCAACACTGTTTTTTGAAGAGACTGTTCCTCCCCCATGGTGTTTTTGGCATCTTTGTTGAAAATCAATTGACTGTGAATGCATTGATTTATTTTTGGGCTCTCTATTCTGTTCCGTTGGTCTATACATCTTTCTTTCTGTCAATTCCATGCTGCTTTAATTACCATGGCTTTGCAGTATATTTTGAAGTCAGGTAGGGTAATGCCTCAAGATTTGTTCTTTTTGGTCAAGACTTCTTTGGCTGTTCAGGGTCTTTTGTGGTTCTATACAAATTTTAGGATTTTTTTCTATTTCTGTGAAAACTTTCACTGAAATTTCTAATTTTTATAGGGATTGCATTGACTCTGTGGATCACTTTGGGTAGTGTGAACGTTTTAACAATATTAATTCTCCCAATCTATAAACATGGGATTCCTTTTCATTTATTTGTGTCTTTTACTATTTCCTTCATGAATGTTTTATAGTTTTCAGTTTCTTTGAAGGTGGTAATTAAGTTTAAATGAGGTCATAATAATGGTGCTCTAATCCAGTAAGATTAGTGTTCTTATAAGAACAGACACTGGAGAGCTCATTCTCTTGCTCTTCCTGTGCACACACTGAGGAAAGTCTATGTGAAAATGTAGTGAGGAGATGACTGTCTGCAAGTGAGAAAGCACACCCTCACCAGAAACAGAATTGGCCAGAACCTAGATCTTGGACTTCCACCTTCCAGAAGTATGAAAAAATAACTTTCGATTATTTAAGCCAGCCATTGCATAGTATTTTGTTATGATAGCACAAGCAGACTAAGATGAGAACACTACTAACCCTGGCCACATCAAGGCAAAAAGTTTCTCTTCAAATCGCTTTCTAGGCATAAGTTTTCTCTAGGATAACCAGTTAAATATGAAGAACTGAAATGAAAACAAAATTCAGTGCATAACTAGTAGCAATCATTTTGATTGTGTAAATAGTATTTATATGCTCTTGTGCTCTGGACTGGGTTGTTATGAGATGGGCCTAGGAGTATAAATTCTGTAGATGTGAATAGCCGTACAAAAACCTATGATGTGTATGCCCCGTGGCTATTAGCTCACCTATGAACTTAAACTCTGGAGAGTAATATTATACACTTGGCAGCACATTGTGGGAATGCAAAAGAAAAGAAAATCAGCAATAATAAAATTGGTGAGAAGTAGGTGGCAAAATGTTATTATTATCATTTTATGGAGGAGAAAAAATGTGCAGCAGAAAGGTCAAGTATCTTGTTCAAAGTGACACAGAATAGCAGAGTTGAGCCCCAGAATTATTAACTTCTGTTTTCTAATCTAGTGGACTTGAGGTTATAGAATCCAACTAGGAAGGTTAAGATATCAGCTTTATGTCATGAGACAGTTATGCTACATCGGTCGCTTCTGTTCTTTTGTCTCCTCACCCGGGAGCCACTTGATGAATTTAGCCTCAGCGGCGTCCCCCATCCCGGGAAACCTGAATCTGAAACCAAATACTATATTAAAAGTCAGTACTTTCGACTGACTGTGGACTTCAGATCTTCTGAACTCTAGGCTATTCAATATTTTACTTAATCAGAATCTCCTTTTGTTGAATCTGTGTTTCCTTTGTTGGAAAATGGCCTGGTGATCTCTTCAGAAGAGCGTAGGGGCTTCCAGTGGGGACACCTGGAAACCTCTTCCAAGACTAAATATTAGCAGTTTGCAGGGCCGCTGAAGGGTACATAGGGCATGATTGGTTCCCCACACCCTGCACTGAGCCCACAGCTTCTGAAATATTGTGTTAATGTCCGGATCATTTGAAGAAGAGAATTGATAAAAATGATGCTTCCTGAAAAGCGCTTTGTAATAATTAAGTGGTGGTGATTTTCTTTGCCTTCTTAAAGTCTGGGCACTGTGAACCATGCCTTCCTTCAAATTCTCCCTTTTATTGTCTCAGGGACCATACATTTATCCCTGCAAATAGCCACTTTTTTGCTTCATTCACTTGTGTCTGCTACCTCCCCAATGTGGAGGGAATTCTCAAATTCAGGGCTTTATGAAAATTACAAAATGATGTTGAAAACAAGATTCATATCTTCCAATCAGAACTTCATGCCAATTTGCTCTTGAGTTAAATTAGGCATAAGTATACACAATAAAATGAAAAGGGCTTGTGGTGGAGTTCTCGTTTCGACATTCAATTCCTTCTCACTGGAAATCTAGTAAGAAACCGTCCTTCGTAACTAAGGGAGTGTGTCATTTGTTCTGGTCCAGTTTGTGATTTTTCTTTTTCTAGATTTTGATAATCCTTCTTGTGTGTACTTTTATATGTTTTGCTGAAATTTGTTGCCTCTTTGTTTCAATGTTTTTGTTACTATTTGCAAATTATTCTCAAATTCTACATTAGGTAATCATTAAAAGTTAATTTGAGAACAGAATCTATCTCTGTTGCTTTTCATCATCAATTCTCTGACACCAACTGATGTCCCACAATTTAGTGCAATTTTGACACTAACTATCTGGAATTAGAGCAGACTACCTTGGTTGGGGGGTTCAGCATCACATGACTTCCCCTACTTCAGATGTCAGCTGTCCCAGATGTCTGCAAAGTGTCTGCACTTTTTCCCAGCTATCTACAAATTCAGGGATTCCCATGACCCCTCTCAGGTTTAGTAATTTCCTAGAATGACTCACAGAATTCAGAAAAGTGCTATGCTTAGGATTCCAGTATTATTATAAAAAGTACAATTCAGTAGCAACCAAATAGGAGAGAGGCATAGTGGATGGTATGGAGGTGAGGTAGGGCATAGAGCTTCCCTACTCATAGTTCAAGAATTTCTGTGGAGATTTTATTATATAGGTCAGATTGATTAAATCACAATGATTGATTGGTGATTGAACTCAATTTCTAGCTCCCTCCTCTTTCCCAGAGGTTAAGGAGTGGGGCTGAAGCTATCCAGGAAATCACTTCATTAGCATAAAAAAAGCATTCACTTGGGATGTTCCAAGGGTTTTTGATGATCTTGTGCCAGGAGCCAGTGATAAAGATTAAACAATTTTTTTTTTTTTTTGAGACAGGGTCTCTGTCACCCCAACTAGAATGCAGTGGTGTCATCATAGCTCACTGCAACTTCAAACTTCTGGGCTCAAGGGATCCTTCTGCCTCAGCCCCCCAAGCAGCTGGGACTACAGGCAGACACCACCATGCCTGGCTAATTTTTCTATTTTTTTATAGAGATGGGGTCTCGTTCTTCTCAGGCTGGTCTTGAACTCCTGACTTCAAACAATCCTCCTGCCTTGGCCTCCCAGAATTCTAGGATTATAGGCATGAGGCACTAAGCCCAGCCCAAACAAATTTTCTTTTAAATTGTATCATGCTGTCAATTGCTTTTTCCCCTCTTATATGCTTAGGATACTAAGAGGTATCTGTTGATGTACCTACTTAGTAAGGTATGCAGAGTTCTAAAATGGCCCTCAATATTCCTGCTCCCAGATATACACTGTGTTCCAGACACATTCAACTACATAAGTACAGAGGAAGAGCAGGGAGAGAGTTGACTTTAGCCAGGATTGCGGTTTTTTTTTTTTTAGGGGAATGCAGCAAAGCAAGTCAGAAGTAAAGAAGTCTGGGTTATTTACAAAGGGCCAGGGAATTTTAAGTGGGTAAGGAGGGGGTAAGGAGTTAAGTGAGGACATCAAGAGTTGACCATCACTGAAAGGTTGTAGGATCATCAGGATTAGAGAGCCTGTTGGGGTCAGGATACTAAAGGACTGAACTGGAAAGATTGGAAATGGTCAGCAGAGTGAGGGGCATGAGACTAGGATCAAGGGAGGATTTTATTGCTGGTGATGACAGGTCTAAAGAGTGACCATAAGAGAGAGTAGCAAATTAGGCTGGAGTATAAGGAATACAAGATCAATGGACAAGAGAAATCCAAAGTTCTGAGAGCTCAGGTTATTAGAGAGATCATTTACATCTTCACCGAAAGGAAAGGCAGCATAAGTACTGGAGTGAGTGAGTGTAGGCCAGGAACTAAAATTGTTTAGAGTCACGGGGAAATGACCGGGGCTGGGGAGAGGTCATCGTATGATAGCTGTAATGAAGGGCACGGTGAGTCAGTCTGCTGAGATTTCAAGCTGGAGATTTTTGTGAGAAGAGCAAGGGAGAATGGTCTAAAAGCAGAAAGGAAGGGCGCAGAGACGACTTATCCATGTGCTGACCCCGTAGGATAAAGGCTGTGGAAGGACAACATTGATACCATTTGAGGGGGCTGCAGGAAGCAGTGTCCCTCAGGGAAGAGCCACATTCTAGCCAGAGCAAGAACGTAAAGAGAATGCTCAGAGAACAGGTTCTGATTACTAATTGGTCTTCCTAGCGACCTTCCTTAGAGTAGCCAAGTAAAAATGGCAGCATAATCTATGCATTTACAAGGCTCTCATCCAAAAAATTGGATATTTCATTTGTTTGTATCCATAACACTAGATGTAAGAGAATATTTATCCTTGGGACATTTTCTTCTTACACATTCTGGCTGAAATGGGCCATAGACATGCTATTTATTTAGCCAAGATTTCGACTGTGCAAATGATCTTTAACTACTTAATTGGCTTCGATAGATCAAAAGTAGGAAAAGCAATCTGCATGCTGGGCAGTGACTTTATAGGTTTATATATTTGGGAGGTGTTAGTAGGGTAGAAAACTAAAGCTTGCAGATTACTTATCTTACCAAGGTCAGAAATAGAAATTGCGAAGGAGTCTTGTAAACCTAGTAGTTTTGTAAACCTAGGAGTTTTCTGGGCTGTTGAAAGTAGTTTACAAACATACAAAACAAAAGGAAAGACTAGCCTTGTAAATTGTGGGCATTTGTTTATTTTTGTTAATTTTCTTTGTGTAATAAAATGGCTTTCATTTTGTTAGCCAGTATTTAAAGTTTAAGCTATTTTCCAATTGATATGCCACAGGCAATAAATTATGCACACTGCTGCTAAAAACAATCCAGTTTTTTTTAAAGGCAATAATTACCAAAGACCAGAATTACAGTCAACATTAAAATGGGTAATGTTGGCCTACAACTCTTCGCCTGCCTCTTTTACTACCAAAATGGCAATTGGTATTTACAAACTGCAAAGCATGCCCCTAATTGTTGGCTCCAATGTGCCAAGAACTTTGAGGAAAGAACAATGCTAGAATAAACCATACTGCTCCCCTACCCCTTCCCATCCCCTGTAGTCCTGCGTTCCGAGTGTTCTATACATAATTTCTCTCATCCCACCTCAACTTCAGCACGCCAGTCTTTCATCTGTCCTCTGACAGGAGTATGCCTAACTCCATTTTCCAGATTTCATGCTGTGATAACTCTCTCCTGGCTCTTTCTTCCTATTTTCATTCTTTATTTTGTTGGGAAGTCCTAAGTGGGGAATGTGAAAGGGAAATTGGGGTGAATTATGGCACGAAAATTGCCTTTGGATACTGGATAGCACTGATAACTTTGCATTCTCCTCCATTTTGTGTCCCTGGATAGAGCTTTGTGGCAGGTAACAACTTCTCAAAATCCTGCATTTACTCATCTGAGGTAGAGCCAGCTGATTGTGTCTGCATTTCCTTTTGTCCCAGGGTACTTGTACAGGCTCCTTTGTGATTAGGCTATAGTTGGGTAGTTTAAAATGAGTTCTTTGACTTTTCTTTATTTGCTAGATGAGAGTATATATCCTTTTTTTGCTCGTCTTCCTCTATCATGTGTAAATACATACAGCTACACATAATATTCTTGGCACCAAAAAATTGAGAGGACTTGTATCCATTTGGAAATGTTTATTATGAAATATTGCAATGCCAGCAGCCCACAAAAAGAATACATGGGCTCTCATAAAGAGAATTAACAAATTCTCCCTCACCTCATCCCTCACTTTCTCTTTCTTCCATTGGGAAGGCAATTGAGGAAGTATTCTATTTAGGGGGGGATATCTCTTCCTTTATGAACTTCACAAAAAGTTTCCTTTTGGGAAAGAGCTTAAAATGTTATAGCATTTGCCCTCACTCTTCCAATGGGAATTGTGAGTTAGTAAAGAATTTCTGAATTATTTTGGTCTCCATGCAACAAACAACTTTGGGATGTCTTCAATACATTATCCTGACATCACAGGGAAGTTACAATAATTAATGTAGGAGTTACAGTGACTTATTATAAGCTAATGGATATTTGTTGTTCTGAGATTGAAAAACAATAACAACTAAACCCCAAAACTACTTTTGAGGTCAGCAACAAAAGCTCACTTCAGAACAAGACTAACATGGAAACTATATAAAATCTTGGACTACCTAACCTCTGGCATGATCTGAAACCCAACTTGGGAGACTTTTGATGGAAAACTTGTAATAAGTAAAATGTTGAGAGAACAAGGATATTCCAATCAATGAGTCAGTTTTCACTACCATTTCGAACATTCTATATAATAGGTAACCTTTTTTCCTTGAGTTTAGTGTCCATAACAGAATCTTGATAATCAATTACAATGAAAGGTCTCAAGGCCATCATGACCATCACTCTTCCCTGGGGATACTGCAGATACATAGTATAGATTATAAGTATAATATGTATATAGTATAGATATAATATAGACATATGGAATATCTTTTAAAGAGCATTTACAACTTCTATCTCATTTGATTGTCAATGCAGTTAGGACAACCCTTTATAGCTCAAAAGTAGATATAAACATGGCAAGAAATTGCACTGAGTTTATTATATGTCCATTTCTAGTTTCCTCTTTTATCCTTTTTTAAAAATCATTGGTATCAACTTATTTTCTCATCATCTACACCAAATACATGATCAACTAAATTTCTGTTTACAATTTATCCAGGTTTTAATGTATATTTCTATAACAACTTTCCTATAGATAAGAAAGAAGCAGATTTAATTTCAGATGGAAACTCTATGGGAGGATGAATGTAATAACTTTGTTTGTTAATGTAACTATATGTGACTTCTTCCCAAATATGGCAGTCAGTAGTGATGATGTTACAAGATTTTAGTAAATCCCTTTAGTTCCCTGAACTTAATTTTGGGATAGAGAGCTACATAGTACAGAAATGAGCTTAACATCATGATTAAGCCATGCTATTTTTCATTAATTTTGATCTGAAGATTTCATTCACCACCTTGTTTAATATTTTTGATCATGGCTCAAAATTTAATAGGTGTAAGAAAAGTGGTGAAACCATCTGACTTCATAAAAAGTGATTTTTAAGTTGTCATTAATTTATTTGGTTTCTTTTAGGTATATACTTCTATGCTAGGTACTATGAGAATTACACAAGAAATACAAACTGTAGTCTTTTCTCCTAACTGCATCCTGTTTAGATGTAACTTGTACATCTGAAACAGATGATCTATAAATACAGATGATGAAAGTGTCAAAATTAGTGTTGTATACCAGAAATTTAAAAACTTTAATGAATAACCAGAGGCTCTTGTTAAAATGCAGACTTGATTCTGTAGATCAGGAATAGGGCCTGAGATTCTGCATTTCTAACAATGTTTTCACATAAAATGATGCTGGCCTGTGTACCACACTTTGAGGTGGAAGAAGATAGACCAGTTGTGTCCAATAGAAATATATTAATAATTGGAGCCAGAAATGTAAGCCATGTATGTAATTTTAAATGTTCTCATGGTCATATTAAAAGTAAAAAGAAACAGGTACAATTAATTTTAGTATAATTGTGACTTAACCCAATATATAAAAAATCATTTCAACATGTAATCAATATATTAATAACAATTTTTGATATATTTTACATTATTTTTTTGCTCTAAGTCTTCAAAATAAACCGGTGTATGTTTTACAGTTTTGGAACATCTCAATTTAGACTAGACATGGCTCCAGTGCTCAATAGCCATCTGTGGCTGGTGGCTATGAGATGGACAAAACAGATACAGATAATATGTGCCTGTATAATCTGTGACTGCAGAATGGACAAAGGAAAATCAAAATCCAAACCAAAACCAAAATAGAGGAAAAAAAGGGCAGGGAGCTTGACATTGAAAGCTACATAAGATTTGCAAAGGAAGTGGTAGAATTGAGAGTGGAACAACTTCAAATGAGAAAGCATCTGGTAGGTTTTGTTTATTTAGAAGTTTAGTGATACCCAGACTTCAAAGCTTTGAAGGGAAGTGAATAGGATTTAAGTTCTAGCCCAAACTCCACTAGGACCAGACAAGTTCTCACCTTACTTCTGCCTTGAACTGTGGATAAGGCAGAATAAAAGAGTGGTGTCCACTTTCTTGCCATATGAGGGATGGAAGCAATTTATGATATTGACTTTTAATATGCAAATAGGAGGTCCACCTAGCTATGGACTAACAGAACCATCAATGCCCAAAAGATATCACTCAAGTCTTCTTGGTATTGCATGAAGCTATTCAGGTCTCTGCAAAATCTGTCAAATTCTCTTGCCATTTTTAGAGTATATATTTTTAGAAAGAAATTTGTCAGAAAGAAGAACTGATGGATCCTTGGCTGTAACTATCAATGAAGGTGATGTCATTTAAATTGAAGATTCTTGTGAGAATCAGAGATCCTACATGTAAGAAGCAAAGGGCCTGGCTCATAAGAGAAGACTGATAGGTGACTGCTGCTGTGACTATGACCATTCTTATCAGTGTCATTATCATTATGTTACCATCCTTTAAACCTCACCTTCACTGAATGGAACATTGCCTGAGTGGAAGAAATAAGCTCAAAGGTATATTCAAGTACTACAGCCTTACTCGTACCAGGTAAAGCTTTTCTTCTCTTACCCTCTCACCCTCATTATTAAGTTACTGAAAATTGAATGTAACATTCTGATCACTCTATATCCGTGAAGATTATGAAGATTCTTAATTAGTTCTTCTACCTCCCCACAAAATCATTCCTAGACTCCAAGACGCCCAAGCTGACCTCCCAGCAGGGGTTACCATGTAAGGGCAATCGCTTCTAGATGAATGTGCTACTGTAACAGTTTTAGATTTACGGTCACAGAGTTTCTTACTGACTGTGATTGCTCTAGAAATGTGTCTTTTTTAGGAAGGAAGCCATTGCTAAAGACTGTATAGAATATGTTATGGTCTGCTTTTCTTAAAGAATATTCATTTCATGATAGCCACAGTGTGAGTTTCTTTCTTTCCTAACACAAAGCCTGGAATGAGTTTCTTACCTGACTATTTTCTCCCCGTCTGTAGCTGGTGTGTCTTGTTTTCAGACCTCTGGAGCTAATGCTCCTACCTCTCCAGCTTATGTTCAGAGTGACTTACTGTTAGTATTGTTATGAGTCATTGAAGAGAAATTCAAGTTACCTATTAAAGCAGAGGACTATTTGGGGGGAAATAGGAATTTTATACCTCATTGAGGAGCTGAGTTACAAAAACATCACTTTATGTTTACTCCATCGAACTGCCTTAGGAAATGTCACAAGGGCACCAGAATTGGGCAATTCACAGCTCTCACACAGGATGAAATTCCTTTCTTCGGCATTGTTTTCTGTATTGTTTCAAGCAAGTGACCAAATGTCAACTGCTGTCACCATTTTCATGGGATATTTTAATTAACCTATTCATTGGTAAATGACCAGCCTTTCACCTACCTTCCCGGGAAGTGTTTCTCTAAAGGGTGATGAATTGGCCATTTTGCTCCCCCAGCTTGTCAGAGGCGGGTGCTCTGCACGGAGCAGGGCTGATTGCAGGTGTGGTGCAGGGCTCGGCAGACTGTGATACACCAAACTCTTTATTCTTGGTGAGAAACTTTCCCACCTGCCTCCTGACTTCCTGCTGACACAGCCTCTTATCTTTTTTGACTTTCTAGTCTTACAGGCCTCACATTTTTATGATTGTTCTACACCACAGTGATGACAGACAGTTGAAGAAGTTCATCTTAGCTGGAAGAGATATTTTGTGTGTGAGCAATGTGTTTGTGCTTTTTGTTTACTTATGTTTCCCTATCAGATTATATATTTAGAACAATCAGAAACAATGTGGGTTGAGGGCAGCTATGAGTGAAGACAACCAGAAGAACACCATTTTTTTCCCAGTTTTTTTTTTCAGTAATAAAAGCTATTTATTACTCAATTATGTATAACTCTCCTTGGTGATGAGGGGGATATAAAAGAACCATAAGACATAGTCCTGGCTTTAGGGAGTGATGGGATAGCTCAACAATTATTGAACACTTACTGTGCGCAAAGCACTGTAAAAGGTATAAAGAAGTAAAACACTTGACATAGGAAGATCATTTATAATTTAAATAATAAAACTATATGGGACTGCCTGTTAAATGAATGGCACAAATGATCAGAGTTGTGGTTATTGAGAGTGAGGAGAAAGCCTTGTAGGGGTGGAATAGGACCCAAGAATGTACACTCAGAGCAATCTTTCTAAAATGTCCATGTGACTATGCCAGCCCACCCTGCCATGTTCACAATCCCTTTAGTGGTTCTGTTTTGCCAGGTCCTGCTTCTGCAGCCTCATCTCTTGAGCTCTCTAGAACTTGATGCTCCAGTAGCACCGAAAACTCTCATCCGTTTTAAAGTTCTACTTTGTGTGTCTCAGAGCATTTTCTTATGTTATTCCTTCTTCCTGGAGCATTTAACAGTTTTCTCTTGCCTTGCTAATTCTCACTGATTCTCAGAGTTTTTCTGAGACATTTCCTGGGCCCGGTACTTGCAGTAGGTTATCCCCAGCATCCTGTACTTAGCTTATTGCAACTGTTGTGATTCCCTAATGCTTCTCCCCCACCATGAGACTTGGGACTCTGAGAGGTTGAGGAGCTCATTAGCCACTTGGCAGTCTGTGTCCAGGACAGGGGCTAGGCTCTAGTGGAGTAGCGCTTTGAAGTTGCCGCGGGATTCCCTCAGTTGGAAAGGAGCAGAAATGGCTGGAGCGAGGCTAGAGGGCACCAGCATTTTCCCAACACCCTTCCTGGCCCTGTGATGGGCACCCTGAAACATCCTCTCTTTGAATCCTCATGTACACTCTGAGTATTTTAATCCTCATTTTACAGAAGAAAAAACTGGTTGAGGATAAGAATGTTTAAATATCTAACTTGAAATCACAGAGCTGGTCAATTGAGGAGCCAGAATTGAAATCCAGGTCTGTTTGGCCCTAACGGTTTGTTTGGGAAAATTTTATTTGTATACTTAACAATATTGATTATTATAAGAATAATCTCTAAAATTTAAGTTGGTGTGTCACTAAGCATCTTGTGTGTATTAACTCATTAAAGTACACACAAATACTAAAAAGGAAATACCATAATTATGCTTGTCTCACAAATAAGGAAACTGAGGCTCAGAGAATTTGGCCTAAAGCCACCCAGGTAGTAAGGGGAGCCCACAGACTTGAATCCTGGCAAACTGAATTGAGGGCTTGGGCTCCAGAGATGGGACAATTGCTTGGGCTCTCGAGTCAGCTGCAGGGATTCCTCTTCTCCCATTTATGATCTTTACAACTTTGATAAGTTACCTCACCTCTCTGGGCACCTGTGTCCCTGTTTGTGGTTTTTAGAATTAAATAGAAAATCCTGGCATAGAGTAAACACAATCAATTTTAGCTATTCATGTTCTTTTATTAGTTATTATTACTATTAAAGGATCTCATTTCATCAAAGATCAATTTTTTGTTGCCTCTTTGATAAAGCACCGTATTCTTTTCTTGATGGCTTTATTGTTGATACATTGTTAAGTTAAACTTGATGAAAAATATTCCAAGGGTTCAGAACTTGTAAAATCATTACTTAATTTTGTGTTGAATCACATTTCAAATGAAATTTAAGAGGCCATGAATTTTGGGAGGGAAACGTGTCTTTTTCAATTAGGGAATGTATTAACAGGTCTACCTGATGCCTTAGAGAAAAATCTGGACAACAGCTGCGGGTGGAAGAAACTGAGTGAGGGTGTGTGTCTTGCTCTCCTCACAATTGAATTTTTGCATATGTTTTGGTGGGACTATTCAGCTAGCTTCATCATCTTGTCTGTGACAATTTGAGCATTGACCTTCACTAATTCTTGATTTGATAAGTTTTAGATTTTTCTGCTTAGTCTTAAAGCTGTGTGTACCACATCAATACAAACCAGGTAAAGTAGAAAAGTCTCAGTTCAAAATTAACCTTTACTGAGTATAAAGATCTATAAAGGACTGTCAGTTTCAAGTGAATTTTACATTTGTTTTAACATAAGATATTAAAATTTATTATCATATTAATTGTTGAGGCCTCTTGAATTTGGTACAATGAAAAGAACACAAGACTGAGACCCGTGAGACTCTCATCTTGTTTCCAATACCTCACAGCAGTATAAATACCCTCACCTTTCTGGGCCTCAGTTTTCTCATGTATAAAATGAGTGATGTGGAATAGATTAGGGGTCAGCAAACTACAGCTTGTGGGTCAAATCCAAACCACCACCAGGCTTGTAAATATTGCAACACAGCTACTTTCATTTGTTTATGCATTGTCCATGGTCCTTTCACTCTACAACAGCAACATTGAGTAGTTGAAATATGAAGCCTGAAATATTTATGATCTTCCCCTTTACAGGAAAAAGTTTGCTGAACCCTGAACTTGATGATCTCTAAGATCATTTCTAGCTCTAAGTTAGAAACATGGTTCCCATATAACAATAGAGTGGCCGTGGTCAAATCATTTAACCTCTCTAGATCTATATTTCTTCATCTTTAAAACAGGAAGGATAATAAAAGAAACTACTTCATGCCTAGTTGGAAAGATTAACTGAGATAACCCATGTAAAGAGTATGCAACAGGCCAAGTACATCACAGAGACACACCAAAATTTAGCTATCATCACTGTCAATGATGGTACTATGATTTTCTATTTTATTAAAAAATAGCAATATATTTAAAGTCATATGCAATCTACACAGTTTATTTTAAAGTAATTCTGGGCTTGTATCTCATGGCAGACCTAAGGCTATCACCAGGAATCTCCAGGATGCACTGAGATAAAATCACTTCCACATCCTGGGTCCTCCTCCCATTGACAATTCTGTGGATTCCCCCAATCTGTACACAATGGCTGAAAAGAGACTCTGTAGTCTAAGAAAATGGAATCTCTGTGTTTTTTCTGTACAAACTATACAGAGGAGTATCCAGAGTTTTCAGCTACCGTAAGACCTAATTAAGATTAAAAAAAAAAGCCCAAAATACATCATTCTGTGAGTTTGAGCAAGGACATGTCATTTTCACCAAGCTTCTGCATTGATATTAAATCCAGACTCCCCCACCTCCACCACAGACAGATATAGAAGATGTTATTTGAACAGTTCAGTTGTCTCTGGGCTTTCTCTTGGGTGCAATGAATCTCATCACCTTCTACAGTTAAGGTTCATTTCCCCCAAGCACAAAAAGGAGCAGAGAGACTCTTTTTGGTTCTATTTTAGCTTATTTGACCAAACAGAGGCAAGGTTCTCTGGGGTAGAACTGATTCCCCGAGTCAAGAACCCAGGCATCTGGTAGCTTGAATATTTTCCTCTGTGTGCCTGAGGTTTATAGAGAGGCTAAGACTACTTACTCCAGGAGCACCCCAGTAAAAAACTCATCTGCTCCCACAGAGGAAAGCAGGATCCTCCCCTGACTTTCTTTCATGGCAGGACAACTGCTAAATGCCAGTCAATGCCCATCTCCAGCACTGTGTTGCGTGTGCCTCAGCCAGAGTGCTATTGTTTGCATCAGAGTAGATGCCTAAGATCCTTCCCAAAACAGCAAAAAGATAATGAGCTTAGATATACATGAAGCGCAATATTCCATAGATGATTGTATGCCAGTGCTATTCAGTTGGGAGGCTGCAAAATGATGAATTCTGTTGTGTTGAATGTCAATATTTTACACTGAAGGTTTGAAAACCCACAGTTTTTGAAGTGTTTCTAACCATAAGGAATAAAAATAGAAGTTACCAGTAGCTTGTCTTTGCAAAGAGGAAGTGGGAATTGAGATAAAGAGGCCAGGCAGTTGGGACTCCTGAAACAACCAGGCTCATGTTCCTGATTTTTAATGCCTTATTCAATTTTAATCAGACAAAACAAGTTATTCAAGTGTGAGCCAATAGCATTATTTTCTTAATTGCTTCTAAATTATTTTTCCTTTTATTCTCTTAGACATTCTCATTTGATGTCATGTCAAGCCGTGGTTTTGTTTTTTTAGAAATATATTTATGCAGACAGCTCAGCATGGTGGCATAAACACTTCTGTGAGCACACACTCTGGATCTCTAGATGTACACGTACCTAGAATATACTCATGTAGAATCTGATCTCCTGCTGGATGAATGAGTGCTGATGATTCTCATATGAATAAAACAAATGAGATCTGTCTAGCTCTTGGTCTAATCTCTGATCTGCGACACATGTCCCCTCAAAAGCCTTTTGCTCTCTTCCCTTCTCCAGTCTATATAATGGTAGGTGGTCAGACACTAGACCATGGGACACTACAGCAAAACCCAAACAAAACCAATGAACAGAAAACACAGAAGGATGTCGCCAGTGAAGACCCATTGGGTTTGAGGATAGTTTTCTTATTATTTCTGATGATAATTTTCTGACTGAAAATGTAATTTGCTCACTTCTTCATTCACTCAACAAAATTTACTATGGCCTGTTCATGTTCTGACATTGTTCTAATTGTTGGGAGTGTGACAGATCCATTTCCCTGTCCTCACAGATTTTACCAGTCAGAAGTACAAGTAGATGCAGGGACATGCTTGCTAAGTAAAGAAAGAAGACCCGAGACTGAAATAAACTTTTTGTGCAAATAGTTTCTAAAAGACAGGGTAATAAAATGTCATTTCAGTGCCTCCTTCCTCTCTGCCGTGCCCTCACCACTATACACTCAATAATTCTGTTATTTCTTCTCAATACTCGATTCCACTATAAAAGTTTTATTTCTGTAGCTTCTGCCATAAGAGTTTTACTGCTTTAGCTTATAGCTTTACCTATACAAATGCTGTGTATTTGAGTGTGTGTGTGTATAAGAGACAGAAAGAAAGGTGGTTGTGTTACTTTTAATTATGAGTGAGTTCCAACTCCCTCAAAACAGGCTTAAATTAGAAAACAGGAAAGAGAGCAGGAATCTAAGCCACTGGGAGGAAGATCTGGTGAAGGAGAGTGTAGAACTCTTCTCCAGAACTTGGCCCGGGATTTCTACATCCTTTTACACCCTACCCTTTACTTCTTTATTCCCAGGAATTTCTCTCCCAAACATTGAGGGCCCAGAAGAAATCTTTCTTCTTACCTTTTAAGTTTCATTGCTAGTATTAGATCCATATTCTGGAATGATCAGTCTATTGCCTTAACCACATCAGTCAGTAGATCTTCTCACCCCCAAATTTGGAAAGCCCTGACCCTTGCTGGGTTGGTTTTAATGGTATCAGTCCCCTTCCCTTCTAGCTTAGGTGTCAGGGATAAATGGTAACATGAGTATCATTCTTCTATCTCTATGAAACAAAGAAGTTTTGCAATAAGTCATATTGTCCTTCCATGCCACACATCTGGCTGTGCCATGTTGGTCCAAGGCTTGTCCAAACAGAACTCTGTGGGCCATTGTCACAGTGTCTTAGACTAGGTCTTACCTTCCAGGCTGTGCTCACCAGGCTGCGGGATCAGGTCTAAAACTCCTTGGAAGTGGTTGCCGATCCATTTTTTTCCATGATATTTTTGTGAGCAATACTAGAAAAAGAGCATAAATAGGTTTCAATTCCACCCCAATTAATTGTGTAATAATTGCAGTACCAGAGAAACTTTAAATTAGACTCAGAGCTCTATGCTGTGGTCCAAAGATACTACTCCCACTCCCACTAGGTATTGTTTTGGGATTGTAGCATTGTTTTCACTGTGCTTGCTCTGAGTCAGAGAGAAATCTTCTTTCTTTATTGTTTGGAGAAGCTTTCAATGGGGATGTGGGTGGCTAGCAGTTTTTCTATCATAGTACTGAGAAAAAAACACACGTCTCTTTGAGAGTGGCCTCACCCCCACAGTATGCACATCACAGTGACAATATCATCTCTATGTGACCTCTGGAAGCCGTTATTAGAAAGTGACTACTTTCACCAGTCATTTTTGTGTGTGTTACATCCAAGGAAAGATAAAGTGGAACATTTTTTGCCTTTGTGGATTGTGACCATTAATACCTGGAGTAAATGTTACCTTATGCCCTGAGTGAATCATGTTCTAAACATGGTACTTGTAGCTGCCAGTCTTCTGAACTTCCTCATAACAATGAATAGCCCCAGGGCCTTAGGCTGAGGTCACTGGAGAATAAAGGATAAAATTAGTCTTGAAATACCTATGGCTTCTGATATAGATATTTTTTAATGTTTGAAAATTCCAGGTGTTAGTAGTTGCAATCTTGCTGAATCCACCCCCAAAATGTACTTGATGTGAATGGAAGCATGAAGTAAGAAACATTTCAAAAGCTAAAGTCAGAGGAAGAATGAGAAATAAATCTAAAAGCTATAATAAATAAAGCTAGAATAAATAATATACTAAAAATTTGTTAGGTCTCTGTAGGATTTCAATATTGCAAATTTTGTAAAAAACCAATTACTTTATTGTTTAATAGTATGTAAATCACAAGATTTCCTCTAAGTAGGAAGTTTCTACCATTAATGACAAGAAAAAAATGCCTGGTATAAAAAGCGAGCTAGTGTAGTTTAATTTTTCTCTCTAAGTCAAAGAGCTTGAACAAAAAGAGTCACTGATATTTTAACAACCTGCACATTTACAAAATACAAATGGGAACAAATGAGACTCTCCCTCGTAAAGGAATCTCAATTTCTGAAGGACTTAGAAATATTGCTTTCTGATTTGGGTCTTTCTAGAAGTAACACTTTGGTTAGTAATTTTAAGTAATTCTGAATATTGCTTCATAATATCTAGCTTAGTCTGCTGGCTTCTAAGAGTCCACCATGGGTACACAAAATGAGCTTTGCTTAAAAGGGAGCTGGTTCCTCCCTCAAGACCAAATTTTGCCAAATTAATGCATTCTCCTATCTATGTGCATTTTATATTTGGTTCTTTTTTTCCTTTCTCTCAATCCCTGGTTATCATCCTTGCTGCTAGTTCAACTGTCAAAATCCCTTTCTGCTGCCTCAACTTATGATCTCAACTTTCTTCTTATCAACCTTTGCTTCCCTGTTTCATCTTGTTACTCTCCCAGAGAAGAAGGCACGTACTGGAGCAAAAGTACAGGTCAAAGGCATGGGCAGGGGACAATTGAGTTCAGGTCTCAGTGCTGCCATTTTCTATTGCTATGACTTTGAAGAGTCTGTGCCACTGTTTCCTCATCTATGAAATGGAGATTTAAAAAAATCTTCTTTCAGGGTTGTGAGGATTAAATGATGTAATAAATGCACATAAAACTCTTGGAACCATACCTGGAAAATAATAAGAACTTGATTAGCAGTAGTGAGATTCAATGTTTTCACTGCTCTTGCTGTTATTATAGACTATTTGTGTTTCAAGGTATTCATTTCATACTCTTTCTCTTGCTCTACCCCAGCCTAGCCGATGTGACCTTATCACAGAGCCTCTAAATCCATCATCCCTAGGATGTTCCAGCCTGGAAATAAGGAAATAGATCATATCCATCTTGAAATTCCTCACTTGGTAAAAATCCATCTATAGGAGGAAAACTTGAACCCAGTGATACAGTCAGGGAAGTAAACATGAAGTTGCTGAATCTTGGGACCGCAAATCCCGCATCCCTAGTGTGAGTAGACATTCCGGAGCTGTGGCTGGCTCACATATATCTGAATGCTTTGCTGTGAAACTAAGTAATTGAGAAATTACTTCCCACCCTCTAATTCCTACTTACTTCTTGCAGTACCCACACACCCTTGCTAAGAAATTAGCACCACGGGCTTTATTCTCAGACCTAGGTCTTGGAACATTGAGCGTATTCCAGAAGATAGGTGGGTTTTAACATCAGAGGATGAGATCCTCAGGGCAGGATTAGGCAAGGGCTGTCCTGTGGTTTGCTGTGAGGGAAGCAAACTAAAAATTGTAGCATGTTTAATTTCTTTGTGAATCTGCCAACCTCACTTTCTTCTAACGTCTTTTCTTATTAACTTTCATCAAGTCAACATACTGCCTTATTTTTCAAAAGGCTCCACTTTTGAAGACTACAGTTAGAGAGAGGGCCTACTCCCCCTGATCCCAACAGCTAAGCTTTGGAAAATCCCTCAGGATTGGTTCAGAGCCCTTGGAACAGTCCCTCAGCCAAGCTTCTCCACCCCCTGCACCACCAGGATTCCAGAATCTGAGTGAAGACACAGAAACAGCGACTGGTAAGTGACGGTTTTTCTGGGCCACCCTGTGTAATTTTCTTGACCCAGCCACTGGACACTCAAGGCAGCACTCCACACCCTGTGCCCCACTCACATATGTAGCCCCCTGTGTGGGTCTTGTAAGCGGAAACCTAACACTTATAACATACGTGGTCATCTCCAAGGTTTTAAATCTCCGTAAGGCATGCATAGGGAGGAAGAGATGGATTTCTCATGGTCACGTTCCTGAGTTAAGTGTTGGTAGATGTTTTCTCCATTTTGTGCTGCTATAACATAATACCTGAGTCTGTATAATTTACAAGGAAGAGATTTATTTCTTACAGTTCTAGAGACTGCAAAGTCCAAGAGCAAGGGTCTCACATTTGGTGAGGGCCTTCTTACTGTGTCATCCCATGGCAGAAGATGGAAGGACAAGAAAACACACAAAAAGAGAGAGAGGAGAAGGGGGCCAAACTCATCCTTTTATGAGGAACCCCTCCTGCAATAACTAACCTACTTCTGTGATAGTGGCATTAATCTATGATGATGGCCCTCATGACATAATCCTGTCTTAAAGGTCCCAACTCTCAAAACTGCTGCATTGGGGATAAACACATGAACTTTGGGGGGGACATTCAAACCATAGCCGTAGGGGACCCTCCCATCCTTTATTGAACACCAGCATATTACAATAGAGTAGTAGCAAGGAGAGGAAGTAAATATGGTAATGAAGGCTTGAACATGCACTAGCAAAGACTCAAAATTGAGGACACTGGGCTGCTTTGGGCCCTGGATTCAGTTAGGGCTGGAAATCTCATGCATAGTCCATACTGTCTTGTAATCACAGGATCAATTGCAGCAGACAAAATATCCAATGTAATTCATGCTCTTGAATGTACCTATAGCTACCAGAGCTGTTGACTATTATTTCATTTATTTAAACTAACAAGATTGTTTAAAATAATAAGATAAGAATTATTTTCCTCTGAATGCTGTTTCTTATAGACAATGGCTTGAAATAAAATGTGGCTGCTACTTGACCTGAATCTACTTTAAAATAGTCATACTGAGTTCCTGAAAGTATAAACTGAGGTGCCTTCTGCATTTGGCTTTTACTATTGAATTGGGAACAGTATGACTTTGCCATTGCTATTAATATACATCTATTAATCTGAACAATATTGTATATTGCTTCAAGGTCTTATCTAAGAAACTAGAAATCTTTTGAAACTTACTCCTTTGCTTTTTTTTTGGCATTCTGACATTTTACAGATGAACAATTGTTCAATATGTAAAGTTTAAATGGCTCTCTTTATTCAATAAAGTATTGTATTATTGAATGAATTACAAAAAGGCAGTGTCCTTTGCACATTAACTTTGAATCTGCTGCTCAGAGCAAAATCCTGATTTTCTTTCAGATGCTAATAACACACTGTCCAGGCAAAGTAAGATTATTTTTAAAAGGAATTGGCAAGACTTGGTTTGTTTTCATTACTTATTTTGCTTAATAATGGTTTCTTATAGTAACAGAGTAACTTTTTTCCTTATTTTCCATTATGGTAATTTGAACTCAGCTGATGCTTTTCTGCCTTTGGCAAATTAAAATATTATTGATTATAAAATAATTAAGTAAAGAATATAATTCTCTTCTGATGACTTGTTAATTGTTGATGGTTGTTTTTTCTTATAAAGAGATTGAAATGAGTTATCACATCAATGTTATCAGCATGAATAGACATACTATTAACTAGGTAGTTTAATATAGTAAAGGGATTATTGGACTTGGGGTAAATAGAGCTATCTACCTACTTCTTATATGGGTCTGGAGTGATCTACTTATTAGGTGGGTGATGTTGAGTAAGTCAATAAAACCTCTTATAATCTCAGTATCCTCATCTGTAAAATGCAGATAAAACTCTACATTGTCAACATCCTACAGTTGTTGTGAGATGAAGTCAATGGGAATAGGGTCACGAAAGTGCATTGTTACTTATACAGTACTATATACGTACAAACTAATATTGCCAAAATATATATTAAAATTTGTTCTCACATTGTCAGAAAAGCTTGAAAAATACTTCCTTGAATTTTATTATAGAATTCTTAAGAATTAACTTTTTGAGGAAATTCAATGCAATCTGATCTAGGATGCCAGCAACTTGAGTTAATGTCTCACTCTTCTGCTGAGTTGCTCTGAAACCTTAGACAAGAGTCTACATTTCCGTCCCTTCCTCTTTTCTCCCAGGAAAATTAGTCCTTCCCTTCTCCCTTACTGAATTATGGTGACTGGAGCAGGTTTTGAAAGATAAAATTTGAAGAAATCTGAATCTGTTAACCATGAATGTTAATAGTTTGGAAAAATCAACACTGATAAATGTGATGGGTGTTAATGAAAGGGAGTCTGATCATCACCCTTTACGGGTCTTCTGGAGTTGGGAGTGGAAATGTCCATTCATCCTTCTCTATTGAAAGTGCTGGTTGTGGTAAAAAATAGTTGACAAGTGAAGATAATTTTTGAATCACACATAGCATATCAGCAAGAGCTAAGCCTTGAAAACTGACATCACAGTGGGTGTTTCAAGAGTGGGAATTTAATACAGGGAGGTGGTCACACAGGTGTTGAAGGAATAAAAGAGCAAAATGAAACATCAAGGAAGTACAAGAAAGCCAACCATGAGAAGCCCACCTCCTGGGCTGAGGGAACGAGGAAAGAGATAGAACTGCCAGAGCTAGCAGCTCTGAGGACCCGGAGTTCACGCCTCTGAGGAGGAGGTGGACACCATTGTTGGCGGTAAGTTGGAGGCAGCAATATGGGACTAGTTCTGAGATTACAGAAAGGACCTACAGGTGGACTGAATGGCTGCTGCTGGAATAAAGTGCATGACGGAGGGAATGCTAACAAGCATAGCAAGGAAATAGGAACAAAAGAAGCCCCTTTACCTTTACTCCTTCCCTCTATTCTCTGACTAGTGCTGCCTATGGGTGGAATCCTATAGGGAACCTACTGGCAAAGGAGAAATGGTAGTTTTCTGAGTTCCAAACCCCAGCATCACAAAACAGTTTGGAAGACTGGGTCTGATTTTGAGAAACAGTAGCTTAATAACCAGCCCACATGGTTTTATAATAGATGGAGGTGGCTGTTTATAGTCTCAGGCCTGTGGGTATAAATAACTTGTCTTTGCTAGGGTGACGAGAGCCTACTTATTTTCTCCTTATTGTGGTCGTGATAATAACTTTCCACACAATGTGCCAAATCAAATGTGATTCCCCTTTGAAGCTTCGAGTGCATAAAAAGACACTGTAAGTCCCTTCCCCTGAGTTTCCCGTTCCCTAGTCTCACATCATCCCTGTGTTCCTAATCTCTCAGGACACTGTAGAAAGTGCAAGAGGAGATGAATAGATAAACTTAGAAAACCACCTTAAGTTGGCCTTTCCACTTTCCTACTTTATGCTTGGCTCTATGCTAATGTGATATTAAAATAAAATTTTAGAACTACAAGTGATCTAAAGTTCCAGACCAGTTATTTTTTATAGGTAGAGAAAATGAGGCCAAAAGAAGGTAAGTGACTTGCCTAAGCATATATTTAGTAACAAAGTTGATATTGACTTCTGGGTTTCCTAATTGCCAGGTATGACTCATTTTGCCATACCTTGTTGGCCAGCTAGGATTAGATATTTATTTTATACATGTTTGTTGCCATTATGTATATTCATTGCCCTTAGGCCAGCAGTCCCCAACCTTTTGGGCACCAGGGACTGATTTCATGGAAGACAATTTTTCCACGGACTGGGGGTGGGGTGACAGGGGGTGGGAGGGGAAAAGTTTCAGGATCATCCAAGTGCATTACATTTATTGTGCAGTCAAACCTCTCTGCTAATGATCGTCTGAATTTGCAGCTGTTGCCACCTCAGATCATCATTAGATTCTCATAAGGAGCACGCAACCTAGATCCCTCACATGCACAGTTTATGGTAGGGTTCACGCTCCTATGGGAATCTAATGCCACTGCTGATCTGACAGGAGGTGGAGCTTATGCAGTGATGTGAGCGAGGGGGAGCATCTGTAAATACAGATGAAGCTCATTCGCTCACCTCCTGCTGTGTGGCCCGGTTCCTAACAGACCATGGACTGGTACCAGTCTGTGGCCCATGGGTTGGGGACCACAGCCTTAGACATTACTATAAAATCACAAACAACTGCATTATGATCAGTTACCATGGTACCAGTTGCTGTCATTTTCAAAGAAGTTATCCAATACAGATATATTTTATTTTTTGTCATGTCATTGTATTGTTACTTGTGCTCATGATTATTATCTGATTACAGGTTTCCATTGGTAGTAGAATGACATGGTTTTGTCTCGCTAGCTGAAAAAACATTATTCATTGCCACTAGAGCTGAATATGAAATATTTGCCAAAAAAATGTTTTGGCAAATTAGGGCTGGCTGGCCAAACAAATTCTGTTACTGTCTTAAATATTACAAAGAATGTGATTGAACCTTTTCACACTTTACAAAATGTTGCTTGAAATTCTTTTTATATATAGATATTTTCAAGCAGTGTTTTTATAATATACATTTGAGATAATTTTTATTCTTCTTTTTAATGAATGCATATGATGATGGTTAATTTTGTGTGTTAATCTGACTGGGCTAAAGGATGTCCAGACAGCTGGCAAAACATTATTTCCCCCTATGTCTGTGAGGGTGTTTCTGGAAGAGACTAGAATTTACATCAGTAGACTGAGTAGAGAATATCCACCCTCGCCAATGTGGGCAGGTATCATCCAGGCCATTGAGAGCCCGGATAGAACAAAAAGCAGAGGATGAGCAAATTTTCTCTCTCTCTTCTTAAGCTGGGACACCCATGTTCTCCTGCTCTTGGACATCAGAGCTCCTGGTTCCTCAGTCTTTGGACTTGGGTACTTTTATCAGCAAACCCCACCACCACCCCACCACCCTTCTACCCCTGTTCTCAGACCTACAGCCTTGGACTGAAAGTTACCATCAACTCCCCTAGTTCTCAGGCTTTCAGACTTGGACTGATTATACCACTGACCTTCCTGGTTATCCAGCTTGCAGTTGGAATAATATGGTACTTCTTGCCCTCTATAACCTTGTTAGCTAATTCTCATAATAAATCTCCTGTATATCTCTATATATCCTATTGGTTCTGTTTCTCTGGAGTTCCCTGATTAATACATATACTTTCATAAGTTACCATAAAGAGTAGAGGAAATCTTTAAAAATTCAATAAGTTACAATATAAAAATAGTAATTGCATTTTTAAAGTATTGCTATCTGATTGGGTTTTCAGTCCTTCAATTCTCTGTAATTCAATTCAGTGCATTTTAAAAAAATGATTTACTTTATTACTAAGCTCTAAAAATTATTACCAAAAGCAATGGTGAAATATGAGCAAAATTTTCTTTGCCACAGCATATTCTTCCCTACCCCAGGACTGTTTAAAACTACTCATCCTCAACATCAGCATCCTTTGCTAGCCTGAACATAAAGGGTATAGTGATCAGCTTCAGGGAAGTCTTCACAAAAGTGGTGGCCTTTGAATTGTGTGTGGAAACAGTGGATGGAAGTATTTGTAGCAGAGGCATCAGCATGTACGAGGCTCCGGGAGGTGAAATAGTATTGCATTCAGGGAGCTACACTGGCGGCGTGGAGACCCAGGCTAAGATGTATATAGCCAACTGGATGAACACGTGAAACACCGAGAGAGATCTAGGCCAAAGATGAAGATGTGGCAGTTAATGGTGTCATTAAAATCATGGGATTAGATACAATCACCAAAAAAGAACAAAAAAAGAGGTCAAAGACAGAATGTGAGAACCACTAACATACTGGGTAAACAGAAGAACAGAAGCCAGCTTGGTGATCTATGAAGAAGGGTCACAGCAGGTGTACCAAGAAAGCGTGGTACGTCTGTGTGTAGCACTGGGGATCCAGCAATTCTTGCAAGCAGACCCTGGTAAATTCTTAGGTGGCATGGGGCATCTGCAATGCTATAGTCTAGCAACACAGGAAGAAAAGAGGCCAAAGACCTCCTTACAAAGGCAAAAGAAAAACTGGGAAGACAGACCTGGCTACCACAGATAGTTCTGGAGAGGATGGCAGAGTATGTTAAACAGAGTACATGAAGAGTACAGTATTTTCTATGCTAATTCTGAAAATTCAATCTGTGGCATTAGTCAAGCCAGAAAAAAGAAAATATCCTGATATCAGTAAATATTTAAGAGTCAAGTAACATAGTAACTATCATTGGGAATTTTATCCACATGTGACAAAACGCCAGCAGAAACCCAGGGGAATAAGAATAGGCCATAGTTCTGAGGAACTCTGACAAAAGTAGGCAGGACCCTAGCACCTCAAACAATGACTAGGCTTCCTGAAAGAGGCTCACTTTTGGACAACAGCGTGGAGGCCAACGCTGGGCAGCTGATCAGCATTAAGGGGTCTGAGACTGGGTTTGAAGCCCGGCTTTAACAACAGGCCTGTATGGGGAAAGGAAATCCCCTTGTCTGGATGCTCAGGGCAACACCCTGAACATTTGTTCATGTAGACTTCACCACAAAGCTTAAAAAACCAGCTTACTGCAATCCAGTTAATTAACAAATTGAGAACACAGTACTTTACTACTCCCAAATTTGCTGAGGTACAACTTTAATACTCCTCTTTTAGCTCAAAAACTATTATTTTAAAAGAAACACATTGAAAGGAAATAAGCTGGAAGGCTTAAATAAAATTATTGGATTCATGAAGCTGAAAGGTATTGTATTACTCTTTTTAGGTATAATTTTCTTAATTATTTCCAGCGATACCAGGTTTGTGTTCAGAAAAAAAAGAGAAATCTTTAGTTCTAGTGAAAATATATAAAATTCTTCTTTTAAAAAAAGAAACTATAGCCTGTTAAATATATTAAAGTAGAATAAGGATATTAATTTAAAACAAATCATTTTGATTAAAAATTTGACAATTATAGTCAGATATATTGGAGTAAGGAGGAAGTGAGCTTTTTAAAAAAACAAATAAATAAGAGTTTACTATTTGAGCAAGGAGACCCCAGGTACAAACATAGCATTCTGAAGCCGGCCTGTTTATGTCAGAAATGTTGATCAAATTTGTCCTAAAAGGGAAGAGAAAAATTGCTGATTTTTATCTTTCCTGTTACACCCCCAACAAATATAAATATCATCATCAAATCTCTTAGATGGACTAAGAAAAGTAGTGTACATTTGTATTTAAATTTCAAAAATGGAATCCAACCCTCCCCCACCAAATTAGTTAATTCTTTGACTTCAAAATAAGCAAAACAAAGGGTGCATGTAATAGCTATGACAATGCAAATAATTAAAACAATCTGTGGAATATTGACATATGCTTTTTGTTTGTAAAGCTTTTTTATGTTATAAGATGAAGGAAACCTATAAATATAATTTTGAGGTAAAAAAATAAAGTCTGTGAAGCAGTGATACGTCCCTTGACTGTTATCTGTCTGTCTGCTTTCTGTCTTATGGTACTCGTGTCTGCTATGTACTCATAGAAAAAATATCCTTTGAGCCACATTTTACTTTATATGCTAGGTTCAAAATAAGAAAAAAAGTATCAGCAACTAACTACACAAGGAATAGCTGTATTGTTTTATTGTAGCAAAGCTCACTTGGGTGCCAGTGGTTCAAGAACCAATGGTGTTTCCATTAGAAAGCTCTGTTTTTTTTTTTTTGTTAGTGTTGAACTCAGCAGTGGTGCTTTGCTTCATCTTTATTAAGAATTTAAAATCTAACAATCACACAAGTGACATCCTTAAATCTTGAAAACCAATGTTCTTTTAAATCATTTTGCAGTGATATGAGAATTGAAATATAAAAATTTATAGGTTTATTCATGGTTTATTAAGAATTATTATTTTTTATTTCAGCATATTACAGGGGTACCAATGTTTAGGTTACCTAGATTGCCTTTGCCCCACGTGAGTCAGAGCTTCAGGCATGTCCATCCCCCAGATAGTGTGCACTGTATCCATTAGGTATGAATATACCCATCCCTTTCTCCCCTCTCTCACCTGCCTGACATCCGATGAATGTTACTACTATATGTGCACATAAGTGTTAATCGTTTAATAACAATTTGATGGTGAGTACCTGCTTGTTTTTCCATTCTTGTGATACTTCACTTAGTAGAATGGGCTCCAGCTCTATCCAGGATAATACAAGAGGTGCTAGATCACCATTGTTCTTTGTGGCTGAATAGAACTCCATATATACATATACCACATTTTATTAATCCATTCATGTATTGATGGGCACTTGGGTTGTTTCCACATCTTTGCAATTGTGAATTGTGCTGCTATAACCATTCAAGTGCAGATATCTTTTTTATAGCATGTCTTTTTTTCCTTTGGGTAGGTAGATGCCCAGTAATGGGATTGCTGGATCAAATGGTAGTTCTACTTGTAGCTCTTTGAGGTATCTCCATATTGCTTTCCACAGAGGTTGTACTAGTTTGCAGTCCCACCAGCAGTGTATGAGTTTTCCTATCACTCCTCATCCACACCAACGTTTATTTTTGTGGGACTTTTTAATAAAAGCCATTCTCACTGGGGTTAAGTGATATCTCATTGTTGTTTTGATTTGCATTTTCCTGATGATTAGAGATGTTGAACATTTTTTCATGTTTGTTGACCATTAGACTGTCTTCTTTTGAAAAGTTTCTGTTCATGTCCTTTGACCACTTTTTAATGGGGTTGTCTGATTTGTTCTTGCTGATCTTTCTGAGTTCTATATAGATTCTAGTTACTGTCCCTTTATCGGATATGTAACATGCGAATGTTTTCCCCCATTCTGTAAGTTGTCTGTTTGCTCTCATGATAGTTTTCTTGGCTGTGCAGAAGCTTTTTAATTTGATCAGGTCCCATTTATTTATTTTTGTTGTTGCTGTGATTGCCTTTGGGGTCTTGTTCATAAATTATTTCCCTAGGCTAATTTCTATAAGACTTTTTCCAACATTTTCTTCTAACATTCTTAAAATTTCATGCCTTAGGTTTAAGTCTGTTATCCACCGTGAGTTGATTTTTGTGAGAGGTGAGAGGTGTGGATCCTGTTTCAATCTTCTACATGTGGCTATCCAATTTTCCCAGCACCATTTATTGAATAAGGATTCTTTTCCCCAGTGTATGTTTTTGTCTGCTTTATCAAAGAGTAGATGGCTATATGAGGATGGTTTTATATCTGGGTTCTCAGTTGTGTTCCATTGGTCTATGTCTGTGTTCTCGTGCCAGTACCATGGTGTTTTAGTTACTGTAGCTTTGTAGTATAGCTTGAAGTCTGGTAAATTGATGCCTTCCAAAGAATTAAAATACAATATCTATATTGTTGCTAATAGCTTCATTCACTCATGCATGCATTCATTCAAAAAATTATTTATTGAGTGTGTACAATGAGGTACTCTTCAAGGTGCCAAGGATTCAGCAGTTTACATAACAGAAAACAAACAAACAAAAAAAACCCTGCAAAAAGAGAGTTTGCATTCTAGAGGGGGAAGATAGATAGTAAATAGTATAAGTAAATTGAAAAGTATGTAAAGTGATAAGTGCTTTGGAAAGAACTAAAATGTGAGTGGAAAAGGGGGTTCTTAGGGATTGTGAAGGCCTGGGATTTGGATCCAGTTTTAAATGGAGACATCAGGAAAGGCTTGATTGAGAAGATTTGGTTAAAGAAGGAGATAAGGAAGCAAAGTATGCAGATATCTGGAAAAAGACAAAAGTCCCTAAAATGAGTGTCCCTGATGTGTCTGAAAAACAGCTAGTCTGCCAGTATGATTGAAATGGAGTTTTGGGGAAATGCAAGAATAGGAGACCAGGCCAAAGAAATAAAGCAAAACATGTACATTTTTAATGGTGAATGTATTAATAATACATTAGAGGGACAATGATGACAACAGGAGAGCTAGTTAGGAGACTATTGCAACAATCTGGGTAACAGATGGTGACGCTAGCAACAGAGGTGGTGAGTTTTTGGATAAAGGATGTATTTGACCGTAGAGCCAACAGGGTTTCCTGACAGATCAGATGTGGGATAAAGCAACTGAATGAATGGAATTGAGATTTGCTAAAATGAGGAAAACTGAGTGGAGCACCTCAGAAAGGGGAGAGACAGCAGGGATTTTTGGAGGGTATGTTAAGTTTGAAATCTCTGTTAAACATATAAGTGGAGATGTGGAGGAATTCATTTGGATAGATACTTATGGCATTCAAGGTTGAGGTCCAGGCTGGATATGTAAATTGGGAGTTATCAATATTTGGGTAATATTTCAAGCAATAACACTGGATGAGGCAACTAAAGGTATGGATTTAGATAAAGAGAAGTGGTCCATGAGCTGAGGCACCCCACCATTTAGGTATTAGATTGACCAAACCAAAGGAGGCTAAGGAGAAGTGGCCAGTGAATTAAAGGTAAGTATGGAAGCCAAGTGAAGATCACTTTTCCAGGAAAAGGGAATGATCGACTTTTCAAGTGCTGCCAAGAGCTCATTGTAAGATGAGGATGAATAATTGACTATAGAATGTAGCAACATGTAGTAGAATTTTCCACTTGGCAATAATTTCTCCAGATCTTGAAAACTAAATGTTATGTTTGAATAGTGGCATTTGTCCATTCCCAGGTTGCCATGATATTAGAATATTGTGGTGGTATGCTTCAGGAATGGTTGGATGTTTCCCTGTTGCACATGAGAACAATATGTTTCCTCAAGGTCAAATGTTTTATGGTAAATAGTTTATTTTTATTTTTTTTACAGCTATAATTAATGTAAAATAAACTGAATAAACAGAGAGTGCACAATTTGATGAGTTTTGACATATACCTACGTACATATGAAATCATCACCACAATCAAGATAAGGAACATATCTATTGCCCCCCATTTTTTTTTTTTGGTATCCATTTGTAGTTTATCTTCCCTCCCTGCCTAGCAATCAGTGTCATTACATTTACTCTTTTATGTTTACCCAAATATTTACTACCTCCAGGGATCACAATTTTTTTGTGTAGATCTGAATTTCCATCTGATATCACTTTTGTTTTAGACTTAATAACTTTCTTTAACATTCCTTATAGTGCCTGTCTCTTGGAGGCACATCTCAGGTTTGTTTGTTTTTTATAATTTCAAAGTATTAGGTGGGGTACAAATGTTTTTGGTTACAAGGGTAGCTTTGTAATGCTTGAGTCAGGGTTATAGGTGCACCCATCACCTAGATAGTGTTTGTTGTACCCATTAGGTAGGTTTTTGCCCATCCTCCCTCTCTCCCTCCCCTCGATTGATTTCCCTTGAGTTATGCTTCCCTCTATGAACATGTGTGCTCTTCAGTTAGTTCCAATGTAATAGTGAGTACATGTAATGTTTGTGTTCCCATTCTTTTCATACTTCACTTAGGATAATGGTCTCTAGTTCCAACCAAGGTGCTGCAAAAGGCATTAAGTATCCTTCTTCATGGCTGAGTAGTATTCCGTGGTATACACATACCACATTTTGTTAATCCAATCATGAATTTATGGGCATTTGGGTTGATTCCACATCTTTGCAATTGTGAATTGTGCTGCTATAAACATTCAAGTGCAGATGTCTTTTTGATATAATGACTTCTTTTCACTTGGGTAAACACCCAATAGTGGGATTATTGGATCAAATGGTAGGTCTACTTTTAGTTCTTTGAGGAATCTCCATACTGTTTTCCACAGAAGTTATACTAATTTTCAATCCCAGCAACAGTGTATAAGCATTACTTTCTCTCTGCATCCATGCCAGCATCTATAGTTTTGGACTTTTTAATAAAAGCCATTCTCACTGGAGTAAGGTGATATCTCATTGTGGTTTTAATTTGCATTTCCCTGATACTTAGTTACATTGAGCACTTTTTCATATGTTTATTGACCATTTGTCTATCTTCTTTTGAAAAGCTTCTGTTCATGTCTTTTGCCCATGTTTTACTGGGGTTTGATTTTTTCTTGCTGATGTGCTTGAATTCTTTGTAGATTCTGGTTATTAGCCCTTTATCAGATGTATAGCTTGCAAATATTTTCTCCCATTCTGTAGGTTGTCTGTTTGCTCTGTTTATTATTTCCTTGGTTGTGCATAAGCTTTTTAATTTGTATCTCTGAAAAAACCTCTTCTTAATCTTCCTTTTTGAAGGATATTTTCACTGAGAATTAAATTATTGAATTCTGGGCTAGAAGTTTTATTTTTCTTTCAGCACTTTAAGGATTCCATTCTATTGTATTTTGCATTATTTTAAGAAGTCTGTGATCATTATTTAAGTTTATTACTTTCTATATAATGTATCTTTTTTCTTTAGCTGCTCTTAAGGTTTTCTCTTTATCACTGGACCTCAATAATATGATTATGATGTGCTTTCTTGTGAGTCCTTTGATGTTTATCCTGCTTGGGCTTCTTTGAGCTTCTTGCATCTGTGCATCTGTTTATATTTCTCATAAAATTTGAAAAGATTTCTGTCAGTATTTCTCCAAATATTTTACTGACTCAGACTGAAATTACATATATGTTAGAACACTTGATATTATCGCACATGCTCTGTTTTATTTTGTGTATCTTTCTTTACTCCACTATGCTATTTCTCTCGAATCTTAATTGCTATGCATTTACATTTACTGATCTTTTCTTCTGTAGTATATAATCTGCTGTTAATCCTATTGGTGATTTTTTTTTTTTTAGTTTTAAGATTTTTATTTAAATTAATGTTTTGTAACAGTGGCAGATGATTTTCTTTTTTTTTTATTTATTATAGCTTATTATGGGGGTACAGCAGTTCTGGTAAAATATATTGCCCATGCCCCTCCCAACCCCCCAAGACTGAGCTTCAAGAGTGTCCATTCCCCAGACACTGCACATCGCACTCATCATGTAGGTATACACCCATCCTCTGGTGATATTTTTAATTGAGAAATTTTTTTAATCTTTACAAATTCTTGCTTAGTTCTTTACATATATTTTCCACTCATCTCTTCACTATGTTAATGTTTTCCTGTAAATCTTTGAACTTATTTAGAGTAGCTTTTCAATGTGTTTACTAATTTCATCTGATTTTTCATTTCTGGATCTTGTTCTATCAACGTATTCTTCCCTCTGGTTATGGAACATTTTTCTGTTTCTTTGCACATCCATCCTTTTTTTGTTTTTCAAATTGCATGTTGCATACTTTGAACATCAGATTTTTGTGTACCTGCATTTTATTAACATTAAAGAATGTGGAAGTTTAACAGTCAGTTAAGTTTCTTATAAATTAACGTGACTTTTTAGAGCTTTTTAAAAAGCTTATTTAGGGTGTATGTAGAATAACCTTTTATATAGGGCTAGTTAGCCACGTTTCTAAATTATAGGATCTCTCCTGAGTGCCCTGGTGGTTCGGCGAAATTTCTACACTGAGTGATCTGACCTGAAATGTCTCCCAGTCCTATGTGGTTTTGGGGAATTGTTCAGCTTATCTTTGTCAGGCTTAGTGGAGTTTCACCATACATATACACAGTTTAGAATTCAGCAACAGATTAACGGGAGGCCCATGCATATTTATGAAGCTCTTGTTCTGTGTAGTTCACTCTTCTCCATTATTTTCCTTTGCAATTCCAACTATTGCAGGCTCCTTAAACCCTGGTCAATCTCCTCAACTCAGCCATTTTGTTATACTCCACATGGGTCCTATTTCCTTGCACTGTGGTCTCTAGGCAGAGAGTCAGGGCAATCTTAGCATTTACCTCCTTTGCTTCCCTTCTCCCTGAGGTCACAGCCCTGCTCTGTTGTCCAATGTCTGAAAACCATCATTTTGCCTATTTTGTTTAGTTTTTTAGTGGTTTATGGAAAGAAAGGAGCTCCAGTTAACCTATGTGAACACAAGTGGAAATTCCAATTGTTTCCCTTTCAAAATAAATGATAGGCATTTAATTTTACATTTTGCCATTGAAACTAAAATAAATCTTATCACTAAGATATCATGCCCTTTCAAACATCTCAGCTCAGGTCTTAATCAAATTTTTAAAAAATTAATAGATTTTACTGTTTTGAGCAATTTTAGGTTTACGGAAAAAATTGTTCTGTGTTTACATTTTAGGTCTATGAACTTGTTTTTATGATAGGTGTAAGTTCTGTGTCTACATTCACATTTTGCATGTGGATGCCCAGTTGTTGTTCCAGCAACATCCTTTGTCAATACCAGACTTTGTGCTTTTAGCTTTATAGTAATAATATATAGCAGGATAGTATGTCAGATAGTGTTGGGCCTCTGAATTTGTTCTTTTCCTTTAGTATTATGTGGGATATTCTGGGCCTTTTGCCTTTCCATGTAAACTTTAGAATCAATTTGTCAATATCCACAAAAGAACTTGCTGGGCTTTCAATTGAGATTGTGTTGAATCTATAGATCATGTTGGGGAGAACTGACCTCTTAACATGGAATATCTCTTCCTTTATGTAGATCTTTGATTTCTTTCATCATATTTTGTAGTTTTCCTTATATAGCTCTTATACATATTTTGTTAGAGGCATACCTAAGCAATTAATTAATTAATTAATTTCAGTGCTAATGTAGAAAGTGTTGTTTTAATTTCAAATTCCAATTGTTCATTGCTCATATATAGAAAAGCAACTTCCTTTTTTATATTAACCTTTTGTGCTGCAACCTTGCTTTAATTGCTTATTAGTTCAGAATTTTTGTTGTTGTTGAATCTTTGGGATTTTCTACATAGACAATCATGTCATCTGTGAACAAAGACAAATTTATGTCCTTCCCAATGTGTATGCCTTTTATTTCTTGTTCTTGTCTTATTGCACTAACTTGGATGCTGAATAGGAATGGTAAGAGGGGATATCCTTGGCTTGTTCCTGATATTAGTAGGGAAAGTCTAGTAGTTTCTCTATATGAAGTATTATGCTACCTCTTTGTTTTTTGTAGATGTTCTTTGTCAAATTAAGGATATTCCTCTCCATTTCTAGTTTGCTAAGAGTTTTTAACATGAATGAGTGTTGTATTTTATCAAACGCTTTTTCTGAATTTGTAATATAATCATGTAATTTTTCTTTAGCCTATTGATATGATGGATCCTATTAATTGATTTAATTAATCTAGTTATCACACATGAAGTCTTGATATCCTCACATACATGGAAATTAATACTTGTTTTATAGTCAACTATCTTTAATACTTAAATTTTAAGTTGCTTTCCATGTCAACAAATATATGATGTATCACTTTTTTAAGTACATGGTAATCCATTGACAGTATATACCAAAATTTAAGCAGTCCCTTATTACTGGACTTTGAATTTTTTCTAATTTTTCATTGTTATAAACAATAATGAACTGAACTGAATAGTCTTACACATTGTTATTTTTGTCATTGTTAATTTTCTTAGAATTCATTTATAATATATAATTTTTAGGTCAGAGGATAAAAATAATTTTAAGACTTTTGGGTCATGTTGCCAAAAATTGTCTACAGACATGATGTATAATTTGGGATCCCCTTAACTAATGTCTTTTGTGAAGAAGTTAATTGAACATTCCAATTCTTATTTCTAAACAACCTTCCCTACGTATCTCCTTACTAACAAACACTTTAAGTATCTACCAGATGGAGAACAATGTGGTGAATTGAAATTTGAATAATATACAATTTTTGTCTTCCAATGGATTACATTCTCATGGAGAAGATCAGCATATATGTATACAGTTGACCCCTGAACAGTATGAGTTTGAACTGCATAGGTCCACATATACACGAATTCTCTTCCACCTCTCCCACCCCTGAGACAGCAAGACCTGCCCCTTCTCCTCTACCTCCTCCTCTGCCTGCTCAACGTGAAGATAATGAGGATAAAGACCTGTATGGTAATCCACTTCCACTTAATAAATAATGAATATATTTTCTCTTCCTTATGATTTTATTAAAATTTTATTTTCTCTAGCTTATTTTGTTGTAAGATACAGTAGATAATACATATAACATACAAAATATGTGTTGATCTATTACTTACATTATTGGTAAGGCTCCCTGTCAACAGTAGGTTTTTAGTAGTTAAGTTTGTAGGGAGTTAACAGCTATACTTGGATTTTCCACTACATGGGTATCAGTGTTCCTAACTCTGAGTTGTTCAAGGGTCAACTGTATACATAGCAGGGTATATCACCAAAGGTCCCAGATACCCAGAGCTCTCTTTGAAGGTAGGAATATTGTAATAAAATATGGTCCTTTACCAAAGAGTTTGTGGACTCCAATGTTGTTAGGCAGCATTTTGCACTCTTCTGAAAACCACTTACTCCAAATATTCACAAGAGAGATTCAGAAGGCTGATCATAATGGCCTGTGTGAGATCAGTCCAAAGCACTTAGGTGCACTCCCAATATATGTGCAGTGGGGTTGTTACATGGAGTTAACAAAAGAAGAGAGAGACATAGACATGTGTTTCATAAAATTCAACTTGTTAACATTTAAGTTCTAGGAGTTAGGAAAGGGTAGGCTACGTACAATCAGTCATTTCAGGCAATATGAAAAACTTAGTTGGAAAATACATTTATTGAATTTGTTAATTAATATAAAGATCTCCAGAATTGAAGCATTTCCTTCCTAAATGATTTTGCTTGCACAGTTTGTTATCAGCTTCTAATGATAACTAGCTTTACCTGTAAACTGAAAATTGCATTTCAGGAATCTACAACCCAATGAGTTAAACGCATTTCATCTATAACTGCTCAATGAGCAAGGTAAGACCCAGGGACATTTAGGAGTCAGAAACCTGCCTTTCCCCTAGATGTCATAATTGTAACTACAGTACAAAGAATAAATGATAAATGAGACAATGATAGATGAGCATGGTCTGAATTATATTTAGAAATTCAATATAAACACATCATATTATTTTGTGCCAGCATGTTTCCGCAGCCTAGAACAGGGAGCCTATTCTTATAAAACAAATTGAAGAAGAAAAATTGAAGACACTCGCAAATGAATAAAAGTGCATGTGGAATTCAAATATGCAAATGATAACTATTCCTTTTGTATACACTGTAGACGGAAGAGGAGAGTATGTGATCACAGCTGGAATTCACACTGGGATCTTATACAATGTAATATCAGCATCCACCTTCAGATCAGGCACACCCCAGCTGTTCACTTTTCAGAGCCTGCCTCCTCCTCCCCTCCAGTAACCCTTCACACTAGCTCTCTTCATTTTTTAAAAAAAGGCAGAAATGAAACCAAAACCTTATGTATAAAGAAAAACACTACAAAGGAGAGATGAACCCGAAGCAGTTACTTAAAAAAAAAAATTTTGCTTTAAAAATTAGAAACTCTTTCCCTCTAAACCATTACCCCTTCAAAACAGTTACTCTGCATTTCAAAGGCAGTCATTGTCTTCTGCACATGTTGGACCAGTTGATATGACCCTAATGTTTTAGTGGATGAATAACAGGATAAAAACTTTTGTGTTGTTTAATCTCCTTTCTCTTGTGCTTGATTTTTGCATTTTGTTTGAATACATGTATATCTAATTATACTGTCACAGGAGTACCGTGATCTGCAAAATTTACAAAAAGTATCTAGTCTAGAAAAATACTCCCACTTTCTATTATATAATTGATTTGTGACTATGAGAAAGATCATTTTTTCCCTCTGGTGTAATGAGCTGAACAGTGTCCTCCAAAAAGACATCGCCACATCCTAATTCTGGGACCTGTGAATATTACCTTATATGGCAAAAGATCTGGTTAAATTAAGGATCTTTAAAGAAGCAGCTTATCCTGGATTATTCAGATGAACCCTAAATGCCATCACATGTATCCATGTAATAGAGAGGCAGAGGGATTTCTCAAGAGGAGAAGGCAATGTGATCATGGAGGCAGAGATTGGAGCACTGTGGCTCCAAGCCAAGGAACTCCTGAAGCCACCAGAAGATGAAGAGGCAAGGAAGGATTCTCCCCTAGATCCTTCATAGGGAGCATGACCTTGCTGACACATTGATTTCAGATTTCTGGCCTCCAGAGCTGTAAAAGAATAAATTTCTGTTGTGTTGAGACACCCAGTTTATGGTAATTTGTTGTATCAGCCATGGGAAACTAATACATATAATTTCCTGAAAATAAATGTTATTAGTTAGCGAAGTTTCAGATTTTCTAGAAAAACATCTGGATGCTTCTGCAGGAGGTACAAGCAGAGTGAGAAAAAAGGAAAGTGAGGCATGGAGGAATTTGAAGCAATGTGATGTGATTTGGTACCATACTGGCTACTGCTCATGACCAGCCATGAAAAGATAGAAAAAATATGTCACTCAGCAGACGTATTAACTCAATACTTGGACTTCTTTGATGGCTGCAAGGAGAATCCTTGTAGTAGTTCACAAAAAGGTAAAAGGAAGGAAAATTTATCTGTCTAGCTCTGTCTTGTCTCCTGTTTCCCATAGTCAAGTTCCACTGACAGGAATGTAGATTCGAGTTGAGTGATTCAGTCCCTCAGTGAAGGCTTGGGGGACCAGCCCTTAACCGTACGGTGTGATATAACACACATGCCCAGAAGCAGAGGGCTAATCAGCATGCACAGGTGTGGCATGGCAGGCACGAAAGCCAGTGAGGCTCAAGGCTTCAATTTGGAGAAATGGTGGCTGTGGGTGGCTGATGGTGGTGGTGGTTTGGGTCTGAGAAATCTGTGGAGCACACAAAGTTTGTGTCTGGTCTTCTGTCTGGAGACTGGAACAAACTACTGGGACTCGTGATCATTGTGGGGAGTGAGAGAAACATAGTCCTGATATACTTGGCATTTAGGCTGATCTGAGAAAGGTATATTTTAGGATACTTTCCAGCATGATGGGGAGTTAAATAAACATTTCTATTAAATGATGGACATCAACACTCAACATACATTGTTTTCCTATTTATTTTTTCTATCAAAGTTTTACCATATTATATTATTGTCATTAAAAGATGGCGGTGTGCTGATATTTTTTCCAATTTTTTCATTGTGATAAAATACACATAAAATAGAATTTATGATTTTAACCATTTTTAAATGTACTGCTCAATGGTGTTAAATACATTCATAATATTGTGCAACCATCACCACCATCCGTCTCCATAACTCTTTTATCTTATAAAACTGAAATTCTTATCTATTAAACAATGTTTCCATTCTTCCTTCCCTCCAACCCCTGACAACCAACATTCTAGAGAATCTTTTATATCAGTTATTTTACTTTTCCGCTCAAGAATTTCTTTTCAATTTCTCTTTAAGTTTTTTATCTCTTTATTGATATTTCCATCTTGTTCACATATCATTTTCTTGACTGTATCCACATCTTGCTTAAGTTTTTTGACCATCTTTAAGACAGTTGTTTTAAAGACTTTATCTAGATTATCTGCCATTGAGTCTTTTTGGGGACAGTTTCTGTTGATTTTTTCCTTTGGATGGGTCATTCTTTCCTGTTTCTTGGGGTGCATTGTGATTTTTGTTGTTGAAAACTAGACATTTGGATCTAGTAGTGTTGTAATTCTGGGAATCATATTCTCCCCCTTCCCCCGAGTTTTCTGGGTTTTTGCTATTGTTTTTGTTTATTGTTGTAGGCTCTCTATGTGGTAATGATCAGCTTGAGATGTAAAGTGAAGGTTTGGTCTGGTCTCCTTTGAGCCTGTTCTCCCCTCTCAGCATATCCTGTCACTTTCTAATGTTTCCCATATATGCAGTAGATTTTAAAGGACTGTGTCTTTAATGTATGCTCTCAAAAGAGGAAGAAGAGACAAATGAAGTAGGGGAAGGGAATTAGCCATTTGAATACCCCAGAAGTTACTTCATTCAGCTGGAGGGGAGAGACTTACAGCAATGGAGGGATGTGAATAATAATGCTTTCCTGCCCTTTTGTCAGCCCCTTTGTGATCAGAAGTAGTAACTAGTGATCAGAGCACAGATTTTTAATATTTGGAGGTCAGGGTTCTTTTCTCCCCACCTGGCTGTGTGTAGGTTGCTCCAGAAACATGTGCACAACTGCCTGCCACTGAGCTGGGGATAGGGGGATGGGTAGCTGTTCTAAGAACTGAAATTGACTGAAATTAGCTAGAATTTACTATTCAAGCCATCCTCTGGAAATTGGAAGCCTTCAATAGACTCTGAAGTTCTAAAATAGTTACATCAGATAGATTCTGCTAGAGCAATTTTTGTTTAGGTGGAGAGATAGATGCCTGGTACTTCTCATTCCTTCATCTTTCCAGAATCCTTTCACTCATGGATATGTAACAACCAGCTCACTCATAAAAAACGTATTGATATAGATATATACATGAGTTTATTATAAATTTTACTGATGCAAAAGATGGGTAGCACATCATAATAATCACATACATTCTTTGTTATAAATTCCGTATAGACAATTAATTCTCATAGAACATTTTCTTTGATTTTTGCCAATTCTTGTAAAGTGGTTAATCTATGGTTGCAATTGATGAATTAATGTAGTTGTGACATAAATATTAGTTGATATATTCATTTATATCAATGAATAAGAAAAAACAAAACAATTAAGACACATTGAACCTCCACCCTTTTAGCAATGACATGAATGACTTATTCACTGAATGAGATAATAGCTTTCAAATACTGAAAAAAAATTTCCTCAATTGTTTGTGCTATTCACAATATGATGGCTATAGGCATGGCCCATATTTAAGTTTAATCTTCATTATTAACATTTTCTCTACCATTTCTTATTCTAGACAAGCAAGAAAATGATAAATCAAGCCAGGATGTGTAGTGTTTGCCAATTGTAGTGGTATAAATGCTCCCATCATGGTTGATTTCAAGCTACCTATGTCGTGTCACAGAACATGGAGTTGGTAGCACACATGAAGTTGGTAATATATAATATTTCCACTGCAGAAATTCAAGAGCATAGATAATAGTAAAATGCAATAAAACAATGAAGAAGTGATGAGTTTTGAATATTTGTTACCATTTTAATCTGATTTATTTAATTATATGTTATCTAGTTTATATGTATATATACACACACAATTTTTATAATCTAATTTTTTATATTGTATTAGTTTAACCTATCAGAGTGCAAAATTCCTAAACATTTTAGTTGGCCCTAGCTAGTTGGTCTGAGCTGGTGCTAGCAGACTACTGGGGATACCACTGAATTAAAGGTGTTGAGACACCTCCCTGGGTTGTTGTTAGAATCAGTTAAGATATTATAAGTGAAAATATTTTGACACATGTAATAGTGATAAATAAATGCAATATATTTTTATTGAGTATAATGATCAAAAGGCCCAATTATAGTGTGCTAAAAAACCAAATATTTGGCTCAGGCTCTTCAGGAAAAAAAAAGTGGGTGAAATTGAAACAAAACTTTGAATTCTACGTAATCCATGCACAGAGAAAATTTGACACCTGGAATTTCCAATACCTACTGAAAAACACATGAGACATGTTTAGCTTTCCTAAGAATAATTATAAGTTTTTATTCAGTAAGATTACTAACAGTGGTTATTTATTATAAAATGGACAGAAGAAGGTGGGAAGATCAAATCATAGCTTTTGATTTTGTTGACCAAGGATGCATCTCCTATTTGGATCAGACTTTTGCTTACTTTTTAGTTTCTATTTATTATTATTTTGGTTGACATGTAATAATTGCTTATATTTCTACATCTCTCAACATATTAAAATGCTTATTCATTTACTTAACAAATACTAATTGAATATTTATTAAGTGTTCAAGTATGCTATTTCATTTAGGAGTTACGATAACTTTTATGGAATAGACAAATTGTTAACCTCCTTTCCAGCTGAAGAAACCAAGGCTCAAAGTGGCCAAGTGATTTTTCTCCAAAGTCACAGATCAGAACTTAAGAAGAGCCCTGGTCACCTGTCTGGTGTTCCTTCTCAGGTTCAGGTTGGATCTACATGTCAAAGCCCATTTATGGAAACTTGCTTAATTGTGGCAAAAGATACAGGAAAAATAGTGTCCAAGTTTGGTCATCTAGTAAAGTCCATTTATTAACTTAACAAATATTTATTTAACCTGTACTATGCTCTGGGCACTGTTCCAGGCACTAGTGCTAGTGCTCTGATTATTCAAAACCATTAGTTGAGATGAACATAATAAAATGCTTGTCCAAGAAAGAACCAGATCGATTGCTCTTTAAAGTCACTAAAGCTTTTGGAATCTTTGGAGGGTAGTAAGTTGTATCAAATTCTGCACCATAATTCTAATAGTTTCCATGATATGATTGGAATTTAGAGTTATGGTAAGGTAGGTTGTGTTGAATGGAGGAAAGCTTTATATGCCAACATAAAGATTTTCTTGTTAACTTTAATTGGATTATTTTTCTAGTAAAAAAATTATGCCAGATGCCCATGGCAGAAAATTTTATAAAGGTAGAAGATAAGCATTAACGAGGATAATAAATCAACTTTTTTTTACCCTAACACCTATATGTGATCCATTGTTAATATTTTAATGGTTGCATTCATCCATATAACACACATATACCTATATGCTATATAATTATCATATATATAAAAAATTATTTATGTATAATCATGTGCTACATTTTGACAATTCAGTCAATGGCAAACCAAATATACAATGTTGCTCCCATAAAATTATAATGGAGCTGAAAAATTCCTATTGCCTAGTGATTTGTGTTGTAGCTTCCTACAGTATTCAGTATAGTAACATGCTGCACAGATTTGAGTCCTTGAAGCAATATCTCATACCATATAGCCTAGGTATAAGTAGTACGCTATACCATTTAGGTTTGTGTAAATACTGAACACTCTGTGATGTTTGCACAATGATGGAATCACCTAATGACACATTTCTCAGAACACATCCCTGTAGTTAAGCAATGCATGACAGTATCACTTTTGACATAAAAGTATAAAATAAAAATATTTTCTAATGTCATGTATGCTTCAAAGACAACCTTTATATACTTGCATATTTTATTGTGTAGATTTATTGTAAATTAACATAGCTAGACATTAAGCTATTTCCAGTGTTTTGTTATTATAAGTAATACTATAATAAAAATCTGTACTAAAACTTTTTTAAAACTTTTGATTATTTCCTTCTCCTATTTCTGAGAAATAAATTTTAAGTACAAAGGGTTTAAAATTTTTAAAGGCTCTTGGTACCTATTTCTATTTTTTTCCCTAGCGCTAAAACCAAATTGCACTCTCAGCAGTGCTATGTAGGAATGTGTATTTCCTTGTATTCTTGCCAACATTGAATATTCATTTTTTTAATCTTACCATTTGGTAGATAAAATATATACCATGGATTTGATTTGCTTTTCTTTGATTATGTACTAATACTAATAAGCTTCATTTTTATATGATTATTTGTCCTTTATGTATCTTTTAAAGTTATTGTTTCATTGCCTCTGTTCATTTTATATCTTTTGAGAGTCTGTTGAGATATGTAAACTTTTTTTCCTATCCTGGGACCTATAGAAAAATTTTGAGCAGGGAGGTGATATATGATGAGATCTGTTTTCTTTTTCTATTTAGCAGTGTAAAACATTTTGAATAAAACATATGGGGATAGATTTAAGCATATTTACATAGTACTAGTCTCACATGTATGCATTTTTCCCTTTTTAAATAAATTAAATTAAATTTTTAAAGCTGCCAAGTGGCACAGACTGGCAATATACATACTCCTTAAGTTACACAACAGTCAAGCAGCTAAAGTCACGATTTATGTATGTGTGCCCAATTAGAAAAGAGGAGAGTGCCAAGATAATCACAAATTTGCCATAAACTAAAGTTTCATTACTGTTACATGAGAAGAGACATTGGAAGAACTTCTTTTATTTGTTCCAGTTGTCCTAAAAAAAGAAAAAGATTATGAAAAACATTTTATATAAATGTACAGTTGACATTTATTGAATGTTGACTGAGCATGTAACACTTTTAAATATTTTACATGTATTAGGTAATTTAATCTTTGCAACAACCTATGGGATAGCTCTTATCCTCAGCCCCATTTTATGGATGAAGAAACTGAAGCACAAGTTCAGGTGACTTTCCCATGAAGATTTAGTAAGTAAGTGATAGTGCTGATATTTGATCCCAGGTAACTTGGCCTTCGATTTTATATACCTTCCCTGCCGGAAGCAGAAAAAAACCTCTCAATTCCATCCAACTGCATTTACTGGACATCTGCAATATACTAGACACTGTAATCAACTTATGGAAAGAAAGAATAAGGTATTGTTCCTCCATCTAGAGGTGCACACATGCCCATAAAGAGTGGTGAATACTGTGAAAAAGGCAGAGGATTCTAGGGAAGCAGAAAGGAAGTGTGCTCAGCTCAGTCTGCTGGAGATAATATCAGAGCTGGGGCTGAAAGAGTGAGGAGAGGTTAGCCAGGTGAAGAAAGAGGAGGTATAATCTGAGTAGATGAAACAGCTTCAGCAAAAGCACAGAGGCGCAAAACAGCTTTCGCTGCTCCCTCGGGGGTTTGGGGAAACTATTATTGCTACGCACAATACAAGGTGTAGAGTGGTAGTCAGCCTGTAGAGGTAGATAGTTAACAAATATTCAGTCAATACCTCTCATGAGATAGCTTTGTGCTGAAAGCTGGGAATATAACGCTAAACAAATCAGAAAAGTTTTCTGCACTAAAGTGGGATGTATCAGTCAGGCAATAAATAAGAAATCAACAAAATATAGATTGTGAAATATACTATGAAGGAAGAAAATGAGAAAATAAAATGCTGGAGAGCAAACAACCAGAAATGTGTTTTCAGTGAGGTGTTCAGGGAAGGACGGTCAGGAGCCAGTCAAGGGGAGAGCAGGAGAAAACTTTCTAGATAGAAAGAACAAGTGTGAAAGCCCTAAGGAAGGAGGGGACTTGAGATGTTCTAGAAAGTGGTGTAGTGAGCAAGAAGTAAAGTGGCAGAGGATGAATTTGAGATATAGGAAACACCAAATTTTGTAGCCTCGCATAGGTCATAGCAAGGATATTGTATTTTCTTTGTGCTTTGGAAAGTTATTGATATGCTTTTAAGTCGGGATCATGACATTGTCTCATTTCTCACTCAGGCTCTAGGGGAGAATGACAAGAAAAAGCTGAGAGATATTCAAGTAGGCTCAGGTTAGTGGTCCAGCTGAGAGATAATGAAAGAGTAGACGCCACAGTAAGGACTTTAGACTTTCTCTTGCAGGTAGTAGAGACTCTTTAAGAGTATTTTAGCAGGGAAGTCATGTGATGTGACTTGGAGTTTAGATAGATCACTTATTAAAGTTATGGAGAACTGAGGGAAACAAAATTGCTTGTCAGGAAATTTTTGCCGACATATTCTGTGCACACATAACTATGGATCTGTATGTGTAATTATAAATGTGTATTTTTTTTTCCAATTGTAAATTTCTTTCTAGAAATACAGGAAACTCTCAAAAGACACTATAAACTATGTCCTTTGACTTCTTTCTCTCTTTCACGAGGACTCAGGGTTTCACAGAGTACTTTCAAAATGAACTTTTATCATTTCCAGGGTCAACATCTGGATTTCTACTTCAGAGAGGAGCTGAGGTGACTTCAGCAGAGAGAACAGCAATGAAAAAGGGCTGGTACATATTTGTTCTCTTCCCTGATTAGTGGACAAATTGTCAGATGACCCCCCTCCAGCATGGCTCCTGAGGTCCTTGAAAATCTGGTCACCATTATCCTTAATCTGCAATTTACATCTTAGAAGCCCTTTTTTTTTTTTGAGACAGAGTCTCACTCTGTTGCCCGGGCTAGAGTGAGTGCCCTGGCGTCAGCCTAGCTCACAGCAACCTCACACTCCTGGGCTCAAGCGATCCTTCTGCCTCAGCCTCCCGAGTAGCTGGGACTACAGGCATGCGCCACCATGCCCGGCTAATTTTTTCTATATATATTTTTAGCTGTCCATATAATTTCTTTCTATTTTTAGTAGAGACGGGGTCTCGCTCTTGCTCAGGCTGGTCTCGAACTCCTGAGCTCAAACAATCCGCCCACCTCGGCCTCCCAGAGTGCTAGGA
>CM052444.1:15303842-15333108 GCA_028533085.1 Varecia variegata
GGAGCCACCGCGCCCGGCCTAGAAGCCCTTTTATCTGGGCAAAGGGGGCCCCTGTCCTAGGTTTCTGCTTTAGCAGGCTCCACATGTCCAACTTGTCAAATCAGCTCTTGCAGACAGCATGAACGCAGTAGATTCTTTCACAGGAAAGTGTTATTTCCCAGGAGTTCTGAGCATCTGTTTTGCTTCTTCTCTTTGTCTTCCAGTGTGTACTAGTTGTACATGGCAGTCGAGGAGGATTTTGCAATATTAAACAATTCACCTTACTCTTAAATATGTTATATGTAGGTTTAGGTGTAGCACGCATAAAGCATGACACCAATTCTTTGCATTGGCAAAAAGATAGACATGGAAACTGGAATTGTAAAAATATCTAATAAGATTTATTATTAAAATTTAGAATTATTTTTAAAATTAAAATTAATAATTTAAAATGCTTAATTAAAATCTTAATTTCAATTAAGTATTAATTAAAATATTTTTAAAAACCAAATATAATTTTCACCTTTAAATATTTTGATTGGGCATTTGATTATATATATTTGATAAAGAAAATATTAAATATTTAACTAAATGCATCTAATATATCAATATTAAATAGTTGTTTCAGTATTTGATGTTCACTAACTACAATTTGATTTTTGTCTTCTAGTTTTAATACATAATTTTTAATATTTTAAAAAGAAATAATTTAGAAACACTTGTTAAATAATTTTTATATTTTACATTGACTTTATTTTGTGCTGTTGATGAAAATACATTTTATTTTTGCATTTTGAATACAATTGCTTTTTACTTTCTAATTCTATAAGTTATTATTATTTTTATTATTTTTTATTTCAGAATATTATAGTGGTACAAATGCTTTGGTCACATAAATTGCCTTTGTACCACCTGAGTCAAAGTTCCAAGAGTGCCCATCTCCCCGACAGCACTCACTGCATCCATTAGGTGAGAATTTACCTGTCCCCTCCCCGCTCCTCCTACCTGCCTGATCCCTGATGAATGTTACTTCCATATGTGCACATAGTGTTGATTGATTAGTACCAATTTAATGGTGAGTACATGTGGTGTTTGTTTTTCCATTATTAATGGAAAACAAAGATGTAAAAATCTTGTTTGTAACAAAAAAGTGGTTTTGCTGAACTGAAAGCAAGAAAATGCCGTTAAATAAATATATGATAATTTATGAATTGTCTTTATTTTATTACTCATTCAAACATTTGCTTGTCCATCCCCAAAAATGTCCAAGAATAATTAAGTTTGTTTGCCTTTGACTTTGCTATTTTGTCCACTTTTAGTTATACAAAACTATAGCTTTGTATATATATATATATATATATATATCAGTTTTGTTATTATAAAGATACATTTTCAAAGTAGAGACAGAATATTTTTTACTTCACAGTTTTTAAAGTTTGATTTATAATTTTTAAATATTTAAACATGTGATACAGGAACCTAGGCCTGCAAATGTTAGCAGAGGTCCTGTTCATACCCACACATGTTTCTGTTATTTGGAGGCTTTACAGTTAAATCAACAGCACTGATACCTCCTTCGCCTCTGTTTAGCTCACTCCTCATTGTTCAAGGGTTAGCCCCTGTGTCAGTATTCTCCGATCCCTGGATCTAGACTGAGGTCGCCCTCTCCTGAGGGTTCCCACTACTCTCTTCATATTTTCTTCTGATTATCCATTTACATGAGTCCATGCCTTCTCTACTATAAGCTCTTTGAGGCCAGACATTCCCCATTTATCTCAGTATTATTAATTCTTGTCACAGAGCCTGACCTGTAGCCTGTGCCCGCTGTAACTATGTGAGAAGAGAATGAGTACTCAGCCCTACTCTCCCTCTGCAGAGAAGCATTTGAAGTCGCACATTGCCTTTGCTCCTGTGTGATGGAACAGACCGCACACACCCAAATACACACACGCTCTCCCACTTACGTAGATTTGTTGGAAGCTGCTTCCCAAATGAAACAATATGTTTGTGTGATACAGACTTTTAAAACTTCATCTTATTTCCTTTTTAAGTTGAATGCAAACCTTTTCTTCCTACTCTTTGAGTTGCAAATATAAAGTTGGCGTTGTCATACATTGTTAAGGTTGAAAGCACTGGCCTTCTTTTTTTTGCTACTTTTGTTAATATTGTTATTATTTTAACAACTGAAGCATTATTTTGCAACTCACCTTGTTAACAATATACAATAACAATGTAAAAAGAAACAGTTTGCAGTTATGGTTTAAGTCACAGACATTTATTAAGAAAGAATCTTCAAATGCGAATATTGTAGAAGTTTTCTCTACACCAATGAACATTGAAACGAAACGTACCTTACTCCCCCATGCTAAACAATTTTTTGACCAAGCTTACTTTCCTATTTCCATGCTAAACAATATTGGGGCCAGGCAAAAATAACTTAGCTGCTTGCTCCAGGAAACAACTGCTTCTGGAAGATAAGGCTTGAACCAACTAAAGAGATTACTTATTAAGACTAACAGCTTGCTCATCAAGAACTCTTTCAAGACTCTTACCTCACTGTGCACACCAATTCAAGTCTATTATATCATAAAATCTGCAGAATCCCAAACAGTATGCCTCCTTTCAAGACCTGCCTTAAAATCACCCTATACCCTCTATAAGTATCCGCCCCAACATACTCCTTTTCAGCTCAGACATTATTAAGACTCCATTGTCAAGGTGATGTTCTTTACTGTGTTACATCAATAAACTTAGCTTTTCTTGAGCAATAATTTTTCTGGTGCTCTTTTGGGGATTCAACAGTTGAAAAATTCTCTAGATTTTACAAAGATACAGTGTCTCAAGACCGTGGAATTGGACTACCATACCCCCCAGAGACCCCATGAGCTTCCTGTCTACAGTCTTCCTGACTATAATGGGTAGTAGGTTCCACTGGGTCAGAGTTGTGATTTCTTTATTTTCAGCTCCCAAATGTCTCCTAGGAATAAGAAATCCTTGTTTAGGAATCCTTTGATTATCTGATCAGAATTGAAAACTCTTTTCCTTGGAGAAAAGCTATGTGTGAGTAAAAACACTGCTGTTTGTCTCTCTGTCCTCAACACTTTCTAGTGAGTGTATATAAGAAAACAATCAAAGAAAGATGGGTATAAGTTTGATAAATCCATGTCTTGTGTAGTTCAGAAGGTCTCCTTATACTGGGTTCCTTGTAGGACAAACTTTACCTTGAGTTCCTTTTAGCATCTTATGAGACCTATTCTACCTATTCTCAGGCTTGTCTTGATTTGTCCATGAGAGTCTGGTTTAAGGCAAGTTCTCTACTCCAAATCAATTTGAGATGGCTATTTTTTTTTTTTTTCTTAGAGAGAGACATGGTTGCACTCTTACTCGGGCTGGTCTCGAACTCCTGAGCTCAAGCCATACTCTCATCTCGGCCTCCGAGAGTGCTAGGATTACAGGCATGAGCCACCACACCTGGCTATTAAGTTGGGAGCTGGGATAGATAATTTTTTGTGTTAACTTGACTGAGCTAACTAAGGAAAGCCCAGATAGCTGAGAAAGCTATTTCCGGGTTTGTCTATGTGGGTGTTTCTGGAAGAGATTAGCATTTGAATCAATAAACTGAGTAAAGATTATTGCCCTTACCAATGTGGGTAGGCCTCATCCAATTCGTTGAGAGCCTGAATAGAAGAAAAAGGTAGAGGAAGGGCAGATTTTCTCTCTTTTGAGCTGGGACATACATCTTCCCTTGCCCTTGGACACTGGCACCACTGGTTCTCGGGCCTTCAGACTCAGGCTGGCACTTACACAATTGGTCCCCTGGCTCTCAGGGCTTCAGACTCAGACTAGGACTTACCATTGACTCTCCTGTTTCTTGGGCATCTGGGTTTGCACTAGAACTACACCACTGACTTTCTAAGGCTTCTGTAATAGCTTGCAGATAGCAGATCCTGGGATTTCTTAGCTTCCATAATTGTGTCAGCTGATCCTTCATAATAAATATATCTATTTATATCTGTATCTATTATAAATCTATATCTATATCTATTATATATCTATATTTATATCTATCTTATTGGTTCTATTTCTCTGGAGAACCCTGACTAATACAGGGACCTAAAACACAATGTGTGCAAGCAACATATTCAGAATACCATTGTGTTCATAGGGGTGTCTCAATCCAAATTTATGCTCCACTACAGTCAGAGAGACCCCACAGTGATAGGATCAAAGGACCTCAGAGGAGAGTGCTCTTCCACATTAAGGTCCTGGACCCCTGGATCTCAAAAAGAGTGTTGGGAATTTTATTTATAGCATGTATTTTCACTATAGTTCATTTGTTTATCCATTTAAGTAGAATAATTTTACCAACGATAATTTATAATTACAGTGGCTATTTTGGAAAACTTTTAATTTGAACAAAACCATTCATTTTAGGGGTATATTAGAAAGGAAATGGTCTGCATTTTCCATTGGCATAAGAAATCTTACAAAAGAAATCCGGCATCCAAAACTGATGCTTTCAAAAGATTCCTTAGCCAAGGCAAATGAGAAATACAAAACACTTAATACTATTTCTCTTAGATCATCCTGAACTGCAATCTGAATATGACTTCCTTATTCCACTATTTCTTCTCCTTCCTAGGATCCTACATTAACTTTATTTTTACCCTTCCTCCTGACTCTTCTCCTTTCCCTTTTAGCCAATAAGAAACTCCTAAATCTCAAATGCTTCTTAAAGTTAAATCCACTTCAGAACAGAGGAAATTTGGCTGTGGCTGACTGTAAACATTTGTCTTTGTCTGAACTGAAAGTCATTGACAACTACTTTCTAAAATCCATATGCAAAATAGAGAAAGAAATTTACAAAAAAAAAAATTAGAGTTGTTTTAAGAATAGACTATTTGAGAATCCTAGATTTATATCTTCTGGCTCATATGTTAATAGGAATCTCAGGAGCAAAAAAATTGGATTCAAAAGTCAGACAGGGAAGATTCTGAGTGACCTAATAGACCCTGAATTGTAGAGAAGATTAGAGGGGTTAGAAAAGCTGTAGATGTAGAGCAAGAGCTGTAAGAGGCCATCCTCAAAGCCTGTTCTGTAAAAATAGATTGCGCTATAATCTTCTCCTACAAGCAAAGAAAGGATGAATCTATTGGTGACTTCAGGAATATGGTTTTTAACACCTTTAGACAGCATTCAGGAATAGATCCTGAAGCAGATCTGACCCTAGCTCTATCTTCACTTTCTTTGAACAACCTTAAGCCAGAACCAGGGGATTTAATATGAAAGCAAAAACAGGAATGGGAACTAGCTCTGTTGCCTGGTCTCTAGCTCTAGCTATTCACTCAATATCTTGAAATAGCCTTAAAACACAATCAGAATAAGGTCTAATATAAATTGGTAGTATTATAGATAAAGCAATTGGATGTTTCCACCCCAATCACAAGAACTTGGGTAGGGGTTATAAATAAAGACATCTGTAGATAATGTAAGCAAAAAGAACAAAGAAAAAATAATTACACTGTGGTAGTTAAGAAACCAAAGGAAAAAATTAAAGTGAGTGGACAATGAAAATGCTCCAAAGGGAAAGCTAGTGTTTGCTTTCCCATTTTAACCCTCAAATTCACAAGTAGAAATTTCTGCAAATGTTAAAGAACAATCCGTCAAATTGCTTATTGATACCACAAACTCTGCCACCATTACATAACCTTTATCTTGGAGTCAAGAAACTAATAATCTCTAGATATTTCTACATCTTAGTCCATAACCACCACATTTGGATTTTTAACCAAAGAACATTTTTTCCCTCCGCCCATGAATTCAATAGGGAGGGACCTACTGGGCAAATGAAATTTTTAGATTAATTGCTCTTGAAATTATGAAAATTCTCTGAATCATAACCAGATAGTAACTAATTTTGATATTGATATACTGGTATCTTTGGGTTTTAAATAAAGCCCAATATGAAAATCTCAAGACATAAGACTATTTCTGGTAAATAATTCCACTTTTGTTGGCAAAATTATTGCTGCTTGCTATGGTCTGAATGTTTGTGTCCCTTCCAAATTCATGTGCTGAATCTTCATCACCAAGGTAATGATAACAGAGGATGGGGCCTTTGAGAGGTGATTGTGCCTTTACAAAAAAGACTCCAGAGAGCTGCCTCAACCCTTCCACCATGAGAGAACAGTGTCATCTATGAATCAGGAAATAGGCCCTCATCAGACACTACATCTGCCAATGCCTTGATCTTGGACTTCCTAGCCTCTAGAACTGTGAGAAATAAACTTCTGTAGTTTATAAGCCACCCAGTTTATGGGATTTTGTTATAGCAGCCCAAAAGGACAAAGACAATGCCAAAAGCCTCAAGGTTCAGACTGATCCATACAGATCTTTATCCAAGCTTGCACAATACTGTCTAAAACCAGAAACTAAGCAAAGCTAAAACTAGTAGTTAAAAGACTATGAGAAAAAAGATTCATCATAATTAGTACTAGTCCTTGCAATTTTCCTTACCTTCTAGCTAAAAAATCCAACAGAAAGGGATATAGATTTGTTCAGGACTTCAAGACCACAAGCAAAATAATCATTCCTTCTTCCTTTCCTTGTGATTGTGAACCCATATTATATTTGGTGTTACTTGGGGCTACATTTTTTTTCTTTTTTAAAGTTGTAGATCTGTGTTCTGCCACCTTCATTGTATTTAGACCAAGATAGTTAACACTTTTTTACCTCTTCCTGGGGAGTCAAAAATATACCTGGGCTCTTCCATTTTAGGAAAATATGGATTATCCCCATTCCCCTAAATCTTTCTTATAACTAAAAAACCATGGATTTAACAAAACAAACATAGGAAGACTCTGAAATGTGGAAAAAAGCAAACTGCCTAGGAACCCCTCAATTTCAGGAATAAGATGGCAGCTGGTCAACTATTTCATTATTGCCTCCCATGTATCTCCTTAAGAGAGCTCCAAAGGCCTCCAATACAGAGCCACCAACAGGCACAGACAATCCATTTCCAAGAAATGCCTGTTGCCCCTAGCCAAAGGGCTGGGGAAAGGGTGGCCTAATAACAGAAAACTTTTTTGGCAATTTCTGCCCTATGCCAAATGAACACTAATAAATAAGTTGCATTCCTCCTCTGTAGTGTCAGCAGAACTGAGCAGAAAGCTGGTGCTCCTCATCATCCTTCCACCCCATGGAAACAAGTGTAAGCAGTGATATTCAGATTCGTCTGCTGGGTGGTGTCAGCAGACCAAGTGGGGAGCTGATCTATCCCTTTTCAGGTGGAAGTCCTACTTCCAGGTGGTGTTCCAATCCCCTGGTTGGATAGTGTTGGAGGGATTGAGTGGGAACCTGACCTTCTATCTCCTGTCTGGAAGAAGTAGACAGTGCTCTGATTTCCCACGAGGCAGTCCAGTGGGGTCCAGTGGCATGCTGAGTGTCCACCCCTACCCAGCAGCCATAATGAGGCAGAAGCCTGGCAAGACTCAAGGAGGTTTCCAGTGAGGGCATGAATACATGAAGGTAGTGGCAGAAATTGTCATCTGCAGTAACATGGAAAAGAGGAACTATACCCAATAAACTCAATGGTATATAGGTAAGGAGATTTCCATGCAGAGTGCTGAGGTCACTGTATGGCTTCTTATAAATGCTTATAATAATAACGTGAGATGAGAGAGATGAATGAACTACTCAGTCTTAAAGTAGGATTTACAAGAAATATAGAGGCTCCAGATATTCTTTGCAGCCAGTGGAAGGTTCTTAAAGTAAGAAATAGCCTATGGCAAAGATCAAGTTCAGAGTGTTATCCAGAAAAGACAAAGCTGAGAATATGGCTAGTAAAATCTCTTGTTAATACCTTAGAAACATTTAAATCAGTACTTCAAAGACCCTTTCAAAGAGACAAAATGTCTTCTAAGGATGGCGCATGTATGCCTCACACATCCTCTTCATTAAACAATAGCCTTCAAAGCATCCCAAGGACATTGTTCTACAGCAGCTCCAAAGAAGACTCAGGAAGAGAAGGGCCTATTCTGAAAAAAATTGTAGGTGTGGTTTTGTCCGATAATGTAGAATATGAATTGATATGTAAACCCCAAAAGCTTTTTAAAGAATTGTAACAGCTTGAACAGAAAAGAATAGAGACAATACATATGAAAAAGTGGCCTTTGGGCTCTTAAGTATCTATGAGTAAGAAGCAGGCTGGTAAAATTTCTCAACTGCAAACATAAGCTATTTCTGTGAAAAGGCAGCAGGCAGACCAGAGGGCAGAAACGAGAGCTTAGATGACAGAATCACTCCTAGGGAGTGTTACTTGTCTCTAATCAAGGAACTGGTGACATGTGTCCTGCTTGTCTCTGAATTGTTGTGGACCGATTATTGTGTACCTTCTACCTGCCCCTGTTTTTGAACAGAAATTCCTATGCTTGTCCAGCCAGTGTACATTTGGTGTGTGTAGAGCTAATAACTTGTCATCTCTGTTCATAGGTTTTCACATCAAAAGGAATTGTACTCAAGGAATTGAACCCATGGAGCCTCAGCCATACCTGGACCTGATTTAGATGACAAGATCCTGCACCTCAAATGTGAGACTGGTTTCATAATTTGATGAGTCTTCTATGGGGGTCAGGGGTCGTGTAGTCATGGGAGGAATGTAAACAGTTTGTAGCCAGAGAAGAACTATGGTAGTTTGAAAACATGTACAGAAATTATTTGACATTCCAGTAGGGACTATGTCCCCCCTCCTTGAATACTGTGACTTTGACCTATAGAGTATAATGGAGTGATTCTGCAGAATTGGAATGACTAGCATCCGGAAATCTACTCACAACACATCCAACAATGGTATAAATGATCAGACACCTAGTTTAGATTCTATAGACCAATAGCAGGAACTGAGGATGATACCAAACGTACCTTCCTTTCTGTGCTAACAATTCTGAGACAAAATAGAGCCTATTGTCTCCATGTTAACCGATACTAAGGCCAGGCAAAAGTAACTACTTGGCTACTTACTCTAGGAAATATCTGCTCTTGGAAGAAATAAGTTAACCCAACTGTCTCATTCTATTTTCTGCTGCTATAACAGAACACAACAGACTGGATAATTTACAAAGAAAGGTTTATTTGGCTCACAGTTCTGGAGGCTGAGAAGCCCAAGAGCATGTCACTGGCACCTGGTGAGGGTCATCCTGCAGAAGGGTGGAAGGCAGAAGCAAGCACAAGAGACAGAGAGAAATCAGGCCAAACTTGTTTTTATAACAAACCCACTCCCATGATGACTGCATTAATCCATTCATAAGGGCAGAGTCCTCATGACCTAATCACCTCTTAAAGGCCCCACATCAATAAATCTCAACAGGAATTTCAGAGGGGACAAACATTCAAATGATAGCACCAACTAAAGAGAGACTAACAACATGCTCATCAAGACTTACTTCAAGATTTCCATAATATTGTGTCTACCCATACAAAGCTGATATTTCATAACCTATTACCCATCCCAACTAATTCTCCATGCTATGGTCTGAATGTTTGTGTACCCCCCAAATTTATATGTTGAAACCTCATCAACAATGTGATGGTATTTGGAGATGGGTCCTTTGGGAGGTGATGGAGTCATGAGGGCTCCACCCTCATGAATGGGATTAGTGCTCTTATAAAAGAGACCCCAGAGAGCTGCTTTCCCCTTCTACTGTGTGAGACACAACAAGAATTTGCCCTTTATAAACCAGAAAACAGTCCCTCACCAGACAGAATATGCCAGTGCTTTGATTTTGGATTTCCTAGTCTCTAGAATTGTGAGAAATAAATGCTGTTGTTTATAAACCACTTAGTTTATAATATTTTGTTGTAGCAGCCCAAATAGACTAAGATATTCTACCTTTTATTAATAAGATTTAAGATTATTCATCTAATCCCCTGAAATCCCCTAAATACTTTCCCTGATGTCTCCTTTTTGAGACATTAAGACTTTGTCAAGCTAGTAGTCTGCTTTAATATAATAAACTTTGTTTTTTTTAAAAATCAATAGGTTTTGTTGGTGGTCTTTTTGGGGAGTTAACGGTCAACATTACCTTACCAAGATCAACTGTCTCTGATTATTAACTTACTCTGAAAGGTATTGACATACATTTATCCAGGGAGATCTTGATTGAGTGGATGAGCTGAATCTCCTAAATGCTCCACATTGGTATTTTAAGGCTCAGAGTCAAGGCATTTTCCGAACATAACATGGCAGCATTAAATGACATGTCTCTAGTGTGTTCCTATTCCACACCATACATTTGTAGACTTAAGGCTGCAAACATTATGCATGTCATTATAATCACATTTTTCTGTCTATTCTAACTCATAATTCATAGGATATGCCTGGAAACAGGACCTATATTTAACAATAATACCTACATAAAAATGCTCCACTATTGCAACTTATATGTTCACAAAACAATAATCTTCTGTAGACAAAGTAAATGGCCAGATTTCCTAAGATAAGAAGAGTTACACAATACGTGTAGTAACTTAAAGTACACATACATATACATACATTCACATATACTTTTTCTCGATACCATATTCAGGAAAACACTGTTGCTTACATCAAAGGCAGATGTTATTACACTGTTCTTCCAGGCATTTTTGTTTGGGAAACCTCAGTAAGGAAAGACTTTTTAATGGGTGACAGAGAATAAATAAGAGGTAGATTGTATAAATCTGAAAGTTTTAAGGTCTTTCAAGTTATATTAAAATGGAGCTGTAACATTTAAGTGTTCTCAGAATGCAAAATTGGAGTTGCAATTGGATACCAAATCATTGGGGAAAAGTGTACAAAAGCCATCACCGGGGTTCAGAGCCTGCACACAGATAGATATGCAAAGAAGCTTTGGGCTTGATGGCCTTGCCCTATATTCTGATATAATCTGATTAGGCTCAAATTTCTCAAATGTTGCTAATTTGATAGTGAGAATTTGTTCATACTTCTCTTGAATTGTACCTTCACAGTCTCTTAAGAGATGCTCACATGTTATTTTGACTCATGGCAGCATAAAGAGGGCTGGTCCCTCTTAGTCATGGAGAAAGGAACCTGGTGAACTTCAGGTGCTGTTATTGCTGAGAAGTGAGGTGTATTCTTTGAAATACAAACTTAACAGTGATTAAAACACAAGCAACTCATAATTGTTTCCACCTATGACAATAGCTCTATTCCTCTAAAAAATCTGTTCTGATGTCAGATGGTGCCACTTGCTGCCAGCAGGGCTGGTTGCTATGAGAAGACAGCAGCAGGCAGGCCTCAAGGTGCCAGCAGAGGTTTCCATGGCCCAGCTTGACTAGCTCTACCTCTGAGGTCTACAGCATCCATACCATCCCGTGCCCTGTCTCTGAGGCTCAGGGGCTCAGGGCACATGCCTGACCTACTGCTCCTCAGTGGGGCTCAGGAGCCCTGATTTTAATATTTCAGAAAAAAAGAAAACTCACAAATAAAACAAAACAAAACAAAAAAATAAAAAAACCAATAAACATGCTCTATTTGTGTGCAGTGACTGACTCTCATTTAGCTTGATTTACTCAATTTATTTATATCAATTAATTGGATAATGAGTCACCAGCAGTCTTTAGGTTTTGCAGAACCATTATCCTCATTTCCTAATTTACTTCAAGGAAAATGATGTATGTAAACATTTTCTCAAATATTAGGGAGAATATTCATTTCTCAACACAAATAAATCACTATTTTTTCATTCCAACTCCTATCTCAAAATATGCAAATGTTTTGTGAAATCCTTTTAGGACCTTTGTCTATTTACAGCTCCCCTCCCCTGACCCCTAACACTGTATTGAGGTGCTCTTTCCAAGATGCAAATCTGACTCCCCCAGGCTCAATTCCAGCCTTAAAGGCTTTCATAGCTTTCTGTTACCTCCAGGATAGAATCCTAAATGTCCTCCCTGCTGTGGGCTCTGCTCAGGTCTGTCTACCACTTGGCACCCAACTTCAAGCTCTGGCATTTTTCTGACCTGTGTTTTCTCCCCTTACCTCCTGGCTGTTCCACAAATTGTCCCCCGTGTTTGTATTGCTTTTCAGCACGTGTTCTCCTGGCACATGTCTAGTGGCTTGTCAAGTCTTCTCTTGAGTCTCAACTTTTCTTAGAAGCAATCCCGGATTATCTCTTGTTCAAGATTTCTTGGTAGTCTAGGTGTCCCTCTTCTGAGGTCCTCTCTCAGAACTGCCACACTGCGTGGACATCATTGATTAGTTCTCCACCTCTTTCTTTTCATAAGAAGCTCTTCCAGAGTAGGAATTATCTTTCATCTGAGAACACCCAGAGTTTCCACCAGTGCCAGGCACACAGGGGGCTCTCACCTTCTCTGTTGAGTGAACAGAATAAATGCATGAATCCTTTACAAGTAATGTACTTTCTTAGAGAGGGGGGTGCTGCCGTTTTCCTACTCTTGGGGAAACTTCTGTGCCATCAAACTTCAGATATTTCAAAGCCACCACTTTTAGGACAAAATATTCCATTGTAGCCTAGAAACCCACAAGAAGTGACAGGCTTTCAAGAAAAAGGTTACCTTTTCAGGGTCCCAATCATCCTAGAACACCACTGGCTCCTGGTAAAGGGGCACAAGATGATTGTCCTTTTGATTCTTTTTCAGTGAATCTTCGTTAATTTAACAAATAATTTTTTTGAGCATAGACCATAAGCCTGGCACTGGGGATTCAATAATGAACAAGATACATGTGATCTGTCCTCGCCAAGTTAAAATAGGTCATAGGAGACAAATTCCCAAACAAATGACTAATGAATTCCAGTCAGCTGGGATAAAAGTTATGAAGGGGATGCAGAGTGCCTTTGTAGAAGCACAGTTCTTTGTTTTAAGAAAATATCTTATGTAATTCAGCTTGATCTGTGGAGGCAGTAAGACTTCTCTAAGAAAAGCCTGGGAGTTTAGGGATGATGGGTGGCAAAATGAATTTAGGAACCATATGCACAGAAGCCTGCAAGAGAGAAGAATGGAAAGAAGGTCACTATCGCTGGGGTCTGGTGAGTAAGGAGGAAGGGAAGTGAGAGTGGAGAGGGGAGGCAGGGCCTGGGTGACGCCCCTTTGTGACCACTTGCTGACTCGCTGAACAAGTCCTGATCTTTCAAGCCTCTGTTACCTTTGCAACTAAGTCTTGCAGATTTAATCCACAGGGATATGGAAAGCCTCTGAAGATTTGCAGCAGGTGGTTTCCAAGTTTGCATTATGCTCTTTTAAAAGTATCCTTCTGGCTATTTTGTGGAGAACAGTTTTGAGAGGAGCATCAGTGGAAGTGGGCAAGTCATCATGGCAGAAAATTCATACAGGCAGCATCTGTGAACATGCCAGTGATTGTCCACGGTAGGACTCTCTGTCCTGGCTTCTTCAGGGACTTGTTGCATGGTTCTTACTCTAGAGGTAACTCAGTAGCTGAGAGCCAATACCAGAGCCCCAGGAGGGGAAGTGGATACATCTCACAATTGGGTTCCTGGTACCCAAGGCTTAATCCTTTCCCTACCTGGCCCTGGCATTGTTTGCCAAAGAGGATATTATAGGATGTCATTGAGCCACACATGAAGAGACATTTGGAGATTTTAGAACCGATGGTACAGGTTGAATATCTTTTACCTGAAATGCTTGGGAGCAGAAGTGCTTTGGATTTTGGATTTTTCTGAAGTTTGGAATATTTGCATTGTATACTTAATCAGATGAGCCTTCCTAATCCAAAAATCCAAAATCTGAAATGCTTCAATGAGCATTTCCTTTGAGTGTCATGGCAGTGCTCAAAAAGTTTCAGATTTTGGAGCATTTTGGATTTCAGATTTTTGTGTTTGGAATACTTAACCTGAATCTACAATTAAAAGGATATTTAACAATAAGCAAATCCCACCTTGGACAATTAGACTTGACTTAAATAGCCCTTCTTATATTTAGGTGGCTATCTTGTTCTGCTGAAAACTTGAGAAGTGAGTGGAAAGAGATATCATTGAATGACCCCTGATAACTGCAAACTTCTAAAAGAAGGGAAATATGTATTTTTTTATCTCCTAAATGGCAGAGCCTTTATTCACCTTTGTGTCTCCCTGCACCTAGATATGCCTTGCAATTAGTAGGTCCTCAGTAAATAGAATGCTTTATAGCATAGTTGTTAAAGAGCTGAGATTTTACTGGCAAAGGAGAATTCAAGTCCTGGATCTACCACTTTTCTGCAGTTCCTTGGGAAAGTTAATTAACTTTCTCAATCCTCAAATATTTATCAGCAAGATAATGATTAAATGCAAAATTCTTCGCTTAGTGCCTAGAAGATATGAAGGACCCAATATATATTTGTTCTTATTATTAATGTTTATTGAATGAATAAATACTTTCATGATGAAACAAACCATTTTGTGAAATTGGGGGTAAAAAAAAGAGCAAAATGTGCTAAATTTATGAACTCATCATTTTTAATAAGCTTTTCAATATTTGCAGTTGTTCTGGTTCTAGAATAAGATTTGATATATTTTATATATTAATTTATGTAATAATGAGTCTTCTAGAGGTCATCAGGAAATAGCCTGGATGAAAGCTCAAGTATGTGTCTATGGCCTGCCTAAGTCTTCCTGAGGAGCTGAGCCGGACTTCTGTTGCCTGGATACAGCTCTGTGTGGCCATGGCTTTGGAACAGTGGTGTGATCCAATGGAACCTGGACATCGGGGTCCAGACAAGTAGCAAAGGCATTTGCCCGGAGTAAAGAAAGTGGAGGTTGCTGGAGGTACATATTATGAGTCTGAGTGCACATTTGGCTAAAATGATTTTTGGAAGTATTTCAAAGTCAAATACAATTAGCTTTATGTACTATATTGTTACTTTCTACTTTGGTGTAGATAAACTGGATGAGTCAGTGAAGTAATTTAGCCTGGATTTCCTGAAGAGAAGACTAGTCATTAAAATTTGAGATTATTGCACTATTCTGACATCTAAGTCATTTCCGAAGATGGATTTGAGTTAGAGCCCCGGGTACATTCTGTTATTAATGCTTTGTATCTGCTTTCCGTAGGTTTCTAAAACTATATATTTTCAAATTTTACAAACTAAGGCAAATAAAATAAAATCACCCATAATCCCACCATTTTAACACAGCCCTGGCCAATATTAGCTTTTTGGTATACTTATTTTTCAGTCTATTTTTCTATCCACACTTTTTATTTACTTGTAGTCATTGTGCACATACAAATTTATATTCTTCTATCTTTTTACTTAGCATTTATTACAAACATTTTCTCTCATTATCTCATAGATATCATATGCATCATTTTATTATTTATTATTCTTGTAAAATTAGAATTTATACCCATTAAAATGTACATGGTACAAAATAGTTGCAAATTAGAGTTGTATCTTAAGTTCTAAAACCAGAATACCTGTCAAAAATAACTTTTAGGTGAATTATTCTTAGGATTTCTTTAAAAATTATAAAATAAGCATATGAAACACTAACTCTTTCTCAGTCAATGTTTTTCTATAACCCTTAATTAATTTTTCAATTTCTTCCCCAAGGATGTTGAAAAAGTCATATCATGTATTTATCTGATTACAGAAATATTTTAAATTATATTCACAGGAGAAACTTTAAGAATATACACATGTTTTCCACAAGTTTTCATCAAGCAATTTTGGTTATTGAAGGCATGATTTTATCTACTGCCAGGAGCAAAAGATCATTGAGAGAAATGGCTGGCATAATTTCCAGTATTATTTAAATCTTTAAATCTCTGTCTCTTGCTCTTTCTCTCCCTTTCTGGTGAAGTTAATTTGTGTGAGTTAAATTGAAGTACCATGCAACTTTGTCACTGAAAATACTGCTTACCTTTCCACTCTCTCTCCATGCCTGAATGCCAAAGGTAATATCTTTAAACATTTTTTAGTGCATTAGCCTGTCATTTAAAGTTCTAACATCTATTTCATAGATATTTAAGGGTCTAACAACTAATCAAACAACCAATACGCTTTTAATAAAGTATAGTTTGCACATACAATGAATGGCTTTCATAAAGAGTATCAATGATGACTGTAATAATAACACAGTTTCTGAAGCTTCATTCTATCAGGTTCTGGTTTAATCACTTTACATGCATTATTTTACATCATCTCAGCAATTACCAAATGAGGTAGATATGATTATGGGAGGTTAGTAACTTGCTCAACATCATGGAGCCAATAATTGGTACAGTTGGGTCCACAATCCCAGGTGTGTACTGCTTCAAAGAGCAATATGGCAACCACTGCTATGAATATCACTGTGCATTTAATAATATGCTGCTATCGCTATTTCTTGATTTATAATTCTTTTATATTGACTCTTTGCTATTAAATTTGAGTAATTAAATTTGCTTATACTCCTAGGGTGACCAACTTGCCCAGGCTTGCCTGGAATTTCTCTTTATCCCAAGAAATGCATCAATCTAGAGCAAACTGCCTCTTGACAGGTCTGCTTCACATTCTAAGTTATTTTAATAGTTCTAATTATTAACCTGCGGTTATTAACTGTTAACTGACAGTTCTGCTAAGAATTTAAAATATACTTGCATAATCTATTTAAAATATACTTAAGTGTCTATTAAGTATATTTAAAATATATTATAATATACTGAGGTATCTATATAATAACCTTTTATAGATGTTAGTATCTTGTTTTCCATATACAAATTAGTGTATTATGTAATAGATATTAGTACTTACTCAGTGCTCTTCCTCGTTCCTCTTCCTCTCACTTCCAGACTGTTCCAGCTATGTATGTTGTGTACTTTCTGTTCAGCATATCTGAAATTCAGTCTTCTAAACTTTGTGTAGTCATTGATTTTAAAAATGGAAAACTTGTAAACAGCATTTGCAAGATTATAAGTTGGTAAATAATACTCATTTTTCAAGTAAGTGACTGAACACCTAGACAAGGAAATGTCGCTGTTCCTAAGCCTGTTCCATTTTTGGCAGTCTGTTCCTTAAAAGAATTTGTTTCTTGAAGCATCAAAGTCAAATGAAAGATCATTTTCTCTGTTGGTTAATTTTTCAAATTGTGTTACATTCCCAGTTGCTTCCTATTTGGAAAATTATTTTATTGTTCAAATTTTTGTTTTTGTTTTCTCTGGAATTTCTAATCATCTTTCTTTTTTGTTGTTGGCAAAAGAAGCATGTGCCTCTCTCAAGCTATCACTAATATCTTGCAGCTTTTTAAACAATTATCTGCTGAATGAAATTAATTAGGTTCCTCATGAGGATATTATGGTTCTGACTAGGCCAATTGCCTCCTTGGTGTGCTGCCCAGCACAGCTCTCCTCCTGGAACTGTGCTTGAAGTTCTGAATTTGTTTCCACTGTTGGTTTGTTTTTTTACTTTGCATTTTTTCCCTATGATTGCATCTTTCTTTTCATTTTGCTGGAGTCTATCTCCAGGTAATATTTTTAGAACATGCACATGGAGATAAACATTTCTTATTTCTTCACTAGCTTAAAAAGTTTTATTTTCACCTCCCCCTCTGACACTTTTAATTGACAGTTTGAATGAGAATGAAATCTAAATTCAAAAACAGTTTTCTCCAGAACTGTGAAGACATTACTTCCTCATGGTTGATAAGACGTCCCAGGACAATATAATTTTTCCTTTTTAAATAACCTTGTTTTGCTGTCTTCCCACCCTCCATACTAATATTATTTTCATCTAATGTGATTTTCCTGTTTGATCTCTAAATATGATTTTGTTTTTGTGTATTTTTAAGTGTCATTTTGCTTAAAGAGCTTGAAGCGGCTGTACACACACACACTCACACACACACACACTCACACACACACACACACACACACGATTATTTTTGTCAATCAGTACAAAATGTTCAGTAAAGTTTTCTTTTAGTGAGATCTTGTTCCAGGAGACTATTCCCATTCCCGGTTTCAGATACTATTCTAAATTAAATCCATGCCTTCATTTTCTGTTCTTTCATCTGTGTCTATGTACCATTGTGGGTTTATTATACACTCGATTTCAATATATATTTCATGACTATTCCACTACTACTGGCAAGGTGCTCTATTTTCTTTCCCTTTATGTACCATACCTTTTCAAAGCATTTGGAAGGATACTAATCATTCAACTTCTCATGACATTTTTGATGAGTGATATAAAGTAAGTAGAAAGAGATGTCTTTCAAGTGGAGAGACAGAAGCTTTTTTTTAAGCATGTGAATGTTTTAATAAGATTTCTCTTACACCCTTCCCCATATCTTCACAATTTTTCTATAGTAATGACATGGATATAAAGGCTCTCCTAGATGTAGCAATTTTAAAAGAATACTTACATTGTGAAATTGGAATGGCCTGGAGCAATGCCTTTGTTTCCTTGTCAAATCTCATAAACTGAAAAGGTATTAAAGAAATGGTGTTGGGTACTTTGAGAAAAGAGAGTCTTCTTTTTTGATTCTCTTTCTTCCTATTCCCCCAACACTGTACTGGTGGGCATGGGACTGCCACAGGGGTTGGTCTTTGAACAGTCAGGCAAGTGATTGTCCCGTTCCAAAGACATGCTTGAAGTAGATGCTCTGAGAGAGCACAGGGCTTTCTCACAGAAAAGAGGATCGGCCATTCCACCATATTGGAATTGGGAGTTGGCATCTGCTAGTACTAAAGCCATAAAATTTTTCTTACAGAATGGGATAGAAAATATGTCCATAGCTGTCATGAGATGGTGAGGAATCTGATACATTAAACAATAATAATAATAACTACTACTAATAATAATAATGGCAAACTCCACTGAACACTATGAGGTACCAGCAACAATGCTAAATACTTTACATATATTATTTTACATAATTCTTATAATAATATTATGGTGTTAGTGGCCATTATAGTCTCTAATTTACATATAGAGAAAATGTGGTTTAAAGAAGTTGAGATACTTGCCCAAGGTCACAGTTAATAAGTGATGCAGCCAAGATTCAAATCAAAGTCATTGGACCAGAGAATCTGACCCAATAAGTATTATTATTGTCGCTTGCAAATGCTAACTACTATTTGCCCAACTAGTTCACAGAAGAATTTTTTTAGAAAAAAAAATTTTCTAATAAAAAGATTTATGCCATGAATTAGAAAATCAAGCATCAGATTACAACTCCATTTTTCTCAGAAAGCCAAAACAAACAAACAAACAAAAAGAAAACAACAACAAAAAATAAAAAACCAAATCTTTCCTCAGCATTTTTTTTTTTATATAAAATCTGGCAATAGCTGTGATCCTTCCAACCTTTGGATATCTTAACAGGTAAGGATGGTTTTAGGCATTTTTACTTTTGAAGGTCTCCTCACTCCAAATTATATCATATGTCTTTTAATGTACTTATATCCCATGCTCAATTTAATTTCTGTATAACAACATAAGAATTGAGTTTAGGGGCAGTTGAACAATGAGTTGACTAAGTAGTTTACATGTTATATTTCATAGACATTTAATTAGATTAATTTTCATTTTGTTCAGCAGGGTTTTTTTAGCTAAAATTTGCAATCAATACATGTTTTTCAGACTCAAATATGTTTATACACCCTTGCATAGCTCATAGGATTAAATCTATAGGAAGAAGAGATAAAAACAGGAACTTTCATGGAGGATAGGGTTAAGGGGTGTAGGTGACAGCCTGGTATAGTTGCAAGAGCAGTAGATTTAGAAGTCGGTAATCAGGGATCCGATTATAGCTCCACCATTTCCTAGTGGAAGCTTTGGAAAATCATTTAACCTTCTCTGGGCCTTAGTTTCTCTGCTTAAAATGAAAGGTAAATACTCAGACTATTAGAATGACAGTTACATATATAATTTGAAGCTATTGTTTTTTACTCAATAATATATTTATTGAGGGCTTACTAACCACCAGACATTGCTCTAATATTGGGATGTAGCAATGAATGGGGACCACTAAAGAGCTTGCCCTCTTGGACCTTTTATTGTAGGAGAGAAAACATTAATATTGTACATGCACTCAGATAGTAATAAGGCCCATGAAAGAAAATGAAGTAGGTGCAGGGGATAGGGAATGAAAAGAGCCTTTGTTTTAGATAGATGATTATAAGAGTCCTCTTTGAGGAGATGACATTTAGTCCAACTATGTAGGCCCAACATTTCCTGGAGAAGAAGAAAGAATATGAAGGTTGGAAGCAGTGAGGGGGTGTTATGACACAGCATGACACAGACATGGCAAAGATGTTTCTAGAACTTCATGCCATTTCCCTGATTCCCTTGTCTGGCTCTGTTCTGAGTGCTTAGGAACTAAAATAGCACAGAATCCCATGTGGTGTCCATATTCTCTTTAAGAAATGTGTTATAAAATTACAGTCCTGTGCAAAATAGTCTTTTAAAAAAAGTTTACCTGATGCAAATTCAAATCTGTGAATTTACTGTAAATGCCAATCTAAGTTTGCAGCAAATTATTATGGAAGACTTGAAGTAATACATAATAAAACTGAAAAAGACATGAAGTGATGATTTTACTTACCTCTTACCGTACAATGGTGTAGCAGATAAAATGTCATCAACCCTATTTTACAGACGGTGCCCAAGGTCACACGGATAATGAGTGGGAGACAAGTCCTGATCCTGGCCGCACCCTAGCACAGAGCATTCACCTTTGCACAGTCGCTGCTTTTCAAAACACATACTTTGGTTTTATATTCAGACTTTTACGAAATCTGTGCATCACTGTGAATGTGGGTCACAACCAGGATAAGGTTCCCCAAGGGAATCAAACAATGCTTCTGCTAATCAATGTTTGTATGAGAGCTCCAGCCAATGAACAGAGATGGCAGAGATAAGGGGAGAAAGGGCTTAGGTCCTCCAGGAGCAAAGAAGAGAAGGAAAGTATAACAGTGACAAAAATCACACTTGAATAAATACCCAGATGATGTTTCTTTTCTCATTTCCCCTAAGGAAAATTTTGGCATGAACACTTGATATTTCTTCACTCTAAGCTTCTTAACTTTATCATGAGCCTCAGTGTGGGAAGAAAGGGAGAAGCTAGAAGATTTGCACTGGAAAGAGGAGGAGAAAGGATGACTAGTGCTTTGTAACCCTGGCTAGACATTAAAATCACTCAGGGAACTTTGAAAAATCCCAATGCCTAGGCAGTACCCCAGAACAATTACAGTCATGCACCCCTTAACAACAGGGATAGATTTGTTCTGAGAAATGCGGTGTTGAGCAATTTCATTGTTGTGTGAACTTCATAGAGTGTACTTACACAAATCTAGATGGCATAGCCTGTTACACACCTATGGTACAGACTTTTTGCTCCTAGGCTACAAACCTGTACAGCATGTTAATGGACTGCATATTGTTGGCAATTATAACATAATGGTAAGTACTTGTGTATCTAAACATAGAAAAGTTACAGTGAGAATAAGGCATTATGACCTTATAGGACCATCGTTGTATATATGGTCTGTCGTTGACCAAAACATCATTATGCAGCTCATGACTGTACTTTGGAATTTCTGAGGGTGGAGATAAGATATCAGTGTTTTAAACACACCCCATGTATTTCCAATTTGCAGCTGTGTTTGAGAACAACTGGACAAGCAGAACACAAATATATACATGAAAAAGGGAAGGCATTGGGACTAGTAGAATGAAGAACCTTCCAGTCTAGGCTTAGGAAACCTTGAGGATTGAAAGAATAGTGGTAAAAAAAAAAAAAAAAAAAAGATTTGAAAAAGCAACTGTTATTCACAGGTATGGCAGTAGGGAGAAAGAAATTTTAAGATGTTTTGCTCCATAGCAATAATATACCCCCTGCCCCAAATTCAAATCCTCCAGTAGTTTTTCAAGAATCTAAGTAAAAATCAAAATTCTTTGCAAAGTTTTTTTTTCCCTGAAAGATTGCTTTTCTGTTGTTTGTACCATGCAGATGTAAGAACACATGGAGTCACACTTATTTTGGGGTTCAAAAATTTAATGGGGTAAATTAAAAATAAATAGTTAAGTAAGGGATTTTTACTTATTGACTATATTGAAAAGTAATAATAATAATCATAATAGAATTATTAAGCCATGAGTGTATGCCATTATTCTTCTATGAACTAGAAATGTATTGACTTATCTAATTGTTCCATTTATGTGAGGTAAGTACTATTGTTATTGCTATTTTTAAATGAGAAAATGAAGTAAAGAGAGGTTAAGCATTTCTCCAGATCATACAGTTACAAAGTGATAGAGCCCAAATTCAAATCCAGTCAGTTCACTCCCAAGGGCTTCTTTTAAACACCAAGCTTCATGGCTTCCATTTAGAAAAGGAAGCTCAGAGGACTGCAAGGCAATAGGCTTGAAGTGTAGGGGCATCAAGGGTTAGGAGGCAGCAAAATTGGGTAGGAGAGAGGAGAACAGCAGCAGAGTCTGAATGGCTTATTAGTCAGAATTTGTAAGCCAAACACAAAATCTGAAAGTTGATTTTGCCTCCATCATGAATCATCAATTTTATTTACTATAAACGTTAGTACAAACAGTGATCTTGGATCCAAGGAATTTAGGAATTTAAAAAAAGAACCCAGGCCGGCACAGTGGCTCACGCCTGTAATCCTAGCACTCTGGGAGGCCGAGGCTGGCGGATTGCTCGAGGTCAGGAGTTAAACCTGTAATGGCATCCTCACTTTCCCACTGATAGGTTCTGTAACCTTGGGGAGATTACTTAACTTCTTCCTCAAACAGGGATAATAGCAATGTTTAACATTTCAAAAGACAGTCAAAAGACAGTTAAAGTGTCTCTCACAGGGCTTGACACATAGGTGTTTGAGAAATAGCTGCATTTACTATTGCTGTGACTGAGAAGTTTAAATGAAGGGGTGGAAAATTAGGTACTCTACCCTATCACCCAGTAATTGGTGATTACCTTGGAGGAGGGGTTAGTTTGTGTCTTATTCTGCTTTCTTCTGCTATGGCAGAATACTACAAACTGGGTAACTTATAGAGAACTGAAGTTTATTTTGCTCACAATTCTGGAGGATGGGAAGTCCAAAAGCATGGCACCAGCATCTGGTGAGGATCACCTATGGCAGAAAGGTAGACAGTAGAAGCAAGCATGCCAGACACAAAGAGAAATTGGACCAAACTCATCCTTTTCATCAGGAACCCACTCCTATGATAACTAACCCGTTCTCATGATAATGACATTAATCCCTTCATGAGGGTAGGGCCCTTCTGGCCTAATCACCTCTTAAGGGCATACATCTTGATACTGTTGCAATGGCAATTAGTTTCAACATGAGTTTTGGTAGGAACATTCAAACCATAGCAGCTTGCTAATGGCTAAGGAAGTTGTGAGATCAAGACTGTTTCCTTATGAGAAGGCACCACCATGAGGAGCTCCTTCTATGATCAGCATTCATCATGTTTTTATGGGAGTACAAGGTCCAACTGGGGGCCCTTTATTTGAAGCAAGATGTAGACCTTGGAGAGAGCTCCAAAGAGAGTGACTAAAAATGATTAGCTTAGAAAACGGGTCCTTTGAGGAAAAGCTAATGAGATTTGGGTTATTAAGCATAAAGAAAAGAATCATGGGAGATGGGGAGAGTGGTAGGAAAATGTAGACAGTACATTTTATTTAAATTTCAATTTAAATCATTAGGTACAAAACTACACTTTCTAATGTAATTTTTATCAAAGGCCTACTCCTGTAAGTGCATGTTGTTTACAATGCAGATAGATGCCTTTTTTTCCCTCAGAGATATGTATTATACATTTTAAAGTAGTAATTTATTTTATCACATTACTGTTGCAATTACCAAAAAATGGATTTTTTTTTAAAGAACTTATTAAAATCAACTGAAGCAGAGGCTTTTAAATTCTTTAGGAGAAAAGATGAGTTATCTCTTAATTCAGAGATAGTTTTCTCTTCATGTATTAAGGAGAGAACCACTTCCCAAAATAAGACATGAAAAAATATTTATTTAACCCAAAATAACAAGCTTTATATAATATGTGTACATTTGTTTTTGTCAACAACAAATGTCATCTTTAATTACTTCCCAGTGAAGTAAGTGTATATATTTATTATTTTAGTTACACCTGGAAATTATGCTTTTTGAAAAACAAAATAAAATAGACATCATTTAGTCAAGTCAATGGAAAAAAAGTTGAAGTGTTAAGCTGCATGTTATAGTTAGTCTTGTTCTCCTTTTCCTTTTTATTTCTGTCCTGGGAAAATAGGAGCCTCTTTGTTTTTTCAGTTCTTAAATGTTTTCTCAATTTAGAACAAATTAGTTCAATGGAAGTAAACATTCTTCCTACACCTGTGAAAAAGCTACTGTTGCTAAAAAGTGGAATATTGCTTTAAAGGTCTGAGGTGAATTCATGTGCTTAAACACCTCTTCCTAGACTATTGTATGAGTTTCCTTCAAATCCGATTAACAAATACTGATCTTGAGTGGTTCATTCTCTGTTCTCAAGTGCATTCTAGTTGGCTTTGGAGAGGTGTGCTCCATTCCTCTCCCAGTCAGCTCTACTCATAAGGGAGCCTAGTAACCTCATAAGGTGCTAGCAAGAATGAAGTTGGAGGTAGTGCAAGGCATCTTAAGACCTATTAGAATATTTTCTTAAAAGATTCATGAATAAATAATACTTTATAATATCAGTTCCATGGTAAAAATATAAATTTGGGCCCTCTTGAATAGAAACTCATTTTGTGTAAGTCTATTATAATTTATTTTTACAGAACAAGAAAATTCAATAAAATCTCAGATTATTAAATAATTTTTTTAAATTAACATTTTAATTCACCCAGAGCTTTAGCAATGTGAAAGAAGAAAATATATGATAAATACAATGGCAAGTTTTGGTTTACTGATTTCTAGTGAAAACAATAAAAATGGAAAATTACAGTCAAAAGCTTAATTAGATCTTAGCTACAACTCATCTTTTCATAACTTTATGTGTTGGATGGAGGGAGTGCCCTACGTGAGTGCTCCATATAAGTGAGTGCTCCATCAAGTGAATGCCCCAAGTGAGTGCTCTATCTAAGCGAGTGCTCCATCAAGTAAATGCCCCAAGTGAGTGCTCCATCTAAGTGAGTGCTCCATTTAAATGAATGTTCCATCTGGTGAGTGCCCCATCTAAGTGAGTTCCCCATCCTAGTGAATCCTCCATCAAATGTGTGCCCTAAGTGATTGCCCCATCTGAGTGCTCCACCTAAGCGAGTGCTCCATCAAGTAAATGCCCCAAGTGAGTGCTCCAAGTGAGTGGTCCATTTAAATGAGTGTTCCATCTGGTGAGTGCCCCATCCAAGTGAGTTCCCCATCCTAGTGAATCCTCCATCAAATGTGTGCCCTAAGTGATTGCCCCATCTAAGTGAGTGCTCCATCTAAGCGAGTGCTCCATCAAGTAAATGCCCCAAGTGAGTGCTCCATCTACGTGAGTGCTCCATTTAAATGAGTGTTCCATCTAGTGAGTGCCCCATCCAAGTGAGTTTCCCATCCTAGTGAATCCTCCATCAAATGTGTGCCCTAAGTGATTGCCGTATCTAAGTGAGTGCTCCACCTAAGTGAATGCCCCATCAAGTAAGTGCCCCATCAAGTGAGTGCCCCATTGAGTGAATGCTCCATCTAGGTAAATGCTCCATCTAAGTGAATGCCCTGTCTAAGTGAGTGCTCCATCTTAGGGTTTCATCAGAGTGAGTAGTCCATCAAAGCTCTATCTGAACAAGTGACTCAGTAAGGTTAAAGAATTTACTCAATGCTTTGCAGCTAGTTAGCAGCAGGGCTGGCCCGAATGACAGTTCAGGTATTTGGAATTCACTAGGCATTATTTTTCCTACAACTTAACACTATTGCTCCACTAGAGACTGCAAACGGTGTAATTTTTTCTCATTAGATTTCAAAGAAAATGAGAAGATCCTGTGCTTCAACTTGCTATTCTGGGAAGGAATTTTTGTAGTTGACCAATGTAGTTCATACAGCTCTTTGGTATTAACTTCTAAAAGGATTTGATGGTGCTTTCCTCAAGGGGCCCAGTATAGGGCCTAGTTTGAGGCTGAATGTCCTGGAATTTTCCTCTCACCTTCATGTTGGGGAGATAAAGCTGCTTTTTTTAAAATTAATTTATTTATTTTCAGCTTTATTGGGGTTAAATGGACAAAAATTATATATATTTAAAGTGTACAGTATGATGTTTTGATGTATGTATATATTGCAAAACAATTATCACAATCAAGTTAATTAACATACCTATCACTTCACATAGTTACTTTTTTTTTCTTTTTTATTTCAGCATGTATATAGAACTCAGGAAAATCAGCATAATTACTTTTTATGTGTAGTAAAAATACTTAAGATCTATTCTCCTATAAAATATAAAATATAAAGTACATTATTATTAACAATAGTTACTATAATACTACACATTAGATCTCCAGAATTTATTCATCTTATAACTGCAAGTCTTTACACTTTGACTGACATTTCTGATTTCCCCTACCTTCTCACCCCTGGTAACCTTTCTGCTTTCTGTGTGAAACTGCTCTTTGAAGAATAAGCATTAACTTCTTGTTAATGCTGAAAAAACTACAATGCCCACAGAGCTAAGGAACCATTGCGGAGGGCTTTAGCCACTGAATTAGGTGTAAAAAAGGCAATCACAGTCAGTAGTAACTGGCATCCATCTATACTATGGGAGTTATTTTATTTTAACAATACGAAAATCAATCTTCACTATATTTCAGCAATAATCAGAAAATATAACAACAACAAAAAAGATCCCCGCAACAAATCCCACAAAATGTATAGGATTAAATGTAATAAAATGCACAATATAAATCAATATTATAAAATTTTACTAAGGGATACAGAAGATTTTAGCAGAGAGTAATCATGTCTCTAGACAGGAGGCTTATAAAGATATCAAATTCCCCCACATTAATTTATAAATATGCAAAAAATAGATTTTCATTGCAACTAAAGAAAATGCTCTAGAAGTTAATTTGGAAAAATAACCTGTGAGAATTTCTGAGAAATGTGTGAGAATATACTAAAAAAAAAAAAAAATAAGTGATAAGAAGGGACTTGCATTCGCAAATATTAAAGTACATATTATAAAACTATACTTATTGAAGTAGTTCATTTCAGATGCCAAAATAAACAGACCAATTGAACAAAACAGAAATCACAGTAGCAAAAACAAAAGCATTTGGAATATAATAAAAGAGACATTTAAAACCAATGCGGAAAAATTAGTAACTGTTATATGGATAAAACTGGTTAATTAGGTAGCAAAAAAATACAGGTAGAGGTTTACATCATATCATATGAAATAAATGCTTTAATCCAAATGGAATTTAATATAAAAATCAAATCATAAATAAAACTAGAAGCCAGCATTAAGTATTTTTATACTCTTAGGATGAAGAAAGCCTTTCTAAGTATGACATCAAAGTAGTATAAAACCATGACAGGAACAGAATGATAGATTTTACTACCAAAAAATTACAAAATACCTGTTGTCAAAAAACTATCAAGAAAAAATTTAAAAGAAAATGAAAGACTAAGAAAAAAACACTTGACAAAGGACCATAAAATATTTCTGGGTAACAATTTAGTAATACATATATTTTTATGTATAATCTTTAAAATAGGCATGACCTCATCACAGAAATTCCTTTTCCAGGAATTTATTCTAAGATAATAGCAATAAGGATGAGGACTACAGTGTTTAAATTGAAGGAGAAAAAACCTAGAAACAACTTAAATGTCCAAAAATGGAGGAGGACCAGCTTAGTAAATTACAATAGAAAATAGACTACTATGCAATCAAGTATTGCAGACATACATTTATTGTCATGATATTTACCACATATTAATCAAACAAGGTTATAAAACAGCAGATACAAATCTTTTTGCATAATACTTTAAATTTTATTCTTCTTTGAAGCATGCAGAATTTCTTAAACAATTCCCCTTTACTCTAGTGTGCAGTAACTGATTCAAAACAATTCTGACAATCTCTCTAATCAATATGGTCCTTTAAAGCTTTTTTTAAAGTCAGGTTTATGGAGGTTTATTATAGCATATAATTTATATGCTATAAAACTCATCTCATTTAAGTGTATAGTGCAACATATACAGTCATATAACTACCACCAAACTAAAGATACAGAACATTTGCATCATTCCAGGAGGTTCCCTGCCCCCAGCTCCCAGGCCCTGGGCAACTGTTAATTTAATTTCTTTCCCTATATTTTTGCCTTCTCCAGAATGTCATATAAATGGAATCATATCGTATATAACCTTTTGTATCAGGTTTCTTTTGCTTACCATAATGCTTTTGAGATTCACTCGTATTGTTACAAATATAAATAGTCCTTTTTATTACTAAGTATTCTATTGCATAAATGTAGTACAATTTGTTTAACCATTTACCATGTGATAGATATTTTAGTTGTTTCCATTTTTGGGTGATTATGAATAAAGCTGTGCATAGATCTTAGCATTGGCATGTTTTCATATCTTTTGTGTAAATATCTAGGAGTGGCGTGGCTGAGTTGTACAATAAGTTTAACTTTGTAAGAAACTGTTTTCCAAAGTATTAGTACCATTTGCATATTCCAGACCAGCAATGTATCAATGTTCCACTTGCTCTGTATTATCACCTAACAAGTGGCTCAAGCAACTGGTCAGTCTTTAAATTTCAAGCATTCTGGTAGGTGTGTAGTGGCATCTCATCGTGGTATTTTTTTTTTTTTAATTACAGCTGAATAAAAGTTATTTATTTATTTATTTTTGGCTAATATTTTATTTTTTTTATTTCAGCTTATTATGGGGGTACAAAAGTTCTGGTTAGATATATTGCCCATGCCCCTCCCATCCCCCCGAGTCTGAGCTTCAAGGGTGTCCATTCCCCAGACAGTGCACATCGCACTCATCATGTATGTATACACCCATCCCCTCCCCCACCCCCATCCCCCCTAGTCAGAACTTCAAGCGTGACCATTCCCCAGACAGTGCACAGCGCACTCATCATGTAGGTATACACCCATCCCCTCCCCCCACCCTCCACCTCTGTCCGATACCCAATTGTTGGTTTGTGTGTATGCTTGTTGTTTTTTAGAATATGAGAAATGAGAGCATTCTTTTTCATCATCATTATCATCAGTAATTTTTATTGAGGGTTTACTGTGTGACATACATACTTTTAAGAGCTTTAGATACATTGTTTTATTTACAATAATCCAGTGAGATAATACTATTTTACCCATTTCACAGATGAGGTAAC
>CM052444.1:15333608-15383429 GCA_028533085.1 Varecia variegata
AGGGGAAGGGGAGCCTGCATATGTGGATATCACATGAAGAGAGAGGAAGCAAGGTAGAGTGAGAGGGGAGGTGCCAGGATCTTTTTAACAACCAGCTCTCACAGGAACTAATAGAGGGAGAACTCACTCTCTCCATCCCCAGGGCATTATTCCATTTATGAGGGAGGGATCCACCTCCATGATCCAAAGACCTTCCCATTGGGCCTCACTTTCAACATTGGGGATCAAATTTCAACATGAGATTTGGAGGGACAAACATCCAAACTATAGCACTCTGCAAGTCAGTAACTCAGCTTTTCCCAAGAAAATATTAGTGGTGGTCCAAGAAGAAAAATATCCATGTTGACAATACATTCTTCTAAGATGTATATATACATTTTTATAAAAATATTTAGAGACAATTATGCAGAACACTCTTGCATCTGATCTATATCTGAAAAAATTATTTGTTAGAAATTCTGTCCACATAAGTATAGGAAAATATTTATATCTTTATGACCAGAATTTAAATATATACTGACAAAACTTTTATTTGAAAAAAATCTCCGTTATCTCTATATGATTCTTTAATTCTGTGTGAGCTAGTTTTGCTCTTGACAGTATTTCTCAAAAAGACTATACAATTTTGTGAATGAATAAAGTACAAAAATTATTGTGCCCTCATTTAGAATGTGATTTTTAAAAAGTGAATGATTTATACATTTAAAAGGTAATAGAAATCAAAGCAAAGATAACGTTTTTACTTCATATATATTATATAACTATGCATATATATATTAGATTCTTCATCATGAATGAGTTGATTTATCTCCTTGAGCAAGCAGATCACTTTATTTAGAACAGTGATTTCTGCTTCCAGGGGACATTTGGTAAGATCTGGAGACATTTTTGGTTGTCATGACTGGGGAGGGGGTGCTACTGATATCTAGTGGGTAGAGGCCAGGATGTTGCAAGCACTCCATTATGAAAACAGCACCTCTCAACAACAAAGAATTATCTGGTCTAGAATATCAATACTGTGGCTTTGACAAACCCTGCTTTAGAGGTGCCTGATTATCACATACTGCTTTTCAGGGTATAGCACTAATTGCTACATCTGTGCAACCATTTAAAATATAAATTTGCTTAAGAACGAGTTACCAGTGTATAGTCCAAAGCATCCAACTACTTTCCAATGGAAATGGCTGTTTACTTAAAGGCTGTACTATATAGTTTTTTCCAAATCTTTTTTGTTCGGTTCTATACTTATTTTTCCTAAAAGTGCTTTAATATCAGTTCAACTAGTCCATTGGTTCTTCTTCTTGGATTAATAGTTTAAATTTGACAATATTGTTGTATTGTTAGAACTAATAAAACCTAGTTACTATAACCCTACTCCCAGACTTTACTTTCTTGTTGTTGTCCAAGGTAAGTCCACTTATAAGCCCTTTGTCTTAAGTCAGGCTTCCCCAGAAACAATGCCTGAAACAGATTCTTATGCAAATGACTTACTGAGAAAATGCTCCTAGGACAAATGATTGAAGTAGGAGGTTGGGAAAGAGCAGGGAAGGGGGAAGTAGCCAGGCAAGGAGGCAATTTCAGGCCCAGAACTGTGGATGGTTGCTTCAGCCTCTCAGGCAAAGGGCTCTTTGAAGTGTAAGTTATGCCTTGGAGTTGTCCCATTGCAATACAGGACAGGGAGCTGAGCTTTCATGTGGCCACACAGGTCAGTCCTTGCCTAAGAGCCTCCACCATAGCCATGAACTCTCTATACTTTGTCCTCTCTGTGTAAGTGGGCAAAGCTCTTCCAGTTCCATGAGAATCCTGCCAAAGAAGGTGCTGGCCTTTGAAAGAAAAAGCACAGGGAAGGCAGGGGAGAGGCTCCTGAAAATGACAAAAATGATCACAGGGTTCTGGGAGAATCATTGACAGTGCTTTCTACATCTGGAAGCAACCTTATTTTTGTAAGGTTGACCAAAATGAGAGAGGTGAGTACTCTCCCTGTGGGACAAATCTCTATAGAAATGTTCAGACTCACAAAGTAATAGTTTCCTAGGGCAGTTAGCTTAAATCTTACCACATGACTCACTGTCAATTTATAGTAATTGTATTTTATACCATATTTTTAATATGAATTTCACATTTTCCATTTCTCTTCTTATATGTTCTTAATCATAATAACCATAACTTCTGTACTTCAGTGGGATTAGCCTTCCCACATGAACTAGAACTATTAAATTGTTAATAGTCTCTCTATGATTTTTCTACTTGACTTGTTATGACACTTTAATAATTCCATCAGAGTTTAGGTATTGTGAAATGTTACAATTTATACTTCTGGGCTTCAAACACAATGTATCAGCAAAGCAAACTCTTTAGTGAGAATAAAATGTTAAATAAGTTAATATTACATGGAATAAAACCCCATGAGTTTTTCTACAATTTACTGATTTTTTAAAATGTTTAAAAAATTTTCCATTTTATTTGATTGTATAGAAAGAGTGTAGATATCCTAGGTTCTTTTTGTAAGATTATTTCTGATTCTTACATTTTATGTAAACAACTTTTTGTTGCCATAACACATAGCTATCTCAAATATTAGATAAGTTGAAAATCAATTTACAAGCCATGTACCTCTTAGCTTTGATTCTACCACCTATAATAGCTTATTTCTGGGGAAAAAAAGTATCTGGCTTTTATAATCGCGCAAGGCTCCTGATAGCCAGATTCCAAGTTTACCTCTACTGCAGGTCATAGGCAGAGGCCCTTTTTTTGTTTCTCAGAGCTCTATACTTGCAGACTGGATAGCTCTAGACTGAATTGATCTGTCTTTTATACAGCTCTGCTGAAAGTGATAGAAAATAGTCAATGAACACCAACACTTAGAATTTTTGCCTATGCTATGGTTCAAATGTGTCCCCCAAAGTTTATGTATTAGAAACTTAATCCCCAGTGCAACAGTCTTGAGAGGTGGTATCTTTAAGAGGTGATTAATGTTATCTCAGGAATGGGTTTATTGTCATGGGAGTGGTTTTGTTATAAAACCAAATTGGGCCCTCTCTTGCTCTGTCTCTCACATTCTCCTTCCCTCTCTCTCTCTCTCTCTCTCTCTGTGTGATGCCTTCTTCTGTGTTATGACAGCAAAAAGTCCCTCACCAGATGCGGACCCTCAATCTTGGACTTCCCAGCCCCCAGAACTATAAGAAAAAAAATCTGTTTTTTTTTTTTTAAATAAATTATACCATCTCAGGTATTCTGTTATAGCACCATGGAACAGGCTAAGACAGCATACATTTCCCCTCTGTGAAGAATGTCTTGATATGGTCTCCCTTCCAATACTATAGCATAAGTTTTGACTGTTTTTTTTTTAATTTTTTTTTTTTTTGTACAGCAGAAGCATCCTCACTTTTCCAGAGTCTTCTATCTGAAATCTTCTGGTTATCATATATTTTAGAGTTTATTATAGGACATACCCTTGTACAGATATCAAATTTTGTAACTGTCAGGAGGAGTTGGCTAGAAAATAGGGATCCAAAATCATAGTATTGTGGAAACATGGAGGAAGTACATTCCTCTCTCTCTCTCATAAAAACCTGGAGGAGGGAAACCCAGGGCTGATATGGCAGCTTTGTTCCCCAGAAATGTACAAGAATCCAAGCTCCTCCCCTCTTGTTGCTCTACCATGTGGTCCAAAGCTATTTGCTGCCAATCCACCTTTCAGGCAGCGGTAGTCAGAAAGTATGTCAGAAAGTGATACAAGTTAGAATGAGAGCATTTTCTCTTTTTAAAGAAAAAAGCGGAAGTTATACACTTCAGTTACACTCACACCTATTGGCCAGAACTTAGTCAAATGGCTACATTTATATATATTTTAATTAACACATAGAGAGTAAAATGAAAAGAAATGCGTGTGAATGATAAACACTGAATTCAGAGGGTGATTATATCTGGTGGAGAGAAGAAATTGAGAAGAGGAAGGGAACTTGGGAGCTTGAACTACATTATTAATAATTTATTCTTTAAGCTTGATGACACTTGCTTTATATGAACAAAGAGGGCCTGCAGTATTACTCCTAAAACAACTTCATCTTTCTCCCACAGCTCATCCAACTCTACACTGGAGAGCTCTTTTCTCTTTAGAACAAAATCTAAAGGTTACTCTCTTCCTCCTGGTCTCTCTAAGTTGCCTCTGGATTCTCCAGAGTGGAATCCTGCTTGTGGCTGGGAGGTGGGGGAGGAGAGGGAAGAAGCAGTAACTTACTTGATGGGGACCGTCATTGTCATCCAGCATTGCACTCCCTAGGCTTGATCCTTGACTGAGCTTCTCTCTGGTCCTTCTGTGGTTTTGTTGGGGAGCAAGGCTGCCCCTTCGCACTACTACAAGGGAATCTTTGACGTGTATTAACAATAACCTTGTGTAGAGGAACTCTCTTGTCCAGGGGGTACTCACCCAGCCTCTTTGGTTGCTGCTGTCATTAGCTTTGTTCAGGCTCTCAGGGCTCCCATCTGGACCATTGTAATAGCCTCTCAGTTGGTCTGTCTGCTTTCAGCTTCTCTGGCTTTCATTACTTTCTCCATATTTCCATCAGTGTTAGTGATTGTATCACTTTTCTCCTTAACATTTGAAGGCTGTTTCTTGCTGTATAATGTAGTGCACACTCCTTTGTCCAGCATAAGGTGGCATTCACAATCTGCACAGAATTTAACCTTTCTAATCTTATCTTTTATCTCCATGCCATGCACACTCCACTCCAGACACACTAAACTTACACGTGTGCTTTTATAACTCTATATGCTTATACATGCTGAAATTTACTTTTCTTCTCTTTTCTGCATTTTGTACTTAATGCTGCCCTAGATAGCACAGATTCATTATAGGGCTCTTTATATCAGAAATATATTATACATTTATGCTTTCTATAATGTATTAATGTGTATGGTGCGTTAGCTATTTCAGTTGACTGATGGTTGGCTGAGGCTCTCAGCCAGTGAGCACCAAGATCACTGAGAGCACTGAGACTTTCATAGGAGGTGTCCATATACATGGTGCTGCCATGTTGCTTTGGTCTTAGCTCTATCTTTACTCCTCTTTAATCTCTCTTTTTTCATTAATTTATCTTTTGACAAATGACTTTGACCCTTCATAGCTAACGAAATGAATATAAGCAATGCTGTTGAAGGCACTGAAAAACTGCCAAGAAAGTATACCATAAAGTTTTATATATTTAGCAGCATATTCAAGGTAATAGTCAATGAATTAGAAAGCAAAGGCCAGCAAATGGTTAAGGATGGGAAGAAGTACTTTTACTCTATAAAGGGCATCATATAAATCACTGCAGCCTGAGTGTATTGACCAGCTACTGCATGAACAGCATGTGAACGAAACGATGGCTTGAAACGTGTCATGACCTGAGGGAATTTAAAGAGAATTCCACAGCTGGTTTAGTGTATGATGCTTAGTAGGAAGTTCCACTGGGGGCCATGCCATAAACAGAGCTTATATTGCTTAATCATTCAGCTCATTCATTTTCAGAACATATACCCCTCACTAAATAAAGCTTTGCCCACATTATCTTATCAGTTCTTCAAGATCCCATTCAAAGTGCCCTTTCTTCTCTGTGACCTCCATTCCTGACTAACTTAGGCAAAACTAGCTATTCATCTTGTGTTATGATAGCATTTATACATTCCTTTACCGTGACACTTACCATAATGAAGTGTGTATTTCTGTGTCTCCCTAAATACATTTTAAGCCCCTTGGGGGCAGGGATCACGGCTTATTCATCTTTGTATCTCTAACACCTAGCATAGAAGTTGACACGTAGCAGATGCTTGGTAAGTATTTGTTGAAACAAAATAAAATATTTACTATAGTTCTTCATTGAAACTCATAAAATTTGCACTTCCTTCCTCCCCAGACGCTTAACCATTGATGTGAAGGGAAAACTTGATTCAGAATAATAAACAGAAAATATTTATTTAACTAGAGCTGGCCCTGAAATAAAAGGTAACTTTCAGACTTCCACTTGTCTCACTCCTCTCAATGGCTCTTGTCAAGATTATCTACGACCTAGATTCTAAATGCAATGGTAAAGACTTCTCAGGTATGGTTGTGTCTTTCCCCCCTGTCATACTGGCAAAGTACCTGCTCACTCTCATGCTTTTGGGCTTCAGAAATCCTTTCCTTTCATGAAATCTGAAGCATTCTGGTTTTCTTTAGTTCTCAGGCTGCTCCTTCTTAGCTCCTCAGTAACTGTCTTCTTGCTGTGTTTCATTTTTCAGCACTCTTATTTTCTCATTCGACACATGCTTTGATTGGGCAATCATTCCTGCTTAGGTTTTGATTATTATCTCTGTATTGATCACTCCCAGATCCCCATCTGTAGCTCAAATCTCCTGACTAAACTCAGAATTTTATAATTGCCATACATCTAGATGTTCGAAGTGAAGTTCAAAGTAACATCCTCCCCAAGAAACAGAAAAAAATGTCTTTTTCTACACTATTGTATACCACAATGGGGTTCTGCCAGTCACCCCAACCAGAAATCTGGGAGGTGGGAATGAATGCTTGGACCTCTCTTGTAGGATCATTCTTACTTGTTGCACCCACCCACTACTCTTAACCTTCACATCCTTCTCCTGGGGGGACTGCACAGCCTCTAGTCACCCTCCTCCTAATCAGTCCCCACAGTCTTGCCAGACCAATCCCTCTAAAATGTAAACTGCCCATGCCACTCTCCTGCTTGAAATCTCCCAATGGATCTCCATTGTAATAATAAAGAAATCCAAGTTGCTTAGCAGAACATAAAAGGCTCTTCCTCACTCAGACTTCTTCTTGTCCAGCCTCACCTCTTGGCTTCCTCATGCCTTACTCTAAGTTCCTTCCAAGCCAAAACATTCACGGCTCTATAAAGTGCTCTGTGCTCTCATTTCCAGTCTTTAACACGCTACTTGTCCCCTTGAAACATCATCACCCCACGTGTGTTTAACTTGACAAAGTGCCCTTCTTAAGTTAATCAATCGTTCACATTTATTCAACAAATATTTATTATGTATTTCAGATACTCTCTGGGCTCTGGAGATAATTGTTGAACAGAAAAAATTCAGTCCTTTCTCTCATGAAGCTTAAATGTTAGCAGGGGAGACAGTAACTAAGCTAATAATTATACTAACAAATATGTAATGACAAGTTTGGGAAGAAGTAATAGGAAAAAGTAAACGGTATGCTGAAAAATTAGCAAAGGAGGACTCTCTCTCTTACAGTAGTTATGTTGCATTGAAATTTTTTGTCAAAAGCTCCAACTAGGCTGTGTGCTTCTTGAGGGCAGGGATTTCTAAATTATTCCTCTCTAGATTTGCAGTGCTCAGAAAGAATTTGAGCCCCAGAAGGGGATGAGTGGCTGTTTCTTGAAATAATGAAATAACTTGTATTTGTCAGGTGTAGAAATTGGTAGGGAGTTGGCTGTCTCTGGAAGCATTATGCATAAAATCACAAGCCAGCTGCTTGTGATTCTGTGAAAGGAGTTCTCATATTTGGGAGGAAGTGAATTAATTGATTTCTGTAATCACTTTCAACTCAACTATTATCATAGGTTAGTTACCCATGGGGTTGAATGACGTGTAAGAAGGAACTTGCCTTGTGTACTTTGCTGATACAACATCTTGCACGATGCTTCCTACACGAGTGAGCATTTACTGTGTGGGAATGTGAGAATATAGATGCCTGATTTTTTCAAAGGCTCTCATTGTTAACTTCAGAATAATCTAAAATACATGGAGGTAGCCTACAAATGGACTTAGAGGTGATGCGGTTTGGCAAACTAAATAATAGCTTGGGGACTCAATGGCTATTATTATTTTTAATGTTTGCCTTAGTTAACTATAATTTTTCCTTAATCCAAGGACCTAAACTGCCTAATGGAATTGTACTTTACATGATTTAAAATATTAGAGCACCGAGGCGGGTGGATCGCTCAAGGTCAGGAGTTCGAGACCAGCCTGAGCAAGAGCGAGACCCCGTCTCTACTAAAAATAGAAATAAATTATCTGGCCAACTAAAATATGTATAGAAAAAATTAGCCGGGCATGGTGGCGCATGCCTGTAGTCCCAGCTACCCGGGAGGCTGAGGCAGTAGGATTGCTTAAGCCCAGGAGTTTGACGTTGCTGTGAGCTAGGCTGACGCCACGGCACTCACTCTAGCCCGGGCAACAGAGCGAGACTTTGTCTCAAAAAAAAAAAAAAAAAAAAATATTAGAGCAAAAAGGAGGCAAATTACAATTTTCTGTGCCGCCACTGACATGGAAAACTAGGTGACATTTAATAAGCCAACTCGTTTGCTTTTTCCTTTACTGCTTCCCTTACCGTGGAAGCAGAGGCTTTGGCTTCTGAAATTGACAAGAATTGACAACCCTTTGTTACAGCGTGAGATGCCTGATCTGGTTCCAAGATTTTCTGTCTTGATGCCCATAACAACCACCCCTCTTTTCTTTGGATAGCTCTTAACACAATGCATTTGTGACTCGCCATGTTTGGGCATGGAAATGACTACTGCTTGATAGAGGAAAAAATACTTTTCAGTGGTTTTTGTTTTTACTTGTTATGGCTCTGAATTTTTCCTGCTTTGACATGACGGCTAAAATGTGCACAGCATTTCTGTGCCATCCGCAAACATATTTTCAGCATGCCTGTTTTCATGAAGAAAGTGAAGGAAGCATAAGCTTGGCACAGCACTAAGTATGGGGTGTGTACAGGGAGACCATCTGTCCCGCACACACACTGCTCTGCTGACACGCAGGAGGAAAAGAATCTGTGAAATCATAATGTGGATTTTTAAGGCATTAACTACCAAGGAACTTGGGTAATGGGCTTGGGGGCACCGCTGTTGTTGTTTATTGAAAGCTCTTCCCTCCACTTCAACCCCATTTCAGTAACTTATAGTCAGATCAATATTTATTAGGTCATTACTTCATATAACAAAAAATATGTCATCGTTCTCATGTTGGTGGTGGAAGAAGGAAGCTATGCCGAGTGCTAGTTAGCAACATATTTCAGCTAAAAAATGTGTCAGTTAGCCATGCCATTAGGGAGAGGTGCTGCTTCTTCTATACTTCTACTGGAGCTGGATGATCTGGGAAAAGTTATAACTAAGACTTTCGAACCTGCCCTACTGCAGAGCTATCTTCATTAGTTTCTGTTTGGGGACTGAAATTCTGGGGACAGCTGCCAGATGCCACCAGAGTGACCACTTCTTCTCAGTAACTTCTTCCTATGGAAAATCTGTACTCATTCCATGGAGCTGTAGCATTGCTCTCAACAGTAGTAATGAAGATTTGTGTTCAGAAAATACTCAGCGTTTCCTGAAATTGCTTTCTCCAAGCATTGGCTTAATATTAGTTGTTTCAACTTAATGCATTTGATTCAATGAAAATCCTCATTCTCCTGTACTAATTCTTGATCCAGATGAAGAAATAGAACAGATGCTCAATGAGAGAGAAAAGGGGGGCGAGGGAAAGAGAATTGTACCTTTCCAGCAGGATATTTTAGAATGTAAATGGAAGCATGATTCCATTTTTCCTTTTGTTTTTGGCAACAGGGAAACATTAGTGGAGGCAAAATCCAAGTGACTCTTACCAGACTTCCTGGTAAGAAGGAAGTAAGAAATAATAATCAGATGGCTACCGAGCTGCCTCAGTTTCCCCCAGGAGGTCAGTATCTAGGAGACTGAGAACTGACTGATTTGAATGAACCCAGGTTGAAGCAAGGCCATTTTCAGGATGTTCTCTCTGGGCAGTCAGATCCACTGCTCTAGACTCACCTTTGCCGAAGGACAGCCGATGGCATCAGCAACACCTCTGAGAAATCATGGGGCCACCCCCTGTGGTGCCTGGACACTGCCCTGTCCCTTCTTCACTTGGAACCTTTCTTAGCTTTCTTCCTCTTCCATAGGAACAGGATTTTTGTTGCATTCCTGAGCCCAACCCACAGCTCTTTTACTGAGGAAAAATATATTTTAAATACAAAAAGACAGATAAGTCAGAGTCTGTCCCCAACAACCCATCATCTGGAAAATTATACTAAACTATCATCAAAAATCTGTTCCTATAATCTTAACACTGGTGAAGAACTAATGTCAAGGACGATGAATGAGCTCTTTCAATTGAATTTAATCAACAAGCATTTTTTTTCCATCCAAAAAAGGAACTGGTATTGTGCATAACATAAAAAGAGAAAAAAGCAGCTCCTAGTGTACTGAGAAATAGATGTTTTGGGGCACCTACTATGTGCATGTTGTTCTGGATGAAAAAAACAAACAAGATAAAGTTTTTATTTGAAGTTGTTTATGGTCTTTCAAAAAAGTCTAGTAAACTAACCTGCAAAGTTGCTTTAATGTATGCATAACTGAAGATACTAAAGAAGCAGAGAGAAAGGAGCACTGAAGTTGGCCTGAGCTGGGAGTTTTCTGGTAGGAAAAGGTGCTGGGTCTTGTCACAGGACTGGAACTACAGTACATCAGGGTGGAGAGCAAGAGAGATGGGGTTGCTTAGGGACAAATAAGTACCAAAACAGAAGGGATCAAGTGGATTTCCAGAAAAAGCAGAGTTTGGTCATCTAGAATTTGGGGAGCTAATGATGGGGAGAAAGATAAAACTGAGTAGAGGTGTTCAGTGCCCACATCATACTGGCCCTTAGAGACACGTCTTCTTGTGGAGACTCTGGTCTGCCTGACTACACACTCCTTGAGCCTGTGGCTTTTTTCTTCATCCAACAACCTCAGATTGAAAGGAAAGCAGAAAGGAAAGGAGAGCTGTACTCCAATTCCCTGTTTTTCTTCTTCTGACTGGTTTCGCCTTGAGAATTAATCCTGAATGGCAGTTTAAAGCTCTGATTTTTAAGTAGACCTTGAATATATAGCTACTACAACTGGGGAGAAGGAGAGAATCTTTTGAGCTAATAATGTGGAGGATCTGAATCCACAGAAAGGGAGATCATGGAGAGACCATGTTTTTGGAAGGCTATAGTAACAGCTTTCCATAATCAATAAAAAAGGCCTGGGTTATTCTCTAGTCCTGTCATCAACACCAGTATCATCTTCCCTTGCCTTGGTGTTTTTACCATGTGGGATTTAGTAAGGGCACAGATTCCAGACAAAATAAGTTCTTGCATTTTTTTTCTCACTTGTTATCTGACTGCCATTTGGGAAGCAGCTCAAGTAAGGAGAACTAGAGTACCTCTCTTCCCTCCCCTTTCTTCTCCACTGTCACCCAATCCTACTCTCTCTAAAGGAAAAGCAATGACTTCTTTGGCTAGGTACTCAGCCCCTATCTCTCTGACATGGGAGAAGTAAACATTCTATTTTCTAGCAGATTAATGAAGAGAAAGCATCCTGTTCAGCGGGCGTCCCTGACTGGAGGTTGGTTACTGAATGTGCATATTCACATTTTCACGGTGCTGGCTGGGCTGCCTGCTGTCCTGCATTCTGTTTCTATCGCTGGTTTGCTTTTGCCTTCAGCGCCTTCCTTTGGCTTTATCTGTCTATTTTAGCTGCTATCTACTCCTCCTGTATATCTAGTATAGATTGCAAATTACATTTTTGATGAAAGGAGCTTTCATTTTGATGATCTTGATTTTATTTCACAACATAAGTAAAGCCGAAATTGGCTTTACTGCCCTTTTTTGGTATTATTGATTCAAACTAATTTCAGAAGTACCTTGTTTGGTATGACCTAGCCATATCATATATTCTAGTTTCTCTCTATCAGAATTCAAGTCTCATGACTAAATGCCATAAATATTTTCATATATATCCAGATTTAGGTTTCAAATTTAGATGAAAACCTTATGGTGTCAATCAACTACACATGACATATGTGACTTAAATTCTCAGCTGTTTCGGTGACTTAGAGAAAAGAAATCAAGGATCAAGTTGCTTTCTATTGACCTATTCCTGGAGTGAGGTTTATAAACCCTATAATTGCATCTTTCATGTTTTTGTCATGAAGTGGAAGGACATAATTTTCATATTTGAACAAAGGCATTGGATCCATGATCTGGAATTATTTAGTAGATTTCAATAGACACAGACTATTTCCAGGGTTTCACATGGTTTCACATCATTTCTCTTGATATGTGAGGTGGGGTTAATCATGTGTTAATATTCAATGAAAATTCACTGGTGGAAAGAAATCTTTACCAATTAATGACTAAGCTAATGATTTCCTAATCTCTACTGTGAATACAAGAAAGCCATGGAAAGAGCACACAATTAGGCTTACAGGAGAACCTGTAATACTCTGAAGACAAGTTAGTTGTATCTTACAGTACACCTAAATTTTACTGACTATTTCATATTGATGTTTTGGGCTTTTGATATATGGATAACCTTTTCAAAAGCATTTTGTCTTTAATCACATTTCTTTTGTTCATTCATGGAGGGCATAGACCTTGATCTTAAAGCACCTTTCCTTTCTTTGAATATAGCAAAAACTTAGAAATTAATCCATTTAATCCAAGTATTAATGCCTTTATTTTCAGGTAATAAAGATGGTGAGAAATTTAATAGTGATAGATATTATATAATGATTTTGGTTACAGAGAATAATTAGACTAATAAGCTTAACATGGGGACTCCATGCTATGGTATATCTTGACTTTCTCTTTTTGCTTGCTATAAAATGCAGTTGAGAGACCTGCAAATGCTGCAGGTAATAAGGCCCTAACCAGTACTGATTTAGGGAGGAGGTTATTTTTCACATATAACCAGAATCATGCAAAACAGGGTACCAGCAGCATTGGGTCAGAAGCTCAGTAATGGTAAATTCACTGTTTCTGTATATCTCTTGGTCTTTTTCTCATGTGCCAATTCAGGGTCACAAAAATGGCTCTGCACTTTTTACATCATGATAATATTTATATTCTATTCTAGAAAGGATGGGGGTGGCTGAAGGGGTATGGTACCAGAGTCTTTGTATTTAAAAAATTGATCCTGGAAACCCTATACAGATATTTCTGTTTTTGCATTTGATTGGCCAGAACTGGGTCTCATAGACATCCCTAGAACAATACTGAAATTGACTTGGGAGATGGAGTGGGCACTGGAACATAGTACCAAGAGCGTCTGCCAAAGAAAGTGCTAAACACAGTCACAGTGGTGTGGTTTGTTTTTAGTAATATCTTACACAGGAATTATATAATAGAGAAAGGAAATGGGAGCCATCTAGCTGGTTTTTCATGTTTCTCTTTTATTTGCCACATCTTTTATAACTTCTTATGATGGTCCTTTGGTATACTGGTTAAGCTTAACTAAATGTTCAATAAATTAAGTATGGAAACAAGCACAAGTTTTGCTACATGGTACAATGTGACATGTTCTGACTATTAAATCAATTACTGCTGTATGTCAAAAAGTACAGCATCAAAACTCAGTGGATTAAAACAATAATCACTTATTCTTGGGTCTCTGTAGATAGCTGATTAGTCTGGGCTATCTGAGGAACTCTGCTGTGCCCTACCTGTCTCTCGTCCTCCTGCTGGGACCAGCTGTCACTCCTAGGCATATATTCTTCCAAGGGGATGGCTGCAGTGCCAGGGAGTGAGTCCTGCATAAGCACTTTCTAAGCTTCTGCATCATGTCTACTAATATCTCACTAACCAAAGCAAGTCCTACAACCAAGTTCAGAATCAAGGGGGTTGAGAAATAAATCCACTCATGAAGTGTGAATTTTTTTGAAAAATAACCTAATCTGCCATAATCCCACTGGTTTTGGACATAATAACTGAAAAATAGTGATTGCCTGGGCGTATCTACAATGAGATAGCACTATTTTTACCATATGTTTTAAAAACAATGGTATAAGGATTGTCTCAGATTCTTACCTTGTATTTTTAATAAATATATATATTTTTAAAATAGAGGGAGAAAAATAAAACCTGCTATCCTGCTCAGGGTCACTGTAAAACTTCGATGAAAACTTGTCATACATTGATTGCAATGGAAATTGTCAGAGTCTCAGGCATCTTAAGGTAGGAGCTTTTGAGTTGGCACTTTCAAGGCAGGTATACATTTCAAAATCTTTATGCAAGGAAGATCTGGCTGGGTAAATAAGCTCAATATTATATAAATGTGCAAATGCCATGAGGAGTTCTTTCTTTTCCAAGTCTAGTGCACATGCCAAAGGAGAGCATGACCCTGAAGCATCATGCTTACTCTGCTGATGAGATTTATGATATTTCATGACCTACGTGATCCCCTCCATGAAAAGCTCTATCATTGTACTTTAAAATTTTACTTTCCTATAGTTGTCAGCCCCTCCCATAGCCTATACTGCCTTATTGCAGATACAATGACCCTGGAGCATGTGGTCTAGATCCTTCTTATTGTTTTCTCCAGCAGAGTAGGTCAGGTGTGCTTGGTAACACATTTCAGGTTTTACACCTGAGTAATAAGAATACTAGATAACATTTACCAAACACTTCAGGCACTTTACTACATGGGGTAAATGGATTGTTTTTGTCTTTGATAGATAAAGAAATAGCTGCTTTAAATATTTAAGCAATTTGCCTAAAATCACATAGTGGGTTTATTTACTTAAACACTGAAAAGAATCTACAGTTTTTAAGTTCAATATAGAAAGAAAATTAATGCACTTGACTGTGTGTTAAATTAAAAAAAATGTTAGCATTAAGGATGATGGACAGGTCCTGTATGACAAATAGATTAGCTAAATTTTTATACATAATACCACCCACAACACACAAACAAAGGGAAAAATTATCATTCATCTTTGGAGCTTCATGAGAAACAGAAATGCCATTAAAGAGGACCCAATGTGATCTTGAGAGAAGATGAACGATTTTAGAAAAGAAATGTAGCCCAGAAATTCTTTCAAAACTCTGCAATGCAAATTCACAGCTCTGATTCATGCACTGGTTTGAGGAGGAGGTGGTCTCGGAAAGATGATGGGATTGACCTGTCAAATTATGATAGAAGGAGTTCACAATATTAAACTACTTTTGTAAGTGGAGGAGAGACAGAGCTCTGTTTTCTGGAGAATTGATGTGCACAGTGAGCTGAGTGAATATCACCCATAAAGTCAAGAGGAGCTGAGCTGCTTGAACGGATAGGGCACATATTAAATTGATAGTGATTAATTAGTTTTATGTCACTTTGATGCTTTTAGACTTGTTCATGGTGTGGTTTCCAATTATTTTAGTATTATTGGAAGAGCCAAGATTAGACCATAGTTATTAGAATTAGATGAGTTACTTTATTTGCAGAGTGGGATAACCTTTGCTATTTTCCTTTCACATGATCAGTGCCATTTGCGAAGAAAAGAAAATGAGGTAGCGCGAGCGTATACAAAGGCTTAACAGAGGGCTAGATTTCTAAAAGCAGGATCAGATAACCCATATGCTCAAGATTCAAAAAAATATTTGGATGGGTTGTTTAAATTTTTATTCTCGCTTGCTATCATTTTAAAGTTAGTCATATTAAGATGCAAAAAAAAAAAAAAAAAAAACCCAAGAAGGAAGTGGACTTCTGAACTTTTGAGAAACAATTAGAAAATTAAAACATCCTGAAATCCTTACAAATAATCCTTCTGAGTATTTAATTAAGAAACTATTGTCCCCATGATGTCATTTAATAGAGTATAGTTGCAGATTAAAAAACATATATGTAATATTTGGGAAGTGACCAGTATAGAAATCCTTGCTCCATAGTAAACCCCTAGTGAAAGACAATTTAACTTCCAGACATGAATTCTGCGGCCCTTCTCGCTTCTCGCAGACCCACATTCCACTAATTGACCTATTTTCTTCTGTATAATCAAACTCTTTTCCATTAGTATATAAACAAAAACAGTCTCTTGTTTATATTAATAGAAGACTGCCTTTGACGTCCTGACTCCTATCTCCTTTCTTTTCAGAGCTACTCTTGGAAAGAGTTTGTTCTCTGCTTCCATGTTTTCATTCAGCAAAAACTATTTGTTCCAGTCAAGATTGTTAATTTCCTATATGCTAACTCCATCCTTCAACATCCTATATAACTTACCTTCTTGTTATATTTATTGTCTGTTTTACTCCCATTAGAATATAAGCTCCAACAAGAGAAGTATCTTTATTTGTTTTGCTCCCTGATGTATCCTCAGATTTTAGAGAGGTCCTTAGCACATATGGTGCTGAAACCAAATTTATTGAATAAGCAAATAAATAAATGTGAAGGTGAATGTGATCTGTTTAAGTTGCTTATGCTGTTATTGTCTCTCTTTCCTGACTAATGCCCTCTGAGTGGCGAACATCCACCTGCTGGCTTGTTCCCTCATGGGATGCTTTTGCAGGTTCTTTACAGACCCCACCACTAGAAACCTTGACACTTCACCATTCACGGATGTGACAACGAATTGTCTGGTGAATTGGGCAAAGTAATTTCATGATAGCTCTGGATTCTTTCCAGGCATGGGAATTAATAAACCCTGTACCCGCCTCATTCTAATCAATAGGGCAAAAATAATTTTTCTGAAATAAAGACTACATGGAAAAGATATTTGATGACTAGAACTCAGAAATTATAAGTGTCTATCTTCTAAATATTCAGTTTTTAAATCTACAAATGAATCAGAGTGGAGATAATCAGAGTCACCTAAAGAGATATAACTCATAGAGCAGTGATTGAAGGTATCAACATATTTTAAAAAATATTATGCTAAGAGATTATAAGAATGAAAATATAGGAAGAGTCACATGCAAAATTTGACAATAATCCTGTAAGAATGGGCAAGTTTATTTTCTTCTTTGGTTAAGGGACATTTTCTCTTGAAAGTTTTGATACCTCTGAAATAAATAAAATGTAATTCCTTTTTAAAAAGTCAAAGAGCTTAAAACAAGAGACAGTTCTATTAATATAAGAAACAAAACAAGGAAGGATAGGTTGTGTGGCAGGTCAAAGAAAGTAAATGAAAATTTTACGTGCCATTTCAGGTCTAAAAATCCTCCCATGTTCTCCTTCACTTTTTCCCTTTCTTCCCTCGTCTGCCTTCTCTGTAGAGCAGTGGCCTCCAGCATTTTTGGCAACATGGGGGTTGGGGGGTGTTTCATGGAAGACAATTTTTCTGTGGACTGGAATGGTTGCGGGGGGGATTGTTTCAGGATGACTCAAGCGCTTTATATTTATTGTGCAGTTAAACCTCTCTGCTAATGATAATCTGTATTTGCAGCTGCTCCCCAGTGCTAGCATCACTACCTCAGCTCCACCTCAGATCATCAGGCATTAGATTCTCATAGATCCCTCCCATGTGCAGTTTACAGCAGGGTTCACGCTCCTGTGAGAATCTAATGCCACTGCTGATCTGACAGGAGGCAGAGCTTATGCGTGATGTGAGTGATGGGGAATGGCTGTAAGTACAGATGAAGCTTTGCTTGCTCACCCGCTGCTCACCTCCTATTGTGTGGCCTGGCTGCTAATAGGCCACGGACCAGTACCAGTCTGCAGCCCAGGGATTGGAGACTGCAGCTGTAGAGGACACTGAAATACTGAGGAAGGTAAAAAATTTCAGTCTTTGAGTCATTCCTTGAAAGAAATATCCACCAACAGCTGCATTATACTCTTATGTTAATATGTTATTGTGGTAAATGAGTGCATTTTTGGAATTTTTTTTACAGCATTTGGACTATCCTGGACACATAAATTGTTACCTTGAAGTGAGGTATTAATGTAGCAAAAGTCCTAAGATTTATGATGTTAGCTTAGCACTAGGCAGCAACAAAAGTTGGAAAAAGTTGGAAAGATGCCAACTCGTGGTATGAAATAGCAAAACATTTCCTACTACTATTATCCATAAGTCGGAAGACAGACCACGTACAGGTTGAGCATCCCTAATCCAAAACTCCAAAATCCAAAATGTTCCAAAATCCAAAACTTTTTGAGCATCAACATGACATTACTTGTGAAAAATTCCACATTTCACCTCATGTGATGGGTCGCTGTCAAAATGCAGTCAAAACTTTGTTTCATGCACAAAATTATTAAAAATACAGTAAAAAATTACCTTCAGGCTATGTGCATAAGTCATATGTGAAACATAAATGAATTACATGCTTGACTTGGGTACCATCCCCAAGATATCTCATTATGTATATATATACAAGTATTCCAAAATCTGAAAAAAATCCAAAATGCAAAACACTTCTGGTTCCAAACATTTCAAATAGGAGATACACAACCTGTACCTCCTGAGCCTGTATCTCTGGATTAGGGTTTCTCAACAGAAGCGCAATTGACATTTTGGACCAGATGATTCTTTGTTGTAGGGGCTGTCCTGTGCATGTGGGATGTTTAGCAGCATCCCTGGTTTCTATCCACTAGACACCAGTCATATTTTGCTAGTCATGACAATCAAAAATGTCTCCAAGATATTGCCAAATGTCCACCGGAGAATGAAATTACTCCCAGTTGAGAACCACTGCTCTAGAGGAAGTAATTAGATATAATAAGGCTATTTATATTGGCTACTACTGGCTACCTCGGATGAAGTATTAAAATAAAGAAACTGACTCAAAAAAGAATTGACCAGTTTATAAGCAGAAATGAGAAGAAACAGAGAGATTATACATTTAGAGGTTCCAAAGCTTGGAAAAGGTGAACTGTTCCTAGATCTCAGAGAGTAAGAGATAAGTTTGAAAAATACTTTGAGCATCAAAGGCTCAGTAAAACTTCTCAGAGAACAAAGAGATTTAGCCCTACAAAAGGGATCAGATAAAGAATGTGATCTTTCCACCTTTTATTTCAGATGGCCTAAAGGTATTCATCATAATACTAAAAAAGAGGGGCAAGAAAATAAATCAGTTTGTCTTAAGAGTTATGTCTAAGAACAAATTTTGAGTATGCTTATTGGCATATGAAATTGACTGAAAGCAAACAGATGAGAAAATTACTGTTTGTGATTAAATTAAATTCAACAAATAAACCAACAAGCCTAGACCAAAACAAACTTCCTTCTGGCTCCCAAGCTTGCTCCAGCAGAAAGCAGGTCATACAAGCTATTCTGTCCCCAGAGAGGGCACACTCCCAACCTCACTTGAGATATAACCAAAGAGAATAATAGACAAGGAAGATGTCAGAGCCAGGAACTATTGAGAATAGTAGGTAAGAATGTCCAGAGAGGGGAATCAGGGTTTAAAAGAGGAAGAATTTCTTTCTGCATTTTTATATAAAAATACACCATTTTATATAAAAATATATATGTATATACAAAACTGATATATATGTGCATTGAAACAAATGATATGAATAAAAAGTTAAGATACTTCCCTCCCCAATTCTCTTAAATTCTGATGATTCTTTTTAAGTCACTATTAATAATCTTGTGTTTTTCTACTCATTTCACCAGGTTCATAAAAACATTAAGATTAATAGACGAGAGAGAATGAGCATGTGTGAGAGAGATTTCTGGTTTTTCTTTTTTTGTTTTGTCTTGTTTCGCTTTGCTATTTTTGTGTTTTTACAGAGTGGCACCTGGGCGGATGATTCTACACTCTTGTGCCCTGCGTCCCTCGTACATTCTCTGTTCTTTCCTCAGTGCCCTGGGAGGCTGACCTCTGCTGATTGCACCAATTGCCTTCTAGGGTTTGGCTTGTGAAGGCATCGGAAGATCAGAAGAAGGGAGGAGATCTCATATTCCCTTTGCTTCTCTTTTCCCAACCACGGTCCCATCCTATATTGCTGCCCGTGAGGCTGTTGTTCTCAGGTTTTCCCTTTTACTCCCAGGGATGGTAATAATTCCCTGTTGTTGCTGTTCCTGAGTGCTTTGTCATTCTTTGTTGGCTCCCTTACTTCCACCCCCTCCTAAGTTCCTTAGTTCTAGAGCCGCATGTAAAGTGCTCAATAGTCATATATGACTAATGACTACTTTACTGGGCAGCATAAAAATAGAATATTTGCCTTATCACAGAAAGTTCTCTTGAGTAGGACTGCTGCTTACTATCCTATTAATACATATGTGTATCCTTAGGCAAATACCATATCACATTGACATAATTACTGTAGATTTGTAGTAAGTCTTGAAATAAAGAAAAATAATTCCTTCAACTTTTTCCTTTTCCAAAATCATTTTGGCTATTCCTCATTCTCTGAGTTGCTATATAAATTTTAGAATCAGTTTGTTGGTTTACACAGACACACACAAAAAACCTGCTGCTTTGAAACTGTAAAACTGTGGGCAAATGTGGGGAAAACTGACATGTCAACAATGTCAACCATATTGAGTCCTCCAATTCATGAACATAGTATATTGCTCCATTTATTTAATTTTTTATTAATTTCTCTCAGCAGTGTTTTGCAGTTTTCAACATATAGGTCCTACACATATATTCTTAAAATTAATTCTTTTTGCTTAAGTTGCTTTGGCTATTTGGGTTCTTTTCTGATTCCAAACGAACCATAGCATTAGTTTTTCTAGACCTGTGAAATACGACATCGGTATTTTGATGGGGATTGCATTGAATCTGTAAATCACTTTGGCTAGTATGATCATTGTAACAATGTTGATTCTAATGATCCATGAGCATGATATGTTTTTCCATTTGTTTGTGTCAACTGCCATTTCATTTCTAATAGGAAGAGACACCACAGAGCTTGTTTACACTCTCTTTCTGCGAGCCAAGAAGGGAAACTTCACCAGGGAACCAAATCAGCTGGCACTTTAATCTTTGACTCCCAGCCTCTAGAACTGTGAGAGATAAATTTCTGTTGTTTAAGCCAACCAGTCTATGATATCCTGTTACGGTAGCCTGACATGACCAATGCAGTTAGCAATTTGAGTTTTTCTTTTTTATCATTCAGTCTAGCTAGAGGTTTATCATTTTATGGAACCTTCCGAAGTACCAACTTTTGGTTTCATTGATTTTCTCCATTGTTTGTTTTTTAATTTATTCCTACTTTGATCTCTATTATTTTCTTCCTTTCTATTTAATTTGATTTTTTTCTTCCATAACCTCTTAAGATGGAAGCCTAGGTTATTGATTTTGAACCTTACTTTTTTATTCTACTGTAAATGTTTGAAGCTCACAATGTCCCTCTAAGCATGACTTTAGATGCATCCACGAATTTTGATATGTTTTTATTTTAATTCAGTCAAAAATATTTTATCTTTTCTTTTACAAATTCTTTTTTGACTCACTAATTATTTAGAAGTATGTTTCTTAATTTTCAAATGTATGTGTTTTTTTCCCTGCCTATTTTTTTATTGTTGATTTGTAATTCAATTCCTTTGTGGTCAGAAAACACTCTGAATGATTTTACTGTTTTCAAATGTGTTAGAACTTGTTTTATTATGCAATATATGATTTATCTTGATGAATTATCCATGCATACTTGTTATTGTTGGGTGGAGTGCTCTATTTATGTCAGTTAATTTGATTTAAAGTGCTTATTGTGTCATTTATGTCCTTAATGATTTTCTGTCTACTTTTTATGTCAATAACTGACAGAAAGTTTTGAAATCTTGAACTATAATTAATTTTTTAATTTCTCAGTTTTGACAATTTTATGTGTGTATATATACACACATATATGTGGAAGTCAAATATATACACTTATACATATATATATATATATATATATATGACTTTTTAGGTTCATGTCAAAATTGAGTGTAAAGTACAGAGGGTTCCCATATATGCTTCTACCCCTTCACACCCTCAGCACCCCCCCACCCCCATCCCCAGTCTCAACATCCAGCACCAGAGAGGCATGTACATTTATTACAATCAAACCTATATTCATACATCATTATTACCCAAAGTCCCTTTGGGTATACATTAGGATTCACTCTGGGTGTTATACATTCTATGGATTTTGACAAGTGTATAATGGCATGTGGCTGCCATTATAATATCATGGAGAATAGTTTCACTGTCCTAAAAATATTCTATACTCTACTTATTTATCCCTCCCTTCTCCTAACCCCTGGTAGTCACTGATCTTTTTTACTGTCTCCACAGTTTTGCCTTTTCCACAATGCCATATCATATATACTTTCTGTTTTACATTTACAACTAATCCAAGTCCACTTTCAAATAATACTTTCCTGCTTCACAGGCAGTGCAAGTACCTGTTAATAACAAATATTCCTAATTCTTACCTCCTGTCTCCTGTCATTGCTGCACTCATTTCACTTATACATAAGCATATGTAAATATATACATACACAAAAACCATGCATACGCAATTGAACACATTTTTATTTTGAATAAATTATCTGTTGAATCAATTAAGAAAAGTAAAAAAAATTATTTTACTTTCATTTTATTCTCTGATACTCTTCCTTTCTTTATGTAGATCCAGGTTCCTGACCTGTATTATTTTCCTTCTCTCTGAAGATTTCTCTTACCACTTCTTGCAAGGCATATGTACTGGCAACATTCCTTCAAATTTTGTCCAAGAAAGTCTTTATTTCTTCCTCGTTTTTGAAGAATAATTTTAAAGGGTACAGAACTCTAGGTTGGTGGGTTTTTCTCTCAAAACCAAATATCTCACTCCAATCTCTTCCTGCTTGCATGGTTTCAGAGGAGAAGTCAGATGTAATTCTTGTCTTTGTTCCTCTACAGTAAAGTTTTATTTTCCCTTTTGGCTTCTTTAAGGATTTTTTCTTTATCTTTCATTTTCTTGAGTTTGAATATGACATGCCTTGGTGTAGTTTTCCAGGCATTTTGCCTGCTTGGTGTTTTCTGAGCTTCCTGGATCTGTGGTTTTGGTGTCTGCCAGTAATTGGGGGTAATTCTCAGTGATTATTTCTTCAAATATTTTTTCAGTTTCTTTCTCTCTTTTCCTTCTGGTATTCCTATTACGCATATGTGGTACCTTTAGCAGTTATCCCACAGTTCTGGGGTATTCTGTTCTTTTTTTCAGTCTTTTTTCTCTTTATATTTCAGTATGGGAAGTTTCTATTGATATATCCTCAAGTTCAGAGATTCTTTGCTCAGCCATGTCCCTTCTACTAATTAGCCCATCAAAGGCAATCTTCATTTCTGTCACAGCATTTTTGATTTCTAGCATTTCTTTTTGATTCTTTCTTAGAATTTCCATCTCTCTGCTTACATTATTCATGTGTTCTTACATATTGCCTATTTTATCCATTAGAACCTATAACACCTTAATCATAGTTGATTAATCATAGTTGATTAATTTCACAGTCTGATAATTCCAACATCTCTGTCATATTTGATTCTGGTTCTGATGTTTCCTCTGTGTTTTCAAATTTTGTTTTTTTGCCTTCTAATATTCCTTATAATTTTTTGTTGAAAGGCAGACGTGATGCACTGAGTAAAAGGAACTGTGACAAATAGGCAAATAGACCTTTAGTGATACAGTGGTAAGGTGCCGGTGAGGGGAAGCCTTCTGTGGGTCTTGAGTAGGTCTCAGTTGCTTCATGAGCCTGTGTCCCTGAGCTGTGAACTCCACAAATTTTTCTCAGTTGTTTTTTTCCACCCCCTTAGGTGATATAGGACAGCTATAAGGGGCTGGAGTGGGATATTTCCCTTCCTCCAGGCTAAGTTAAAATCTGATAGAACCCCAAATAAGTTATGCTCTGGTGAAATAGTTTCTCTGAGGATGGGCCTTATTAAGTATAACAAACAGAATGCTCTGGCGTATTGCCAAGTGGTTACTTTTCTCCTCCCACTGCCAGAAGTCCAACAGGATTTTTTCTCTGGTCTTCACTATGAGAACCTGGTGGGGTGCTGCGGGTAAAACTCACAAAAGTGTGTGCCCCATCCCCACCTTCATGACTAGGCCACCAGGGATTTTTACTTGTCAGTCTTGTCCACACTGAGCCTCCAGCAATTTATCAATTACAGCTCAGGTTTTCTTACCCCACTACTGGTTTCCACAGAGGTTTCTGCTTGTGAATTTCTGGCTCTGGTAAACTGTGGTTCTCTGTATATGCCTCTCTGTGTCTCCAATTTGGGGAGGCATCAGTTTGCCCTATGACCTGCCTTCGCTGGTGGACCTAAGAAGAGTCGTTGATTTTTCAGCTTATTAACTTTTTACTTGTTGATAGGATGAAGTGGCTACTTCTAAGCTCCTTACATGTCAGACTGTGACTTCATATATTTTGAAATTTTGTTATTTGATGCTTATAAATGTAGGCTTCCTGATGAAATGACCCTTTTATCCTTAAGAAATATCTACCTTTATCCCTGGTAAGATACCTTATTTTAAAGTATGCTTTTTCTGTTATTCATATAGCTATGGTAGCATTCTTATTTTTATTATTTACCTATATATTTTTCCATCCATTTATTTATTTATGTTTTAATATTTAAAGTGATTTTTTTGTATATAGTATATAGTTTAATCTTGTTTTCTTGACAGTCTTAGTCTCTACCTTTTTTAATTGTCACTTTTAGATCATCTATAATTAATTTATTTATCAATAGAAATGGATTTATGTCTACAATATTGCTATCCATTTTCTTTTTGTTATCCTTTTTCCCTTTTTCTACCTTTTTTTAAAGTTAACTGCTATTAGTAGAATTGCATTTTATCTCCAATAGTGAATTATTAAATATACTTCTTTGTGTTTTTTTAAAGGATTAACATTTGCAGTATGCATCTTTAACTTTTCACAGTCTACCTTCAAATGGTTTTATATCCACTTTCAAATTATATTCTACCTTTTTCCCACATAGTGGAAAATTCTTATAACAAAATACACTTTTCCCTTCTATCCTTTGTACTATTATTATTTCTCATTTTACTACTGCATAGTTTATAAATCACATAATACATTGTTATATTCTTATTGTACATCGTTAATTATGTCTTAGAGAAATGAAAACGTTAGGCGTGTGGGGATTATTCCAGTCCAGGAACATTTTCAGCAATAAAGTTAGCTTAACATTTTCTCAGACCACTTAGGAAGTGTTAACTCAGGCTTCAAACCCTTATGTGTGCCAAACAAGGATCACAAGTTCCCAGTGGAGAGTATTTTTTCTCCTACTACTCAGTGCCAGAACCTAATGCAAGTAAGTGCCCTTTAGTCTTGGGGTGGGCATATTTATTTATGCTTCATTACGCATGCTCTGTTAGATTCCTCACCCTGGCTAGGACCTGGGCTTTGTCTCCTGTCTCCTGAGCTCCACACATCTAAGAAAATTAGTGCTCATTTTACGGTGCTTGGCACATGACTTTAACTTTAATTTTGGGCTCAGTACTCTTCACTTTATTGCCAACTCATGAATGCATTTAATTAAAAAGTATTTTATCTTCTTTTTCATTTTTGTTTCTGTCTTTAGTATTTTCAATTGAAGGGATTTTATTCCTTTAATAGTTATCTAATCAACATTAATGCTGTAAATAGAAATCAAATATAACATGTCTAACTTGAAAAACAGGCTTCTGAGAAAAATGGCAGAGTAAAGGTATGGGCACATATTTCTTCTTCCTGATGTTAGCTGAATTAAAAAAAAAAATGAAGTTTCACTATCTTGAAACTGAAGTGTGACCACTATTACATACTATAAACCTAGAGGACTGTCAGATATAGTTTGTATCATGTTCAAGGGACATAAGGAATCATCACACACTTGAACTAAACACAAACATTATATGTTAGAAGTACCAAGGAAAAGGAATTGTGTAGCTTTTGCTTAAGAAAGTAGGGTTTCTAATCTAATAGGTCTGGGTTTAGCTTTGGATCTTTTGAGATTTGAGCAAGTTACTTATATTTCTGTTTCCTCAACTATAATTTGAGAATAATAATATCTACCTCATAAATCTGGTTCAAGGATCAAAGAAAATGAAATTTTAGTTAAAACATTAAGCATACTTCTTGGTACATTATGATTGTGCAAATAAAATTTGCTGCCAATCATAATCATAATCGTAAGAGATCATGAAGATCAACTACACTAATTTATAAGAATGAATTTTGGGAACACAGGTGGGGATACTTCATATTGGTCCACTCTCCTATGGAACAACAGAACTGAAAGAGAATGTGCATGGAATATATAGTGTATATTATTAATATATCTATTATATGTATAGTAGAATTCATTTTTTTAACATTTTTAGGTTTCCCCCAAAATTGAGAGGAAAGTACAGACACTCCCCTTTTATTCCCTTCACCTCTGACCCAGTTCCGCCTATTATTAACATCTTGCATTAGTGTGGTACTTTTGTTACACTTGATGAGCTAATATTGATACATTATTATTAACTAAAAAGTCCATAGTTTACTTTAAATTTCACTCTTCCTATTATATAGTCTAGGGTTTTTGACAAATGTATACTGACATGTATCCATCATTATTATAGTAACATGTAGAAGAGTTTTACTGCCCTATAAATTCCCTGTACTCTACCTATTTATTCATTTCTCCCTCCCTCTCTGGCCTCCATACTCCAGGCAACAACTGATCTTTTCATTGTCTCTATAGTTTTTCTTTTTCCAGGTCGTGTAATTGGATTCATACAGTATGCAGCCTTTACATATTGGTTTCTTTCACTTAGCAATATGCATTTGAGGTCTTTCCATATCTTTTCATGTCTTGATAGCTCAATTCATTTTATCACTGAATAATAGTTTATTGTATTGATATTAACAGTTTATTTATCCATTTGCCTATTGAAGAACATCTTTGTTGCTTCCAAGCTTTGGCAATTATGAATAAAGTTTCTATGAATATTCCTGTGCATGTTTGCATGTACATAAGATTTCAACTCATGTGGCTAGATACCAAGAAGCACAATTGTTGGATATATGGCAAGATTATATTTAGTTTTGTAAGACATTACAACTTTGTCTTTTAAAGTTGCCATGCCATTTTGCATTCCCACCAGCAATGAGTGAGAGTTCCTATTGTTCTACATGCTCATCAACATTTGGCATTGTCTATGCTTTGGATTTTAGCCATTCTAATAGGTGTATAATGGTAAACTGTTTTAATTTGCAGTACCCTAGTTACATATGATATCGAGCATCTTTTTCTGTGCTTATTTGACTTTTGTGTATCTTCTTTGCTGACATGTCTGTTTAGATCTTTTGTCCATTTTTCAATTTTTTTTATAGATGAGTTTTAAAATTTCTCTGTATATTTTGGATACTAGCTCTTTAATAGATATGTGTTTTGCAAATATTTTCTTCGAGTCTGTGGCTTTTTTTTTCATTCCTTTAATACAGTTTCATTTTGATACATATTTTCATCTAACTAAGAAAGATGAGATCTGTAGGCAGTATTAAGATGAAGGAGAAATGGAATATAACTTCATGGGAGTCAGCTCTATAGCTGACACCAAATGCCAAGTAATCAGAGAAAATATTCAGACCTTCCAAACCAATGGCTCTCACCAAAGTGAACAGTTTACCCTTAAGAACATCCACTCTTCTATTTCACATCAGCAGCACACAAAGCCCTGAGGAAAGTTGATAAAAAATTTTAGAGGGAAGGTGTTAAAATTCAAGACACTACAGCTGCTTTCTTCCCTGACTACTTCATAATTCCTTTCAGACAGCAAAATAACTACCCAAATAATACAAACTGACACTATTTGGCTATCTGGTATCCTGATGCATAGGATGTGGGATGTGGATTCCATTGACACTTGATTGAACCAAATAATAAGTCAACATAGATCTGTGTCCACTCAAAAATGAATGAAAGTAACCAAAACTTATACAAAATTCCAAAAATAATTGATTAAGAAAAAGAATGCCACATAGAAAAGTAAGAGAAAAAGTACATTTTAGGAAGTGACACACCAGGAAACAAAAGAAAATTTTAAGGAGCTTCTTTCTACTGTTAACATATATTCTATGAAATAAAAGGCAAAGAAGAGACAATATGTCAACAAAATATAATGGAAAGGGAGTTAGTGAAACTAAGAAAAAAATTAAAAAAAAAAAAAACAGAAAGAGGGAGAATAATTGCGAATATGTAAATAGCACTTACTATGTCCCAGGTAATGTTTAAGTAACTTATATATTAACTGATTTAATTCTGACAATGATATAATGAGCTAGCTACTGTTATTATATCATTTTTTACTAATGAAAAACATGGGTAAGTAACTTACCAAAAGTCATAAAACTAGTAAGTCCTAAAGTTTGGATTTGAACATGGGTAGCAAAGTTCTAAAATCCATACATTAAACTAATGTGTCAGTAAGGTTTACAAGGTTATGCTATGCTAAAAAACAGCTCTAATTCAACATCAAGGTGATAATGGCTTTGTAGAATGAATTGGGGAGGATTCCTTCCTTCTTGATGTTATGAAATAAATTCTGCAGATTGGGTATCAATTTTTCTTTGTAGGTCTGATAAAATTTGGCTGTGAAACCATTTGGTCTGGGACATGTTTCAGTTGGAAAATTTTTTATTGCTGCTTCGATTTCATTGCTCATAATTGGTCCATTCAGGAGTTCTATGTCTTCCTAATGGAACCTTGGGAGGTTGTGTGTTTCCAGCAATTTGTTCATTTCCTCAACATTTTCAAGTTTATGTACATAGAGATTTTTATAGTATTCACAGATGATATTTTGTATTTCTGTGGTTTCAGTTGTAATATTTCCTTTTTCATTTCTGATTGAGCTTATTTTGGTCCTTGCTTTTCTACTTCTGGTTAATATGGTGAGAGGTCTATCATTTTTTTTTTTTTTATCTTTTCAAAGAACCAACTCTTTGTTTTATTAATGTTCTATATTTTTTTTTTTTTGGAATTCGTTTTGTTATGCTCTGACCTTAGTTATTTATTTTCTTCTCCTGGGTTTGGGATTGGCTTGCTCTTTCTTTTCTAGTTCCTTGAGATGATGCATTAGATGGTTGACTTGTGATCTTTCTGCTTTTTTGACTATAGGCATTTAAGGCTATGAATTTTCCCCTTAGGACTGCTTTTGTTGAATCCCACAGATTTTAATAACTCATGCCTCCTTTGTTATTTAGTTTGAGGAATCTTTTGATTTCCACCTTAATGTCCTCCTTTATCCAATAATCAATCAGCAATAGGTTGTTTAATTTCTATGACTTTTTGTAAAATTGTGTGTTTCTGGTGGAGTTCATTTCTGAATTTATTCCACTATGGTCTCAGGAGATACATGGTATAATATCTATCTTTTTGAAATTTTTGAGACATGTATTGTGACCTAAGATGTGATCAATCTTAGAGAATGTTCCATGTGCTGATGAGAAGAATTTATTAACTCTAAGACATGAAATCATAAGAATTCTAGGAGAAAATGTTGGAAAAACTCTTCTAGATAACAGCCTAGGCAGACAATTTATAAAGAAAACCCCAAGGGCAATCACGGCAATAACAAAAATAAATAGGACTTGATTAAATTAAAAAACTTCTGCACAGGCTGGGTGCAGTGGCTCATGCCTGTAATCCTAGCACTCTGGGAGGCCAAGGTGGGAGGATTGCTTGAAGTCAGGAGTTCAAGACCAGCCTGAGCAAGAGCAAGACCCTGTCTCTACTAAAAATAGAAAAAAAATTAGCCAGTCAACCAAAAATAGAAACAAACAAAATATTAGCCTGGCATGGTAGCTCACGCCTGTAGTCCCAGCTACTTGGGAGGCTCAGGCAGGAGGATCACTTGAGCTCAGGACTTTGAGGTTGCTGTGAACTAGGCTGACGCCACAGCACTCATTCTAGCCCGGGCAACAAAGTGAGACTCCGCCAAAAAAAAAAAAAAAAAAAGAAACTTCTGCACAACCAAGGAAGCAATCAACAAAGCAAATAGACAACCTACAGAATGGGAGAAAATATTCCCATGCTATACATCCAATAAAGTTCTAATAACAAAAATCTACAAAGAAATCAAGCAAATCAGCAAGAAAAAAATCAAACAACCTCATTAAAAAGTGGGTAAAAGACATGAACAGAAGCTTTTCAAAATAAGATATACTAATGGCCAATAAACATATGAAAAAATGCTCACCACCCTAATCATCAGAAAAATGCAAATCAAAACAGTGAGATACCACCTTACCTCAGTGAGAATGGCTTTTAACTAAAAGTCTCAAAACAATAGATGCTGGTGTGGATGCAGAGAGAAAGGAACACTTATATAGTGTTGGTGGGACTGAAAACTAGTGCAACCACTATGGAAAATAGTATGGAGATTCCTCAAGGAGCTAAAAGTAGACCTACCATTTGACCCAGCGATCCCACTACTGGGTATTTACCCAAAGGAATAAAAGTCATTTTTTCAAAAAGACACTTACAATAGAGTGTTTATTGCAGCACGATTCACAATCATAAAGATGAGAAATCAACTCTGGTAATCCATCAATTCATGAGTGGATTAATAAAATGTGGTATATGTACACCATGGAGTATTACTCAGCCATCAAAATGTATTAATACCTTTTTTAACAATCTGCATGGAATTGGAGACCATTCTCGTAAGTGAAGTATCACAAGAATAAAAAAACAAATACCACATGTACTAGCTATTAAATTGGAATTAACTGAACCTGTGCACAGATGGAAGTAAAACTCAATGGAAATCATGCAGGTGGGAGGGGGAAGATGGTGATGGGTGAAATCACCCCTCATGGGTACAATGTACATTATCTGAGTGATGGGCACATTTATAACTTTGACTAAGGCAGTAGAAAAGCAATCCATGTAACCAAAGCATTTGTACCCCTATAATATTCTGAAGTATTAAAAAAAAGAAAAACATAAAGTCAGGAAATTCTCTGGTTACAAAGTCAGTGTACACTAATCGGTAGTATTTCTGTATATGAATAATGGTCAAGCTGAGAGTGAAATTGGAGACTCAATACTGTTCACAACAGCCAGAAAGAAAATAATATACTGAATATGCTGAACCAAGGAGATGAGATATGGACTGACTCAAATCTGCCTCCCCAGCCAACGGGGTCAGAGGTTTTTCTGGAGGTGAAATGAATAATGCATGAAGAGAGTGACTATCATTACATGTTTGGGGTGGAGTGTAGGGCATGCAATCTGCAGTGAGAATCATGCTAGTACATGCATTCCATCCAAAAATGGCAGATAAGTCCCTCCCAGGGTGGGGGCTTTTAGTAATATAATGAGCTAGAGGTTAATATTGGTCATTCTTTCAGCCTTGTACACAGGCAGGTTGTGGGGTATAGGTTGCTCAGAAGGTCCTTGGGCACAATCTGTCATGGAGTGTCACTTATCTTTCCTTCTCTGGACAAATAGGTGGTGTGAGGCTTTGTAGTTATTATGTGGCTGCAAGGAGGTTCCACCATTTCTGGAAAAAAAGAGTAAATGCATCAGTGCAACAGAAAGTTACAAAGTTCTGGTCAGCAAATCTTACTGGCCTGGGAACTTAAAACGTAAGAGAACTACAAAAAGACATTTTTGTTTATGGAGCCAGTTACAATGACTTACTAAGAATATGTTAATTTTTGAGACATTTATTTGTTGAGTAGGATCAAGATGACCTCTTATTTTGAAGTCAGCAATGTAGTGCATGTTACAGTTATGGAATTCCAGGTTAATGTTTAGTAAGCCTATGGTCCTGTCATTTTGCAAGGCAAATGGGCTTGGACACTTCAAGTTTTTTTGTTTATTTGCTTTCCTTTAAAAGGTAGAGAATTTAAGACTATAGTGTCTTTCTCACTCTTGCAGACAGAAACTCATAATGATGTGATTGTGAAGTCTACTGTCAAAGAAAGGGGTCCAGCTTCCCTTTGATGTAAGCATAGCTCGTTGGGGAAGGTATTAGTTCTCTTAATACATAGAAAAAGAGAACACAAAGAAGCAAAGTTTCATTTCCAGAGTGGAGTGGAGTGAATTTAAGTTTCAAAGGGGAAATCTTAAACCCAGATGAGAGGAGGAAAGACAGCAGGCGAGGTCAAGTGGGGCTCAAGTACTTAGATAATGACAGTGGCCAAGGATAAATAGTTCAATGCTCTGAGAAGTTTTTTCTTAGAATTTTTCTATATATATGTGCAAACCACAGTTAGCAGTGTCTGGTAGAAAACCCACTAACCTTTAAGTTAGAAGACTAAATTTTAGGAATGGGCCTGTGACAAATTGCATGATATGAAGAGAATCAATTAGCTTGATTGTGCCTCCAAAGCAAACACACCGACTATTTCACCATTCCTGCCCCACTGGGTAAATGGGAGGCAATGCTATGACTTCCCTGGAAGAAGGCAGTGTAGATAGAATTACTTTTATATATTGGACTTTTCAAGAGGATAATCTCTTGAACTCTGGTAAATAGTCTCAGAAGTTTCTTCTGTATGAAATGCAATCATTATTTAATTAAGACTTAATTATTATTAAGTCTTTGAGAGATTTAAGAAGTAAAGCAATGTCTGCCAAGCAATGTTCAGAAAACAATGTATCATACTAGATTGTCAAGAAACCTTAAGAATAAATATTTCTAGCCGTTTATGGGATCAGAGAAACTGGCTATCATGTCAAAAATCTGAATTTCTACTGAGAAGAAATATGTTAACACAGTATCTAGCATGAATATTGTCCTCTCAAAAATTCTATTTTCTTCCTTTGAATTTTAGATTTCACTTTGCTTTACCTGTTTATTGATTTCCTTTTATCTGGTACCTGGATCATCTCTTTTCTGAGTTACAACGTATATAAAAAGTGTTGCAGTAAATTTACCAGAATTAGAACAGGAGTTAGAAAAATTTTGCTACAGCTTTGCAAAACCTACATTTATCTCATGTAATGAGAAGGCTTATCACATTGTATCTTTTGTAGACCAATCTACTTATCTTTAATGTTGTAAAATGTAAATGAAGCACTAGAAGTTATTAACTTATCCTATATGCCTCACCACCATTTCCACATAGCTAAACCCTGGCCACATGGCAAGTTTCTGCTCAGTATTGACCCCTTCCTTTAAGCTTTCCCTGACTACTCTCTGGCCAAGTGGACTTTTAACTCCTGTGAGACTAATCTCGCATATGGCATTCACCACTTTCTAACTTGTATTGTGTTCCTGTCTTCCCTTCCTACCAAATCTTTCAGGAACTGTCATATTTTATCACTTTTTTCTTTTTTCCCAAATTCAGTGTTTGGCACACAATGAGTGTACATTAAATGTTGTTTAATAAATAAATTAATGTTTAATCAGTTTATTTTTTGAATTTTTTGATAGTCTTTTCAAAAGTATAGAAAAAACAACTTTACATTCACAACAAGCATGAATTGAGTATCTGTTATGGAACTTACAGAAGTTCCATAAATAAAAGCTGATACCAGCAATATTTGAAAACTACTTAATAAGATTTTCTTTCTTAAAATAATCTTTATGAGGATATAATTCATATTTCACAAAATGTACCCACTTAAAGTATACAATTCAATGGTTTTAGTAAATTCACAGAGTTGTTTAATAATCACCACCATCTAAGTTTAGAACATTTTTATCATCCTGAAAAGAAAAGCAGTACCCATTAAGAGTCACTTCTCATTCCCTTGGTCCTCTTCCACTCCCCTATCCCCAGCTCCAGGCAACCAATAATCTACTTCTGTATCTATAGATTTGCCTATTCTGGACATTTCATATAAATGGAATCATACAGTATGTGATCTTTGCTAACTTGTTTCTTTCACTTAGCATCGTGTTTTCAAGGTTCACCCATGTATCAGTGCTTCATTCTTTTTTGTGGTTGAATACTATCCCATTGTATGGATATATCACATTTTATTTATCCATTCATCAGTTGATAAATATTTATGTGTTTCCACTTTTCGGCTATTACAAGTAATGCTGCTAGGAACATTCACGTACAGGTTTTTGTGTGGGTGTCTGTTTTCATTTCTCCTAGGAATGGAACTGTGAGGTCATACAGGACTTTGATGTTTTATGATTTGAGGAACTGTTATGTTAAACTGCTTTCCAAAGCAGCTGCACTGTTTCACATTCTCACCAGCCATATCTGAGGATTCCGCTTTCTGCGCTTCTTCATCAGCACATTATTTTTTTGATTTTGTCTACCCTCGTAGGTGCAAAGTGCTATCTCTTGTGGTTTTGATTTGCATTTCTTTTTTATTTTTTAAATTTTTTCTTATTTTTTTATTTCAAAATATTTAGGGGGTACAAATGTTTTTGCTACATGAACACCTTGTTTAATGCTTAAGTTGCGGCTTTTAGTGTGCCCATCACCAGAATAGTGCTCATTGTATCCAATAGGTAAGTTTTTACCCCTCACCCCCTCTCAGCCTCCCCTTTTTTTGATTTCCAATGTCCCCTACGTCTCCTTTTGCCTGTGTGTACCCATTATTTAGCTCCCAATTATTAGATAGTCCATGTGGTGTGTGTTTTTCCATTGCTGAGATACTTCACTTAGGATAACAGTCTCCAGTTCCATCCAAGTTGCTGCAAAAGACATTATTTCATTTTTTTTTACAGCCAAGTAATGGCTAATGATGTTGAGCATCTTTCCGGTTTCTCTAATAGCTAATGATGTCTCTGGGTTTAACACAAAATCTTGTAGGTATTTTGCCATCTTTTCATCAATGTGTAAAATTTACTTTTGCTACAACTGAATATCTATACTGCTACAGAAACATAAGTCAGTGTGAGGAGGTGATACAACATAGTGATAAGGATGCAGGCTCAAGATCATCTGGATTCAAATGCTGTCCCACCACTAACTGTGTATGTGTCTTGGACAATTTATTTGCTTTGCCATGTTATCATAGTCTCTAACATGAGGAAAAATATGTGCATTTAACTCATTGAATTCTAGTGACAATTGAATTAGTTAACGCATACCAAATTCTTCAAATAGTTCCTAGTACACAGTAAGCATTCAATATGTGTTATTCATTCTTAATCACACCCGAAAAGTGAGCTGAGGAGATTGTACAGAATTGTGTAATAGACTATAGGTACAATTTGCTGTGAATAAAAGTTGATTTGTGATTTGCTGGAATAGATAAAAACATTGCTGCATGAGTATGTAAGAAAACACAGGTCTGCTCTAAATGACACTGCACTAAAGAGCAACAAAGTAATTGTGTGATCATGTGGATGTTTTACACTGTGAGATAAATTTAACTTTAGTTGTATAATTATGGTTCTCTAGTGTAGTGTGGTTATATGGCTTATATATTTTTGTCTCCAATTTTGCCAACACATTCTAAAGTTTCTAATTGTGCCTTGACTATAACATGGTGAGGGTTTTTGACATATAACTGACCCTCTTGCTTCCATTTAATGCATTTTTGCCTTCAACTCTTAAATTCTTCAGTTTATTATTGTAATCTTTTCATTATTTTTCTTCTCCTCTTCTCATCTCATCCTCCTCCTCCTTTTCTTTTATTTTGTTTTCCTTCATTGATTTGTATACTTGATATCTGCTTTCTCATATTTTCCCTTTATATTTGTGTTTTATGAGTCCCTTTTACAGGACAGAGTGGGATTTTGGTTTTGTCATCACCAGGGGAGACTTTGCTTTTTATATAGTTATTCAACCCAATTATATTTATTGCCTCTACTAATTTATTTAGTTCTATTTTTGATACTTAGTTTAATGCTTTCAAAAAATGCATCATGGCCATTTTCTGTTTTTCAAAATCTCTTGAAATATGTGCTGCTTATTTTTACTTTAGTGATTTGTCTTGTTTTTAATTTTTGTGTTTGCATTTAGATTTTTAAAACATGTTTTAGTTTATATATTTCTCTAATTATCATTGTCAATAATAAAACTGTACCTTTTAGTCCTTCCACGCTCCCTACCTATAGCTGCTCCCACCCATTCACATAGTCTGATTTACATATTTAGTTTACATATTTGCCCTCATTAGCAGTTTAATATTAAACTGTGTTTAATTTGTTACTGCATTTCTTAATGCAAATGTGTGCAGATATTTTTCCTTTGTGTTCTGGCCACCAACATGTGGATTACAGAGTATGCAGAATTTCTCAAAGTGGTTTGACACTGAAATAGTTTCTTTGTGGAATACAATGTAGAAGCATTGATCTAAGTAATTCCCCCTTACCGTAGTAAGAACTACATTAAAATTCTCTGCAGGTGCGTGTGCAAACCACGTTAGTTAAAGTACCACTGTGGTTGATTCAGTCTATTAGTCATAAGTATTGTTTTGGGCTGACTTGAATTGTTTTTTGACTACTTCTTTAAAATGACTGTATAGACCTCAGAAAGTGTTTTCTAATTTATTCTGTTGTTTTGAGGCGTTAGAGGCCGACTATACTCTGATACGATAGAGAAACTAGAGAATCACAGTTAAAAGTAACACATGGATTGATATATGTACATGTCCACACTTAACGTGTGTGTGTGTGTGTGTGTGTGTGTGTGGCAACTTTTAATCCCTTCTGAATGAATTTTTGACAATATCTTCCTTCATGTCTAGAAACATCTGCAGCCACTACTTAGAGTTCTTTGTCTATGTGAAATGTCTGTTCCAGACATGTCCCTGTGTGCGAATATGACTAGAAATATTTGTAGGATATTTTTAAAGAAAGAATAAAAGGGGAGAATTGATATTATCTTAATAAAGTCTATTTATATTGAATTATCTTGTTTTCAACTTTTAATCTATTTTTTCTTTTTCCTGTGTTGATAATGCACATTTGTCTATAAGTTAAAAATCTCAGAGCCTTTTCTTCACTCTTTTTGTCATATTTTTGCTGAGACACAGAGCAGAATCAGTCCTCATTAAGCACTTAACCAATTTGATAGTAAATACTTGCTTAGAATTTGTTGGTTCAATTATTTGGTTGTCTGTCTTCCTTTTGGAAGGTATAAATAGATGATAGCTTCATATTGTATATGAAATACACATTATATAAAAGCTATTCCTAAATTTAGAGAAATGAAATATTATTATCCTAGGATAAAATACCTTTTATTCATTCTTCTTTGCAATTTCCTTTCTCTTCTTTGGCTTTTATTAATCAATTTTTTTCTCTCTCCTCTACCCACCCCCCAATCATTTCTGCTTCCCTTTCCTTCCCTTTTTTATTCTCCCTCATCCCTTCTATTCTTCAGCCAGTTTCCCTCCCTCTGGCATTTTTTGCAATTGTTTTCTAAGTATGAAATAAGGCCTCTCCTTTGCTGCAGCTGCTACTCCATCCCCTGCTGCACTAAATTGACACTTGGGCAAGCAGTGGCTCTCGTCAGTCACTCCGAAGCTGCTACTTCCAGAAGTGTCGATTTAGTGCAGCGGGGAATGAGGTCCCAGCTGCAGAAGTAGGGCACAGAAAAACTCAACAAAAAGCTCTGCCTTCCCTTATTGCACATGATATTTGGTAGGAGGATGTGGAGGTAGAGGTCACTGGGATCAGAGATAAAAATGTGGACTAATAACAAGAAGGCATCAGGAAGATCATAGGAATTAAAAAGCATGTGGGTTAGTATTAATAACTGTTGCAGATTTATAGAGGGACTAGAAGAAGGCAAAGAAAAGTCTAAATTGGGCTTAGTTTCCTTTCACTTGGTTTCAAAACTAGCCAAAAAATGCTGAAAAATATAGACGTCTAATCCTGCTTGGGTGACTTGTACTCATTGGTCTTGGTGATTTCCTTAACGTGTTAACTGTGGCGAGAGTTGTATTTAACTCACTCTAATTGTGACCCTGGGGCCGCGTGAAGCATATGTAAAATCTACTTATTGATGTTCTTATTGTTACAATTAATGTTGACAATTTAATTCTAAAAACATGGATTAAATGAATAGAAGTCAATAAATTTCATTTTTCTATTTATGTTTACCTTTAAATTATACTCAAAGTTTTTATTCTAGTTTCATAATAAAACACTGTGGCCCCAAGGAAGTTTCTTATTTTTTTGTGTGGCAGCCAATGTATTAAATATCCCCCAAAATGTGCACGTAGCTCACTGATTGGATGAGAAATTGACAGTCTGCAATGGGAAACATGTGAAAGCTCTCAACTTTCCTTGGCAAGTCTTGCTTTTCATTTCCTGTTGACATAAACACCTACTCTGCTTAATTAAAAGTCCTTCTTGAACATTAACACTACAGCTATCTGGTTAACTGTAAACTCAATAAGTAACCCTTCCACACCTATAGTAAAAATGTAGTTATATATACATATATGTATTTGAAGATAGCAAAAGAGGTTCTTCTTTTGGGAATATCACCACCTCTGTGCCACTATTAGTTCAGAAAATCTTCTATATTTCTGTGAATATGGGCTCTGTTCTACCATGACCAGAGATAAACTACAGGAGGTGAATTCCAAAATGCTACGTGCTATGCATTATTATTACATATATTGGCTTTTTTTTAAGTAACCATTTTAAATAAAGGCCAGTTTTAAAAGTGACACTGTAGAAGCAAAAAAATGCATATGTTGCTTATGCTAGATTTTGACCATTGTATTCATTATGCACTCTTTGAAGTGAACTGCTATGGTAATTTGCTTTTCATATGAAATATAAAATGGAAGTATCTTTTGTGCAAGGAGTTCTGATATAGCTCCTTTATAAGGACTGAGTATCTAGGTCAGTTGGCTATCTTAAACTTGAAATAAATGAGATCTTTGATAGTGCCATATCATGACTGCAGGGCATAGACTAAAGGAGAAAGGGGCTTTTGCTAAGACAATTGGAAAAAAAAACCCTTTCTATTGCCTTATTTTTATCTCTTCATATTAGAAAGACCCAGTATATAATTTTATAAAATTGCTCCTTTTCTTCTATGACCCTTTTGTTTGTTCAATATATTTTAAAATATATTTAAGTAGACACATGTTAATTGTCTTTTTAAATATATTTAAATAGACATGTTAAGTGTCTGATGTGCACTGAGAATTGCTCTTTACTAGGAACTAATAGGGAACATGAAAGAAAGTGGTGACAGATCTGTCCATCAATTTGCAAAGGTATAAATGCATGATCAGTGAAGGTTAAGGTTAATTAGGAAATGCTTCTTGAAATAGGTAGGTTATGGAGAATGCTTTGGACCTACAAGAGCAGAAAAATTGGACTCTGGAGTAAAAAAAATGGGCAGTAAAAATTCCTAAAATTAATTGTGAGGTGATTGGCAAGATGTATGACTTTCCAGAAGTGAAGAGACAGGGAAGATGAATATGAAAGGATGCTGGCAGGACAAGAAGGGACTTAGGTAAACTGATAAGGTCCTTAAAATTAAGCTGCAGAGTTAACTTGCCATATTAGGTGTTGGTGAACTCTTCTTTATTTTACAGAAGAGATAATAATAATAATCTGGGAGAATCATCCTAATTTTTCTGCCTATTCATTACTATTGGTGTTCCATGGGGATTTCATCCTTGGCCATATTTTCTTCTTACTCTGCATCAAGAGCTTTTAACCTGGATTTCAGGATGGACCCCAGGAGATCTATCTACATCTCGAAATAGCCTTACATTTTGTATGCAGGTTTTTCTCAGGAAAGAAAGTGAATAACTTCCTTCAGATGCTCCAAGGGATCTGTGATCCCTAAATTTAATAGTATTTCACATATGTTAAATGCTTACTATACACAAGACAGAGTTGTAAGTGCCATGCATGTATTGACTCATCGAATAAGTCTAAGAATGTTATATATTAGCACTATTATTACTTCCATCTGTAGGTAAGACCACCCTGAGGCAAAAATAGATTACTTATGTCTGAGGTCTCAGGCTAATAGCAGGTACAATTTGGATTTGAACCCAAACACTGTGGATCCAGGGTCATGCTGTGTACCACACTAGATCATTTTGTTTTCACATGATTGTAGTTGCCTTCATTTCCTCCACATGTATATATCACATTAAATGTAGGAACCACTTCACTCTTTCTGGAAAATCTCATCCACAGCTATGGCTTCAACTACCCACCTCTGATAATTCCCATGTTCATAATGCCAACCTAGTGCTTCTTGATTACCTTCCGACCATTAGTTCCAAAGGCCGACTGCACAGCTCCACCTGGCTGTCCCACAGTTACTGCACAGCACGCTGAACACTGACACTGCTGTTCTCTTGTCTTCTTCATAAATGGCTACTCTTTCCAGTCTTCCCGAGGTACTGAATTAATGGTAACAACAGGTGAACCAATTGCTAAGTTAAAATCTTTTTATTCTCTTTACACTCTCATACAGTCATCAAATTCTGTTGAATCTACCTATTTAACAACTCCTCCTCTCCATCCTCCTTTCCACTGTGTCAGTACAGGTTTTTAGATCTTTCTTCCTCACTGTCTTCCTTCTTCTCTTTTCTTCCTCTTCCACTTCCTCATCCTCCCCCTCCACTTCATCCTCATCTTCCTTCTCTTCCTTCTTCTCCTCCTTCTCTCTCTCTTTTTTGGTTATCTATTCTCACTTTTATTGTTCCACTAGTCTTTTTTCAGTCATCTTACCTTTTCTAATGCATTATCCAAACTATCGCCACAGTGACTCCTTCCTTCCTTTCTTTCTCCCTCGCTCTTTTTGTCTCTCCTTCTTTCCCTCTTTTTCTTTCCACAGTCCTTTCGCTCATTCTTTTACTTTTTGAAATTTAGAAAATGTAAAACAATTCAAAGAAGGAAATAGCAATAATCTATGCCTTTGACATCCATTAAATACTGTAATATTTAGGCATATTTGCTTCTATTCTTTCTTTCTCTTCAATCCCTCCCTCTCTCCCTCCCTCCCTCCCTCCTTTCCTTCTTCCTTCCTTCCTTCCTTCCTTCCTTCCTTCCTTCCTTCCTTCCTTCCTTCCTTCCTGTGTTCACAGTAAATAAAGCTCTTTATCTTATTAATCTACCTTATTGCAAGTTGATCTTTCAGCAAACCTTCTGGGGTGAAAGGAATATTCTCCCCTCACCCCCACAGAAGAATATTTTCATTGAATGTAGAATTCTGGATTGGTAATTCTTTAAATTTCAACATTTAAAAAATATTGTACCACCATCTTTTGTCTTCCATAGTTTCTCATAAGAAGTCAGTAAAATTCAAATCATAGCTAATTATATATAATATGTCATTTTACTTTCATTGCTTTCAAGAATTTTCTTTTCCTATGGTTTTTAGCAGTTTAAATGTGCTGTGGATCCATACATATTTATCCTTTGTGATGTTTGTTGAACTTCTCAAATCTGCAAATTTATGTCTTTCAACAATATGTTTCTATCCCATCTGTCTCTCCTCTTTCGATACTTAAATTACAAATAGGTTAGAACTTTTGGAATCATTCCACAGATCTTTCAGGTTTGGTTCATTTTTTTATTCTATTTTTTTCCTCTTACTTCTTTACACTAGATAATTGCTATTGATCTATCTTCAATTTATAGCTCTTTTCTATGGTATCTTCATTCTTCTGTTAACCATAGCCACTGAAATTTTTTATTTCAGATATTGTAATGTTAAGTTCTAGAAGTTTCTATTTTTATGAAGTTTCCATTTCAAATGCCTACTTTTCAATTATTGCAATATTTTCTTTGTTGAAATTATAATAGTTATAATATCACCTTTATAATCTTTATTTGTTAGTTCTAGTACCTGGGTAATCTTCAGTTTGCTTTTGCTCAATTGTCCTTTTTCTGGAGAATGAGGCATACTTTCCTAGTTGTTCAAAGGCTGAGTAATTTTATATAGTATTCTGGACATTGTGATATTTTTTTCTTTGAAGACCCTGGATTCTATTATTTTTCTCTGTAGAGTGCTAATATGTTTGTTTTAGTAGGCAATTAGCATTTGGATTCAATTTGAAAACTTGTCTTTTGGATTTCAGCTCAAAACTCTGTTTTTTTTTTTTTTTTTTTTTGAGACAGGGTCTTACTCTGTCACCCAGGCTGGAGTACAGTGGTACAAGCATAGCTCACTGCAGCCTTGAATTCCTGGGATCAAGCAATCCTGCCTCAGTTCCCCCTGAGTAACTAGAACTACAGGCATACGCCACCACAGTGGGCTATTTTTTTTTTTTTAAGAGATGAGGTCTTGCTATGTTGCTCAGGCTTCTGTTTTGATTTTTATTTTTAGCTGGCCTGTTCTGAATGTATCCCATACTCACTCCCTCCAGGGGTCAGTAACAGACTAGGCAAGCGTATGTGTGTGTGTGTCTAACTTAGGGTCTTCCTTCTTTGATTATCTCTTTTCCAGTATTCATCACTTACCTTCTAGCAGTTTGATTGTCTCTAACATCTGATTTTATAGGCCAGAAAAACAGAGAATTTCCTATTGATGTTTTAACTACTCAGGTAGTACTATTTTCAGACTGTCCTCAGGTTAAAAGTAACAAAAAATGTATAACTCATCTTGTACTGTTCCCTTCCTTCTATTTTGGCTCCCTTCCAGGTTTTGTTTTTTTCTCCAATGGCCAGTGCCTTCAGATTATTGTTTGTTTTGTTTTGTTTTTTGTATTCTCTCTAGAGTTTATAGCTTTTATATGGTTGGGGAAGGCCGTATCTTGTAGGTTAATCAGCTATTACAGAAGTAGATCCTTATTATCTCTTAAATATAAGTCATATTTATACCTAAGTATGCTAAACTATACAGTATAATACTGTAACAAAATTCCTCACTGAAGTTTAGTTTTTACATTGTTTTTATGTATTTATATCATTTTTATTCAAAAATATTTTTATTTTATTATTTATATGTATAAGCATAAATTTATATATATATAAAATATATATAAATTTATATTTTATATTACTTATGTTACTACATGTTATATTATTTTTTGTACATTTATATATTTTATCCCACAGCAATTATAAAATTTGTTTTACTAGCACATCCCTAATGTGTACAATGTACTTTATAGTTAAAATCCAACACAGATATCACTTCCTCCAAGAAAATTTCCTTTAACACTCCCCCTCAGGCTCTGCTCCTGTTGAACACTATGAATGTATTTATTTCTTGGTTTACTGCAGTGTATTATAAATTATAAATTTATGTGTCATTTCTTTCATTAGTCTGAGAAGTCCTTAAAGAAGAGAACTATGTCCATATTGCCAGGGTGATGCCTGTCACAATAAGTGCATATCAGGTGATGCTTAACACTTTAAATGGCATCTGCTGTGTTCCTACAGAAACCCCCTGAGCATACAGGATGGTGTTATCATCTTTATTTACAGATGAGGAAAATGAGACTGAGCCATTTAAAGACTTGTTCAAGGTCATTCAGCAAGAAAGGGGCAAAGCCAAGTTTTCATGTTTTGTGCTTAAAGAAGTAGTTGGTATTTAATTGGTACAAACGATTTTTATTGCCTTCTGAAAAATTTTACCAATAAAAGATATATATTAATGTAGTTAGTACTAATCTCTACTACATACATGAAATTTTAATAGATCTAAATATACAGTGTTTGCTTTAAGTAAAGACATATCTATATATACATATATGCTTTTCAAACATTTGATTAGTCTTGCTAAATTTTCTTGGATAAAACCCTTGCTTTGCATAAAATACATGTGCTAAATCAATGGTATATATTGCATATATAGCATTTAATTTTTTCTTAGGACTTTGTTTTTTTCTGCCATTAAATATTCAAAGTCCAGTTTTTCATTGCTACTGATACTATAGAGAGCCTAGTTCACCTAGGAACACTCTATCCATCTGTTCCTTACATACATTATTAAATGAGAGGCAACTAGAAGGTAGGTAAACCCTTGCCAGCTGCAAACTAAATTCTCTGGAGCTTTGGTATGTTCTATAAATTTCCTAGGGTTCATTGCCAGTTTTAACTGTAGGGAATTTTAGGCTTGGGATATTTGTGTTGAAAAGTTGCATCAAAATTCACTACTCTTCCATTATCCTCAGTTTGTAATCTTTGGATACAGTTTCCTAAATCCCTGGAGTCTTTTAAATCACATGGATTTTTTTTAATATATTCATCTCTTTGTATGTTTTTCAAGAAACAAGTAAGCCACTTTACCTGCGAACAGGACAATGGGGTCCTGATGAGCACCCTTTGCATGTATTTTGGGAGCCTACAGGAATTAGTTTGACTATTCACAGATTATAACAGTTGGTAGTTGAATGTTTTATTTTCATTCCCAGTTGGTGCGATATGTTCACAGCTGATGCTAATGGCTGGCCCATTTGATTTCACATATGGTCCACTATTTGGGGCCCTCTAAGGCTTTCTTTTGTAGTTAGTCTTCTCTAAAGCCATCATGTATTTAGTCTTGCTTTTGTCTGCTGGTCAAATGGAGGAAAAAAAACCTCTGAACCTTGGCAGCTGCAGAGGAAATCAGCAACTCAGTTGATAAAGATTCAAAGAACTGGGTCAAAATGTCCCAGGAAGAAGATTTTTGTTAAACACTGCAAACAAACAAAATGCCTCTCTACATTTCGTGAGATTGAGAGCACATACACAGACAAAGTGTTCTCTTTTGTTTTTCTTTCACTTTGAAGCTCTGCCTAAGCTGTTCTTAAGTGTTTTCAGCAAGGTTAAGTGTCAGAGGGACCATGCTGTCCTAGGCATCCATGTACATTGAAAAACATCGTGCCACAAGTCCTTTAGAAAATATTTCCTTTTGGGTAGTTTTTACAACTTAATTTATTTGCTGTTAAAATTCACTAAGGAAGATAGCATCAAAAGTGAGCTGGAGTCTCTTTGCCAAGACTTACTTCACAAAGCATATTAGACAAGAAGAGTAGAACTGCAAAATTAATAATATTGAAAACACAAATGCAAGCACCCTCCAGCAGTCATTATAATTCAATACATGGTGTTTATCTTAACTCTAAACTATAACTGATAAAGCCACAGTCTCATAAAAAGATTATTTTCAAGACTATTGCATTACCCTCTGAGATCTAAAATACTCATTTATTCATAGTAGCAGATTGCAATAGCTCTAATTCCCTAAGAAGTGGGCATTGTATGATAATTGAGTGGGCTGGGATGTTAATTGTCCTCCACTTCACCTCTAGATGTTTAACTGCTTATCTCTTCAACCAGCAAACAATAATGCTCTCTTATTTGTGCCTTACTGTTCAGATAATTTTGTGAGCTGAGTAATTTATTTTTAATAAGGAGAAAAAAAGTATCTGTGTAGAGGAAAATATTTAAATTGTGTCACGTTTACATATTAAAACCAATTGAAGATGCTGTTGTGTACTTATGGAGCTTTCCAACGGAGCTGCTTTAGCAGTACCTGGAGAGTAATTGGAAATGCAGGAATATGACCAAAAAATAAAACATTAACAGGCATGACTAAATTAGTGTTACTTTGTTAGTTTTCGATACTGTTTTCTATTAGGAGCAACATATCTCAAACCACATGACAAAGTGGCCTCTTACTGTTCAGGGTGTCATGCTGGTGTTCCATGTTCTTCTTATCAACCGTTGAGAAGTAGAGGAATATGCCCATTTTGTGGATTATTCAGACTCGTTTCCTCTGGTACTGTTTCTATAATACTTTCCTTTTAGGGCTTTGTGACAGTATAAGGAGTTATACAGGGGAAGATGGAAAAGCCTTGTAGTCAGACACTTAACCATCACTTGTTGAGCATTTGTTATGCAGCAGGCATTGAGTCGCCTCTACTTTGCACAATATTTTTGGGATTTTTTTTAAATATAACCTCATTTTATAGAGAAGTTCTAGAGAAAATCTTCCAAAATGTGCAAATAAGGTAAAGAATCACTACCTGTACTTTTAAAATCACACCGTAGCATTGTTCAATAAGATCAAGGATTATTTATGTTCCAAGGAATATTCTTTTGATAAATTTACTATTCACTATTAAAGAACAAATTCTATAGAAACACATGTTAAATTGTAGATCAGTGTCCAGGAAGAATGAACATCATTTCCGCCCAGCAGAGAATATAAATAATCCAAAGGAGTAAGGTCTTGTTCTGCATATTATTAAATTGTTTTGTCTCTAATTTAGCAAATTTATATCAGCATGCTTTGCCTGATAAGATATATAACTCTTTGTTCCTCAAATTCTCCTTTGAGCCAGTTGTACCACCTGCAATTTTCTTCATTAATAATGTAAATCTTTAAAATGTGCTTCCTTTTATTTGTAGGTAAGTTATATTTTTAACTTTTCTGAAATTATATTTTGATAGGATTAAACTGAATCTCAGAGTTGATTTTCCCAAGTTAACAGGCTATTGAAAAGTTATGTTGGAATCTAGGTCTGTCTGATTCTAATTATCTATTTCACTGTTCGTCATCCTCTTCCTCCCCTTCTTAAAGTAAAATTCAAAGGACAATTAAAATATTATTGTTCTGCTTCTAGTCCTTAAGTAGCTCCAGGATGTAGTGTTTCATTCGATTTTGTCTAGACTTATTGTTTCTGTAGCCTAATTAACTGACACATTGCTTGGTCCACAGTAGGAACACAATAATTTCTTATTGACTAAATGAATAAACAAATGAAAGAAAAAGAAAAATAAATAATTGACCATATGCCTTATTGATTAACATATTTCTTTAGAGCAAGAAGTTCTTGCTTATGCTGAAGGAGGAAAAAGTAAACAATAAATTAAAAATCTTTTAGGTCACACCTGTAATCCTAGCACTCTGGGAGGCCGAGGTGGGCAGATCGTTTGAGCTCAGGAGTTCGAGACCAGCCTAAGCAAGATCGAGACCCCATCTCTACTAAAAATAGAAAGAAATTAGCTGGACAACTAAAAATATATTGAAAAAATTAGCCGGGCATGGTGGCTCATGCCTGTAGTCCCAGCTACTCAGGAGGCTGAGTCGGAAGGATTGCTAAAGCCTAGGAGTTTGAGGTTGCTGTGAGCTAGGCTGACGCCAGGGCACTCACTGTAGCCTGGGCAACAGAGTGAGACTCTGTCTCAAAGAAAAAAAAAAAAAAAAAAAAGAAAAGAAAAGAAAAAAAAAAGAAAAAAGAAAATAAGCAGGTCCTCAGATGGGTTTGAAAATTATATTTAATGAGTTATATTCAAATGACTACCTCACTTGTCTAAAAATCTCTGAAGTGAGAAACAAGTAATAATTACCTGAGAAATATAGTAGTTAAAGAAAAAACCAAAAGTATTAAAAATCTTTTAGGATAGCATTATTGAGCTATAGTACAGAATCTACTCTACAAGGTATAGTTTCCCTAAAAGAATCTTTTTCTAAATAAAATTTAAATACTTGCATAAGTTACAAAAGTATACTATGCTTGGAGTTAGAAAACTCCTATACTAGGAGTCAGAAAACTCAGTCTCATCTCCTATAATTATTGGCTTTGAAACTTAGACAGATCTCTTTGGGGTTATCTCCATAATAGCTGAAATAATATCATATTCACCTGATCTACTAGATGATTTCTTTAATCCCTCAAACTTTCAGATTTATGATTTTATGACATTTTTCAGCAGACCAAAAGGATCTCCTCCTCTACTCCTTTTCCGTAGCTTTCTTGTTGATAACTACACCACGGCACTCAAAAAGAATAAGAAAGTCAATCAAGATATTGATTAACTGTCTACTGGATACCAAGACTCATGCTATGTATTTTGACAACAAAAGATGAATAAGATTCATTCATGTTTTACCTCCAGGCATTTGAACTTGGCTTTCTTTCCCTCTTCCCTCAGCCTCTGGAATGCTAGATATTCACATGGCTTGCCCCCTCAATTCATTTAGTTCTCTTCTCAAATGTCCCATCCTTAGAGAGGTCTTATCTAGCTCTTCTATCACACATAGTAGCCCCTGCCATTCTCTGTCCTCTGATCCTGATTTATCTTTTTGTGCAGGGTTTATATATTGATACATTTGTCTTTTATATATAAAAATATATCTCTCTCACTAAACAGTAAGATCCACAAGGGGAATGGATTCTTTGACTTATTTAGTATTGCATTCCTAGTGCCTGGAACAATGCCTGACTTTTAGTAAGTAAAGTTGATTCTTGTTATTTATAGCAGTTACATTGCATAAAGTTGCTGAAAACACTGAATTAGAAAATACTGAACCCTCGTTCCTAGAGGAAATACAAAATTAGGCTCCTGCAAGCCTCTGGTCACAGCATTTCCATCAGCGGATCAATATATAACCTTGTTTAATGTATGGTTCTGCTTAAAGACACCTTATTTATTATACACATCTTACAAATAATTAATTATTTGTAGTATGTCTTCATAATTAAGCACTAGTCAAGAAGGGTTTAACATTTTCCTGACTCTGGATAATGTGGCTACAAATTTCTTTGGCTTCTAACCTCACAGCTACAGTGTCCACTACTGTCTTTTTAAAACCAGCTGGCATCTCACAAATACGCAAATTTAGCTGCTTTTCTATAGTTTCATTATACATGATAGATGTTACTTTAGCAATTTCTGGAGGGGCTTTCCCATACAGATCAGTGGATTTCCTCTTTCTCTTTATAAATGTACTGTATTATTGATTAATTAACATTAAACTCATGGTCTAGAGCGCTATAACTCATGCCTGAATAAAGCTTATCTAACACACACATTTTCTCCATAAGACACATCACAGCCTTCTTGTGATTTACCAACACAAGACAGCATTTTAGCACTACATTTGGAGGTCATTTTAGAGAGCAAAAACACCAACAAAAAGCACAAAGATGCAAAAACATGACACTAAATAGACTACAACAAGGACACAGTTGATGGTAGAAGAGGTAAAACAAGGCAGACCGTTACCTGGTTTGACTTTTGCTGGGAAGGTGTACAAGGGAAACTAAAATCTTTTGTTGCTCTATACACATCTACAAATATCCATGAAAAGTGCAGCAAGTATTGATTTGGGAATTACAAATAAATTGGAGTGAGTAGGTAGATTTGCAAATATGGAATTGTTAACAGGAAAAAAAAAACTCTATAAAATAATTTAGGGAGGGTTTATGAGTGACTGTGGCTTGGGGATACACAAACCCAAGAAGCTTTGAGTACGTAGTTCAGAGGCAGTTGTAGTACAATTCAGTTTTGTACATATAGAGGAGATAGGAATTTCAGGTAAAATCATAAATCAATACATGGAAGGTATACACTGGGTCAGCCTGAAAAGGCAAGACATCTCAAAGTAGGGGCTTAGAAGTCATAGGTGGATTTAGAGATTCTCTAAGTGGCAATTGGTTTAGAGTGTCAAGCTTTGTCTAAAAATTTGGAGTCAGTAGAAAGGAATGCTTAAGTTAAAGAAGTCTGCTAGTCATAGAGCAAGCCACAATATAATACCACTCAAAGTGATGCTAAGCAAATTGATGGCATGCAGGTGTGACTTAACCTTTGCTTGGCATGGCCTTGGGTCATGTTTATAATTTAGTATCTTGTTGTCACAAAAAGTCTGTTTTGTCTTATGATCTCTATTTAAACATTAATCCTGGTCAATTGTGTCTAAACTCCAAAAGGGAGGAGGTAAAATGAGGCGTGTCTGACCTCCCTTCCGTTCATGGCTAGGAATTGAGTTCTAGGATTTTTCTGGAGTCCCCTTGGCCAAGAGGGGGTTCATTCAATCAGTGGTGGCTGTTTAGCATTTATTTATAGTTAAAAGAATCCACAAATAATGAGGGTCAACTGTACTTGGTGATTTTTTTTTGTTTATTTATTTCAGCTTATCATGGGGGTACAAAAGTTCAGGTCATATATATTGCCCATGTCCCGCCCATCCCCCAAAGTCAGAGCTTCAAGCGTGTCCATTCCCCAGACAGTGCACATAGCACTCATCATGTAGCTATACCCCCATCCCCTCCCCCCACTCCCCATCCCCCTGAGTCAGAACATTCAAGGGTGTCCATTCCCCAGACAGTGCACAATGCACTCATCATGTAGGTATACACCCATCCCCTCCCCTCACCCCCCACCTCAGTCCGATACCCAATTGGTGTTATTCCCAAATGTGCACTTAGGTGATGATCAGGGAAACCAATTTGCTGGTGAGTACATGTGGTGCTTATTTTTCTATTCTTGGGATACTTCACCTAATAGAATGGGTTCCAACTCTCTCCAGGAGAAG
>CM052444.1:15383929-15399922 GCA_028533085.1 Varecia variegata
GTTACCTCATCTGTGAAATGGGTAAAATAGTATTATCTCACTGGATTATTGTAAATAAAACAATGTATCTAAAGCTCTTAAAAGTATGTATGTCACACAGTAAACCCTCAATAAAAATTACTGATGATAATGATGATGAAAAAGAATGCTCTCATTTCTCATATTCTAAAAAACAACAAGCATACACACAAACCAACAAAATACTCTTACTTAATTTTGCTTTTTCTTCTTTTATTATTCAGGCTTAAGAAAATAATTTATTACCATTTCTTCACCTGCTATTTATTCCTTAGCTTCTGTCCCTATTATTCCTTAAGATATGCTGCCACCAGTAATACCAGCAATGCATCTTTTAGATTAGTATGGTGGAATCTGTTCAGTCCTTGTGTGATTAGACACCTCTGCAATAACAGGGCCTACTGATCTTTCTCTCCTTCTTGAAACTATTTCTTTGATGGTGTAGATTAGAACCTTGTTGCTAATTCTTCCCAACTTTCTTGAATTAGAATTATGTATCTGAGCCTCCTATTACATAACTTTATGTGTCTCTCTAGAATGGGCAACATATACTTCCCTGCCACATTGTTATTGGGCTGAGTGATGTGCTTTGCTTTGCCCAATGCAATGTTGGCAGAGTGAATGTGTGCCAGTTTCAAGCTAATGTCCTACATGGCAACGTGTGCTCTACTTACATCCTTAAGTTGCTGTGATTTGCCATTAGAAAAGCATTTTAAAAGCTTCTCTTCATGTCTTTTGCCCACTTTTTAATGGGGATAGTTGATATTTTTCTTGCTAATTTGCTTGACTTCTTTGTAGATTCTGCCTATGAGCCCTTTATCAGATGTATAGGATGGGAATATTTTCTCCCATTCTGTAGGTTGTCTATGTGTTCTGTTGATTGTTTCCTTGGTTGTTCAGAAGCTTTTTAATTTAATTAAGTCCCATTCATTTTTCTTGTTGCTGTGATTGCCACTGGGGTCTTCTTCATGAATTCCTTGCCTAGGCTGATATCCAGAAGAGTTTTTCCAAATTTTCTTCCATAATTCTTATGGTTTCATGTCTTAGATTTAAGTCTGTTAACCATCTTGAATTAATTTTAGTGAGTGGTGAGAGATATGGATCCTGTTTCAATCTTCTATATGTGGCTATCCAATTTTCCCCACACCGTTTATTGAATAGATTTTCTTTTCCCTAGTGTATATTGCTGTTTACTTTGTCAAAGAACAGATGGCAATATGTGGATGGTTTTACATCTGGGTTCTCTGTTCTTCTGTTCCATTGGTCTATGTCTCTATTTTTGTGCTGGTATCATGCTGTTTTAGTTATGATAGCCTTGTAGTATAAAGTCTAATAAAGTGATACCTCTAGATTTGTTTGTTTTGCTTAAGGTTGTTTTGGCTATTTGGGCTCTTTTCTGGTTCTAGACAAAGAATAGAAGTATTTTTTTTTTAATCTGCAAAAAATGACATTGATATTTTGATAGAGATTGCATTAAATCTGTAAATCACTTTGGATAGTATGGACATTTTACTGATGTTGATTTTGCCAGTCCATGAGCATGATATGTTTTTCCATTTGACTAATGGCCAATGAACATATGAAAAAATGCTCAACATCACTAATCATCAGGGAAATGCAAATCAAAACCACAATGAGATATTACCTTACCCCAGTGAGAATGGCTTTTATCAAAAAGTCCCAAAACAACAGATGCTGGCATGGATGTAAAGAGAAAGGTACACTTACATGCTTTTGGTGGGATTGTTGTGGATATTCCTCAAAGAACTAAAAGTAGACCTACCATTTGATCTAGCAATCCCACTACTGGGTATTTACCCAAAGGAAAAAAAGTCATTTTATCAAAAATGAACTTGAATATTTATTGCAGCACAATTCACACTTGCAAAGATGTAGAATCAACCCAAATGCCCATCAATTCATAAGTGGATTAATAAAATGTGGTATATGTGTACCATAGAGTACTACTCAGCCATAAAAAAATGAATTAATACCTTTTGAAACAATCTGGATGGAATTGAAGACCATTCTCCTAAGTGAAGTACCATAAGAATGGAAAAATAAACACCACATGTACTCACTATTAAGTTGGAACTAACTGATCAGCACTCATGCACAGATGGAAATAAAACTCAACAAATCATGCAGGTGGGAGGGAGAAGGAGGGGATGGGTGAAATCATACCTAACGGGACAATGTACCCTACCTGGGTGATGGGTACACTTATAACTTTGACTCAAGCAGTACACAAGAAATCCATGTAACCAAAACATTTATACTCCTGTAATATTCTGAAATAAAAATGAAATAAAAGCATTTTAAAGACTGCTACTGACCCTAGAGCCTGAACTCTAGAATGAAGACATGGGACCACTTCTGAAACCAGTGAGAGAACTGGGAGCCAGCCTGGTGCAGCCTAGATCAGCTGTAAGTACGTCCATTCTGCTGACCCATGAGAACAAAGGTACGTTTGTTTTGTTGGAAGATTTTGAGAAAACAAGCAACTCTGATAATTACACATATCTTATTTTTTGAACTTGCCTCCCTCCACAAATTCTAAAAATATTCATGACCATTAGGGTTTATTCCAAGGACAACTGTACTTTTCACTGTTTAAATTATCCAGGACAATGTTGGGACCAAGGGAAATCTTCCCCTCTGCCCTCTGAAATTTGTCAAAAGAAAAACTTCAGATAAATTAAATTTAACAGAGTTTTATTCAGCAAAGAATGATTTGCAAATTGTACAGCCCCCAAGAACCAGAATAACTTCAGAGAGACTCTAGCACTGCCATATAGTTGGAGAGAATGTAAGTACAGAAAAAGGAAAGTGATGTACAGAAAGCGGAAGTGAGGTATTGAAACAGCTGAAATGGTTGCAGCCCGGCATTTGCCTTATTTAAACACAGTTTGAACAGTCAGCTGCCTTTGATTGGCCAAAACTTGGTGATTGGTGGAAGAGTAGATGGCAGTCTTTTTGCGCATCCACTTAGGTTGTAGTTCACTACAACCTACAGAGAAAGTACAGAGAAACTTTTTGATCTGAATTTAAAATATGTCATAAGGAGGCAGCTTTAGGCTAAACTTAATTCAACAAGGTTTGCTGAAAATTCAACTCACAAAAGAAGATTAATTTGAGAAAAGGCTTACCAATTTATTAACATGCACACAGGCAAGAATCACAGATTGTCTCAGCCCCTCAATGGGGCTAAGAAGCTTATATACCATTTTGAGGTTATAGGATGAGTGGGGGCTTAGATTGTGGCAAAACAGGTTATGGGAGCAGGAGAATAGGAGGCCTGGCTGGTAAACGTGGTCTTGTTATGTAAATGAAACCTCACAGGTAGCAGTCCTCAGAATGGATGGTAAATGTTTCTCTCAGACCTTTAAAGATGTCAGACTTTCAGTTAATAATCCTTCCTAGATCTGGACAAGGGAAAGTCTCAGGGAAAATCTGGCTGCATCAATGCAGATTCCCTATAGATGCAAATCTCCCCTGCAAAAGAGAGCTTTGCAGGGTTGCTTCTGTTTGTTGACTCTCTGAGCAGCCATCTCAAAATATGTCAAAGAAATATATTTTGGGGTAAAATATTTTTATTTCTTTCAACAATCTCAATGGCTCTTATGTTTAAACCTGCCATCTACAGTATGAGTCAACGTTCTTATCACTAGCATTTACTTAGCCTATCCTTGGGAACTTCCCAGTCTGGCCTGGTGTTAGTAGCTGGATATCTCCCCCTGGATAATTTATGAGCTTCAACTAAAGGTTTCCACAGATGAACACATATCCCTGTCCCTTTCACTCTTAAATCTGCTCCTTTTTAGGAATTGTTAACGAAAGACTGTGGGACTTGCAAAGGCAAAAAGAAGAACTTTATTTTCTGAAAGCAATCTGCAGATTGGGGGGATGTAAAACGAAAGCATGCTGGGGAGGGTGTGGAGAGTTAGAGATTATAAAGGCAAAAACCACAGGGCAGGGGAGGAGTCAAGGGAGTGAGGAATAGTCTTGACTGGATGACCTTTAAGCACAAAATCACCAGTTTCTCTTAATTGGTTGGTTCCGGGTGGTGGGTTGGTTGGTGCCAGGTGGTCTGTTGGTCATTTGGGGAATCTCTAGCTACAATCTATCTCTGCAGACAACAGAAACTGGTTTGGCTTGATTGTAGAGAGGTCCTATGACACTTTTACAATCTCTTTCCAAGAACACAGTGTCCACGACCTCTCCCTCACCCAGCCATGGCCACCTGATTCTGTCTTAACTTTGAGCATCTCAGTTAGCCATGGGAAGTCCATTTTGTCTGTTGGCTAGGGGGCATAATTTAACAGAATCAATCTCAGAAACAAACACCAAGTTTTGTGGTGGCCTGGGGCCTTTTTGTTATTGCTGTTCCTTGTCCCTAGAGTACGCTGCGTCTGCCTCTTAAGCGGCTCACTCTCACCCAGCAAACCTCAGCTCAGAAGAGACTTCCTAAAAGAGTCTTTTGCTGACCACCTGAGTGAAGGAGCCCCTCTACTCAGTTAATTAGCAATTTTTAAAATCATGCTTCTTCATAGTACTTAGAAGCATGTATACTTACTCATTCGTTTATTTACGTGACCATCTCCCCAACTAGAATGTAACCTCCATGAAGGCAGAGAACTTTTTAACCTATTGACCAATTACTCACTCACTGCCTAGCCTATGGGTTGGAAAGGAACAATTTTCCAATAAATATTTAAGAATGAATGAATAAACTTATTTTTTTATTTTATTTTTGGAACAATGGAACTGTCATTCATCCAATCATTCCTTCCAGAAATCTGAAAGTCATCCTTACGTTCTTATTCTCTCTCTTTACTGCCTCTTATTCAATTGTCAAATTTTCTTCTAAAATATTTATCTCTAATTCTGTCCTCTTTCTCCTCCCTTCTGCTATTACTGCTATATTTAAGTTGATCATATCTTTCATGATTTATAGCTACAACCTCTTAATTGGTCTTCCTGTATCTTGTTTCATCTCTTGTATATTAATTTGACATTACTTGCAATAATGTTGCATAACAAATGACTCCACAATCTCAGTGACTTAAATAAAAAACATTTATTTCATGTTCATTAATCTGTAGATCTGCTTCCGTCTGACTGAATTTAGCAGGGCTTGGATTGGTTCTAGGCTGTGGGTCAGGTACATCAATCTGAACCAGTGACTGAAAGAAAAATGGCTAACTGGTACCTATTCTTCTCATGGCAGAGGAGGAAACCTAGAGAAGGTAGGAGAAAACTTTCAACGCCGCATAAAGTCTCAGCTTGAAACTGGCACACTGTAATTCCTGCCAATATTCCATTGACCAAATCTGAGTCCAACCTCAATAGGGTGGGAACATTACCAACTCTAGTAGAAGGCACTGCAATTCATACGGCATAGAGTATTGAGTGTATAATTTTATTACAAGGAATGAATGAAGAATTGAGAATTATAGTCCACTCAATCATATTCAATATCATTTTTTATGTGAATCCCAATGAGATTTTGATGAAAAGCAAAACTTCATGTCACTCCTTTTACTAAGACTCTTTAATTACTTTTTATCTTGTGAGATAAAACTCAGCAATTCCTATCTACTGCTTAAGCCTCCTCTCCTCCTCATATTTTATGCTCCAGCAACACACTGCTAGTAGTTGCTGGTTATTCACAAAAAGATGTTTCATGCCTCTCTGTCCTTGCTTATGACATTTCTGCATGGAAATGATTTTCTCGCCCTTCACTCCATTTCCAACTGGCTAATTCCGATCCATTCTTCAAGACTCAGCTCATGCATGGCCTACTGGATGAGGCTCCCCTGACCCTACCTCCACTTCATTGTATACATAATGCCTTGTGCATGTTCCTTTCATGGCATTTATTAGGTTGAATTAAAATTATCCATTTGTGTATATTTGTCTTCTTCTTAGGCCATAATTTTTCTAAGGGTGAGAACAGTTTTTTTTTTTAAATATTTATATCTCCAGCATCTAGAACAATTTATGACATGTAGTACATGCACTATAAGAATTATTTTATAATTCCAAATTTTATTACCTTAAGCTTTAAAGAATTCTACTTCATGTTGAACAAATCTGTGCTCATCCAGGGTATATACTGTGTAATTTTAGAGAATTAGACCATATTGTAATAGTTCTCAGTTTACAACTCCTCAAACACCCTCCCTAAAGAGATTCACCAATACAATGCTTGCCAATCAAGATATCTTAGGTCATAGAATATTGCATTTATCTCAGCGATTGATATAGCATGTAAGTTTTTGTTTAGTCTTCTTTTGGTTGAACTTCAAGGGTAATAAGGAAGGAATTAGCTAGGATGTAATGGCCTCTATTTTACTGAAATCTTAGTATTTTGGCCACTGTAAGCTTTTTGGTGGCACTCCTTCATGAAGGGTGGGAATCAACTAGAAAAGGCTAATGTGGCCTTATGGTAGAGTAAGGTGAGGAAAGAGTGAGAGGTAGAGTAAGTGAGGAAAGATGACAAAGAGAGAAAATCCCTCTGCTCCCAGGGACCTGATTATGTTGCAACATTTGAAGGGTAATAGGACTCTGGTTTGTTTTGTTTTGTTTTGTATTCTGGGGTGGAGAGTGGCAGGCAGAATTTAAAATAATGACTCTAATGGCAACTGTCATGCCATGGTAACTTCAGGTAATCATTGAAAAGGTAGCATTGAGGAAAAGTCTAATCATTTTATGAGCAGGAGTCCTGAATGAGAACAAAGAACTCTTCCTTAATTGACATCATTACATTACTCACCACCCTAAGGCAACAGGTAAGCAAGCCTTAAATTGTCAGTTGTTTTCATTTATTTCATTTGCCTTTGTTAATTTCTTTGGTTCATAATTCACCCAGTGGCAGTAAAGAGAATAATTTTTTATTTTTGTTTGGTCTGTTTAAGTGGCAGATCCCAGAACTGACACTTCATAATGAAGACTATTGTAATGCCATTGTGTTGTTATTCGTGTTTGCATTTTTTTATTAAGGCTGGGGGAAAGTAACTTCTCTATTCTGTGTTTTCCTTTGCCTTATGAAGTAACATTTATTTCTGAATTTCTTATTAAGAGATATTAGCTTTAGGTGGTAATACTGGTGAATTTTATGACAGATATGTTACTCTTTTAAAGTATTGTCTACCTATCTACTTATTATTTATTTATAACATACCTTTTTCAATCCTTCCATTTTTTAAATTTTGACCCCATTTTTGCCAGTTTTACCATTGGCTTGTGAGGATTTTTTCATTCTGATGCTACTGGGTGTTCAGGTTACTTCAGTTTCTTTTATGACAATTTTTCTTGCTTTTTCTAAAGCCAGCTTGTGGAAATGTGCCCTGCTCTGACCCATTACGCTCAACACCTCTTCTCATTTCTGAGATGTTTTCTTAAGACTCTTCCATATTGCCTAGTGAAATTCAAACCTTATTCCTGCAAAGTCACCAGACACCTTCGGTTCTTGTGCCTGACACCCTCTTATCCTCATCTCTCCTGGTCCTGCCACATTCTATTGATGTCCCAATTGTCTCTTGCTCTCCTCTTTGGATCTTACTTCTCGCCACTTCTCAGGAGGGGAACAGTTCCTGATATGTATCTACCCTTCTTGATCTCCCCCAAATGTCCCGTGAATTCTACTGCCCCCTGGCGCTGGAGTGTTATTATTTTCAGGAGCAGTGCCTCTGGGATTCATGCCTTTTGAATCTTTCCATCTGACAAAGAACCTGATTAAGCTCTACCCGTGAAAATAAAACAAGACATTGAAGAATAAAGTAATAATGGGTAATATTTGTTAAACTTTTGTTGTGTGTCAGGTACTGATTTCAGTGCATTATCTCATTTAATCCCCACAAAAGTCCTGTGCGGTATGCATTGTACCATTTCTACCTGTGTGATGAGAAAACCGAGTCATAACGAGGTTAAGTAGCTTACCCAGTGACACATGGTAAAGGGTGGAGCTGAAAGAACAACTACTTCAAAAACAATATTATTTATAATCACTACAAACAGAATACATGGAATGAACATTCAGAAAAACCAAATTTTTTAGACATCATGTGGACTACCCGGAGTATTTATGTGGGAGACAGGAAGGCAAATATGTGTCCTTCAGTTTGGAGATGAATGAGAAAATGTGCCAGCTTCTAAGACAAACTTGATCTAATTGCACAAGTATTTTGCAACAGAATGACAAGACCTGTGAAGCAGAGTCAGATCATGCTGTCCAATCCTGCTAAGACATCCCTGAGATCAGGGCCCAGATTGAAATCTTTAGGGAACCTAAGCATTGAGGAAATTATTGTACTCATCTCCTGTATATGATTATCATTCCAAATAATATTTATGAAATAAACCTGAGGAATTAAAAAATTCTCATTTTTTAATCATGACTATTTGTTTCTTTTTAAGAAATATCCTATATGTATTTTTAAAAAGTCTACTGTTTTGATGCCCCTGTTTCAAATCATGCCCTAAACGTGTTTAGTCAGACTAAACTATTAAGTAATCTATGAACAGTATAAAAATGGTGAATAATGCAAGGCAAAATTACTGTTCCTAGTAAGTCGTTAATCCAATAATAAGGTGATTTCCTGAAAATCCTGACTAGATGTGAGCCACAGACCTTCTTTAGCCCAGAGTGGACAGATTAAAGGCGGTGTCAGAGGAGGGCGATGTTTCTTTCTCTTGGACCCCACTCTGGTCTGTGATCTTTCCTAGAGCAAGTTGCTCCTCACAAACAGGAGCAGCTCCTGGGCTCTTTTACAGGACAGTCCCAGGTGTTTGCAAAGAGATACTGCAGAAAACAATGTGGTCCAGGAGACCACCAAGGCGCAGACTTGAAAGATACTCTCCCAGCTCTTAGACATCTCCCTTGTCACACAACCAACTACTACTAGTGTCCTGGCCTTGGCCCTAATCCTCAGTAATGTTTGTCCTCTTTAGAGGTGAAGCAAGCTCAACAGGATAAACTTGAGAGCTTCCTTTGAAGAAGACTATGGAAAATTTGGTTTGTGCACTCTGTGTGTGTGCATAGAAATTTTTCAAAGGGAAGGGGTCACAAATCCAAAAGGCATTATAAAACATCATCCTACGTTTTTGGACTTTCACCCTAAAAAATATAATTAGCTACACTGGGCTAAAGAAAAACTCCTTCTTCTTATTTTAATTTAGCTGGCGAGATAGATCATTCTGAGGTTGTTTCTTATCACTTATTCAGAATCTGTCCTAGAGGCTCAAAATAGAGACAAGCCTCAGCACTTCCACATGATGCATTTTATCAGCTAAGTTTTAATAAGAAGGACTTGTTTTTCTGTGGCCTAGTACACCTAATTGTGTTTTCAGGGTGAATGGCTGTAAATTTGAGGAAATGATATTCCTAAATTGTCTGCTTCTCCTCTTTGTACTGCTTCAAAGAATCAGATGAGGTAGTCTCCATTAAGCAGTAGGATTAAATTTAGGATAACACACTGTTTTTTAGAAAAATCTAAACCTGTATTTAATTTTATTAACAAGGGGCTTGGGGAACTTCGATATGAAGCTCTTTCCATATTATGAAGCAATTGCAATTTATACCAAATAGGCTTATCATAAAGACCCAAGCTTCAATGATTTCTTCAAATCTTAGGTGCAATCAGTTATTGTAAATGATGTTCATAAGCTTGGAACTCATTTAATGCTCTCTATTGAGTCTGTTTCTCATGGCCCATAAGGTAGGAAATCTTTCACGTGCTGTAAAATATCATTCGTTTATTCATTTCATTCACTAAATAAGAATTCTATTCAATTCAACTAATATTATTTGTTCTCCTAATAGGTGATAAGTTGGAGTATGTTGCTATAGAGATTTAAAGATTTGCAAAAAAATCTGTTACCAAGGAGTTTATTGTTTAATGGTTGTTTTAGCCAAGAACATAAATTCTTCCTTTAAATGTAGACTGGATTATTATTTTTGGCACAAACAAGCCCTTTGAGGTTCAGAGGAATGTGAGATTACCTTTCAATGAAGGATCAAAGAATACTTAGTGAAAAAATTTGGAAACTGAACCCAGACAGGATTTAGATTGGTGGAGGTAGGTATAGGAATAGAATTATTTTGTTTTATGTTAAAAAGCCTTTTGAATATATCTTTTATGACTATGCAAGTATGAAAATAAAATGTACTACGTTTGTACTACACATTGTATACATTCTCCTCTGTGTCTTATTTCTTCTAACTTAACATTATATCTCAGGCTGGTCCAATGGTAGTGGGTTATCAGAACTTATTAACCTTAGTGTCACTAAAGTTGCTATTCAACCCCCCACTGCTAAATTTGACTGGCTTTAAAAAAAAAAAAGAAAAAAAATTATATCTCAGAGTTAGTTCAAAATCAGTACAGAGATTCAGTTTATAAAAAAAAATTATGTATAATATACCATAATTTGCTATTAATTTTATACTATTAATATCTATTTAATTAATACTATTTTATTATTATATTAAAATTTTATTCTATGCTTTATTTAACTAGTGGAAAATGAATAGCACTTAGAGTCTTTCTTTTCTTTTACTAGTTAAAAAGTTAATTTACTAGTCCCTCATTTGGAGAATTTAGATTATTTCAAGTTATTGTTTGTATAATTACTATAGCCACACACATTCTTGACCACGGGTACAAGCCTTTGTGTGATAAATTTCTATACAGGAGAATTGCTAGGTCATGAAGTATGTGCATTTAAATTTAGATAGATATAATCAAATTGTACTCCATAATGATCAATCTTTATTCCCACAAAGAATGTATGAGATTACTTGTTTCCCTATACAGGCAGTCCCTAGGTTATGGACGACCCAATTTACAGCATTCTGTACTTACAACAGGCTCCCACAGCTCCCCTAAGGCTAATTTATAATTAAATAATTACATTAATAATTCAGGAACTAGTTTCTTCTGCACACGTAAACAAACCCACATATCGTAAGTGGTTAGTTGGTGCAGCATCTTTACCTAGCTGCTAGTTTCATTGTTCATGAAATGGCTTATGCACAGTATCACTTCCATCTTAACTTTTTTATTGGATTTGGTGAGTCGATGTTTGCCCTTATGACCATGCCTCCAAAGCAAAAGTCCACTGCAAGTCCAGGTGAGCCTTCAGCGAAGAGAAAGGTGATTACAATGGAAACAAAAGTAGAAATAATTAAGCATTCCGAGAGAGGCCAGCTGCCATCATTCACCGGGAAAGGATTAGGCTTCAGTTACTCCACCATAGGAACAATTTTAAAGGATAAAGTGAGAAGAATGGAACATGTGGGATGCAGTGCTCCAATGAAAGCATCAATTATTACTAAGCAGTGTAGTGGATTAATTATTGAAATGGAAAGGTTGTTATTGATTTGGTTAGAAGATAAAAATAAGCATAATATTCCTATTAGCCTAGCATTTGATGCAACATTAGGTGAGTCTTAACCTTCAATATTCTTTTTTAAAATTTCTCCTATTTCCTATCTAAATGTTTTGTATGAGTTTTGTTTTATATTCTGTTTGTTTGAATTTGAAAAAAGAGCATAATAATTTCTGTAACGGGGTATTATTTTATTATTTTTATTGCAGCATTATACTGTATTATTATTACCACATATGAGCCATTATAATATTGCTATTATGTTTATTATTATTATTACCATATGTATGCTGTTCATCAGAGATCTGAGTTACATACAAATCTGACCTAAATACCTTCTTGGGAATGTATCTCGTCCATACCTGGAAACTCCCTCTACTCTCCCCTACACAGAGTATTAATAAACTTTGATTTTATCCATTTGATATGTAAAAAGTGATATTGCATTGTAGTTACAAATTGTAATTTTTATTACAAGTGAGGTTGGACATTTTTTCTTATATTTAAAAGTTGATGATTGTGATTCCAGCAATAGCAGAAAAGCCTATTGAGGACTAACTCTTCCACTGAGAACAACTAGAAATGTTGCTGTCTCTTCCCTTCCTTTCCCACCCTTTATCTCACTTTCTTTCTCCATACATATGGAACTATTAACATGAATAAAAGTAAATCTAGGACTGAAAAACACAATAACATAAAATAAGATCTCACACAAAGATTCAAGAGATCATACAAATAATAGGATAGATACAATTTTTAAGAAGACACAGCCAAGAATATTTGAAAGGTGATGAAATATTTCAGGCTATAGATTGGTGAAATAATGTAACTGCCCCCAACCCAAGCCATAAAACACAAAGAAAACCATACCAAGGCACAACAAGGTCAAGCTGTAGAAGCCAAAAGACAAAGACAAAATCTTGAATAGCCGTAAAAAATAAAGACCATTGCTTCTATTAGAGAAATAATGCAATTGACATCCGATATCTTAAGAAAAGTAAAGAAGCAAGAAGACGTCAGAATGACATTAAAAGTGATGAATTAAAAAACTACTAATCTAGAATTAAATACTCTTTGAAAATATCCTTCATAAACAGAAAAACTAAAGACATTTCAGACGATCAAAACAGCATTTTTCCACAAGCAGAAGTATACCAAGGAATCATTAGGGGTGTTACTCACACAGAAGCAAAATGATCTTAGATAAAGCATGGGGATCCTAGAAAGAATAAATATGTTGGTAATCTAAATGAATATTGACTATATAAAACAACAACAATAATGATAACTTGTATAATTCTATATAAGATATATAGAATTGAAATATCTAGTAACATCATAAAAGGAGAGAAGGGAGTATCTGAATACAGTTAAATTGTTTTAATTTTCTCGCATTCTCTTGGAAATGGGATAAGTAGTAATTTATATTAATCTTTAATTTGTCGAGGGCATGTGTTTTAATTTCTAGGGTACTATATGAAAGAGACTTTAAAAATGTATAAACAATGAGCTTCTAACAGTGAAAAAATGGAAAAATAAAAAATTTTTCTTCCAAAAGAAATCAAAGTATAACAAAAAGGGACCATTGAAAGGGTGTAACAAAAAGAAAACAAACAGTAAAAGTATATTTAAATCAGAATATGTCTCTAATTTTATGAAGTGCATATAACTCAATATTCTAATTAAAAGTTTACCTGACTGTATTTAAAAATACTAACACTATATGCTGAGTAAAAGAGCTTCATCTTAATTCTGAGATTACAAAACGTTGAAGTAAAAGTATGGAAAAAGATATACAATACAAATACTAAACAAAGGAAGTTAGTGTTCTTAGATCAATAACAGATGATGTCAACTTTAAGGTAAAAAACAATTTAGATAAAAATGAAGAATGTGTTGGCCGGGCGAGGTGGCTCACGCCTGTAATCCTAGCACTCTGGGAGGCCGAGGCGGGTGGATCGCTCAAGGTCAGGAGTTAGAGACCAGCCTGAGCAAGAGCGAGACCCCGTCTCTACTAAAAATAGAAAGAAATTATCTGGCCAACCAAAAACATATATATACAAAAAATTAGCTGGGCATGGTGGTGCATGCCTGTAGTCCCAGCTACTCGAGAGGCTGAAGCAGAAGGATCGCTTAAGCCCAGGAGTTTGAGGTTGCTGTGAGCTAGGCTGACGCCACGGCACTCACTCTAGCCCAGACAACAGAGTGAGACTCTGTCTCAGGAAAAAAAAAAAAGAAGAATGTGTCATAGTTTTCACAAGAAAAACAAAGAATTCTGAATTTCTACGTATCTAATTATATAATATATGATATATACTATATAGTTAAAACTGGCAAAACTTTAAAGGGAAATACACAAATCAAAAATCATAACAAAGTTTTAACTTGCCTCAGCTGGCGATGAATAAAGCAAACTGAAATTATTAAGTTACAGAATATTTAAACAACATGATTAATAAACAACCTAGTGTTATATATTAATGCTGCACACAACTGCAGAATACATATTATTTTCAATTGCACATAAACAATGTATCAAAAGTGATTGTATACTAAACTTTAAAATAATTCTCAACAAAATTTAAGGTACTGAAATCACTCTAAATATTACAGTGCACTTAAGCTATAAAAAATAACAAAAAATTAGAAAATTCCCAAACATATAAATAAAATATTAGTAACTTATTGCTATGTACTATATAGGTGTGTGTGTGTGTGTGTTTATAAAACAAAACTAGATTGCATATATTATAGGAATGCACTGTTGGTTTATCATTCAAAAATTAATCCATTTTAATACATCCATTAACCTGGGAAAGAACTAAATCATATGATTATCTTAATACCTGATTCTACTAAACACTTACCAGATATCTTGGCCAGTGCAATAATGTAAGAAAAAGAAATAAAAAGGCATAAAGATTGAAAATGTCATCATAGATGCCATGAATTATGTATTTGGAAATCAAATGGTACTATGCATTTATTCTAATTAGGGTTAATTAGAATTAATGTGTGAATTCAATAACATGTCTGGAAATAAGGTGTATCCAAAATCATTTGTATTTTCATATTAAGCAAAATAGAATTTCTCACTGAAATTTCCAAATAAAACCATTCCTAGTAGCCAAATATCAGATAGAGATAAATGTTTTTAAAATGTCCAGATACTCTATGCTGAAAAGTGCAAAAAATTAAGAATAAAATTGATTATACAGCAAAGTAGAATAATTCAAGTAGAGAAAGTTCCATTTCATAGAAAGACAACTGGTGTGAAAACCCCAAATAAAACATCAGGTAATCTAATACAATAGTGCACTTCCTAAGAATATATCAGACATCCATTCAGCCATGATGGAATAAGCAGTAGTAGAGTAAAAATATGAAACAATTTTGTTCTCAGACATTTAGCAACAGACAGCACAGCATTATGATCTCTGAAAGAAGGTAAACTAATAAGCCCTACTATCTCTTACCCTCTTTCTTCCTGGAGGCATTTTCCAGAGTATGGTGCAGAGAGAGTAAACTCAAGCAGAAAACACAGGTTTCTTTGAATTAAGGAGAAAGAGATCAGAGTTTAAAAAGAGACTAAGATAATTGAAAAAGGTATATCTCTAAGATTTCTGCTTCTCTTAGTGATGGAAGAGCAAGGATTGGATTTATACCACTATCTTAAACAATTAAAAGAATGGATAAAACATATGAAGCAACTGTTTTCAGACACTGGAAAACTTGGTGCATATGATTATAGTCTCTGAGAGAAGGGAATTTCACAAAGCTCATGAGATCTGCAGAGTGGTTCCTAGTGTCTTAGACTGAATATTTCTGGGTATATGTCTGTAATGAAACTCCACGAGACTGGAGAAAGAACCGCTAGAAACCAAACAATGATCAGAGTTCACACAGTGCTAAGAAAGTTTGTGTTCCCATTAGTTACTGTGAAGTTATCTCAAAAAATCATGGGGAATAGGTAGATTCCTTTAGTAAAAGGGTTCAACTAACCCTATTGCTCCTTTGGACTGACCCAAACTAACATAAAACAAGCACTGCAAAGATTTAACTGATTTCTACTAAATTAAATGCATCCAGAACAATAGTTAACATTCATAAAAAGAAACCTGACAGGTAACAACATAAAATCAACCATATTCAGCATTCAAAGAATATTATCAGGTATGCAAAGAAGCAAAGAACCATGACCCATAAACGAGAGAAATATCAATCAATAGAAAAAGACATAGGAATGAGAAAAAGAATTAAATCAGCAGGCAACTTTATAGCTTCCATATGCTCAAAACTGAGGTAAAAGTGAAACATGATGAAGAGAGAGATGGAATATGTATAAAAGACCCAATGGAATTTAGAGAGATAAAAAACATTTAAATGAAATATATACCAGATGGGATTAACAACAAATTAGACTATAGAAAACACATGGTTAACCAGAAGATATAGCATCAGAAACTTTGCACAAATTAAGCACAAATGAAAATATTCTGGAAAAAATAAAACCCCAAAGCTTTAGTGATCAATAGAAAAATATCAAGCAATCTAATATAAATGTCATCAGATTTGCAGAAG
>CM052444.1:15400022-15419209 GCA_028533085.1 Varecia variegata
CTACGGTACTTCAAAATTACATTGCCATAAACATCGGTAGGAAGAAATTTCTTTTCTTTTTTTTTTTTTTGAGACAGAGTCTCGCTTTGTTGCCCGGGCTAGAGTGAGTGCAGTGGCATCAGCCTAGCTCACAGCAACCTCAAACTCCTGGGCTCAAGCGATCCTACTGCCTTAGCCTCCCGAGTAGCTGGGACTACAGGCATGCGCCACCATGCCCGGCTAATTTTTTCTATATATATTTTTAGTTGTCCATATAATTTATTTCTATTTTTAGTAGAGATGGGGTCTCGCTCTTGCTCAGGCTGGTCTCAAACTCCTGACCTTGAGCGATCCACCCGCCTCCCAGAGTGCTAGGATTACAGGCGTGAGCCTAAGAAGAAATTTCTTAAAGGAATCAGAGAAAAAAGGAACATTACTTACAGAGGAACAAAGGTAAGAATCACATTGGATTCCTAATGTGAATCTATGTAAGCCAGAAGATAAAGGGAAAAAAGAAAGTATTGAAAAGATAAAAAGTGTAGGGGGAAAAGTCTATAAATCTAGAATTTAATGCCCAGATAAAATGTCTTACAAAAAATGAGATAAAAACTTTTCAGTCAAAAGCTGAGGGAATACACAAGCAGCAGACCTACACTACAAAAAATAGAAAGGAATCTCATCAGATAAAAAGAAATTTTAGATAAAAACTTGAATTTACATAAAGAAATGAAGATTTTCAAAAACATAATTATGTGGATAAGTTATTATTTTCAATCTTTAAAAAAGATAATTGACAATTTAAATAAAATAATAGAAACATTAAATGTGCTTTATAAAATATGCGGAAGTGAAATATCTAACAACTGTAGCACAAAGAATAGGGGAGGGGGCCAGGTGTGTTGACTCACACCTGTAATCGTAGCACTTTAAGAGGCTGAGGCAGAAGGATTGCTTGAGGCTAGGAGTTCAAGACCAGCCTGAGCAACATACAGAGACCCTGTCTCTACAAAAAATAGAAAAATTAGCCAGGTGTGGTGGCACACACCGGTGGTCCTGGCTGCTTGGGAGGCTGGGGCAGGAGGTTCACTCGAGCCCAGGAGATTGAGGTTGCAGTGAGCTGCAATGATACGACTGCACTCTAGCCGAGGCAACAGAGTCAGATCCTGTCTTTAAAAAAAAAAAAAAAAAAAGAATAGAAGAGGTAAAATAAATCTATGCTGTTGTAAGGTTCATACACTAAACACAAAGTAGTATAATGTAATTTTAAGATGACTTTGATAAGTTAAAGATGTATATTGTATATACTAGAATAACCACTAAATGTAAAACAAATACATATAGGTAATAAGCCAATATTCAAGTTAGAAAAGAGTCATAAAAAAGTACTAAATTTAAATGAAGCCAGAAAAAGAGAAAAAAAGAAATAAAAACAGATAGAGAGGAAAAAAGAAAGCAAGATCTTAGCCTTAAACTCAACCACATTGATAACTACATTAAATATAAATAGTCTGAACATTCCAACTGAAAGACAAAGATTGCCAGACTGGTTAAAAAAGCAAGGCAACTATAATATATGCTATCTCTAACAAACTGACTTTTAATATAAATACACAGATATGAAAATGAAAATGATGGAACAACTATCTACCATGGACCTCAATCAAAAGAAAAGCTGGAATGGGTATATTAATATCAGACAAAATAGATTTTAGAATAAGGAATACTATCAAAAATATAGAGATACATTTCAGGATGATAAAAGAATTAATTCATAAGGAGGACAAAATCATGAATATGTATGCATTTTATAACACAACTAAAAACTACCTGAGGTTAAAACTGACAGAACAAAAAAGAGAAATAGGCAAATCCACAAGTATAATTAACATCAAAACTTCTCTCTCAGTAATCAAGAAAGCATTATATGGAAAATCAGTAAGAATAAAGACCTGAAGCGGCAGCACCACAAACAAATATACACAATTGACATAAATAGACTAGTCGACAAAACAGCAGCAAAATAGGTATGTCTTTAAAGTACACACAGAACATTCAAGGTATATATTCTAGCATACAAATATCTGAATAAATTTAAAATTATTGAAATCATACAATGTTCATTCTCTAACCACAGCAGATTTAAAAGAGGAGTCAGCAAGACAAAAATATCTAGAAGGTAACTCAACATAGGAAAAGTAAACAAGATATTTTTAAATAACTCATGGGTTAAAAAAGGTATCACAATAGAAATATATTGGTTTAATTGAAAATGAAAAATATATTAAAATTTATGGGGAACAACTAATGCAAGGTTTTTCAAGCTATTTTGTGTATTGTAAAATGTTTTGTAGCATCATCACCCCTACACACTAGATGCTGGTAGTAGCATTCTCTTCTTCAGTTGTGACAAGCAAAATGTCTCCAGACTTGGCCAAATATTCCCTAGGAAGCAAAATTTTCCCCAAGTGAGAATCACTGAGCAAAATTAATGATTAGAGAGGAAATTATATCATCAAATGCTGATATTAGAAAAGTTAGGTTTAAAATAAATACTCTAAGCTCCTGCCTTAAGAAACCAGAAAAAGATTAGCCTATTTAACTTCAATTAAAGAGAAGAAAAGGAGTAATAAAGATAAGGTAATGAATTAGCGAACAAGGAAATCAATTATAATTCCATATAATAACAATAAGCATTTTAATGTTATTTGCATAAATAGGCTGCAAATATGAAATACCGAGGAATAGATTTTACAAATTATGTGCAAGGACTGACTGAACACTGAAGTCTAAAAGATATTGCTGAGAAATTTTTAAAAAGGCCCTAATAAGGCGAGAGATACACTGTGTTCATGAATTAAAATGTAATATTGTTCAGATACCAGTTTTATACTAATTTATTTGCACATCCAATGCAATCCCAATCAAATCCAATAACACTTTTATTTTGTTAAGAGATAGGCTATTTCAAAACATATATGGAAATGTAAAGCATTTTTAATAGGTAACATAACTTTTGAAAAGATGAAAGTTGAAGAACTTACATCAGCTGATTTTAAGACATCTGTAATCATCTATAATCAAGACAGTGTTATATATATCAGTGCAAAGATAGATATTCACTAACTGACCAATTTGACATTTATAGAATACCATCTACACACTACCTTCAATAATACTATAAATAACAGCAGAAAACACATTTTTTTCCAAGTGAACATGGAACTTACACCAAAATAAATCATATTCTGGGTAATGAAATTATCAATATATTTAAAATAATTGAGATTATACATAATATATTCTTTGACAAAATAGAAGTAAATTATAACTTAATAACCATAAGGTATCAGAAAATGTTCTCAATTGTTTGAAAAATAATCACTTCAAACCACCTTATGTGACAAAAAAGGAAATCAAAAGGGAAATTGCAAAGTATTTTGAATTGTATAATCATGCAAACACAACATCAAATTTGTGGAATATAGCTAAAACAATGGTTAAATGGAAATGAGTAGCTGTAAATACTATATTAGAGAATAAGAAAAGTCAAAATCAATTATCTAAGCTTCCACCTTAAAAATCTTATGGAAAAAATGCAAATTAAGCCCAAAGGAAGTGGTAAAAAGACAATAATAATGAATGAAAATCAATGAAATAGAATATGGTAAACAGTAGAGAAAAATCATTGAAATCAAAAGCTAGTTTATTGGAAGGATCAATAAAATTGATAAATCTTTAGCTAGACTAATTAAGAAAATTAAAAAAAAATATATAAATGGCTAATATCAAGAATGACATAGTAGGCATCACTATTGATTTTATAGGCAGACACTAAGGGAATATTATGAACATCTGTATTGCCACAATTTAGATGAAATGGACAAATTCCTTGAAATATTTCAATCATGAAAACTGACACAAAAATAACAAAAAAATCTAAGTCATTCTGTATCTATTAAATAAGTTAAATTTTTAATTAGTAACTTTTCCTAAAAGGAAACTGCAGACCATAGAATCATTTCAAAGGAAAGCATTCAATAAAAGTTATAACAGAAACTCTCTGCAAAATAGTTTTGCCCCTATAAGGGGCAACAATGAAACTATAGCTATCATAGTGTTTAAAGGTGAAAGGCTAAAAGCTTTTAGCCCTAAGATCATGAACAGGGTAATGCTTTCCACACTCATCCATCACTTGTATTTATTATTGTACTGAGTATCATACCCATTTTTTTAAGATAAAAAAGAAGCAAAAGTAACAAAAAAGGAATAAAACATACTCAGATTGGAAAGGAAGCAATACATTTGTTTTTATATGCAGATGCCATGATCAGGTTCATATTAAATGCTAAGGAGTACACACACACACATACACATGTCTATTAGAACTAATAATTGAATTTAGTAAAGTTGCAGAATACAAGATCAATATACAAATTTAAATTTTATTTCTTTATGTTATATTTTTACATATTTCCAATTAAAAAAAATAAAACTTAAAAACAGTACCCGTCATAATAGTTTCCAAAGTTAAAGCAAATATGTTGAAGAATTCTTCACTGAAACCTATAAAACACTGTCAGGAGAAACTGTAGAAGATATAAATAAATAAAAAATTATGCCATGAGGGTTAATTATAAGACTCAATATTATTGCCAATTCTTCCTAAATTGACCTATAGATTCAATACATTCATTGCCATACAAAATTCCAGTAGACTTTTTTGGTGTGTATATTGACAAGATGATGCTAATATATACAAAGAAATGAAAATGATATAATGGGCAAAAGATCTGAATAGACATTTATCAAATGAAGACATCTAAATGGCCAACAGATATATGAAAAAAAAATGCTCAACATCACTAATCAGAGAAATGCAAGTTAAAACCACAATGAGATATCATGTCACCGCACTTAAAATGACTTCTATCCAAAAGATAGGCAATAACAAATGCCGGTGAGGATGTGGAGAAAGGGGAACCCTCATACACTGTTGGTGGGAATGTAAATTAGTGCAATCACTATGGAGAACAGTATGGAGGTTCTTCAAAAACTAAAAATAGAACTATCATATGAAGCAGAAATTCCAATGCTGGGTGTATATACAGAAGAAAGGAATTCAGTATATTGAAGAGATATCTGCACTTTCATGTTTTTCAACCCTATTCATGATATCCAAGATATGGAATGAACCTAAGTGTCCATCAGTGGAAGAATGGATAAAGAAAATATGGTACATATACACAATAGAATATTATTCAGCCATAATAAAGAATGAAATTCTATCATTTGCAACAACATGGCTGGAACTGGAGGTCATTATGTTAAGTGAAATAAGCCAGGCACAGAAAGACAAATGTCACATGTTCTCACTCATATGAAGGAGCTAAAAGAAAATTGAACTCATGGAAATAAAGACTAGAAGGAAGGGTATGGGAGAGGAATGGGAGGGGAGGATAAAAACAGGATGGTTATTGGGTACAAAAATATAGTATGACAGGAAGAATAGCATCTAGTGTTTAGTAGTACAATAGAGTGACTATAGTCAACAGTAATTTATATATTTCAAAATAATGAAAAGAATGGAATTGGAATGTTTTTTAACACAAAGAAATAATAAATGATTGAGGCAATGGATACCTCAATTACCCTGATTTGATCTTTACACATTGTTTGTAATAAAATATCACATGTGCCCCACAAATATGCACAATTATTTATCCATAATAATTACAAAGAAAAAGAAAAAAGTAAAAGACATACAAAAAATTTTTTAAATTAACAAAATTGGCATACTCCTCCTGTCTGGTAGTGTCTCAATATTTATTATAAAACCACAGAAGCAAGCCAGTATAGTATTGGTGCAAGAATAGACATATAGATATATGAAGTAAAATAGAGAGTTCAGTAGTAGACCCATATAAATATATTAACTGATTTTTTATAATAGTCAAAATAATTCAATATGAAAATAATATTTTTTAACAAAGGATGCTGGCATCACTATATATTTGTATAAGAAAATGAGTCTTGATTTTTCCTCCATATAATCTATAAAATTAAGTCAAAATGGATCATAGATTTAAATGTAAAGCTAGAATAACACTAGAACATAGCAGAACATCTTCATGACTTTGGGGTTGACAAATATTTCTTAGAAATTGCTAACCATATAGAAAAATATTGATAAATTAGACTTCATAAAAATTGAAAATTACAGTTTTGCTACATTCATAAAATGAAATACTATTCAGCAATAACAAGCATGTCCCACAAAAATGAACATACTGTATGATTTAATTTACATGAAATTCTAAAACAGCCAAACCCAATCTATACTGATACAAGGCAGATTATTTGTATCCTGGGTTTAGAAGTCAGGAATAAAAATATGGCAAAGAGATAAACGCAAATTTTTTAAAGATGGAAATGATCTACATCTCAACTTCAATGGTGGTTATATAGATGTATACATTTGTCAGAACTCACTGCACTGTATGCTTAAAATTGATGCATTTTATTGTATATGATTTTTATCTCAAAAATTCATTTAAAGAGAAAAATACATTATGCTCTAGTAAATTTAATTATAAGAAAAAAATTTTTAATATTATACAGTATACCCATTTCTGATAAAACATTTCATTAACCCAGAAATAGAAGAGAATATTCTTAACTTTATCAAGTGATAAAGGTGAATAAAACCCAAGCCTATATGAAACATTATATTTAATTAAAAAATTCTAAAGATTTCCCAATTATGCTAAGATTAAGACAAGGATGCCCACTACCACTGCTATTTTAATGCAATCATGGAGATCCTGGCCAACTTTGTAATTAGGGAAAAAGAAATAAAAGTTTAATAATTGGAAAGAAAGAGATAAACTGCCATTATTTACATATAACATGTTCATCAATAATTTTTAAAAACCCTCTACAATGAAAAATATAATTATTCTAAGTAGACTGTTCAGCCAATTTGCTGCATAAAATAGCTTAAAAAAATTAATATCATTTCTCTATAGCAGGGGTTGACACACTACTGCCTGTTAGCCAAATTCAGCTGTCATCTCTTTCTGTAAATAAACTTTTATTGGAATATAGCTATATGCATTTGTTTATATATTTTATAGGGCTTCTTTCTTACTACTATAGCAGAATTGAATAGTTACAATAGTGAGTGGCTGGCCCACAAAGCCTAAATTATTCACTCTCTGGTCCTTTGCAAAAATTTGTGCTTACCCTTGTTCTATAGCAACAATAATCAAAGAGAAAATGTAATAAAAAATAAGATGTAATTTATAAAAGTAACAAAAGTTTATATTTTATGTTACGTATTTACATAATATCCTAACAAGGAAATTAATGGAGACAACGTCTTTGTTAAAGAACTAAAAAATAGATCTAACTAAATGGGAAGATATTCCATATCTATGAATGTGGCAACTTGTCATTATTAGTTATAAATATCCTTTAAATTAAAATTAACCTATAAACTCAAGGCAATCCCTATCAAAATTACAGTTGGATCTTTTTAGAAACTTAGCAAACTCCTTCTAAACTTTATGTGGGAGATTAAAGAGCCATAGAAAGAAAAGTGAAGGAAGGTATTCTTCCTTGCAAATATTTAGGTAAACCTCTACTGAAGCCAAGATGGCTGACTACAGACATTGCCTGTTGTACTGTCCCCGTGGGAAATTAGAATGTTGTATTGAGGAGGGGGAGAAGAGTCACAACTGGGGTGTGGATCACAGTGAGATATGACAGAGATGGCTGGGGACCCCATGGAGAAAAATTGTGAAGCTGAGAAGGAAGAAGATAAAAAGGAGAAGATATCAGTGAGGATCAAACCTGGAGAGGATCAGAGCCCAGTGAAAGGGTAAGGGAGGATTCCCCTCCTCGTCTTATGTACCATCTGTGAACAACGGACTGCTAAGTTTATTAAAGTCTTTTCCTCCCCCACGAGCCCAAGCACAGCAGCAAATAAGAAATAGGGCAGTGAACCAGTGAGCCCCAGGAGTTTGGGCAAGCCATGAGGGGCTCCCTCTGGGAGAATGCCATGAGAGGCCAGAGTGCCAGCTTTTTCCATCCAGCAACTTCCTCCCTCCACCTCCCCTAAGCACTGCAACTGAGAAGAGTTTGGGCTTGGACTGACCGGGAGTCATGGCCCCTCCCCCACTTGTTACAATGGCTCGAGGAGTTCAAGACCAGAACTTTGCAAACAGCCATTTGTCTCTGATGGGCATGCACTCCAGGCTAAGGTCTCCACAGAGAGGGTGGACCACACCTCTTCCCTTGATGACTTGTGTTGGAACAAGGGTGCAAAATCTGGGAACTCCCTGCTTTCCAAGTATCTGCTGTCTCCACAAAACACATCTAACCCACAAGGACTCATTCAGACTCAAGGTGAAGGTATGGAAAAAAATATTTGATGCAAATGGAAATCAAAAGAAAGCTGGTGTAGCAATTCTTATATCAAATAACATAGACTTCAAATCAACAATAGTAAAGAAAAACAAAGATGGTCATTGTTTATGGTTAATGGAATAATTCAACAAGAAGATACAACAATCCTAAATATTTATGCACCTAACATAACTGCACCCAGATTCATAAAACAAACCCTGTTAAACCTAAAGAAAGTGATAAACAGCAACATTGTAATAGTTGGGGACTTCAACACCCCACTGACAGAACTGGACAAATGCTCTAAGCAGAAAGTAAACAAAGAAACACTGCACTTAAATGCAACTCTACAGCAAATAGGCATGACAGACATGTACAGAACATTACACTCCAAAACTACTGAATAAACATTCTTCTCATCAATATATGGAACATTCTCTAAGATGGATTGTATCTTAGTCCACAAAACATATATTTAGCAAAAATAATATATAAATTAACATGTAAATAATATTTACTTACAAAGAAATAAATAAGCCAAAGGAGCAGATCTCATAAAGAGACCCATTTATATATATACTATATATATACAATATGTATATGGAAAAATGATGATAAGTACAGTTCCAAATGTGCATGTATATATTATTTAGTAAGTGTGTTTAGAAACTTCTTACTTTTTGGAAAAAAGTAAATCTGAATCACTAATGCACATTGTATAAAATAGTGGAGTTCTGATGTATTATAAATCTAAATGTAAAAGGTAGATCATAAAACCATTGGAAGAAAAGGAAGAAAACTATCTTGTAACTTGGTGCATGGGTGGGGAAAGTCTTATAATCCCTCAAGCAAAAATCATAGTACAAATATGTGAATGGATTTCACTACATGAAATTAACTCTTTATGTAGTACATAAAACATAGTATATGTATGGAATTCCCAAAATCACAACAACCTATAAGAACATTAAATCAATTCAGAATGTGAAGAGGTTTTATATTTATAATACACAGAATGATAAACCCAAGGTGATCATAAGTATCTGAAGAGATAATCAAACTCACCAGTAATTGAATGAATCAAATAAAAATGAGATAATAATTTAATGATAAGCAAAGATATTAATAAAACCAAATTTGTGGAGATTATGGGTAGATAGAAACACTTAGGCACTTGAGGTAAGATTGCAGCTATTATAAAAAATAATTTGCAGTACTTATGAAATTAAGTACATCTGCAAACTTAATTATATCTGTACTGAGTATATGTACATATATACTGTGTATGTAAATATCTTGATTATAGATTATGCGTTCATCACTGCCCACTCTGAGTACATTCTTAATGAGTACTTTTCCATATGTACTGCATATGTTTTCATCCTTTCTGAGTATGTGTTCCTCTTTATGCCCTTGCTGTGTATGCATACATGTTTATGAGTATGTATTCATCCTTACTGTCATGTGTTCATCCTTGCTGAGTATGTGCTCATGCTCTTTGAATGTGACTCAGGAAGCCCACTCCTACAGAAATTCTTTCATAGCTTCACAAGAAGACATGTATGAGGATACTATATCATCACATATTATATTAATAGCAGGGAGTTGAAGGCAATCTAATTGAGGAATAGAAAGTAAATGTGGAAGACTCACAGTACAGATGTCAATGCAGACTTCAGAATACAACGCTGCAATCAGAAAGTACAAACTCATGGTATTATAGATAAATGGCAACTGAAAAAATTCTGCTGAGGGAGAAAAGAAATAAACAGCAATACTGTTTATATAAATTCAAATACATACACATAATAACACTTCCTATTTTAAAAGGATACATGTATGTTTAAGGATGTATCTAAATACATTACAGTAAGTACTTAGTGGGGCAGAGGAATTGAATGGAAATGAGAATCTAGGGTGAGAAGAAATAAACAAGGGAAGGGCCCTGCTTCATCATGGCAGCTGTGCTTACATATGCTCCTGTCCTGAACAGGCAGTAAGGTGAATGCACCCCATACGTTTAGGACTTAGTGTAGCCCTGATAATGAGGAACACAACTAATTCAACTTTTTGTAACTTACTCAAAGTGAGAACAGAAAACAGATGAAAGAGAGAATTCCAAACTGAACTTATAAAGCTCAGACATTCACAACTAGCATATATTGAGCACAGTTGAGTATACATGATATTATAATGCTTTCTGAAGATATTTTAGCACATCTTTACTAAAATTACATGAGATAATTCAGTCTATCTTGACTAAATATTTTTTTATTTAGTCTGGAATGATCCTCATCATATTTTCTAATATGATTTAAATATTTTTTTCCAAATCATAGTAAATGCACTTTGAAAAGTCATTCTTCCTAGATGGAATTAAATTACTTACCTTGGTAATGAAGAGTCACCGGAAGGATGTAAATGAGTTGTTAACATGGCACTTCATTGCCACAATAATTTAGAGCCACTAGCTAGCTTGATATGTCTGCAATAAATGTTTTATTATTTAGGAAAAATACACTATACAAGTTGCAATGTGCCATGCTCATTCATGCTGTAAATCAACAAAGATCAGCAGACTGAATAGAAAAATGAAAAGCTTATTTAGAAACTGACATAAGCTTTCAGATGAGCAGGGATGGTTGAAGTTAACTGCATTCATTTTTCTTTGCTTGTCATAGTTGCCACTTGAATTTCACTGCTAAAGATAGAAGATAGTTTTGCTTTATGAAATTATACCCACAGAAACAGTGTTTGCATTTATATAGATATAGTCATAATAAAGTGGAATATAAAGAAGCCACACTAAAGTGCTAGTGGCCCCAAATTTATGAAGTGTGGAATGGAGTTTGCTACCCCACATCTCTAGACTCAGGGAAATTGTTCTCTGGAGATCAAAGCTTATGTTAGAAACCATGGCATGCCCTGGAACTGTACGTACAGTAATTGCCCAACAATACTATTATATAAAGCACCATATAATTTAGCATTTGTAAAGCACCTGGCAATTTTTCCCTAATTTGCTTTGTTTCTACTTTGACAAACTTGGGATCCCAGAAAAGTAATCACTATGTTCTCAAACCATGGTAGTACCAGGTGAAACATTAACATAGATTGATGAAGCATGGTCCTAACAATGAGAACTCCCCCCACACTCACTGTGGTAACCTCAAAAGTGACAAAGTTGGCTACAGAAGAGGTTCTTGGTGTTGAATCAGTGAAGAGTGAACTCCTAGCTGTTGCTTCCCCTGGTGTCCTGGAAGATAGTGTCCTGGGCTACCATATGCCAAATTCTTTTGTGTGAAAGGGCCATCTATAATTAATAGCTATCCAGCTTAGTGTTACCTTCAAAATAACATCATTAGTCATTAGTTAAATCCCTAATTCTCACACATTACTTTATAATCTGTACTATATAATGATCTTTTTCTATTTACAGTTTGTCAGGGAATTGGTAGTCTGCTAACTACTGTGCTGAGATTAACTCTTCCTGGAGATAGACTTGGCACAGATGTCAGGGTCTGAAGCACAAGTTAAAAAGAAGAAGAAAAATTTTATTATTGATTTATTTATAATGGCAAAAAATCAGAATCCTACAAATGGATCATTTAAGTTATAGGGGAAAAGTAGCTCGATGTGGCAAGATGGGAAAGATGTACTTGGCAACAAACAGCTCTGTGGTGAGTTCATGTGAGGCTCGGCTTGTGGAAATCCAGGGGAAGGCCCCATCAGTCGTGGTGAGGTGTGAAAGGCTGGCAAGGAGACTCCAATAATAAGAGAATGCAGCAGCAGAGCTGAAGCTGTGTTTGGAGGAGAGAGGTGATTTATATACAGTAAAATTCACAAGTCTTAAAGGCATAGTTCAATAAATGTTGACAAATATATACTATCTAACCCAGATTTAAAACAACTTTAGAACAGTCTAATCCTAACAAGATCTAGAGCATTTACATCACCCTAGGAAGTTCTCTGTACCTCTTTCCAAACAAAATCACCCCCACCATAGGCAACCAATGTTTTACTTTCTAGCACCATAGATTACTTTTGTTATGTTTTGAACTTTGTATTTTGTTATAATAAATAAGGCTACTATGAACATTAGTAGACAAATCTTCATGTGGATGTATGTTTTTAAAATTTCTCTTGGATGAATACCTAGGAGTAGAATTGCTGGACAAGTGTACATTTAACTTTATAAGAAAGTGCCAAACTATGTCCCACTGTGAGCTTACCATTTCACATCTTCAGCAACAATGAATAATAGTTCTGGGTGCTTCACATCCTCATCAACACTCGGTATTGTCAGTTAAAATAATAACATTTTAAATTAAATTAGAAACAACTTGAGACAGAAATAATTCAAATGTTAAAATTACGTACAAATATTCACACTGTGCTAATAGAAGTCAAAGCATTTTTATAAGCCATAAATTGGAGGCCTTCTCTAAAAAATTAGTATTCATCAGGCAGTGAAATGATTTCATGGCATTCATCCTTACCTTCCTTTGATAAGTCAGTGTACATTTTCCCATTACCTCAATGAAATATCATGAATTGCTATTAGCTTGCCAAGACGAATAACAACTGTTTTAGAATGCTGACCTGTAAGTATATTTGGAATTAATACAGAGGCTGAAAAACCCCATCATTTTCTAGTATTTGTTTTCTTCAATTTCTTAGATGTTGTAAGAAGTCTGGAGATGTGAAAATCGAAGAGATAAGAATCTCCTTCAGTTGTGAAAGGATTTATCCTTGCTGGACTCTAGTTTTCCTCTTTGAAACCAGGAAAGACATAAATAGGAAGAAGGAAGGCAGATGGAGAAGGAGAAGGAGAAGGGGAAAGAGAAAGAAGAGGGGAAGGGAAGGGGAGGTGGGGAGGGAGATTAATCTGGGATCTGCGGAATTCTCGGGAGTCTGTTAGAGTAAAATTAAGTTCTGTGACCATTCTGAAATATTATACTAAATTTGGTGTGTGTACTATATCAGAATTTGTATGTGAGAGAGAAAGGAATTTGTGCTCAAAAACGTTTATGAGCTGATAATCTAGAAGGGCCTGCCACCATGTTGGTGTTTTTGGGATGGGTCTATTAAGAGAGGCTCCTGTGGCTAAGTCAGTCCAACTGATGCAAACCTCTGATACTAGAAAAAGCTCTTGTGTATGTTACAAGTTATTTTATTACTTCATATGATTTTAGTCAGAAAATTTTGAAAACCATTTCTTATGAACAGAGTAGACTTAACTTTGGCAGCCCAAAGTGGATGAAGCTCTTCATGTTTATTAGGGAAAAGAAAAAGCATTGCTTTCTATCTCCACTTTGATGATAAAAGACAGAGTCTTCCTGCCACAACTATTTTGTGAAAATAAAGTTGAATGCCTAAACACACAACAGAGAACACTCACAGGTAAGGTTTATGAACCATGACTAACCTTGTCTCTGTGCATTTTAGCACATCTTCCCAAGATGACCTAATGTTCATGCTGCCCCAGTTAAGTCTGAAATTAACCTTCATGATGCCATTTCCTGTGTGGTGCCTGCCTTTGTGGTGTCGTTGTCACTTAGTGATTTGGTTCACTAGTTCACGGTGTTCATTTGGACAAGTTACCACTAATGTGTCTATGCTTCAGGATCCTCAACTGTGAAGGAGAAATGACCCTGTTAACAGCATGCTTCCCTGAGGTGCTGTGATGGACAGCCAATACAATTATTGTGGAACATTTTACCTGATGCAAAAAAAGGAGTTTTTATGGGAAAGTTATCTGACCTTCTCCTTGGCATTACATAATGGTTCAGAGAGTTTGTGTATTGCTTTATAAAAACATTTATTTAGAAAGTGCCTTAACAGTCTTAAACATCCAGTGTTTTACAATGTATAATATTAAGACTACTTTTATTATTTTTGCTATCACCAATTATTATTATTATACTTGCTGCTGGAAAAATGTGAAGGAAGACCTACAGCTGTAGTATTCTGTAGGCAGAATAGGATTTTCAAAAGTATAATGAACCAGCTGAGCCATAACACATATTATGGTTCTCCCATTAGCTCAACCATCCTGAAATCTCTACAGGTGCTTATGATAGATGTGGGAATAATATCTAAGAATCTTCTTATACACAAAAGAATAAAAGACAATTAAATGCAAGCTATGAATTTGATTTCAGACAAGGATGCCTTAGGTAGCTTGGTGAGACTCCAATAACTCTACTGAAATAGCAATGTGATGCCATTGTCCAAAGTATAGTAAGACTTGGATTAACTAGAAAATAGCTAGAACAGAAATCTCAAATAAGTGGACTCGCCCAATCCCCTTTAGAGCAAAATAAATGCATAATTATTTCTAAAAAAGCAAAAGCAGGAATTTAGGGAAAAATGAAGTGAATAAGTAAATAAATCTAAGCTCTAGAAGTCCTGGAAAGAAAGCCACAGGATGATGATGAAAAACTGATGCTAAATCAGAATTCTGAGAACTCCACTCTCCATGAGGCACTGTGCTAGATGTGCTATAGACATTATCCCTTGTTCTTACAAGAACACTTTTATAGTATAATGCCAATTATATAGATGAGAATACTAAAATTCAAAGAGCTTAAAAATTATTTATGGTCACTGATAAGTTACTGAGTTGGGGTTCAAACCCAGGTCCATCTAACTCCATAGCTTGTGTGCTCTCCACACATGAGCTGCATGCCCCACTGGAACTCTAGTCCTTAGGAAGCTGATGTAAATTGCAAGAAAAATAACTCACCTACTCAGACATATTAGTTTAAACAGAATTAATGAGTTTTCTGTTGTTCTTTTTGGTAGAACACTTGAGAAATTTTAATGATATCCTTTATAACACTATAAAAGGTGGCTATAATAGGCAACCTTACCCAAACATAATTAATTATGGAACGCTTATTTGGAAGGAACAGGGAGAAGGGACTTATGCCGGACCAGCATTCTATGGAAACATGCCACTCTGTCTATTTCTACTTCTCTTGCAAACTAAATCTTACACTCATAGTAATGAATCTGAACACTGCAAGAATCAATATTTATAAAAATGTTATTAAAACAAATTCTTTATAATGTACTTAGTAAGAAGGGGAAAGATTCTTATGTACCTAGGAAAGATTTTTAATAATTTTTTTAGAAAGACTAGTTAACCAGAAAATATGATTAACTAGAAGGCAGCATGCTTTGACTATTTTGACTAACAGGTTGTATTGAGCAAACTCAGTACTTCCATTATATCAAGAATTATTCTGGCTTAATTTAAAATTTAGTGTGAGGCAGTGGTAGACCCACATATGGTCAGTTTTTAAAAAATAGGCTTTATTGCAATATAAATAATATATGATAAATTTTATTAATTTAGGTGCACAATTTGATGAGTTTTGAAAAATGTACAGTCATGTGAATACCACCACAATGTAGATATAGAACATTTAAATCATCTCCAAAAGTGTCCTCATGCCCTCTGCAGAGAAACTTCTTTCTTCATCCCTTGGCACTGCCAAACATTGATCTGCTCTCTTTTACTGTAGTTGTTTTCTAGAATTTCATGTAAATGGAATCATATAGCATGTAGTCTTTGATCTAGCATCTTACCTTTAGCATAATGCTTTTGAGATTCACCTGTGCTTTTGTGTGTTTATTTCTCTTTTACTTCCTGAATGGCATTTCATTGTATAAACATACCATGAATATTGTATCTATTTATCTATTTATCTATTGAGTTGTTTCTAGCATTTGGCTATTATGAATAAAGCTGCTGTGACAATTCATGTACTTGTCTTTCTATGGATGTATTAATGTATTTTTATTTGTTTCTCATCAAATATCTAGCAGTTAAGTTATTTGGGATCCTTTTATTAATAATACTTTCAAATAGTACTTTTAAACTGATAACCTGCTGAAGACTCGACGTGGTGTGCTGGTGAGCTCTCTTTCTTCTGGCTGATGGAACTATAAACTATAAACGATCCCCAGCCCTGTAGGAACTGTAGCTATGCTTTGGCATACTGTTTTCCAGTGGCTCTCCTCTCAACCTTGTGGGTGTTTCCTCCTATGTGCCTACATCCTCATTCAGCTCAAGGTGGAAGGGCATCTCCCCGCTGTAGCTCTCCAGAGCAATCTTTGCATGCAGCTCCCTCCTCTCTCATATTCTGACCTGCCAATCTAGGTGACTCTGCCTGCATAAACTCTGATCTCTGCATCCCCAACTCACTGAGACTGCTGAGTTATGTTCAGGTCCTCTCACCCTGTGGTGCAGCCTGGAAATTGCCTCCAGGCAGTAAACCAGTGTAATTGTGGGGATTACTTTGTTTACTTTCTCTCAAGTCCACAGTCTTGTGCTTTCTTATGTCTCATGTCTTGTTGTTTATGGTGAGTAAAGAATTACCCTGACAGTTGATCTTTCATGGCAGAAGTGTAAGGCCATGTGTTAGTTTTTAATTAACTATGATAATAGGGTGGGGAAATGAGTTGGACCATAAAAAATTATGTCTATAAAATAAATATATACCAAAAAATGTGCAAAAGCATTGCATTTATTTCCTGATTATAACATGAATGCTGAGTAATTTGTAGGGAGAAGTATTCCCAAAGCATTCTGGGTAAGAATAAAATGAGTGCCATAATTAATTTAAAAATTAATTGTTTTTATTAATATTATGTTAATAATAGTTTGTAACATATACATGATAATAGTACCCTACATTTTATATGCATTGCCCCGCCTCAGCCTCTTTACAACCTTCACCTCATTGCAATCTTGATCTTCAGCTTGCAGATCACAAGTTAGCAGATAGTTGAAACAATGTAATTAATCAATTCGTTCAATTCATAAATATTCACTAAGCATTTAGTCTGTGCCAGGCACTGGGTTGAGTTAAATATATAAAGATTAAAAAAATAACTTCTACCCTCAAGAAATTCAAATCTTTCAGGAAAATATTCAAAACAATATAGGAAATTGATGGGTTTACAGAGGATAGCTAGCTATCCATCTAGACCTGGGGAAGAGAGGAGGTTAGGGAAGGATACCTAGAGGAAATAACATCTAAAAAATTGGGGGAAATGAATAGAAATTAGATAAAGAAATAGAAAAAAAAAAAAAAGCATTCCAAGCCAAAGGAGCTCCACTCCATGTCACCTTCTCAGCCCTCTTCAATGTAGCTTCCAATCTGTTTCTCTCCTTCTTGCCGTACTACAAGAATAAGAAATTCTTCAGTCCTAACGTCTCCCCAATTGGGCTAACAATACAAAAATTTGGTTCATTACTCATCCTCTCTCTCATTTTTTTTTAAAGAATAGTATTCATTTCACACATATTTGAATACTTAAATGACAGGGCTGCCATATTATATTTTACTGATATTTTTTTCTTCCAGAAATAATGTTATGCTTTTTTCCAACAATTTTTATGATTCAATTTCATAAAGGTTCTTGAGTTCTCTTTGGACACCTGGCATTGTGCTAAGCGCTACAGGGGACACAAATATGATTAAAATGCATTTCCTTTCCCTAAAGCACTGATAATACAGCAAGATGTCTTAAACAAGTACATGACTGGTTATACGACAAGCAAAGGTGAATCTGTTAAGAAAAACACAATGTTCAAAAGGTAGTTCAGAAGAGGGAGATGCTAAAACCTTTAGAAAAGATCTAAAAAGGCTTTTTATATTTTTTCATTTTTTATTTCAGAATATTATGGGGGTACAAATTTTTGGTTACACGGACTGCTTTTGAACCACTTGAGACAAAGTTATAAGTGTGCCCATCACCCAGATAGTGTACATTGTACCCGTTAGGTATGATTTCACCCATCCCTGCTTCCACCCTCCTACCTGCTTGATTTCCATTGAGTTTTACTTCCATCTGTGCACATGAGTGCTGTCCACTTAGTTCCAGTTTAATAATGAATACATGTGGTGTTTGTTTTTCCATTCTTGGGACACTTCACTTAGGATAATGGTCTCCAGTTCCATCCAGATTGTTACAAAAGATATTAATTCATTTTTTTTTATGGCTGGATGGTACCCCATGGTATACATATACCACAATTTATTAATCCACCCATGAATTGATGGGCAATTGGGTTGATTCCACATCTTTGCAATTGTGAATTGTGCTGTAATAAACATTTGAGTGCAAGTATCTTTCTGATAAAATGACTTTTTTTCCTTTGGGTAAATACCCAGCAGTAGGATTGCTGGATCAAATGGTAGGTCTACTTTTAGTTCTTTTGAGGAATCTCCATACTACTTTCCATAGAGGCTGTACTAGTTTTCAGTACCACCAACGATATATAAGGATTCCTCTCTCTCCACATCCATGCCAGCATCTATTGTTTTGGGACTTTTTGATGAAAGCCATTCTCACTGGGATTAAGTGATACCTCCTTGTGATTTTGATTTCATTTCCCTGATGATTAATGATGCTGAGCATTTTTTCATGTATTTATTGGCCATTAGTCTATCTTGTTTTGAAAAGTTTCTGTTCATGTTTTTTGCTCATGTTTTAATGGGGTTGTTTGATTTATTCTTGCTGATTTGCTTGAGTTTTTGTAGATTCTGGTTATTAGCCCTTTATCAGATGTATATTATAGCATGTGAATATTTTCTCCCAATCTGTATGTTATCTATTCTCTCTGTTGATTATTTCCTTGGCTGTGCAGACGCTTTTTAATTTAATCAAGTCCCATTCATTTATTTTTGTTGTCGCTGTGATTGCCATTGAGGTCTTCTTCATAAATTCTTTACTTAGTTCAATATCTAGAGGAAATTTTCTAACATTTTCTTCTATAATTCTTA
>CM052444.1:15419709-15517117 GCA_028533085.1 Varecia variegata
AAAAAAAAAAAAAACCTAACAAGTACTTGATAATTGTTTCATCAACTGTTAGACAATGTTTAACATTCTTGATTTTTCCTAATTTCAAAGCTTACTGTAATATAGAAACTATTTTCTTACTGTTGATAAAGTATATAAATGTGAGCTTTCAGTCATTTATTTTAAGTGATTGCTAGCTGATCTGCATTAAAACTGTTATTTGATACAGCCTAGTGGGAAAAGTTTAAAAGGCTTTGGTTCAGTTGTTCTGAAGTTGTAAAGGTATTGAGCATATGAGCCTGGGTTTTCATCCATCCTATGAAGTGCTAATACCTAGGATTTTTTGTATGATTAAATGAGATAAGGGTTTTAAAGAATTTAGCATATTGCCTGTAGCATAGCAAGAGTTCAACTATTATGTATTGTAAAATAGTAAACAAATGTCCTTGATTCCCTATGAGCCTGGACAAATAAGAAAATATCTTAAACTTACTAAGATATTCTTAGGAAAAACAAAACAAAACAACACTCTTGAAATCAAACCTGCAAGAAATCTTAGTGGAAAATAAGTCATTAATAAGAGCTACTGCACAATTTCCTTTCTAAGTCTTTTTAAGGAATAACGTTGATAACCAACTACTCTCATTATGTGCTAGTCTTCCTGGGGGTTTCAGATAGTCCTGTACTTTCTAGAAGTTTAATTTTTTTGTGGCTATTACAAAAACCTGTTCACTTAGAGTAATGCAATGATTTGGGTCATTTGGATGATTATACTGCAAAAGAAGGTCAAACTTTTTGCTGTAAGATACCATCCAAGATTATTTGGAGAGATGGTTTTAAAAATAAAAAGTGGCTCTTTCATAATTTTTTTTGTCTTTGTATGTTATTTATAAGACCCTGCATATTTTGATTATCAGTCTTAGTGTAAAATGTATTTAAAGAGGTAGATGGGTATGTATGTGTGTATGTGTATATGAATGGAATTTTTCTGAAAGAAAAATATCTTGTCATACATGTACTCTTGAGTGCTGCTGTTGTCATAGAAAATTACCGGACAAATATTAGTACAGTCTATGCTTGGGAGAATAAACACTAAATGTTCTCTCAAAGTGTTTTCCAATTATCAATTAATATATTTAAAACAAGGACATCATCACTTATAACACACACACATACACACACATCAAATTTTGTTCAGAGGTTAAGAAAAAAATGACATACATAACAACCAAAAGACAGGTTGTCTTCAAAAAGTGATTCATGACATTGGAGAATGTATAATTGATGTGTGTAGTTGTCTGGAAAGGAAAATAACAATGCCATCCATTAGAGATGAGAGCTCTAACAACTCAGGCAAGGAGGCAGTATGTATTTTATAGGTCATCTGGGTTCCATTTGGATCTACAGGTTGCTATTCCTTCTCCATACTTGAAAGCATTTAATGGATTATTATAAAAGGAAAAAGATGGTATGCAATAATGGTTTAAATTGAAGCTCTGTGTGTATATCACCACTATGTGGCTCCTAAATGAGAGCTTCATTTTTAAAATTCTCATATGGCATGCTTGAAAGTTTGCCAGCACATGAAGGAATCAAAACAATGAATTCAGCAGCAGGAAAGAAGGACAGAGTGCCAGGGAGAAGTGGGATTTCTTTCTTTCTTCCTGTCTGCCTTTTGGCATCCATGATTATAAATAGCAAAAGTTCATCAGAAATGAAATCGCAGATACTTCTGAACTTCAAATGAGCAGCAATTGAGCAGCGTTTTTAGAAAACACATTGATTCAGACAATGGGGTATAAGGACAAAGCTTGAAACCACCAGAAAACAAGCTGGGGTCGGAATGACGGGAAAGACCTTGATAGTAATTGTGGGTGAAAATCAAACCAAACAGCAACTCATCTGGAAAATCCCTCCTCCTTTCTGAAATTGAAATAAGCTGCAGGGTGGAGACTCTTTTTTGCATTGTTAGCCATGAGTGTAAAAGTTTATTTCTGCTTTTAATGAGTAGTATTTTAGAAATGTAATGAAAGATAATTTTTCTGGATTTCCCTGAGGAAAAGCCTTAGCTCAATTATATAGGCAGTCCCAGTCATTCTGGTATAATGCACATAATATATATGCATAGATATGGGTGTTTCTAGTTAAAATAAAATGCAATGGAATTTGAATAATCAGAAAGCAATGAAAGCAAAGGAGGTGAATCAGGAATAATGAGGTATTGTTAAGATACTTTCAGCTTATGGTGATATATGTCCTAAAATGAGGATCTCTTCAGGTTAGCCTCAAAGGGATTGTCATTTCTAGGAACAAACTTACTTAGTAGATGGCTGGGATATAGGAAGGAGAGTGATATGTAATTAATAATTTCCTTAGTTCATATATCAACCAGGCTCCACACAAAGTATCCTCTGTTAAACTGTAGGTGGCCCATTTAGTATTTAGCAATAATGGATTAGTACCTTAGTGCTTAAGACCAAAACACGGAAGGCCAGTTCTCCATCTTCTAAGTATACACATTTTATAGGCATAATTAGTCACTCTTAGATGATTCTTTGTGGAAAAGCTTGTTATTTTTTTCCTTGAGTGTGATATTCATGAATGATTTTTTTTTTTAAAAAATCATTTAGTGATCTTACACTCTGAACTAAGCACTATACCAGGCACTGAAAATACAAAGATGAATGAGATAAAATTCCTATTTTATCCTCAAGGGATTCAGAAGCTATGGAGGACTAACATGCTTAATACAATATTATGGGGTAAGTGATTATATGAACAAGATGTTGTAGCAGCATAAAAGAGTGGCTTGCTCACTGTGCCAGGGTCTCCTATAAAGATTGTGAAGTTCTGAGGGCTGGATCTTGAAGGGTGAGTAGTGATTCACCAAGTGGAGAGGTAGAGAGAGGACATTACAGATAGAAGAGAGCACAGAACACACAAACACGCCTGTGTGAGGGTGCACAGGATACACATGGAACAGCAAGTGCTTCAGAGAATCTAGAGTTTAAGGTGCCTGTAGGACTGCTTTGGGGATTGAGGCAAAGCATGAGGCTAGAGAACCAAGTAGAGATCAAGTGCTTGTCTTGGTGCATTTAGTGTTGCTGTAACAGAATACCTGAGGATGAGTCATTTATAAGGAAAAGAGGTTTATTTGGCTCATTATTCTGGTGGCTGGAAAGTCCAAGAGTGTGGCACTGGCATCTGCTAGGCTTCTGGCTGGGACTTTGTGCTGCATTACAACATGGCAGAGAAGCAGAAGGGCAAGTGGGCAGATGCAAAGAAGATGAAACACAAGAGACAATTAGGTTTCAACATATGAATTTTGGGAGACAACAAACATTTAAGCCATAGCAGAAGCTAAGAAAAACCTTGCCCAAACCCCTCTATGGGCTTGCCCTTGAGTCCCTCTCTTTCAGTAGGATAGATGTTTAGACTCTATGTCATCTTAACTGCATCCTACACCATCCCCCTTGCTGAAAACATCAGGAAATTCCTGTAGCACCTCTGCCAAGCAGGAAGGACAAGGCTTCTACGTTGCTCAGAGAGGGCAGGACTATCCTTCCCTGTACCACATGGCCAACTGTCAAAGCTTAGAAACAGGAGAAATTTGACACACACCATGCCTGGGAGAGATAGGTTATGAGAAGTAGATGAATCAATGGCTCTTTCATGATTATTTTGTCTTTAATTATGTGTCATTTAATAGCACACTCACTGGGGGAAGTATTATACCTTACAGAAAGCTGTCCATTTTCTTTGTATGGAAACTATTTAAAGCAGGTACAAGTTCTTAGCCCTTATTTGAAATGCATGGAACCAGAATAGTCTAGGAATTAAATTTGATTTTTTTCCATATTATGGGTTATATTACATAATATCATGTGTTATGGTATATAATATCCCCAGTAGGGTCTGAAGTTGCATGCATTATCAAATGCATTAGTATCTCTGTGGAGAAACATGAATATTCACTCTAAGTGGGATAAACAAGACTATAGATAGCTTCCTCTCAATTAAGGTCAGGTTTTAATGTCAATAGAATTTAAGCCAAATTTATTAAAAATCATGGTTTTAAATCTTTGAAGGATTTAGGGATTATAGACAAAGAATTGTGGACCTGTGCTTCACTCTCCTATATGTTTAGCCTGAACAATTTTGGATGAGTGGAACAGAAAGTTGTCTAAATCAGACTAATCTTTGGAAACTCCCTTAAGCTGGAAATTTTGATAGGGATATATAACTACATACCTGCCTGAAAGTTCCCATTAACCAATACCAGAAGCTTAGGGGTGCAAATCTACTGGAACCTGGGTGTGAATTCTATGGCTATGTTCTTCCCCAACAAGTTATAGATAATTGCATATCTGGACATTTTGCTCTTTACTCAAATTTCCTGTAATGTTCTGGGTCAGGGGGTAATTAGGGGTAATTCATCAAAACCTTTAGGTGAAATTGTCATAAAAGCTAGAGCGAGATCAGTGTTTATATAGGAAATAATTCCATGGGAAGGAAAGAGAAATGAGTATTGGAGAGGTACAAATAATAGTAATAAATAACTTAGAATAGAAATATTGCTCTGTGAAAAATTTATGAGTCAAACTGGAATAAATGAAGGATCATGGATTAACCATGTCTAATTTAATTTGGCATCTAAACATGTTTGAATGTCTGTGTATATGTGTGTGTATGTGCGTGCATATGCACACACACACAGTTTTTCCAATGGCTACACACCAAAAAGGTTAGTTCTTAAATTAATTCAAGGCTTTCAAACTTCAGATTCCACGGAGAATGACAAATGACATTCAGGGTGAACCCAAGCTTCCTTGAAATACAACATACTCTGACTGGCCACGCTACCTCTTTTCATGTACATGTAGACTTTTGTGTCTACTTCTTTCAGATTTGCTTTGAAATGAATGGGTGTCCTGGGAACAAGATAGGTACCTACTAGATTATTCCATAAGATGGCATCCAACTGTCTCATTTTTAAATAGTCTAGCCTTAAAGAAAAACATTTCCATTGAGGATTCTGTTAAGATCTGATAAAACTTAGGGTTCTCCCCACCACTATACTGCATTTGAAAGTATATACATAGAAGGTGAAATATGGCATCTCCCTTCAGAATGTTCACGTGATCATATCACTACCCCCCCATAGTCTGTTGTCTGTGTTCACCAGACACCGGTTAAAAGGAAACTGAGTTCTGTATAATTTTAAGATATTCTTATCTCTAGATATTCCTAGAGATAGACTGAACTGCCAAAAAGCATTCACATTCCTCTTTCTCTGCAGTATTGAATGGATGGCAAACAAAATGGAAATTTCCTTTTCATTTTTGGTTCAGTCTGCATGATGAATTTAAACCTGATGACTAAACTCGTTCATTTGATCCTCCAAGTGTGGAGACCTGAACTCATGGAATTGTGGTGAGTTAAAGGGCAAGAGGGAGTTTTTTCTCAAGAGCTTTTTCAGAAGAAAGTCTCTACTGGGGAGTTTACCTTCTCTGTTCTGTGTGTTCAGAGTAACTTCCTTGTCAGACATCCTCTTTAGTGATGATACACATGGGATTAAGGAACAAGGGGACAGAATCCACTTTTGGCTGTTAATTTCTGCTCTCCTGGAAGGTAGGAGAACAATGGATGGAATGTCAGAAATGATAAAGATATAGATCATAAATTCAAAAATTGCATTCAATTATTCAACATTATTTGGCCAGTTATCACTCATTCCCTTCTTGCCTCTCTTATTTCCCAATTTTATTCGCTGTCATTATTTACCATGTTTGGACTTCCAAAATTATAAGTTTTCTCCTTTTAACTCACAGAAGTTTCAGGTGTTAAGCAATTTTGCTTAAGGCAAAATCAAGTAAAATTATTGAGATAAAAAATGGGATATAATTTGATCTTTTGCTCTGCACTTTCATTGATCTTTCATATATATTTTGTGAAAATATATATATATAATATGTCAAGTTATCACCACCCCAATTCTTTTCTGCTAGAGAAGTGTTTTTCAGAAATGCTAATTTAGTGTCTAAATTTTATTGTTAAAAATATTTGGAAGTAATGGATACAGTTATTCATCTACCCATGCATTAATAAACATATATATTGTTTATCACTAATAAAATGGGAAGTTTAGAAAACTTGTAGATAACTGCTACTTATGTTTTATACAGCTCCAGCTTTCTCTTCTGCCAAGCCATGGTCATAGTGTTTCTTTTACATCTCCTGCATTTTCAGTGCCAGAATCAGATTTGGGTATGAATTCATTGAAAGAAAATATTATGATTTGTGCCTATGAGGATAATAATCACAAAATCTCCCTGAGTAGGCTTTGCATGCAAGAAGTACTCGATAAATGCAAGAGATAGCAATGCATTCAGCAATAGAGTTCAGATATTTTGACTCAGGGAAATTATATTATGTGATTTCTTTGCCCAGATATTTTCAGACCAGCACATTGTAAGCGAATCCACGCCTGATCCCTTCACGTCCCCTGTGCAGTGATAACTGAAAATGGAATGGCTGGATTATACACAGATTTAATAGCAGCAATGTCTACACTAAGGCATAGGAATTCTTTTGTGAGAGGTACATATTCTTCTTTTCCTGTGGCTGCCCACATTCTATGTCAGAATATCTAGTGTTTGTCACCTGTAAGAGTTAATACAGTGCTCAGTAAATGTGCCTAATTTGCACACATCAACTAGAGCTACAATTAGATCCCAAGGCACATTTAGAGCAGTGGTTCACAAACTTTAATGCACATAAGAATAACTTGGTTTGCCTGCAGGCCCCCACCTAGGCACAAACTAGGACCCATGGCAGAAATTCTGATTCATTGGGTCTGCAGCCACCTAAAAATTTGCATTTTAATAGATATCTTCAGGTAATTCTGAAGTAGCTTGTCTCTGGATAATACTCTATGAAACACTGCTTTAGAACTTTCATGCTACAAATAATCATTTGTTTCTTCATCCTTTCAAAAGGGTTATCATATTGATATTTGAATGTCTGTGTATGTATGTGTATATAACAAATATAAACACATCCCTACATAATGGAAGTATGAGAGGGATTTGGAATTAAAAGAAATAAATCACCTTTACCCAAATGGTCATGTGGCTATATCCAAGTCTAGACTGTTATATAAGATTTTTTTTTAATGAAAGACTAAGACTATTCGTCCCACACTAGGGATTTCTAAACTACTGATATCACTTTCAGAAAGTAGACAACAGAAGTCAGTGCCCACCAAAAAGAGTTACTGTATTGGTTTTGCTTTCCTGGGGGGACAAACACTCCTCTTCCCTACTGTTTGCTTGGGGATGGGCAATAATCTCATTTGTGATTTAATAAAAACTGCCCTCAAATCAAAGCTTTAGAGGATGTAATCATGCATTTCACTTGATTCACTCATTAGTTTTTCACCTGAGAGCCTCAGGTTCTGTAATTCCCAAGGCAAAGAGCTGTATTTCTTTCTTTCTGCATCTTCCCCACCACCCCTCAACCCAGAAAGCTCAGAGTTTTATCAGCTCAGTCTGACTCGAAAGAAGTATTTCCTATAAGATGTATTGCAAGATTATTTTTCTGGCTTTGATATATACCTTAACCCTTCTTCTCCTTTTCCTACTCCCTTCTCTGACTATTCTCATCCTTTTCTTCCACCACTCTCTCTATAGAAGCTATATTTGAAAGAAATACAGAAAGAAAGACAAAAACAAAAGGTCCTGTAAATTCAAGAATAGATTATTCTCTTTCTCACAGTCAGTAGTTTTCACCAGATGGAGCCTAGTACCTTTGTGAATATATCCTTCTTTTTATCATGAGTAGAGATTTGCACATGTCTAGCTTTGAGGTATGAAATACCAGTGAGCTTTTGCAGGCCTTGCTAGACAGATGAAGCAAACTCCCATCAAAAAAGCCTTTTTCACAGGGGCAAACCAAAGGAGAATTATTTTTAAATAAATCAAAGGGAAATTCAAAGTGGGGGAAAAATAAGCCTATTAATTAATGGCTTTTTTCTGGTTTGAAACACTGATGTTAAAATTAAAAGATTCTTCACCAAAGGTTGTATTACTATATGATTTCTATTTCCAGAGGCAGCAGCAAGTCGAGAAAGAATGGGAGAGGGAGAGATAACTACTAAACAATAGAATTTTTTTATCACAAGGTCAACACACATTTTTTTAAAGCCCAACTGTTCTCTTTGCAATCACAAAGGTTTTACATTCCAGAGAGAGAGGATACAAGATTTACCACAGTAGTCACACTGCAATGAGAACAAATTCAAGGATGCTAAACTTTACGTGTGTTTTGTTTTACTAATAGTACTTGGCCATGGATGCCCAGTTTTTAGCTGCCTGTCTTCAGCCTCCAGAAAATTGTCTTAATCTTAACGTTTTCTAGGAGCAAGATAGCAATCTAACAGCAATTAATAATGCTATTTTATGATTAAGTTAGGTTGCTTTCCATGGAGCTTAAAAACTCCACCATCACGTTGCATTTTGCTAAAACTCATACGTCTTTAGTAAACTAGCTACTCTTCCATGTAGACTTAAGCATTCTCAAAGCACTTTCTTGCAATTCTTATGCAATACTCAAAATGATTTAGTGAGGTACTTATTAATGTCCTTATTATAGGCTTGAGGGAACTAAAGTTCAGAGAAGGTAAGTGTTTGAGATCAGAAAGCACATTTATGACACAATCAAAACCATAAACAAGCCTACTGATGTCCAGTCTAAAACTCTCTCCATATTATAAGCAGCAAGCAAGAAAAGGGTAAAGGGAGGGAGAAGACTTTAAGTGGCAAAAATTGTGCTACCATAGAAACAAATGAGAAAATGTTGCCATAAGAAAAAAAATTGTAGGCCATCTCCCAATTTCACAACTGTATTTCTGAATATGTTTGAATATTGATGACTCAGAATTTCAAAATAGAGTTTTATGTTGGAGGGTTTGGTCCCAGAGAGCTATAGCATGATGAACAAATTTGCAGTTATGAAATGCCCCCTTTGGTTCTAAGCAACCAAACAGACAGATAAAAACTTTACAGGTTTCTGGGAACCCATGACCCTGGCCTTCCAATAATGCTCTCATTTTACATGGGAAATACAGAGGAGTTTTCTTGGGAAAATTGAAGGACAGTCCAATTTTTACCTCTCCTCCAGGAGACTTACTTACCTGGGGTACATGGGTGAGTAGACTTTTAAAATCCCTTTAGAGCATACTATAAGCTTCCCACATACACCAAGTCTGTCTTTGGCTCTGCATCCCAGTGCCTATGGAGAAATTGAAGACAATGAAGACTTCAGGGAGGTTGAACCAGTGGCATCCGCTGGTGCTGAGACTGAGCTGCATAGGCAAGCTCACGGAGCCCAGCTATCCAGTGGCTTCCAGCAGGGCGGCGCTCATGACCATGACCATCTATGTGAGCAGCCACATTGCAAATGCTCTTCCCTGTGGTTACCTTAACAGCGTAAGCCAGAAAGCAATGCCATGCTGTAGACAAATACCATTAATATCGTTAATCAGCGGTTTAACAAAGGATCTAAGTTGATGCAGGAAGGATGGTTTAGGGATGTTGCTTACTCTACTGCTGTTGGGCTCCAGCCCATTCCACATTTGCCATTAGCCATTACTTCTGCCTGTCCTGGATATCCACTTACATCACTTCTACCAACCCTTCATTTGAGCTCTTACCATGTCAGTGAGTTTTACCTCACCACCCTATCTATTTAAAGTTGTAATTCCTACTCGACAAACTCAAGATTCTCATTCCTCCTTATCTCTATCTAATTTTTCTTTATTCCATAGCACTAACCACCTATGTGTACTCTGTGCATACTTATTTTTAACAATGTTTTTTCTTAAAGTCTTATCCCCCTAAGAAATAAACTAAAGGAGAACAGGGATTGTTGCTTTTTACTGTTCATTGCTGCTTTCTAAGTACCATAAGTGCTCCACAAATATTTTGTTGAATAAATCAATTAATGAATGAAGACATTGTGAATTTGATAATTGTATAAAAATAAAATATTTGAAAGATTAGGACCACTTGTATGTAATACACAACAGTAAACTGATGTTCATAATGGTAATAATCTTAAAGCAAATGAATGCTTAATGAGTGCCTAAAGTTTATTTCATAATATTCACATTTTTAAATTGAATCTTAAATCTGGAAAAATAACTTCATACATTGGAATATATTCTTTAACAATGAAATTGGTTGATAAAAACATATTGAAAATGTGATACAATAAAATACAAATTGAAATGAAAGACAGAATTGGATTCAAATTTGTGTTCTATCAATTTACAGATACCTGACCTTGGTCATATTTTCCTTTGAATCTTTTTTCTTTTTCTACCCTTTCTTTCCCTCATTTTACTTTCTAACCTATTTAATTTCTAAAAATTTGGTTTTCTTTTACCAAGTTGTGATTTGATCTAAAAAATTTTATAGTTACTTACAGAAATACACATAATTCAGTAAGATTATAGATCATCAGATCAGTATATCAATAGATAGATAAATCAGTGCAAAAATAAAGTTGGCATAGTCAGGCAAGACAGGAGAGAAAGTTGCTGCACAAGGAAAGTTTGGTCTTGTAGACCTATTCTTACTAAGATGGAGCCTCCCAAAATCAGGTCTGAGTCACTGAAGGCATATTCAGATTTACATTGTACATTGGCTAAAAGCAGAACCATCCCTTAACATTTGTGAATTCTAGGGCAAGAGCATACATGTAAGCCTAAACATTGTATGTTCAAATATTTAACTGTTAAAATCAATCTAGCATTTTAAGTAAATTATGCCTTTTACTTTGACAACAATACCTTTGAAATGAAAATATTGGAAAATTTTACATGCTACATCCAGATATATATATACACATATATATATATATAATATACACTACATTTAAGAGTAATATGAATTATTTAATATTACAAAATGTTCCTGAGCCACCATATGCAACAGCTGTGAATACTCTGCTAATTCATGCATTTCTCTAGAACCATAAATTGCAACACGAAGAAAAGAAGAAAATGGACTCTTGGCACTACTGGGAAATGCTGTTTGTTATGCAAGAGTCTACTGCCTATATTCAAGGATTACAAATCCTGCTCTGCCAATACTGGGTACTGGACCCTGAGTGAGAAAGGCATCAAATGTTCCTTAAGAATTGTCAATTGTTAAGTGTTCAGATATGCAGGGCCTTCTATAGGGCAGAGCCCAGAACTCAGGCCTCTCTTACCAGGCATAAAGACCATACTTGCTTAAAGATATCAACATCCTAGTACAGGAAAACCTAGATTAGAAAAAGATGTCTGTCTTGCCTTTTTTTATTTTTGTTTTTTAGATTTATATTTTATTGTATATATTTAAGGTATATAATCTGATGCTTTAATATACATATACCTAGTGAAATGATTACTTTAGCTAAGCAAATTAACATGTCCAACACCTTCCATAGTTGCCTCATTTTTTGTGTGTGGTAAAAGCACCTAAAATCTAATCTCAGCAAATTTCCAATATATAATACACTATTACTAACTATAGTCCTCCTGCTGTACATTAGTTCTCTGGAGTTACTCATCCTACATCACTACAAGTTTGTACCCTTTGGCCTACATCCCTCCATCTTCTTTAAGTCTTTAAAAGGACACCTTGAGTAATACAGCCTAGTGATTCCCAAACCCAACCTACCACTCAAATAGCCGAGGTGATTGAGACTGAGTAGATCTGGAATAGGGCCTAACAATCTGTGGTTTTGAACGTGTTCAAAGACGAATCTGATAAACTACTGATCCATGCTGATCCATGATATTCTGTATAATAAAACTTCAACAATTATGTTGATATGGCCATTACTGTTCTCATTCAGAAATTAGGGAAATGATGCTATCTCTTACATGGTAGGGGTTTGAAATAAGAATATGTTCACAAAAAAAGAGTGGGCAAGAAAGAGCAGGCGGCCCACAAAAGTTAGTTTAATTTGTGTATCTGAAGCCTGTGAATCTGATTAGATTTAGGGATATGGATTATTTATGTCTTACCTTTCCTTTCAGTGACGGATGAAAATTAGTTTTAGGCTCTTGTTTATATCTCTTGCTTACAGGAAAAGTTTCTTCTTTTGAAAAATTGGAATGGAGCAGAAAGTTTCTAGCTCAGAACACTTTTGATATGAAGTTCTTTTATTAAATTATTGTTTAATCCTAGCTACTTCCTCTTAAACTCTTTGTATACCTATGCCCTCATAATTTAATCTGATTTTTACATGTTCAATAGAAAGGTTTTTCATTACAAATCTCATGGATATTTATTGTGGAAAGTTTAGATGATGTGGATAAACAGAAAGAAGAAAGGATATACCATGAACAAATTGACTCCTCAGAGATAATCACTGATGCATTTGGATATATCACTTCATATGCCTTTCTGTAAAATATTCATTTGATAGACTTTTTAAAAAAGAATCATACATATTTTTAAAGAAATCATTACAACTTAGTAGTACATTAGACCATCTTTCTAAGTGTATTCATGTAAAAAGTCTTCATGATCATTTTTAATAGTTACATGATATTCAGCTCTACAGATGCTCTAAAACATATTTAACTAATACTAAACTGTTGGATACATAGATTTTTTTTTCTTTTATAAACAATACTAATTGACATTTGTATATATGAACATTTCAATATTTGCTCAATTATTTCTTAGGCTAAGGAGCAAGAGAAATTGGTGCTATGACTATCCACTTGTTTTCAAAAAGATATTCCTATTTAAAATTGAAATGTATGACAAACATTGATAATTGTCTTTTTTTTTTGGTCTGATAAGCAACAAATGCTATGTCATTGTTTGAATTTGCATTTCTTAAGTCACGAGTAAAGCAATATTTTTCTTAATTTAACAATAATTCTTGTATTTTTTCTTTTGTGGATGAGCTCATATCTTTTGCTCATTAAAAAATTATTGTTTGTTGTTTTCTTTTTGATTTCTAAGATAGTTTTATATGCTAAAATATCTAACCTGTATGATGAATGGCAAACTATAGACAGAATTTCAGTATCAGAAGATCAAGCAATACGTGGCCCAAGGGCATTTTCTTCAGTTCATTGATTCTCAAAAAATCCTCTTCTCCTTGAATAGCCAGATATACTTGTACAGTATACAACATATGCGTGGTTGGGTTCTCTTTGGTGTGGGCATGTATTTCACACTGAGATTAATCTAAAATGAGCTCTCTGCTAAACAGCTTACAGGCAAAAGTTTACATAATAGCAAAACAAAATTATTTTTAAGAGATGCTTAATGGGGTACAGCTCCTGATTTGATTAATATACATGGCAAATCTGAGTCCATTGGACCATTGCTGAGAAATATGTCTGCTCTGATTGGTCAAAGACTGCCAGAACAGCCACACAATCTCTTAGGTGGTGGGTCCAGGGCTCCACGTTCCCACTGCATGCTTTGGCTAGACAACCTGACAGGACCAATTTCTCAGGAATAATCCAATATCATACAAGTTCTAAGATTAAATTTCAAGATAAGAAATTGGCTTTAAACCAGACAATATTTTTAATCCAGTAGGTATTAACAGAACGTGTCACTGAAACTTTACCTAGTATTCCTGCTCCATTATTTACTAGTCATTTTGATTCAAGTGCACCAAATAACCTTGCAGATCCTTAGTTTCCTCATCTATAAAATGAGGACAATACAATTTAACTGACATTTTGGCATTTTGTACTTTTACATTAGATTATGTATTTAAAATACTTAAAATCATACCTAAGTTATACCCTTTTCCAACAAAGAGAAGCTCTCTCCAGTGAATTTCAAGATCCAATATAAAACATAAAGTGACTGATGTTTTTAGAGCTTTCTCTGATGTCTTTAGGAGAGAGAGATAGGAGATTGGGGCATATATCAAAACTTCTTAAATATTTCTTCTATCACCTTTTCATACAAGAACTTTCTGTGTGGATTTGTTAAAGAGAACATAACGGGTTTCCAAATAACCCTATGGCTAGACGAGGGACATAGGTAAATAGGAAAACCTTGTCATTTATTTTCTTGAAGTGCTCTGTCGTTTTCAATTTGTCATGAACAAAGCGAAGTTCATGACATATTATTTCATCCCCTGAATAAACAAAGGGCTTTCAAGAAGTTTCTTTCCACTTAAATCAGTGTTCTATTTTTCTTCTGAACATTCTCCTCAAACATATGCAAGATGGTCATAAACTTAATATAAGATTAATACACATTGCACATGCAAACAATTGTAAAAGTATAAACTTACACATTTCAGGTGGCCTATAAGGTGGGACAAATGACTTGTGACATAGTATAGAGTAGTATTTTAAATGAATGATTTTAAATAAAATATTTTTACCTTGAAAGTTATAGTTATGGCTGTCTAGAAATTAGAAAACTTAGCTTTAGTTAGTTATTTATTTAGTTGTTATTTAGTTTAGACCATTGTTCCAGCTTCTTTTTTCTTTCCCATTTGACATTTCCGTAGCTTTTTCATCTTATGGTGGTTCTGCTGACTCAGTACCGCCCTCAGCAGCCCTTGCTGTCAGTCATTGACACTTCTGTAGAAAAGCTGACTTGGTGGAAGGTAAAAATGCTTTAGATGGTTAGATCTGACCAAAGCATGGGGGTGAGGGGTTGAAATCAATTAGAATATGTGCACCAAACAAGATGGAAGTAATTAAAATTGAAGGCAGCAAGGAAGGAGAAAATCTTCAGTCTTAAGGAGTGTTAAGAGATGAGGTATGCTTTTTTTAAAAAGAGAAAAACACAATAGGAAAAAAACCTAAGCTTATGAAAGGAACAGAAAACAGGAAAGAAGAAATCTTATGGACAATGTTATAAGGTGGAATGGGGGGATCTTTGGGGATTTGGGGGGATGAAACTAATGTTTATGAGGCCTCTTTTTATGTAAAAATAAAGCCATTGGAATATTTTGTTAAGTCAAAATAGCACCAAAAGGTTATAACCTCTTTAATCAATAGAAAACTAGTTTTCCATAAAACAGGTTTTCTATTGATTGATGACATCATTCTCTTTAATGAATAAGCAGGATGTACTCAATATGCATCAGCATTCACTCACAATAGTTTCTGTTTCATAGCAAACATTCTCTGCTTTGGGTAGAAATGGAGCCCTGAAATATCTCATTTTCATTTGCTTTAGCAAGTCCTAGAAGTAAGTTCTCAGGAAGACAGTTATCCAGTAAAGTTCCAGAATCTTGTTAGTGCTTAAGAGTGCACATTAGTAATTATAGCACAAATAAATTGTGTTTCCAATTTTCTCTAGGATAATTTATATTTAAATGTAATAATAATCTCTGTTTTCTGTCTCCAACTTTCAACCCAGAGGATGTGAATAATTTTACAATGATTCACTGGATGTCATACCTGGGTTCAGTTTAAAAGCAATCTTTTACATAGTCCGTCTGTGTTTGTGTTTGGTTATGCTTCTTGGTAAATGATACTACATAGCAGACAGGAAAAGAGTAACAACTGGTAACATGGACATTTGGTAAAATAACAATTTTTAGTGATTTTGATAAAAAACAGTTTATTATTTATGATAAATCAATATTATTTTATCAACTTATAATTAATAAAATTATTAATTATTTGCTTAAGTATAACGCATAGTATTGTAGCGTCACTGGTCTAGTAGAAGTATGGAGCAGAAAGGAAAATAAAGTTGTGTATCCTATAGAACTTGGTGTACACGTGCTCAAATACTGCATGCTTTGTTTTTAAATGGCAATTTATAATATGTTGTACATTCCTTTCTAAACTGGAAAGTTGTCTGCTCTAGGATTATTTTAGATGGAGTGAAACAGTTGCCAAAGTCTCCTGCTGAGGGACTTAGCCTCAAATGTTTTTGAACATATTGCATGAAGCCAGTGCATAGAGTTGGCAGCAAATATTTATTTACAAATTTAATAATATATTTTATTTACCAAACACATTCATTACTTGTAAACAGTTGGAGGAAAAATGGCTCCTAAGCAGTTTTTTAACACAACTTTAGATCCCAACTGTATTATTCAATGCTGCAGTATCTTTATGAATTTGCATCAACATTGTTATGTCTATTGCTTAGGTCATCTTCAATGTTTTCATTTATACTCTTTGGGTAATGCTAGCAAAATAGTCCCAAAATAAATAGCCCATATATTTGTAGGGGTCAGTTGTTTTTAAAGTATTTTATTTCAGTCTTTTGGTGACAGGAAATTTTTCAACATAAAGTTGATCTGGACCTTCATGGAACTTAGCTTCCTTGCAAATTTAAACAGAGTAAACAAGTCGGACTTCAGAAAGATCAAAATAAAGGGCAGCAACAGAGATGGATTTACACACAATTTACTAAAGTGTAAGTTGCCAGTCCCCCCCATATACATGAAACCCTTCCAAATATTGGGGGATGGATCTGGGAATGTGTTACATGTTCATAAATTATAACATTTGCAAAATGTTTTTAATTCTTTTTCATAAAGAGCATTCCTAAATTATGTAAAATCCAAGCCTTACAAGAACCGAATCTACTCATAGGCAGAAAGCAGATTTTCTTCTCTTTGTGCCAGGGAAGGTAGTTTGCTTATATAGGCTTTTAAAAGAAATGAAAATAAACTGATATCATGGCTTAATTAACCCTCAAAATGAGTAGATTGTTTCCAGGAGAGTTTTCAAGCTTCTGGAATTGTCATTTCAATGGTTTTGGGGTCTTCTGTTTTTTACCTTACATTCTCCTTACTATTTTCTGTTTTCAAATGATTGTTTTTGACTTAATAGAATAGTTGATTTTACTTATGTCTTAATGATAGCCACTTGCTTGAGTAGAACCGACTTAGAAATGTCGCTAATGATGAACTTGACCTAAATGCGACCATGCCTTAAGATATCTGCAAATGGCATTAATATATGTAAATAATTTAGGAAATTCATGTATCACTATTGGGGACCAATAACCAAATTCTTGAACTGCCTAGAATGCATAATCAAAGAAGTTGAAGTTAAAAGCTGTTGACCTATTGAATAAAATCCAAGTATTTTCCCATGACTGGTCAGTTCCTTCATGTTCTGCGCTTTGCCTGCTTCTTCAGTTTTATTAATATCTTTGGTTACTACTTTCTTTGTATGCATTAGTGATATTGAACTACCTATAGTCACTTTTTTTTTTTTTTTTTTACTTTTGTTACTTTACTATGCTGTTTTTCATTGTCTCAAATCCCCTTTGCTTTCTTTTTTGGCTGGTCATCTTCCATTAATACTTGAATACCCTGCTTTCTGAAACTTCCTATGATTTCTTCAGCCCTCAGGACAGAAATAGTAATATGACCGGTAATTCTGTCCTTCATATATACTTCTAACACTGCCAATATTGAAATTATTGACTTACAGATGTATTCTCCACCTGTAGACTGAAACCTCCTCAAGAGCAAGACCAGTATTATTCATCAACTTCACCTGGAACAGAGCTGAGCCTATGAATACACGCTTATTGAACAAAATCACTTGGATAAAGGTGCTCATAAAACAAAATATGTTCTCTGTCCCTCTCTCTGTTTCTTTACTTCAAAAACTAAAATCTGAAGCCCTCAGTACCTAGGAGTAGACTGAATTGATTCTTATTAGCTTTTAGCAGTTACCCGCCAAGTTGAGAGGTTCAGAGAGATATCTGCCCTTAGTGTTTTGTTTGGAGAGCTTTGTACCATTATCTAATAAATTAGAGCTGCTGCCAATACAAGATGAAGACATTTGTAACAAGTCTGACATCATTTTTCTGATGTTTGACTGCTGACAGCTGTTAAGCCTCATCACTCCCTCATTTGTTCCCCTTCTGCCCCACCTCTGGGCAAGATGGTAACAAAGCCCAGGTTCTGCCTCCTTTGGCATCCACAGGAAGTTCAAACCATGTGCGGGAACCATCAGCCTGGCCTCTCCCCTAAGCACCGTACAAACAACAAACCAGCCTTCTTCCCTGCTCTGCCAAGCCATTTTCTAAACTGCTTGTGAGTCACCCTCCATTCCTCAGAAAGCCACATTATGTGAGTAATAAACCTTTTCATGCCCTCTTGATATGTGTGGTGTTATCAGTCTCAAAATCTAAACCAAATTTTGGGTTGAGCTCCATCCTGATTCTGTGGGGTTTCTACACAGCAGCATCCCTCTGGATTACAACACATTTCAAGGGCAAAGGCCTTGGTAAATGACCCACCAATGCCACATATTACTTCCCATCATCCTTTTCATGAACTTTTATGTTTCTGTTGAGCAGGGTAATAGGGTTATGTGCTTTAGCTGTGGTTCAGAATAATGACATGGATTATAACAACTTCCTGTCTGTCAAGCAGGGTCACACAATTGACCATATGCACTTGGATTAAGTCATGTGGTCATGTTGCTACACATTACAACTTCCAATTACAGCTGTTAGCTGTCTTTTATAATCATCTTTATTTCCAGATGGAGGAAATATGTGATCATTGAGTAAGTTCTATGCTAAACATTTTTGTGCTTGAATTTATTAGCCTCCATAAAATAACATAGTATTTGGTAAAATCCTAACATTCTGGTATTTTATATTAAAATAAATAAGCAAATAAATCACTCTTTTTCCATTCTTATGTTTTTAAAGGAGAGTGAAATATGCTTTGAGTATTTTAATGCTTGAAATGTATTTTTCCTGAGGTTAATTTTTTTCCCAAATTAAAATTCTTTATCTGATATTCAATTGCTTGAATTTGATTCAAATCTCATTTATAATAATTGAGTGCGTACCTTGTTCTGGGCTCTATCACACATGGATTATGTTATTAATTTTCTTATTTGAACTTGAGTTCAGTGTGATATGGTTATTAAGGGGGGTGATATTAATTAGTGTCCACATCCATCTCCAAAATGTCCTCTCCTTTCCACCTTACTTTCCAAGAGATATGAATCTACAGTGGGAGTCTCAAAAATACATAATTCCCTTAAAAGGGCAATCTTTTAAATTTTAATGATTCTTATGGCCAGAATTAGCTATTCATAAGGTCAAAGAGTCCAGATAATTTGAAGGGGAAAAAATGTAGCCAGGAAGCTGGATTTGGCAGCCCAAATTTACAAACTATCAACCTGCCTTGTTTCAAATTAGAAAACAGTCCTATTAGGTATGAGCTCCAATCAAGACCTGATATACAGCCGGAGCAGCAGGAATTGCTCTGAGCTTTCCAAGGAGAAAATTATAAACCAGCAGCAGAGAGCAGTATGGAGCCATTTTTAAAACTGGAAAACCATGAAGGAGCGCCAAAGAGCCCAGAAAGGGCTGGGGGAAGGGAAAGAAAAGGTCCAAAAGCTGTCCAAAGATCTTGATTACATTTTCTCTTTATATATGCTTTTTTTCTTATATAGATAGCAGATCCATGCTTTGGATGAAAAGTCATATATTTTTTTCTCCTACTCTTCTTGCTTTTTCTTCAGTGATGCATGTTTTTTTTTTTTTTTTGGAGGGGATATATATATATTCTTTTTAACTAGTCCTCAACCTTGTTTATAGAGAATGAATGTAGAACTAAGTTGTGTTTGCTGCAGTGCAATTCCTTGCAGGATATATTAATCTATGTTTCATATGCAGCCTGGATATTCACAGCTTTCACATTCTTAGACAAGCTTATGGATATACTGTATCTACATCCTGATTTCCTCTAATATTTTCTCTTCAATTCCCCTTGGTAACTCTTTGAGTTAGAGGATGTTATTATATTGTTGATCTCAGTTTGGTTGAATTTCTATCCAATTTAAATCAGGATCAAATGCAGTGTTTGAAGAGTAAGCAGAGTATGTGAACACAGAAAGCACTCTCTCTGGCCCTGTCATCTTGTCTGTAGATGAGCGTGCCTTCATTTAATTAAATGATCTTTTTTTTTTATAAACAGATACATTCATTTATGCCAGTGCCCTGTCTGAAAATGACACAATCTGCTGCTCTTGTTTCCCCACCATAATCATGAAACGCCAACCTTTGAGTCACATTAGCCTTGGGCATCCAATATAGGTGATCTTTTAAAAAGCCAGGGCTTTTCTTTCTTGTTTTCAAAGTCTTGTCTGGATGATTGCGTCCGTGTGTGTGCACGCGGACAGGAAGGGTTAGTGTCAAAAGAAATGGGGGCTCTGAGAAACTAGATTAAGCATTTTTCATAATAGAACTCTCCTGTCTGGTGCTCAGTTTATTGCTTTCTTGATTGCTGGGCATTGTTTGGCAAAGGATGGGTCAGGAGAGTTGCTGGGCTTGTCTTTTCCACCAGGGAATCTTAAATAACAGCCCGAATTTCTCAGTGATGGGAGTGAATTAAAAGGTTATGCCACTCCTTCAGGCCACCTTCTGACCATGTAAGCACTGGACAGCATTTCCAACAAGTGAAATTTTAGAACAAAAACAGATCATCTCCTAAGGCACATATACTTGGATTTTAAAGAAAGATGCCGTGGTATTTTCTATCAAGAAGGTTAAACTCATAGGATTATATGAAAACACACATTTTACCCCTGCTAACCTGTAAAGATTTCATTTTGCTTCATTTATCTTCTCTCTTACCCTATGCTAAACCATCCCTGGCTTCGATGAAAGAATCATGTCTCCATTCATTTCCTATCTTGCTGAATTGCCTTCACATTTCCTATCATCTGCACATAATCCTATTCTCTCCATTATTGTCTTAATACCAAGAACAGCACAAGATAATGGATAGGCACTGTAATAACAGCGTGGCCTGTAGGAGCCCCTCGAGGGAAATATCTTTGATGCTGGTGGAATATTAATGCATTCTAGGTCCCTGATCTTCCTCTTTCACTTCATCTTCTGTTTTCTAAACTACATAATGACTTTCATATACATGACAAAAGCATTAGAACAGAAAAAGCCTCATTGACGAGCAGCAGGGCTGTATGATATTAAGGAGTCCTATTCTTACTTCTTTGTACAATTTCTGACCACCATCTGAGACTGTATGTGCAGGTAATTTCCAATTTGAATAGATACTAGTGTAAAGAAGCATAATCATATTGTGTTAATGCAAATGCCCATCAAAAGCACTGCATGAAAATAAATTAAAATATAATTCTTCAATAATGCATTTGTCCATAGGATGAATTTGGACAGATTAAAAACAAACACCTTGATATCACTTAGACAAGGGAGTGGATTGTTTCCAGGGAGGCTAATCATCAGCAGATTATGAATGGGAGAGTAAATCAAAGCTGCCTACATTACACTTTGTAGATTGAGTTATAGTTACAATTTGTTGTACATAATTTTTCAATAAAAGGGAAATAATTGATTTTTTTTCTAAGCATAAATACTGCAGCCTAGGAATATTCAGTAGCAAATAATAAAAAATAGAATGTTAGGGGGAAATGACTCGGTGGCACAGTGACCATAGCCTTTGATTGCTTGGGGTGAGGTAAGCATCCTCGCAAACCTGCAAGAAACGCAATTTTGGAAACTCCACCTTTTCTTCTTTTCCATTTTGTTTATGCTTTTCCTTTTGTGCTATTGGTCCTTACATTATCTGCAAAGATGTTTATGAGTAAGTTGAGATGGTCTTAAAAAGGATGTGCATCAAAGCTATCTTGAAAAGGGATAAATAGAAAATGCCCCAGACATTTCCTTCAGCCTTCAAAAGACAGACCACGATGTTTAGATTTCTGTATGAAGCAAACTAAGAAAGTTGTTTGTGAAGGCCTTTTCTTTTGTAGATGATTTTCCTTTTACTTAAATGACATCATACAGGCTGATATCTGAACTTCTGTCTGTTGAATATACTATTTTTAGTAATTCTATGAAAAATCCACTGCGTAGGGTTGTAAGGTTTTTTTTTTTTTTTTTTTTTTTTTGAGTCAGTAAACATTTATTAAGCATTTTTCTGTTTCAGGTACAATGTTAGGCAGCTAGTTGAAAAGATGATCCGTAAAGACATGTTTCTTCTGCTCTCAGGGAGCTCACACTCTATTACACAATGGACAAGAGCTACATTCATTTATTTATTGGGCAGAAAATACATTATGTGACAAGAACTACATCAGACACAGTGAAGGACATCAAGTTAAGCAAGACATTGTTCCTGCTCCCCAAAGCATTTTCAGTTGGTAAAAAAGGCACATATGTCACCTATAGTCTTAATATGAGTTTAAACATAAAATGTGTTATAAAGAGAGGTACAAAGAAAATTCTAGGAGTCCTGAAGATGGAAACAATAACTTCAGCCTTGAGGAATTAATGGCAAAGAAAGGTTTGTTAAAAAGATGACATTAGAAAGTTCCACAGAATTTAAACCAAAGACAAAATTGGAGGGGAAGTAGAAGATTTAGGTGAAGAAAACAACAGGAATAAAAACATGAAATTCATGTTTCAGAAACTGATCTAAATGGATAAGGAAGTAGAATATAGTGGAGGATATAATTGTTTGATGCCAGATGGTAGAACATTAAAGATTTGGTATATTTTCAGCCAGTAAAGGGGAATCGTTGAAGGATTCTGTCCACGGGAGTGTGATTAGCAGATGATTGATCTGGCAGTGCAGTGTAGCTTGCAGAGAATGAAGGAGAGAGCTGAGCTGGGATAACGGTTAGGAAGATTCCAAAACAAGGCAGGTGAGAAAAAAGCTCAAACACAGTGATCTAGTAGAAGAGTTAAATGCAATGATGCCAAAATAACATCAATCAAATAAGATGCTTCACTATTTTATAATGAAAAAAAGTGAATAAAAGAAAGGTCAACCAGGACCCTAGCAAAATGATATTAAAAATAATAGTTCTGGAATTTCGGTGTAAGTTTCTCTTGAAAGTGCAAAAATCGGCATTGGGATGGATGGGGTTTGAGCCTTCAGAGAGCACTATGGCATATTTTCTCATTAGTAAGTTGTAAATATCTTGGCAAAAGGGAGAAACATTCCTTGTTTCTTTTCCCAGGAATGTTGGTTCTCAAAAAACTGTGTATTTATTCAGTTGACAAGGTTTCATCAAAACCTGGCTTGGTAGCCATGATAAGAACTCTATCTACAGGGAGTAGACCAGAGTTAATCTAAAATTCTCAGCTCCACGTAGAAAACTAGTGCCTATATAAACCTATAGATTTATGGTCAGATACCTTTCTGACCATTTTAAATTCATGTAACAATGGTGTAGTAATTGCTATTTCGTACCTTTAGGAGTGTGGAAGAGGTTAATGATGGACTGAGATAGTGAGACTTCTTTAAAACCCATCTTAAAGAAGAAAAATTATTTAACATGCAACTTCAAGTAACTGAACTCTAGAAACTGGAGTTCATCACTTTAAAATCCATTAGGGACAATATTATTGCATTTACTTGATATTTTTTCCCTTTACACGTCCTGCCTTGTGACCTAGATAGACATAATTTGTAATGTGAGTGATAATGGAGCTAAATGCTTAAGACTATGCATGGTATTTTCAACCTGGCTTGATGGCAAAATGTTCAGAAAATATTTCATCTTCAATGCTAAATGTGTTAATTTTTAGATAATTTGGTCTCTCCCGCTTCCACAGTGTCGGAGTGGTAAGGAGGCCTGGCTGCTCCCTCTTGAGGTGAGAGGACACTCTGTTCTCCTGGTTTCTTTCTCTTTCTCTGTTTCCGCTCCAGCCTGGAGAAGTAAAGCGTGGCCTGATCCCACACCCTGTGAGAAAAGGTCTCTTTTTTCCTCTTTCTCTTCCTCTCTCTCTTTTTGGGAGGCACAGCTTCCCCAGGGCAGCTGGCTTTGAAGGGTTCACTGTCCAAAGTTCATATGTTAAGCCTTGATTCTCATCATAATCCTATGAAGCAGATACTGTTATCATTATCCTTATTTTAAAGATGAAGAACCTTAGGTAAGTAGAGGTAAAGTCACTTGCCCAAGATTATACATTGATAACATTATGTTTCAAATAATTAATAAGTGACTGAACTTACATGATCCAATGGCTGTGGTCCTAGCTACAACACTATACTACTTCCTCTCACTGAGCCAAGATATTTAGTTCATGACCCACTCTAAGGTCACAACCTACAGTTTGAAAGATGGTGAACAAGACTGTATCCAGGGAGGATGACAGAGTTGATAAATGAGGTAATTTGAATCCCTGTCATTTGGAAAGTGACTAAAGGAACTGATAGTATATACTCAGAAATGATTTGCACTTTGCTTCAAATATTTGAAGTTTTCTTTTTTCTTTTTGGGTGGAGGGGGGTGAGAAGATACCTAGGGTTGCTTTTTTGTAACTTAGAAGGTAGGGCCAATTCTATAGGCAAGAAAGATCCATAGAAGGCAGCAAGTATTTATTTAGTATAACAAAGAATTTTCTAATCATTAAACCTGTCTAAAAGGATAATGAGTTCACTCATGAGGTAGTGAGTTCTCTTTTCATTCAATCAGTAATTACTTAGCATCAGCCCAGATGTAAGGGACTTTTCTAGAATACCTTCATGTGTGAGCAGAGCAGGAAAATCCTAGGCCCTCATGGAATCTTCATTCTAGTTGAGTGAGACAGACAATAAATACAATTAAGTGTGTGTGTACAATGTAATGTAAACATAAATAAATAATGTTGCTACCCTTTGACAAATACTATGAAGAAAAATAAAGAGACAGAAGGTGATAGTGATTCAGGGGGACAGCTAATATATGAAAGGTTTAATGAAAACTTTTTGATAAGGTGACATTTGGGCAGAATCCTTTAAAAGCGAGGGACAGAGGCTTGTGTTATTAGGGAGAAAAACATTGCAGGCTACTGAAACAGCAAATACAAAGGCCATGAGGTGTGTGTGCATGGTGGGTTTGAGGAATATCAAGTGGCCAGTAGCTGCATTTGAGTAATCAAGAGGCAAAGTGGTAGAAAATGAGAAGTGAGAAGGGTGAGAAGGGAAGAAGTTTGAGCCGAGGAATGACTTGGTTTAACTTAACTCTTAAAAGAATCACTCTGCCTATTGTATAAATTGTAGTGGCAGACTAATTAGGACTTTATTGTGCCACCAGAGGTGTGCAAAATAGCTTTGGATCATCACTTTTTAGGGACGTGATCAAAAAGATTCACTCCCTCATGTCTTACAAATTAGAGCATTTCTAAGGTTTCTTCTGACTTTGGGATTTGGGATCCTATATTTCATTTCACATTTCAAATTCTTTCCAGTGCTAAAAGGTCATGTACATAATTTCTAATAGTGTCAGAGAAATAAACATAGCCTTAATGGCAGCTGAACAAAAGGAAGACCCTTAAAGATAAGTTTTGTACATTGTAATCCAATATATGTAAATTGACTTGAAATAATTGCTCACTAATATGTAATTCAAGAGTTATCAGATCTCTGGAAGCATTTAGATCCATCTCTTTAGTCATTATGACTAAGGCTGTGCCCCTACTCTCTACTGAATAAGAAAAAAATCTATACTCTTTCAAGATTTTGTGTGGTCTAAAAGTACATTTTAACTGAAAGTATTTTTTAGAGTTATCAGTAAAATGCAGCAAACAGATTATATAAACTCTGATTTGGTCATTTTTAAGTTTTATGTCTTCAAGTCCTTGTTCTTTAATTTCATATTTACACATCTATACCTAATTGCAGGTATTCAATAAATTTTACATAAATGTGACATGATGCCAAAAATTATTTGCAAATGTGTAGAATTTGTAACTTCATGTTTTCAATTATTTTCATGTCCATTGGATCTTCAGAGTAATACTATACTTTAGATATGGCAGCTAACAATACTCCCATTTTTCGAAGAGGTTTTAGAAATTCCATCTTAAAATGATTTTTATATTTTTAAATTTTTCCCATTATGAATATGTGAGCTATTTAAGATCAAGGGCCATATCTAGAGAACACATATTAGAGATTTTATATTAAGTCTGTTTGATAGATGCCTAGGAAGTCTGAGTTTCTTTCCTGGTGCCAGCCTGTTTTCCCACGATATTAGAAACTCACTATCCACACTTGTTACTTCGTGGTTTCCTGGCTGTGTCTCCTAGGACTCAGTAATAAATACATAAAGAAGAAAGTACAGTGAGTCTTTTCCTACCTGAGAAAGGGAAGATGGGTTAGCTTATAGGAGGAAATCTCTCAGGTCAGGGAGTTTATTATAATAAAGGGTGGTTTGCTTATCCTACCAGCTGTGTAAATTCAACTGGGCATCCAAAGGCCACTGGTAAATTTAAATCGTTCACTTTCTTCTTCTTCTTCTCCTTCTCCTTCTTCTTCTTCTTCTTTTTTTTTTCTGTGTACAATGTTTAGGCAACACCAAAAGAGTACATGATATAGTTTCTTCCTACAAAAGCTAACATTCAAATTAGGGAAAATAATCTGAGCCCATGAAAAGTGTGAATGCAACTTCAATGGAGTGGGGACAAAGAAGCCAGAGTAGGCATGAGCTGTGTAAAGGTTGATAACTTATTCAAAATCTATTAAAAGGAATCAAATGACTAAGAAGCCTTCAGGATTAAGTACAGGCCTCTCAAAAATGAACATTGTGCATTTTGAAAGCAGAAGGAAATGAATAGGGAGACACTGAAGAAGAATATGAATATAGGAGCAAAAGAATTCCAAAACTGAAAAGTGGTTGGATCTAAATGACATCTTGGAGAAAAGGAGGGGTATGTTTTCCACTGAGAAGAGAAAGTAGACTACAAAGAAAAACATATATCTTCCTTTTCCCAAATGAAATTTGTCCCCTACCCCTTTAAAACACATAAGGTGATCCTATGACATCATAACATAGTCATTCATTGCTGAAGGGCTGAGAAACCTTCTGAGACATGCATCATTAGGCAATTTTGTAGTTGTGTGAATATCACAGAATGTACCTACACAAACCTAGATGAGACAGCCTACAACACCCTTGTTACTGTATTGAATACTGTAGGCAATTGTAACACAATAGTGAGTATCTGTGTCTCCAAACATATCTAAACATAGAAAAGGTACAGTAAAAATATGGTATTATAATCCTGTGCAGTCCGTCATTGACCAAAATGTTATTATGCAGTGCATGACTTTATATGAAATTACTCATTCCTTTGTCATGTGTATTCTCTTATGACTTTAAAGAACTTTCTATTTTTACAGGAAAACAATTCTATTCACAACCCATATTTCTCATGTGCATTATTGTACACACACACAAATCTATATTAATGGGTGAATCTCTACCATTTTACGGTTTAGTGTAGCATATTCTGTTGCAATTTTCTTCAAGAGATATAACCTTATTTACCGAACTGAATAAAGGTAACCTCTGTAGATAGCTCCAACACAGCCAAGTGTGACTTGGTTGAGGCAGATGGAATGAGAGGGAAAAGACCCACCAGATAAAAGCTTACTTTCCACTCATATTTTGCCTTCATCATTTTTCTTTCCTTAATTAATCTATGGAAACCCTGCCACATTCAGGAAAACTGTAAAAATACAATATGTTACTGGTAACCTTATTAAACTTGGTAGTACTTTTAGCATAATTTCCTTTTAACTATTGCTGCAACACCTGAAGTTCATTGATATGCTATCTAGCTGATGGTTTTTGTGTCTGTATCACGATCACAACATCACAGCTCATCCTTAATGAAGAACCTCATGAAAAAACAAAAATTTAGATTATGGAATCCTTTTATCAGAGCCAGGAAAGAAGCTAATCATGGATTATATTTTTTTCCTCCTAATATATACATAATATTGCTGGAATTAACAAGAAGACATGATGTTATATATATGCCAGCTAAATAGGAATGTGGTTTTGAAAGTTTGCCACCTTTCTCAGGCTGTCTTAAAATGACTTTCTGCTATTTCTGTAGGTAGGTCACACATTAACTCATTTTACTTTCAGATGCATAAAAAATTATGCATGAACAAATCTTCTAGGTTATAGATAATGTAACATAACAATTGAAAGATAGTGTATTTTAAATTGATAATGAAAAGTCTTTCTTTTCAACAAACTCTTCAACTGTCCTGTTTCACAGTGCCGATAGAGGATAATTCTAGACTAGAGAATATTCAAGTAAGTGAATAAGTGTTTTCTTGGCCTCCTATATTTTTCCAGTTAATATTCAGTCCATCAAGAAGTGTTTTTAAAACAGCTAGTTATCACCCACTACTGTGCTAGGTAATGGGAAATATATCTAGGGCACTTAGAATCTAGCTGAGAAGACTACTGAATAATTCAAAATGGTATATAACCAAATAGTTGGCAAGTGACACAAAAATCATGGATTTTCTAGAGTTGAGCAATCTTCTATTCCCTCTTCCCCATTAGGAGGGAGAAAAAACTGAAGTTCCATGAGCTGTGATGACCTTCCCAAAGTCACACCTAATTAGGGGTAGGTGTAGAACTAGAATCCATTGATTTGTTTAACCCATTGTAAAATTTTTATCTCCAAAATTCAAAGAAAGGACAAATAGGCATTATCTGAGTTAGTTGGAAATAGAGATATAAGGGAGCAGAAAACTGAAATCAAGTACTTGTATTAAATGCTCCAAACTAGAAATGGTATTTATTCATGAATACCCTCAAAGTTTTTGTGACTATATGATGCAATGTATTTGACAACTAATATATTTGTTACATATGCTGTATTCACAGTTGGAGTCATAATGCACTTGTTGGTTTTCACCTGAATTTCTATGAAAATGAGTAAGAAAACAACTGTGTTGTTTTAGAGTGCTTTCACTTCTCATCTTATAAATTTACCTCTGTGTTTCTGTTTCTCTTAACTTTTGGAAAAATAATCTTTCATATCCATTATCTATATTCTAAGGAAATTTATTCTCCTTCATTATGTCCTTTTATTTCTGTGTGTCATATTCAACTTCAGAATGATCAGATAGTTCTTTAATAACATTCTTATAATTTCTTATGCTTGACTTTAAATTTTCATATGGTACTATAATCCCCAAATTATTTTAATGTAAAATGCTCTTCATTGACATGTTTAATTTAATAACTACATGTTGATGCAGGCTTAACATGTTAATTGTTACATATTTAATTTAACAACCACCTTTAAATAAAAAATAACTTCTACTACATGTTGTTTATTCTTTTCCAGCCACATGTGCATAACATTCTTAGTTCACTTTAAGTCATAACTGTCAGATTGGGATTTATTTAGCATAATACATATATATTTAAACTTATTATTGTCTACTTTGTCAAAATGTATTTAAAGATCCTCCTTATAAAGTCTTTCATGTTCAGTTTTATAATATGATATTGTGATTAATAAAAAACTATAAATTTAGACAAACCCATAAACATATAACATTTGCTGATGTCTACTTTACTTTACATAGGAATTTTCCATGAGCATTTTCACATGTAACGTTTTATAGACTCATGACTTCATTTAAATGGCTCCAGAAATATTTCTTCATGAATTAGCTAATATGCTGATATCCATTGACATATAATTTTTAGCTTTTCCTCAGATATCATGCACACATAGAGTTTTAAAGTCTTTGAGGTTAATTTGAAAACCAGGGTGCAGAACTAGTAGTATTAGGAGGAGATGTCTATCTGATCTTTAATTGCTGCTATAAGCCATTCCCTTGCTGTTGCTCCAGCCAGCCCAAGTGGACCCTCAATGCTGGCGCATTGGACGTGGTCTTGGCCCTGAACCACTTTTCCAAAACCCTTGGGTGACATTTCCCTATTCCTCTAGGTTCTAACCCTTAAATTTACCCTTTAAGATATTTTGCTTCTCTGAAACTTTGTTTCCCTAAGTATGCTTTAAATTCTCCCTTGAAGATCTCATTCAATTTAATTAGGTATTTTTCACTCTGGGTGGTATTCCACCAGAGTTTACCCCACACCAGAGAGGAAGAGAATGGGATTCATCCAATATAAAGTTTAAAACCTGGAGTGTGATTGTGGTGTCATTTTAGTGCCACTGAATGAGAAATTGGTATTGTCCTTTCCTTTTGCCTCTGTTTTGTTTACCTCATACAGAGAAAAAACAAAAATCCAGTCCTGCAATATGTTACATGTAATATCAAAATTATACTGCAGGAGGAACTGGGCATTTGGAGTCTGGCATTTCCATGCATAAGTCTTGCCTGAGTTCCCTGAAGGTCATGAATTATGAAGGTCGTGAACTATTTTCTGGTTCTATCATCCCCAGCAAAGTAATTGATAAATAAAAAGTGCTCTGTAACAATTATTGTTCTTACTTGTTTATACAGCTAGATGCAAAAGAAAGAAAATCATTTTGCAAATAGTTCTGACAATATCTTGCAACAGTAGCAAGCAAATTAGCTTATACAAATGCCAAAATAATGGACAAAATTCTGAATTTAGCTGAAGAACATAGTCCAACTAAAGAACATACTCAATAGCCATTGTATCTGGTTTCTCTTCTCCCAAAATGTTACACAGCTACACTAACTACTCTCAGACTTCACTGGGAATATTAACATCCAGTTTAAAATGTTTCTAAACTTTATATGATTGGATAACCCTTTTGGTAATTATGGTCAATTTAAAAAAATTATCCAGTGAGTCATGTTGATGTGTTATGTTCCCAAATTTACTTCTTTTGTGAAGGTTCTTTCAGTGACTCAGATTCTATGAAATTATATGGGAAGAAACCACCATGTTGATAAAACTAAAAAAAAAAAATTAAATGCTGTTTAAGTTTGTGCCTCAATTAAATATTTTCATTTATTTTTGAGGGGAAAAACTACAAGTCTAACCAAAATACTACTATTTAGAAACAGCCACTAAAATTCAGTGCTTCATTAACATTTGGAAAGAAAACTGGAATTCTAAAAATTTTCAGGCAGGCAAAAGTGGGAAAGTTGTTTTCTAAAAAGCTAAATATTGTGTACTACACACTCCTCTTAAGAACCCAAACTTTTATCTTTCTATTTGGTGCCCTGCTGTTAGAGGTTTCAGATCCTCTTGTAAACAGGTACTTGTGTGTTTTGCCCTCAAACTCTTCAACTCTCGTTACTATTCTCTGCTTACACAAACCTGCAGTCTAACTTTTCTCCTGTTTCCTTCATGATGTCTTCTTACCAAAAAATGAACTTTTTTCCCCATCAGATAAGTACTAGTACTGAGATGGATTCAATTGTTTTTTATTTGCCACTGTGTTCTGCCAAAATCTTCCTCACTTTACCATAAATTTCTCTGTTACTTTTCAGAATAAAACACAGGAATGGTGCACTCATCAGTGACCTAGGTAGATAGTAGTTACAGTATTATCATTTTTAAAGATAAAGGTAATGAAATAAAGTTGATCTGGTATGTTGGTTTAAAATAATAGGAAATAACTTGAATTCACACATGGTTTATTCCATATTACATGTTTCAAATTTCTCCCATTTGAGCACTAGTTGAGCCCCCATTTTATTTTGGTCTTATTAATTTTTAGCAGGTATTGGCTGAATGAAACAATAATTTTTAAGCTCTAAGAAGAACACTCCTCCAGCAGTTAGGTTTCATGATGCATTTCTAAATTGCCCAATTGTAAAAGCAGATTGACAAAAAGAATATTACATTGGAAGACAGAAAACAAACCTAGAGACCTATAAAGCGAATTACAAGACAAGCTCTCTGCATTCCCAAAGGCGAATGATGCTGGGGAATTTTCCTCAGATCAAAATTACCCTTAAATAATTCACATTACCTGCTTTTAAAAGACTGCAGCATGGGTATAAAATAATAATTTTTGATGCTTCAAATTGTATTTTTATGTGTTATATTGTGACATAAAATGTTGTTTTCTAGCGTATGGGATGGATTCATACTGTTTTTAAATATTAGCTTGAATGGAGAAATTTCTTTACTGATTTCTCACTTTATAATAATAAAATAGAATTTCTTTACAGCCAATGAAAGATGTTTGTCCTGATAATTTGTGTCATCATCATGAAATACATGACTTTCAAAATACCTATTTATGCCTTCATCTATTTATAAATAGATAGTGACTTTTATCACTTTCTTTTAAGAATCTGTTTAAGAGCCAGCATAGCAATATACAAAAATCATTGAATGAGGCGTCAGAAAATTGAGTTTCTACCCTAGATTCTTTGACTCATTAGAGAAACCAAAAGCAAGCTATTTAACATATTTCTTTCTCTGCTTTATCATCTGACATAGGAAATTGGATCAGATATTCCTAAATATTGTTTCAAATTTTAAAATAACATGGCTCAAAGAGTATTCCCCATCTCTCTATACATAAAAATAAGTTGAATCATCTCAATTAGCTTTTCTATCATTTTATCTATCACCCCTTCTATCTCCTTAACCTCCAGATCCTATAATATTTTCCTAAGCATTGTATCTCAAATGTTGCCCACTCCCAAATTTCTTTTGCCAGATTTTTCTTCCTGTGCAAAATGTGTTTTCAATTCTTTCAAAAGGCAGAGAGTTGGATTTTGGAACAAATATCCAAGGAAATGTGATTAATTTCAATTTTGTGATTAATCCAAACATACTTCTTATGCACACCATCTAATGCAATGAAAAAAGGATTTCTTGAGCTCTTTCCTTGAATCTAAAACTATACCTTACATTTTACACGAACTTCTACTTTAAAATACCATTACATGCATTTTATTGTATTCAAATATCTACTTTTACTTTTCTGCATAATGAAATTTCACAAATCCAGATGGCTTGAACTTTGGATGGTGATATATATCTTTTAAATCTAGAAAATTCTAAATTGTAGCATACTATTATTTTCCAGTAGTTGTAGAATGATGAAAACAGTACTGGGCAGTTGGCTATTTTCTGAGCAATCAGGAGGAACATGTCAGTGGCATTAAGAAGACAACTCATAAACTACAGGAGCGTTCTCCATTCTACAGACTGAGAAATTGCTTCTGGTAACTAAGGAAGAGGCCCACTTAGCCCACTCACAAACTGTTTTCTTTTAATCAACTTTATTGAAGTATTATTTTACAACAATAAAATGTACTCATAATTTTGCAGCTTGATGAGTTTTGAGGAAAATCTATTCCCATGTATCTACCACCACAATCAAGACAAAGAATATTTCCGTTGCCCCAAAATGCTCACTTATACCTCTACCCAGTCAGTCTCTTCTCCCTATCCCTGACCTAGGCAGCCAGTGAGCTACTTTCCATATAACAGTTTAAATTTGTCTTTCCTAAAGTTTTGCATAAACAGAATCATACAATATGTTCTTTTTGTGTCTCTAGAATTTTTTGGTCACCATAATGTTTTTGAGATTCATATGCTATTGTATATATTAGTAGTTCCTTCCTTTTAATGCTGTGTACCATTCCATTGTATAGATGTATCACAATTTGTTTATCCATTCAGCTGATGGACATATGAGTTGTTTCCAATGTTTATGCTATAGTAAATAAAGCACCTATGAACATTCATATACAAGTCTTTGTCTGAACATGTTTTCATTTCGTTTGGGTCAATACCTATGGGTAGAATTCCTGGGTCATATGATAAGTGCATTTTGAACTTTATTAGAGACTGCAGAACTATTTTCCAAAAACAGAGTAGTGCCACTGTATTTCTACCAGCAGTAAATGAAAGTTACAATTGTTCCCTCTCCTCACCAACATTTGGTTTTATCCATTTTTTTCATGCAGTCATTCTGAGGGATGCAATTTTAATTTGCATTTCTTAAGACAGAGGATGTTGAGCATCTTATCATGTACTTACTGGCTCTTTGTACATCTTCCTTTGTAAATTGTTCAAATATTTTGTCCGGTTTTCATTAGGATGTTTCCCTTCTTATTGAATTATAAGAATTCTCTGTATAGTCTGTACATAGACAACAGAAACTTAGTTACTATAAAAGCCTTCTTCTTTAAATAGAAAAAATATATATATGTATATAGTACAAATAAAGTATTCTACTTGGGGTTTTGTGAAAATTTGGAGACATTTATGACCTCAGTTTTTCCTGGGTCATTTATAGTTCACGACAGAAAAGTGACCATAACATTCATATATAAGAAAGCATGCACCACAGAAATGGCCTTGGCTGTTGGTTCTCTGCCTTCTTCCTAGTGTCTGAGTACTCATTACGTATCTGTTGAATGGATGAATCCAAAGATCAGTCTTCCAACATTTACTTAACAATCTTTCGACAAATGTTTGATCTTCAGCTATATGCCAAATGCTATTGTAGGCAATAGAGAACAGTGATATACATATATATATATATATATACACACACACACATATATATATATATATATATATATATATATTTGCCCTCATGGAGCTTATATTCTAGTAATGATAGTGTGTAACAAATATTCTAGTGGGGGCGGAAACAAAGTGGGAGGTGGTAGGTGCTTTGAAGAGAAATTTTAAAAATTGACAGGAAAAGAAAGTGTTAAGGATGGGTGGGGAAGAGGATTAAAAAGTATCTTAGTCGGGGAAGTTGTCTGTTTCTATAAATGTGAAATCTGGGCAGAGAGACCTAAAGAGAGGGAGACAGCAACAGAGGTTCCTCAGGAAGAAGCCTTCCCGACGGAGGCAGTAGCAGGTGGTGAGGCCCCGAGGCAGAGGTGCATTTCGTAGGTTCACAAATAGCAAGGGGCCTGTGTGACTGGGTCCCCTGGTGGGAAATGAGTCAGAGGTAGGGAGGGCTTTTTTGGCCTTGGTAATGACTTTTTCCCCTGAGTGAGGTGGGAAGCCATTAGACGATTTTGAGCTGAGGACAGAGATTAGCTGACAAACAGAATGATATGATCTGATTCAGTTTTAATGGGGGCCTCAATTTCCAGTTATATCAATTTGAGGACTTATTTTTTAAAAAAGAGTACTTAAGAATCTTACTTTTCAAAAGTATCAGGAAAATGTATGGCCATGTGTCCACATTGCTTAGACCTGGACACTCTTAGAGGCTTGGGAATGCCCTGTGTCCGGAGAATCACCTGGAGGCTTAAGTTTAATTAGTTTCACAATAAATCTGCCTCTGAATCTCACTTGATTGTAATAGGTTGACACTCGTGGAGTTTTAAGAATAATTTGTAGGGAAGTCAAGGGGGCTCAAGGAATCCCAGAAGGAGGCTATTGCAATAATCTAGGCAAGAAATGATGAGGGTGGTAGTGATGGATGTGGTGAGAAGTGGCTGGAAGTTGGATAACTCTACCATCCAAGGTAGAGTTGATAGGATTTGCTGATGGATGGAATATAGAACATGGAAGAAAAGGATAAACCAAGGATGACACTGAGGTTTGGGCCTGAGTGACCAGAAAATGGAGTTGCTGTTTACTTAGCAGAAAAGTAAAAAAATAAATAAAAATAAAAAATAATAAACTACATAAAGTAGCAGGTCTGCCAGCTGGCACTAAAAACTCATTTGGTGTTGATGGTCATGAATTTTAAGTGAGAATAGTCAATATAATTGTGTTTTTTTTTCCCCACTAATATTCAGCTTCCCCAAGAGTATGTTCAGAGTTGGCGAATAGTTTCATTTAACCAGGTTTGGGATATTTCTACGTAACTATGAAGATGGGACGGAGGGGCAAGGGGGCACAAATAACAAAAAAGGAAAATAATTGTCAACCCTATCAATAACGTGAATACTTTTTTATGGAGAAAGGAAAAAAAAAAAAACTGGATTTAATAAGAATATTTTAAAAATAGGGAGAAGACATGGCTCCAGTAGTCATGCATTTCTGCACGATTTGCCTTAAATAAACCTTAGATTATTTTTACCCATGATATTTCCTGAAGCTGGTATAGCTTGGAGGATTTAGTGCACAGAAATTCTACATCAGTGGTGGTCAGAATAGAGGACACTGGAATCAGTCACCAGCATTTGTTAATTCACTCTTTCTACATGGGTGGAGCATCTACCCTGTGCCAGGAATTTCGTTATGCCTCTGTACATGAAGATCCTGCCCTTGAGAGATTCCTGGGCCAATAGAAGGGACAGATCCTTTTACACGTAATCTCAATCTAATGGAATGGCGGGCACCGAAATAAGTACAAAGCGTTCTGGAGATGTAAACGAGAGCGTGCCTGAGACTTCCCGGAAGTCAGGAGAGCACACTCAAGGGAAGCGGGTGTTTGAAATGGATCATAAGAATAGTGGGAGTTTTTCAGCCACAGCACATGGGGACAAGCACTCCTCAGGAGAGCGCCACGGGCCAGCTCAGGGGCAGAGGAGCCCTGGAACACTTGGAATGGAGAATAGAGACAGACAGCTAATGAATGTGGAGGAAATGAGTAAGACTAGGGAAGAAAAGGGTCAGGGGATGAGGTTGAAAGGAACAGAGGACCAGTTTGGGACAGGTCTGCAAGACCCTGGAATGGATCTTATGAAGCAGGCAAAGAAAGTAATTTTTAAGAAGCCATTTGTGTGTGTGTGTGCGCGCGCGCGCGCGCATGTGGAGGAAACAAACGGAATAAAAACAGGTTCTTGCTTCCCCCTCCATTCTCTTTTCAGTTTAATTTCCCCATCCACTTCATTTAAGATGGAAAACTTGTGTAACACTAAAATGCTGAGGATGCCTCTCTCTGGTTATGAATTGAGAGAGAGACTCAAATTCTTTCTTTTTCCCGTGCGCTGTATTTGGAGAAGCACTGCTGCCCACTGCGGCAGCCCACACTGTCTGGTCAGTGTCTGTTGGTGCGTGATGGAATATAGGGATTTCAAGCCTGTGCAGCGGAGGTCTATTAACAATCTAGAAATCGTTGAGGCAAGCGCTGATTGTGACAGCCATGCGCTTCTCTGCATATTATTCTGTCACTGTTTCCCCGGAACTGGAGATTTCTCTTTCTTTAAAGAGGGATCCTGTGAAAGCTCCCCAGTCTTCTAAGAATCATGTCCGTGATGGCATTTGTTTTAGTCAAGGTAAAGAACCCACTGCTCAGGCCTCCAGAAGCGTTCATTCCACTCTCTGGTAGGTCCTAATCTATGTCAAACTTCATACATTATTCTTCAATAACAACTTTCTATCTCATGAGAATGGAACACGGAAAGGCTGACTGGTATCAATGACCAGGTAATTGAACCATCAGCAGCTCTCTGGTTTACATGATGTGCTGGCTTAGAGAATACTTGATAGTTAGCAAATTTGCTTTTGCTAGAAAAAAAATCGAAGTGATTCATAAAATTAAATTCAGAGGGGTCATGCATAGAGGCCAGTGTGGTTTAGATTCCCTGTTTTCCCTCTGTCAGGTATATTAGCAAAGGTTGTTGACAAAGAGTGAACACTTAAACCTAAAAGGAAATTTAATATGAAGCTGTCTTAGGTGCAAAGTTACAATAGCTGAGTAATATCTAGTGAAGTCATAGGTCTTTTAATGTAGTCTTCTTTATTGAAAAGAATAAAATATTTCCCTCTAACAATGTATGTGTGGCATGAATACTTATTTTGTGGTGCATTTAGGTCACACCAGAAATTACTGTTTTATTCTGAAAATGAAAACCGACTGAATCTCAGCTGGCCATTTGTGTAAAACGAAAACAAAGCATGGTTTTTTTTTTTGGTTTTTTTTTTTTTCATCCTTTTAATGGAGAGCACCCACCATCAATTTGTCTGCAGACTACATGAAATAGTTTATTACTTGTATGCTTCTGAGAGCAGATGAGTGAAAGGAAGATTTGATAACTCAACTTTATGTGAGCCAATCTGCCTTGGCTGGACAAAGGGAAGCAGAGTTTTATAGGATTTTCCATGGGCGGCTACTGACTGGAGTCACTTAGGAGTGCATTCTGACCTGTAATAATTTATGAAATTTATTGCTACTTAAGCTTGTCTGGACAATTTTGGGCCGTTAGAAGGGTAAATAATTTATTTGAAGATGATAGCAAGGTCATCTTAAATACTTCATTGGAAGAAAAGCAGATGTGATTACATCATGCTCTCTGACAGAAGAGCACACTCCCTGTAGGTGAGGCAGAGGGCTCCTCCAAAGTAGGGCTGCAGAACCCTAGCGGATTAGTATAAGTGATGCAATTTGAGTTGAGTGGAGCAAGTTACGCCATTAACCAAATGATATCAACGACTCTGCTAGAGTACAGCCTTCCTCTGATGGGTCACATTAGCTTGAAATCGTCTGTCAGGAAGAAATTAGACTTGGTCTGCATCAAAACTCAGCCCTCCCCATGACAATGCTTAGGCTAAACTCACAATGCGGATGGTGAAGAACAAAACCTGGGGAGGGAATGAAGAAAAATCCATAGCAAAACTGGTGGAAGTTTTCTTCTGACAGGCAGAAAACACACTGAGAATCAGAATCAAGGTTTCTGTCAACTGGGAGGTGAAACAGGAACGGCTTTAGAGATTCTGAGGCATGATGGGGTACCAGCCTTTTCATTTTTAAAATGAAAAGTAGAAAGCGGTAGCTTGGAAGGCAGGTGTAGTCTTTAGCAGCCCCCCAGACCCCACAAGTAATTATAAGCTGCTTTCAGCAAATACTGGTGATGGTAGGCTTTATTTCTTTTGAAGGTAACTACATCTTTTGACATATCTTAAATCATGAGAAGAGTTTATGTTCTACCACTTTTTTCTATATCTCAGCAGTTCCCTAATGACAGCTCTAGATACGAAGACACTGATGGCTCAGTAAAAGCAAGATTTACTTGTGGTAACAAGGTGTGGATTGTTCTTCTGGTTCATAGATAAGATTTAATATTTTCTCCTTGAAAATTTTCTTTTTACTTTTATTAAAGTTATATGCTAAGTTATAATTTTCATCATGTTAATCATAACCCTTTCTCACACTGCACTTCACATATCATCACATTTCTTGAAGAGTGAAAACCCAGAAACTACAAAAATCATACAATTCGAATCTAACTTCACTTCTGTATATATTGACAATGTATCAAGCTTTAGTTTTAATTTAAACGAAAATCAGGAAACTGTCTCTGGGTTCTAGAAATAATTTGTTAGAGATCAAAACAAATATTTTCACATTTGATTAAGAAATATGGGCACAAAGAATCAGTTAATCTTGCTTGAAATTATACTGTGTCACTTAATGTGCATAATTAAATTTGTATGAATTTTAATTCATTTATTCAAAGAGAATTTATTGGGCTCCTACTATGTGCTTGGTACTCTGCTTAGGCACTGAAACATAAATACATACAGACACACACACACACACACACACACACAAAACAATCCCTTCAAGAAATGTATAGTTTATAATAGGGTTATAAGATAGAAGCATAATTAATTTTGAGGCAAAGTAGATAGTGATGTGTTTTAAGTGAATACAGGTAAATTGAAATGGGAATCAAGACAGAGAATATTTGCAACCAGAGAAATCTTCATAGGAGATGTAATTTTGAGTGGGACTTTGAAGGAAGGATAAAGGCAAAGCCATTCCAGGTAAAGGGACAAACAAGCAAAGCCACAGGGGTGGGAAATTATAGGAAGAGTGAGAACTCAGACTAATTCTAATACCTGACTTTTTTTCTTTAAAAGCATACTCTTCCTTTCATAACAGTTATGAAATTAGGATAAGGGATACCTTGTATACCATCAACTGGCTCAGGTGGGTAAGTTGGTCAGATCAGAAACAACTGGATTTAGAATTACTAAGGATTTTATTGCACATTCATTTAACGGGAAAGGCTTTTTTTGACATTAACATTTTGCATAACAAGAACTGCCACCACCACCACCAAATGCAATTTGTGCAATAGATTAAAATAAATAAATCAAAGCTATGAGCATTTGTATTCCCACCAGGAAGGCAAAAATGACCACTGATAAAAACCTTTAAAGACAAGTTAGTAATGTAAAATGTGAGCAATAACTAGATGGTGTCCAATTAGAATGTTTTAAAGCTAAAGGGAAATCTGACTGCCTAGGATGAGGAAATGAAATTAATTACTTCAACTCTCCAAATCTTACGGAAAAGTCTCAAAGAAAGACGTTTGTGTAATATCAGTATAATGCAGGGAATTAGGTGGCAATAGGGTTTGGTTCACTTCACTGCTTTTGCTTATCAAAAAATGCCCTAAATTTAGAGACCAAAGTTGACAGGTATATTTGTCCATGTGCTCCTTGCTGAAGTTAGGAAAGCCAACCTTAACTTTCTCTCCCATTTCTGTGACTCTTCTCCCCTTGCACATCTCTTTTTGTTCCTCTGTCTCCCCGCCTCTCCTCAAATATCCAAACTCGTTTTTCTAGGTCTTCACTATCACAAAGGAAATTGGGTAAAGAATTATTTTCATTTAATGTGTTCCAGTACTCTTTCTAGGAATATTTGCCTTTTGTGTTATAACAATAACTGCCTAAACATACAGAGATATAGTGGTATTTTTTGGAACTGTAACCATTAATGATAGGTTTCCTGGAGTCGACCCTAGGCTTTCAGACCATCCTCACAGGTAGCGCCTTGCCCATTTGATGGATGAGGCCAATCATTCTAAGCCGTGGCAATAATTTTAAGAATGACTGTTGAGCACAGGTAAAATATCAAGCCAGTAGAGTGTTTTTCATTATCATCTGCAAGGAAAATTCTATATTTCCCATAGGACAAGGCACTGTCTGTCCATCTGCCCTACACTTTATTCCTTTGAGGCTTCCATTAATAACAGCCTTCTCTAGGAAAACAAAAATTAGAGTACTTCCAACTCCGCACGTGCATCCTCTCATTGGATTTAATCCTACGAGTGCGAAAATCTGTTGCTTGGAACAGTTTCTGAGCTGCGTTGTTAGCAGCCTAAGAGGGTGGAGTTGCCTCAGCAGAGATGATAACAGCATCATCATTACTGATGATGACACAGTATTCCATCCACTGTGCAGTTTGAATTAATCACTCTTGCTTCAATTCCAGGATCTTTTGATAAAATATTTGTGTCATTATCTATGGAAATTTCAGCTTTGAAATTAAAGTTTGGGCATCAGGCTTAGTTAGAATGTGTAGAACATTTATTCTACAGGTGATTAAAGAGAAGTAAAATAGGAAGGGAATGGAGCTGACTCTTGATGCCAGACAATTATGTCCTTGCTCACAGTGAAACTAGGTAACGTGAGGATTATAAATATGGATGGTAGCATTAGATTTGAGTTCTCGTTCCCACTTACTAGCTGCTGACAGTCAATAAATGGGGTTGCTGTGAGGATTAAATTAGATGATACACATCAGAAAGTAAAATATCTGGCACATAGTAGGCATTCAATACATGGAGCTTTATTGCAATGTTCTTTTGCATTTTGTAAATTGCTTTTTATGCAATGTTTCTTAACATGTTTTGGAAAAGAATCCTCTTTGAGAATCTAATGAAAGCTCTGGACTCTTGCTCCTCAAAAATAGCCAAATATCCAAAATTTGACATCTTTCAGTGGAATATATCAAATGTGATGATTAATTTTGCGTGTTAACTTGGTTGGATTATGGTACCCAGTTGTTTGGTAACCAGTGTGTAGGTTGCTATGAAGGATATTTTTTTTAGATATGATTAAGATTTCAAGTAGGAGACTTTGAGTAAAGCAGATTTACCCCATAATGTGCTTCATTCAATCATTTGGAGGCCTTAAGAGAAAAGACTGAGGTCTCTAAAGGTAAAGACATTCTGCCTCCAGATTGCCTTTGAACTCAAAACTGAAACATTAACTCCTGCCATAATTTCCAGTCTATCAGACTATATTTTGGATGTGCCAGGCCCCACAATTGCATGAGCTAATTCCTTAATATAAATATATACAGAGAGAGAAATATAGAAATAGATACAGAGAGATGTATATCTATATCTATCTATAGAACTGAATTGAGAAGCAAGACCAATAAGAGAGAGAGAGAGAATAATCTATTTCTGTGCAGTATCTCTTTCTCTCTTCCCCCGCCCTATTGGTCCTGTTTCTCTGGAGAACCTTGACTAATACATCCCAGGATTTTCTAGTGAGTTTGTGGACCTTTCCCTCTTAACCCCACTTGGAATTCTCTGGAGAAGACATTTTGAAAATAACTTGTTTCAATTACTGCAAGGTTAAAACTTCCATCTCTCACAGAATGATTCTATCACTCTTCTAGTGGTAGCTTATCAGGATATAGAAAGAGGCCCATTCTGTGCTAAAGTACAAAGTAGACACTTCCTGTGGATATTGAAATAAATGCTTCCCATCTTACTATATAATTCAATTCCAAGGGTGGTTAGAAAAGTCAATGATATACTTGGAAGCACTTAATGGCAAGGATCAAAATCCCTTGAACTGGTGATTGGGATAAGGTTCTCTTTGTGCTGCCACCTAAGGTCCACCACTGTCTGGAGAGTTCGTGTGCTGACTTTAACCATCTCAGATGTAAAGGTGAGAAGGTCTTGTCAGAGTCTTGCAAGGAAGTCTAAGTGAAAAAACTATAAAAATAAACTATTCCCTATGATGCATACAAATTTCAAGGATTGTCTGTTCATTCTTTTAAAGTATTATGTGGAATTTTGTAGATAATCAGGAAGAAATATTTATAAATCCTTAGGAGCAACTCTGCATGAGACTCTCTAAAAGCTTCAATAATGAAAGAAGAAAAAATTAAAAAAAAATGGAAATTAACTATAGATGAAATTGCTGAACACTACCACCTGGAAGTTAGCTTAATACTTTCCTTGATATTTGTGCCAAGAATCTACAAGACCCATCCAGTCTCTGGTGCAGGGATTTTACTCAGAAGGATCTGTTTTCACCACCCTAGATAAATGGCAAATGAATGACTAAGTCATTGGTAAGGCTACTTTTACAGTTCTTTGAAAATACTATTCTACGGAAACTCATTATGCAGAAAAAAGTAGTCTTATAGTCAAGGAGAAGAGAACCAGCCCCTCATGCACAATTCTTTCCCTCATTGTCTATCATTGCCTCTGTCTTACTTCATGACCAATTTGTGACAATTTCATATCTGCAAAGTGAAAATAATATCTGATTTTTCTTGCAGAAGCATTGTGGGGATAAATGAGATAAATCATTTGAAGTGCTTTGGGCTCCACTGATGATAAGTGCTATGTTATTTCAAGGCATTTTTGTTTACTTCACAAGTGACTTGTCACCATTCCTAATCTGTGTAAAGCACTTTGAATTCCTTAGAGAAAGACTTGGTATTGAGTGAAATTTTAATACAAGTGGATAATATGCACCACATATAATCCATTCTGTTAGAGGCCCCATTTCTATCATGAGGGGAAAATAGTGCATGTTGTAGCATAGCTGATAACAAGAAATGTCAGGGCACACTTGGTCTTTGAACTTGCTTTCTGATAAGGCCTTCCAAACTAGTCCAAGAAGCTTACTTATGTTAGTGACAGATGATATGAATGTGAAGGTCTACATCACATTGGTCCTTAAAACTCCCCATCTTAACTTACTAGTCTACTCAAAAATTAATTTACTTATCAAACATTTACTGAGCATTTACTAATTGCCACTGGACAAGATTATAGAGATACAAAAATGGTCAAAGTGAGAAAATTCCTAAGTGCACAATAAAATCACATATAAAGAAAAGTAAAACATGGTAATCTAATCAGTTAAATTAGAAACACTAGTGTGACGTTATGAGCTAAAAATGATCTTTTAATTTAAGTTTAATGCTACTAAAGTTTCCCAGTAGTAGAAGTAGCAGTAATACTAGAAATTTACCTGCTGTCAATTTTAAGGACACCTTCAGGATCAAGATTTTGGACTCTCATACTGTTCTCCACTACAGAAAATCAGAACTGCTTGGTTTTCTATACAGCTAACACCATGCCTCACATAAGGAAAAAATTAGAATGGACCTGGACATTTTGTTTTTGCCATTCATTAAGAATGCTTTCAAGGGCAACAGAGGTAGTGTCATAAAGGACAAAAGAACAAAATTGAAAAGAGCTCCAGATGGCCATGTTGAAAGGGTTTGATTATGTAATAAAAATTATAGTAATATTATAGTTAATTGGAACAAATTATATTTATGAAAGACCAGGAATTATTTTTGATATTCAAATGTTATATGCATTGTATTTAATCCAGTCCTTCATTTAACCTGTATTTATTAAGTGCCTACTATGGCCAGTCACTAGAGCTGGCATTCTAGTGGAGGGAGAAAGATAAATGAACAAATAAGCACAATATTGTATGTTAATGGTGCTGAGAACTACAGAAAGAAATGAATCAGGAAAAAAGGCTAACAAATGCCAGAGAGAAGCTGCAAAGAGGAAGAGAACCAGGGGTTGTCTGTGAATGTTGGAGATGAGGTCAGAGATGTCCAGGAAATACAATCATGTGGAGCCCTTTGAGGCTGTTTGGCTTTCCCCTGGCTAACACAAGCAAAGGCATGGAGGCAAGATACAGCATGGTGTGGGCAGGGACTTCGGTAACTTGGTAGTGCTATAGTATTAAAACCAAGGCAAAACTGGAAGTGAAAGATAAAGTACAGCTGAATCGATGGAGAAATATGCCACATTAGGTATTCTAGATTTTATCCTTTAGTCAAGAGAATGTAAGCTTTAAGGGGAAAGGCAGAATTGTCAGATTTGCATCTTAGAAAGGTCATTTATATGAAGCATAGATTTGAGTAGAACAAAATTGGAGACAGAGAGGCCAGGTGAAGATATTTCTTCTCTTTCGGCTTCTTTGTCTTTATTTGGTGATTTCCAAAATGCAAACATACGCTACTTATAAAAAGAGAAGTAAAATAGAAAAGAATATAGAAAGGCAAAGCTCATCTCCCTGTCTCCATTCACTCCCATTCCCCTGAGTTAACTAGTGTTACCCACAACCTGGTGTGTACCCTTCGGAGCATATATAGTCCTTACAGTTTCTTTGTGCTTGTGAGGAAGCGTAGTTGTTCAGCAGGCCATTGGCTATGAGACTGAAGCTTATAGAAAGGTAAACCTGGATATGCAGGGTGTCATCCACATACGAGGCAAGCAGCATGCAAAGGTTGGAGGTCCACCAGGGAAAGGGAGGACACGGAGTTTAGAGTGGAAATCCTGACAACACAGGATTAAAACACTGAGGATGTGCCTTTACACTGAGAATGTGCTGAATAAATATCCTGAGGGGGGTTGGTGGATTTAAAAATTAAAAAGGGAGACTTTATTAGACTATAATAAATCCTCTTGTGGTTTTGTGCACATTGTGTACATAGAATGCAATTCCTCTTCAGCCAGGACTTCAGAGACACTCATACCAGCAGACCAGCACCCAGAAAAATAAGTGAAGGACAATTTACTGTTAATTCAATATTACACAAATGGGAAGACATTTGTATGTACTACTAGGAAAAAAAAAACAAGAATAAAGGAGAGGATTATTTATTGATTCATTTCCAAAATGTCAAAGAAATTACAAGGTTTCCAGGATATGTTAAAGAAAGGTAAACATTGAGAAAGCAGTCACCTCAGTTTGTGAAGGAGTAAGAAAATCTCCCAGAAGAAATAAGATAGAATTTGGAAGATGAAGAGAAGGACATTGTGGATTTTTAATAGCTAACCTGCAAAAATAATCATAAAAATCAAATTAAAGTAGTGTATATCTTGGCAGTTACAAATATTGCTTTATCTCAGTTTTATTTAAGTGGAAATGAACAGCATCCTGGAGCCCTCAGAATGAGACTAGAGTCCACATGCTTTTTTAATTTGAAATCTGGAAGCACTTCCTATTGTCACAATGAGTAGACAACAATTTGGGTGTTTGGGTGTTTTCCCATGCAAAAAAATCTGCATTCTTCACAACATATTTGATGTAACTAAAATTTTCTAACATATAATATCAGATACTATACTAGGTACTGGGGATAGTCAGATAATTAAAATATTGTTTTTCTCTTGAATAATTCACATTCTCCAAGTAAAATCTCCACCTCAATCACTAACAATAATTCACTGTCATAAATATGGTGTAGTAAATTTATAAAAATAAAATAATTTTACTGAAAGACATAAAATACCTCTATAAATGGAGATGATATTCTTTGTTCCATACTAAAACATTCATTATTATAGGAAAAAATTCTAAAAAAATCAAATCTACTATGTCTTTTTAAAGATTAGAAAAATTTTGAACTATTTTTTTTTTTAAACAGGTTCTTGCTATGCTGCTCAGGCTGGTCTTGAGTTCAATCCTCCCACCTCCACCTCCCAAATAGCTAGGACTACAGGTACACACCACCACCCCTAGCCAAAAATTTTAAACTTTTTATCTCTTCTCTCTTCCCAGAAATGAAGCCTTTGACAAGAGAAAATAACCTCCTTACATCTGACCTAAATACTTCCTATATAAGAAGTATAAAATTTGAGTCCAATTAGCCAAAGATGAATAGTATGTCCTTATGTAGGAGATGGGATCTCAGTTTATTTAGTCAAATTTGGTGACATATACAGAAATGCACTTAATTGTTAAGTATCTTGGTTAGACTTATCTATAATGGGCTTATTCCATAGGCTGACTTCATTTGAAATGCTGATTACCTTAGCAGATTTTTAATTTTTCTGTATAGATTTATCATATTTCAGCACACATGATTTGAGCCATAGTTTCTTGAAATCTATGCAGTGATGAGCCATTTAATTGTGAAAGTACTATTTCTGTGCTGTGTTTCACAGAAATCTACTAGGTCTAACAAACTGAGGCTTTTCTCTCTTAGAGATAATTCCTGTAAAGGGGCTGAGTGTAGCAACACATCACACTGGGTCTGATGGAAACAAAGGTTGGATGCCTTTGCATTAGCTCTATTCAAAAAGGAATAGAACCAATTGGGTGACTCAATTCAGCTTAGGGAAAAATATGCCAAAATTTAGGAACAGAACTTTCCATCGTGAGGACTAGGTACTTAAAAACATCCTTAGCCTTTTGCTTTTCCACCCTCCTCTCCCAAATAAAGTGTAAAGACATTTTCAGAATGACATAGGCCTTTGAGATCATGGTACAGTAAATATGGTTAAAGAAATATGTACTGTTTCAATTGCTTATTTACTTTAATCTGAAAAAAAGTGACTTTGGGGAATACTAATCTATGTCCCTCCTAATTAATGGTGTCAGTCTCATGGCTAAAGTGACTGCCACAACTTATATGTTAATATCTTTGTACCTATTTTTTTTTAATGCTTCACACTCTTGAGGTCTTTTTCTTTATTTCTTTTTTCTTATTTTTTATATTAACATTCACTCAGAAGAAAAGGTGCGGGGGATAAAATGAGACTTGAGAAGGAGAATCACAGTAGAGGAGTAACTGAACAGGGGAACCAGGGCAAAGAATAACTTTGCCTTGAATGTGATGCAGCCTAAATGTGAGTGGGAGAATAGCGAATGGGATGTTACAGACTTTCAAGAATAGAGAAGTAAGGCAAATATATAGCACACTGAAAAATAACCTGTCTGCTCGTATACCACAATAGAATTAAACCAGAAGTAATGACAGAAAGATAACTGGAAAATCCCTAAATACTTAGAGATTAAATAATATACTTCTACATAATGTGAAAGTCAAAGAAGAAATCTCGGGAGAAATTAAAAAATATTTTGAACAAAATGAAAATGAAAATACAACTTATCAATATTAGTTTGATGCCCCAAAAAAGAATACTTACAGGCAACTGTATAGCATTAAATGCATACGTTAGGAAAAAAGAAATCTCTAAAACCAATAATCTAAGCATCTACTTTAGGAAACTAGAAAAAGAAGAGTAAATAGAATCCAAAGTAAGCACAAGAAAATAAATAACAAAAATTAGAGCAGAAAGCAATAAAATTGAAAACAGAAAACCAATAGAGAATATCAATAAAACCAAGCGTGTCCATTTTTAATGGGGTTGTTTGATTTTTCTTGCTGATTTGCTTGAGTATTTTGTAGATTCTGGTTATTAGCCCTTAGTTGCATGTATAGCATGCAAATATTTTCTCCCATTCTGTAGGTTGTCTATTTGCTCTGTTGATTGTTTCCTTCACTGTGCAGAAGCTTTTTAATTCAATCAAGTCCCACTTATTTTTGTTGCTACTGTGATTGCCCTTGGGGTCTTCATAAATTCTTTGCCAAGGCTGATATCTAGAAGAGTTTTCCAACCCTTTCTTCTACAATTCTTATAGTTTCATGTATTAGGTTTAAGTCTTGAATTAATTTTAGTGAGTGGTGAGAGATATGGAGCCTGTTTCAATCTTTTACATGTGGCTATCCAATTATCCCAGCACCATTTATTGGATAGGGATTCTTTTCCCCAGTGTATATTGCTGTTTACTTTGTCAAAGATCAGATGCCAATGTGATGGCCATCCGGTTTTATATCTGGGTTCTCTGTTCTGTCCCATTGGCCTATGTCTCTATTTTTGTGTCAGTGCCATGCTGTTTTGGTTACTATAGCCTTCTAGTATAGCTTAAATTCTGTTAAAGTCATGCCTCCAGATTTGTTCCTTTTTCTTAAGGTTTCTTTGGCTATTTGGACTCTTTTCTGATTCCAAACAATGCATAGAATTAATCTTTCTAGATCTGAAAAAAAGGACATTGGTATTTTGATGGGGATTGCATTGAATATGTAAATCACTTTGGGTAGTATGGACTTTTTAACAATGTTGATTCTGCCAATCCGTAAGCATGGTATGTTTTTCCATTTGTTTACATCATATACAATTTCCTTCCTCTATGATTCATAGTTCTCTCTGTATAGGTCTTTCACCTCCTTGGTTAAATATATTCCTAGGTATTTTATTTTCTTTGTAGCTATTGTGAAAGGTATTGAGTCTTTGATACGATTTGATTCTCAGCTTGACTATTGGTGGTGTATAGGAATGCTACTGATCTGTGGACATTGATTTTGTAACCTGAGACTTGCTGAATTTATTTATCAATTGCAGGAGTCTCTTGGCAGAATCTTTGGGGTTTTCTAGATATAAGATCATATCATCAGCAAAAAAATGATACTTTGATCTCCTCTTCCCTGATTTGGATACCCATTATTTCTTTCTTTTGCCTGATTGCTCTGACTAGGACTTCCAGCACTATTTTGAATAGAAGTGGTGACAGTGGGCATCCTTGTCTTGTTCTAGTTCTGTGGGAATGCTTTCAATTTTTCCCCATTCAGTATGACGATGTTGGCTATGGGTTTCTTGCATATGGCTTTTATCATTTTTAGGTATGTTCAATCAATGCCTATTTTGTTAAGAGTTTTTATCATAAAATGGTGCTGAATTTTGTCAAATGTTTTTTCTGCATCTACTGAAATGATCATATGATCTTTGTTCTTGCTTCTGTTTATGTGAGGAATTATATTTATAGATATATGTATGTTGAGCCATCTTTGTATCCCTGGGATGAAGCCCACTTTGTCATGGTGGATTATTTTTTTTATGTGCTGCTGAATTCGGTTTGCTAGAATTTCATTGAGAATCTTTCCATTTATATTCATGAGGGATATTGGTCTATAGTTTTTTTGTTATGTCCTTTCCTGGCTTTGTTATCATGGTGATACTGGCTTTGTAGACTGAGTTCAGAAGGATTTCTTCCTTCTTGATGTTATAAAATAATTTCTACAGTATGGGTACCAACTGTTCTTTGTAGGTCTGATAAAATTTGGCTGTGAAACCATCTGGTCTTGGGCTTTTTTGTTGTTATTGTTGGAAGATTTTTTACTGCTGCTTCAATTTCGTTGCTTGTAATTGGTCTGTTCAGGAGTTCTACTTTTTCCTGATTAAGCTTTGTGAGGTTGTGTATTTCCAGGAATTTGTCCATTTCCTAAACATTTTTGAGTATGTGTATAGGGATTTTTATAGTATTCACAGATAGTTTGTATTTCTGTGGTATCAGCTGTAATATTTCCTTTTTCATTTCTGATTGATGTCAAAAAATACTCAACATGACTAATCATCAGAGAAATGTAAATCAAAACCACAATGAGATATCACCTAATCCCAGTGAGAATGGGTTTTTATCAAAAAGTCCCCAAACAATAGATGCTATCATGGATGTGGAGAGAAAGGAGTATTTATACACTCTTGGTAGTACTGCAAACTAGTGCAACCCTTAAGCAAAATAGTATGAAGATTTCTCAAAGAATTAAAAGTAGACCTACTATTTGATCCAGCGATCCTACTACTGGGTATTTACCCAAAGGACAAAAAGTCATTTTATCAAAAAGACACCTCCACTCAAATGTTTATTGCAGCACAATTCACAATTGCAAAGATATAGAATCAACCCAATTGACCACCAATTCATGAGTGTATTAATAAAATGCGGTATAGGTATACCATGGAGTATTATTTGGCCACAAAAATGTATTGATACCTTTGCAATAATCTGGATGGAACTGAAGACCATCCTCTTAAGTGAGTATCACAAGAATGGAAAAACAAATGTCATACATACTCACTATTAAATTGAAACTACCTGATCAGCACTCATGTGTACAGATGGAAGTAAAACTCAATGGAAATCAAGTATGTGGGAGAGTGGAGGAGGGGCTGGGTGAAATAATACCTAATGGATAAAATGTACATTATCTGGGTGATGGGCACACTTATAACTTTGACTCAAGCAGTACAAAATAAATCCATGTAACCAAAACATTTATACCCCTGTAATACTCTGAAATTAAAAAATAAAATAAATACATAAAAATAAATAAAACCAAGGCTGGTTCTTTGAAAATATTAATAAAATTTATAAGCCTTTAGTCAGTCTAACTAAGAAAAAGAGAGAGAGAGGATATAAATTACTAATATCAGAAGTGAAAGAGGGGACATCACTACAGATCACATGGATATTAAAATATAATGGAGGAATACTATGAATAATTCTATGACCACAACTTTGATAGCTTTGATGAAATAGATCAATTCCTTGAGAGACACAATCTGCCAAAACACAAAGAAGAAGAATTAGACCATCTGAATAGACCTATAGCTACTAAAGAAATTGAATCCAAAATTAATAACCCTCCCAAAGAGAAAACACCAGGCCCAAATGTGTTCACTGATTAATTCTATCAAACATTTAAGGAAGAAATTATACCAATTCTCAAAAATATCTTCTGAAAGGTAGAAGAACAGGAAATACACTCTAACAGGTTTTGGCATTGCCCTAATACCAAAACCAGATAAACATGTCATAAGAAAACTAGAGAGAGTAATATCTCTCATGAACACAGATACATAAATCCTCAACAAATTATTAGCAAATTAAATTCAACAAAGGATAAAGAGGAAATACATACCATGATCAAGTAGGATTTATCACAGGTATGCAAGTCTGGTTCAACATTTGATAAATCAATCAATATAACCCATCTTATCAACAGGCTAAAGAAGAAAAATCATATGAGTATATTAATAGATGCAAAGAAAGCATTTGACAAAATCCAACACCTGTTCATAATAAAAACCCTCAGCAAACTAGGAATAGAAAACTTTTTCAACTTGATAAGAAAATGTACAAAAAACCTATAACTGATGACATATTTAGTGGTGAGAAACTGGATGTTTTCCCATTAAGGTCAGAAACAAGCCACAGATATCATCTGTTATGTTTTGAACGTGTTCCCCAAATTTCATGTGTAGGAAATTAATCCCTAAATTAAATTGATTAGAGGTAGGACCTTTGGGAGAAAATTAGGACTATATAAAGTCATCAGAGTAGAGGCCCCCATGATGGAATGGGTGGCTTAACAAGAAAAGTAAGAGAGACCTGAGGTGACACACACATTTTTGCCTCGTGATGCCTTCCACCATGTGATAAAGCAGCAAGAAGCTCTACCAGAAGTAGAGCAGATGCTAGCACAATGTTCTTGTACTTCCTATCCTTCAGAACTGTGAGCCCAAATAAACTTCTTTGCTTTATAAATTACCTAGTCTGTGGTATTCTGCAATAGGAACAGAAAACAGACTAAGACATCAGCTCTCACCACTCCTATTAAATATTGTATTGGAAGTCCTAGCTAATGCAATAAGACAAGGCAAGACAAGAAAAGAAAAAGTATACATATTGGGAAGGGAGAAATAACACTGTCTTTGCTCACAGAGGACATGGTTTTCTACATAGAAAATCTGGAAGAGTAGACAAAAATTCCCAGAACAAATAAGTGATTATAGTAATGTTTCAGGGTCCAAGATTAATATACAAAAGTCAATCTCTTTTTTATATACCATCAATGAAAACAAGTGAAATTTGAAATGAAAAATATATTTAAATTAGCACCCCCAAAATGAAATACTTAAGTATAAATCTACAAAAAAGAACAAGATGTAAATGAGGAACAATACAAAACTTTTTAAAAATAAATCAAAGAGAGATTTTTCATGTTCAGGAATAGAAAGAATCAGTATTGTCAAGTACCAGTTCTTCTCAACTTGATCTATATTCAATGCAATCCTAACAAAAATCCCAGCAAGTTATTTTGTGGATATTAACAAACTGAATCAAAAGTTTATGTGGAAAGGCAAAAGACCTATAATCACCAACACAATATTGATGAAGAACAAAGTTGGAGGACCAACATTACCTTACTTGAAGACATACTATAAAGCTACGTTAATTAAGACAGTGTGGTATTAGTTAAAGAACAGGCAAATAGATCAATTGAATATAATAGAGATCTCAGAAACAGACCCATATAAATGTAGTCAACTAATCTTTTACAAAGGAGAAGAGAATATAATGGACAAAAGACAGTCTTTTCAACAAATGGTGCTGGGATAATGGGATATCCTCATGCACAAAAATAAAAAATAAAAAAAGAATCCAGACACAAGCTTATACCCAAAATTAACTCAAAAAGATCATAGACCTAAATGTAAAGCACAAAACTACAAAACTCCTACAGGAAAACATAGGAGAAATCCTAGATGACTTTGGGTATGGTTAGGACTTTTTAGATGCACCACCAAACACATGATTCATGAAAGAAATAATTGATAAGCTGTACTTCACTAAAACGAAAAACTTCTGTTTTGTGAAAAACAGTCAAGAGAATGAGAAAACAAGCCATAGACTGGGAGGAAATATTTGCAAAAGGCATATCTGATAGAGAACTGTTATCCAAAATATACAAAGAACTATTAAAATTCAACAATAAAAAACAAATAACGTGTTTAAATATTCGACAAAAAATCTGAACAGACACCTCACCAAAGAATATATACAGATGGCAAAAAAGAAAATGAAAAGGTGCTTAACATCATTTGTGATTAGAGAATTGCTAATTAAAACAACAATGAGATACCACTACACACCTATTGGAGTGGTGAAAATACAGAATAGTGACAACACCAAATGCTGGTGAGAATGTGGATCAACAGGAACTTTCATTCACTGCTGGGGTAATGTACAATGATACAGTGACTTTGCAACACAGTTCAGCAGTTTCTTGCAAAACTAAACATACACTTACCATAAAATCAAATAATGACACTCCTTGGGATTTGCCAAAATGTGATGAAACTGTATACATACACTAGAACCTGCACGCAGATGTTTATAACAGCTTCATTCATAATTAGAAGTGACCACAATGTCCTTTCGTAGGTGAATGGATAAACCGTGGTACATCCAGACAATGGAATATTACTCAGCAATAAAAAGAAATGAACTATCAAGATGTGAAAAGACTTGGAGGAACCTTAAACTCATATCATTAAGTGAAAGGAGCCAATCTGAAAAGGCTACCTACTGTATGATTTCAGATCTATGACATTCTGGAAAATGCAAAATTGATAACAGTAAAAAGATCCATGGTTGCCAGGCATTTGAGAGGGGAGGGAGGGAGGAATAGGTGGAATGCAGAGTATTTTTAGGGCAGTGAAACTATTCTGTGTGATACCATAATGGTGTATACATGCCATTGTACATTTGGCCAAACCTATATAATGTACAACACCAACAGTGAACTCTAATGTAAACTGTGGACTCTGGGTGATAATGATACGTTAGCATAGGTTCATCGATTGTAACAAAGGTGCCATTCTGGTGCAGGATGTTGGTAGTGGGAGAAGCTGTGCTTGTGTGGAGGAAAGGCGTATATGGGAACTCTCTCTACTTTCTGTGAAATCTTGCTGTGAACCTAAAACTGGTCTAAAAAATAGATTCTATCTTTTTAAAGTGAGCTGTTTGTATGGGAAGATATCATATATAAACATAAGGAGTGAAATTTGAAGGTACTTATGAAAGGGTTGGGATCTATATAAACACTGTGTTCATACAAAATCTAATTTCCTGGGTTTGTAACAGACGAGTCTGGGTCGGAGGTAGAAAACAACTGATTAAAGAGGAATCTAGTGAGTTAAAATGTTTTTTACAGCCAATGAGATTGTTGTTTATTCTTATGCTGTCCTCTTAAGGCAAGGGTGTCCCAGCTATTTTTTTTTATTAACAACTAGTTATTTTCATAGAGACCCAGCACAACACCCTAAAATATCCTGCTATTCTAATTTTGCAGAAGAAATTCAGAGATTGATAGAAAGCAGAACAGCCTTGATTTAGCTAGGATTTCAACGTTCACAGGCAGCTTTTCCAGAGGGCTTTTAACTTGGCTTTTCTAGTAAACCTGAGGAAAGGGCCACTTAGTGCTTGGTGATTATTCCCTTATGCCTTCAGTTGATTCCTGCTTTGCCTATCCTCAGAGTGTGGTCAAAAGGCAAACTTTCCCACTGCCTTTTCTTTAGCAGTTTTGCAAATGGTGTCAGTGCTGAGAGTTGCTTATTTTTGGAGTGAGTGTTAATGATTTTAGATTTTTTCTGTATACACTGTTCCAGCAGTGAGCAGACTCTTAACAAATCTCCAAAATAAACTCATTTACTAAGGCTTTCTCATATTTGTCATTTTGAAAGACTGAATAAACATCAGTAAAAGAAGCAATCCAAGTTCTCATGCCAAATATGTATATGTCCAAGGCTAGGATTTCTTCATGTTTGAATGTGGATATGGAGCCTAGAGTGCTAGGTATTTTTAATTTTCTTTTTAACTTATTTTTTGCTTTTCCTCCTTCACACGCTCCAGTTCTGATGGGCCTTAAAGGTGGGGCTGCTTGCCGCTACAGGGAGATCTGCTGTAGCAGACTGAAGACTGGGCTATGTTCTATTTTATTTGGAAGAAGACTTGATTTCATACCAGAGAATTCCTAATTGTGGCTCAGAGAATCCTTTCCAGATGGCTGTAGGTTGGTCCAAAACACAAAAGGACCCAACTGGTCTAAAGCCTGGATGAGAGTCCCAGAGAGAATTGGATAAAGGTTGGAGGGGATTATTTCTGTTGCTGGAGCTGCAGCTATAGTATCTATAGAACTAGGCTAAACTGAGCAAGAGGAGAACAGAATGCATCTTTGGTTTCCTCTCCGTTCTTTCCTCCCTTATTTTAAGGAAAAGCAATATAAGGATATGAACTCTCTTTTTTCCCTATAACATTTTATTAGTGGAGTTACATGGTTGTCACCTAGTTCAGAGCTGCTTCCCTGTCACCCTCTTCTCATCTATGTGCTTTTCTATATTTTTTCCTTCTCTCTCCACTCTTTAGAGTCCATGATTTCTCTCTCTTTTCATTGTTCTCTCATTTCAGTCGTTTACTTCATTTTCTTTGTGTGAAAGCCAGACACTTTCATAGGACAGACAAGCAATAAAACTATGCTAAGTGGAAGGGCAGTGAATCAGAGCTGTGGAGACTCACCACACGGAACTGCCTGACCCACTGAAGGTATTCAAATTCTAATGTGAATTTATTCACAGCAGACAAAGTCAGAGTGCCAGGTTCCACTCACTGGTCACCACTTTGCAACTTCTGCTCTGTTGATTCCATCTTTCCTTTTTTTATTCTTCTATCTTTCTAAAAAGTGTACAGGATAAAGGTGGGGCTTATACTCTTTAAATTCTGGCTCTGCCCCTTACTCACTTCTGGAATTGGGCAAATGAATCTCTCTGTACGTCTCCTCATCAGAAAATGGGATGCTGATGATACTTATCCCCAAATTGTTATGAAAAATACATAACTTAATAATACTTAAGAAGCTCTGAAAATAGTACCTATAACACAGATGTACCATGTAAGGGTTTTTAAAATAAACATACATTTTATAATGGCCAGGGAGTCTGCTCAAATCTTTTCTGAATTTCACTTCTCTGCCCACCTCTCTCCCTCCCCCACTTCTGTGTTCCTGGGGGAAATGCATACAAGGAATCCATGTATGCAAGGAAACAAATAAGGTGCAGATTACCATTTGACAAGGCCAGCTGCCGATTCGCCAGTGATGGGCTATCTGGTTAAAGCACGCCGTGTATGCTTGAGCCTAAAGAGTTTCCTGACTATCCTTAAGTCCAAGTTTGAATTGTGGCATCTTATCGTGTTCAGATTTTAGGGCTTGCAAGAGACCTAATGTTATCTTTGTATTGTCACATATTTCCATTACAATTTGCAAAAGTACAAACACTTTAGCCACAGCCGATCTTTTTCCCTGCTGCACCTCATACCACTTATCCTCTACCCACACACGTTTCCCCAGGCACAAGGAGGCATTGATGTCTCCGTGGCCAGGTTTTGGGATTTGACTACAGGAAAATTGAGGGAACATTTCGTTTGGATTTGTGGAGATATATTTATGGGGTGTGTAGTCAGTCACCTTCTTGCATAGTTTAATTATTGCTAACTGTCCTCATGGAGAAGTGAGTGCCTTCTGACAATGCTTTTAGCTTTTCAATGGAATTTTTAAAATTTATTTAATTGAAAAATAAAATTGTATATACTTATCATGTACAAAATGATATTTTAAAAAATATACACATTGTGGAATTGCTGAATTGAGCCAATTAAATTCCAATTTTACATGCTTACAAGAGTATTTAAGATTAGTCATTGCACAAGAATATTTCAAATGCCCTGAAATCTTATAGCTCCTATATGAAAGAACTTGAAAAAGATTTTTTAAATTGACAACAATCCTAAAAAATGTGTATGACATTCCAAATAAATGGCTGTGAATTTAATATATTATGTAATATATATAAAAAGTTTTTGAAGAGATGTGTGAATCCTCTGTCCTTCTCTGTTTCAGGACCAGTCTAATTATGATATAATACTACATTATTTTGTTGCTCAAATTGTACCACATAGCATTTAGTTGTTATGTCTCCTGATTGTCCCCTTGTGTGTCAGTTTCTTAGTGTCTCCTTGTTTTATGTGACCTTGATAGTTTTGAGGGGTACTAGTCAGGTATTTTATAAAGTGTCCCTCGATTTTGGTTTATCTGCTGTTTTTCTCATTATTAGTCTAGGGTTATGGGTTTTTGGAAGATTGCCACAGAGGTGAAGTGTTCTACTCATCACATGATATTAACAGGTACTTATGGACACATAAGCTGGTTAACCTTCATCAGTTTGTTGAGGTCGGGTTTGCTAGGTTTCTTCACTGTAATATTATGACTTTTCCCTTATCCATTTATTATTCTTTGGAAGGAAATCACTAAGTCTTGCCCATTCACAGAAGAGGGGGATAGGAGAGATTAAGTTCTGTCTCTCAATGAAACTTAATTATTTCAGATAATTAAGCTTAATTATTTATAATTCTTGTGTAAGGAAGATTTGTCTTTATTTATATATGAATAGACTCATGAATGTTTATTTTATACTACCTTATTTATTTTGTTGCTTAAATTGTTCCAGCTTTTGCCATTGGGAACTCTTTCAATTGGCTTGCTTTCTTTTGACACATTCCCATCCTTTTGGGTATTTTTCTGAGTACTTCTTTACTTTCTACCACTACAATAAATTCTAGGTTCATTTTGTGTTTTTCTTGCCCCAATCCTAGAATCAACCATTTCTTCAAGGAACCCTGGTTTCTTTGAGTAAAATGGTATTTAGAAACCAAGATCTAGGTGCTGTGTGTCCATTGCTACTAGGATATTAGGGTATCATTGCTTCTAGAACCTCTCAACAAACAGAACTAAGGAATGCATGTACATATACTAACTTCTGTATACACACACATCTATGGTTGTTCTTGTAGCTATCCATCATATTTATAGTAAGCTAAACATAAGTCCACACTGATGTCCCCAACTCTGATCCAGTATCATGGAGTTTATTTTAGCCTTCCCCTTTTGCTTATTTGTAACTTTATTCTCCAACAGTGAGAAATATGACAGCTCCCATCCATTTTCTTTTTACTTATTTTCAGTAAAATAATGTCAGATTGTGGCATCCAAGCTCAATATACATGTTAGCCTTTCAGAGGGCTAATTTGTACCTCCATGAGAAAAAACCAATATAAACTAGATTACAGGGATTAAGTAGAGTTCCTTTTTGACCTTAGCTCTACATCTTCTTTACTTTTGTTTTTAATTTAAATTTAAAGTTTAGCTTTACAGTCAAAACATTGTTTTCCAGCGTTGTGGAGGTCAGCTCCCTTTATCTCCAACTCCTTCAGTGCAGTTATGTCATATATTTGTTAACAGTTTAATTAATTTTCTCTTCAACACCCTTGTTGATAGCTTTCTTTTTCTTAGTTTGCATGTAATATGTTCATTCTTTATGATGTACAATTCCATGGGTTTTGACAAATGCACAGTCATGTTTTCATCACCCAGGTCTACTCCATCTTTAACTCAGTAAGGTAAGTTCAGGTCCTTATCTCAACCCAAAAGTCTGTTTTATTTATATTTTCAAAAAACCAACTTTTTGTTTCATTGATCCTTTGTACTATTTTTTCTTTTGTTTTGTTTTCCATTTCATTTAGTTCTTCTCTGACCTTACTCATTTCTTTTCTTCTGCTGGCTTTGGGTTTGGTTTGTTCTTCCTTTTCTAGTTCCTTGAAACATGTCATTAGATTGTTAATTTGTGATCTTCTGTTTTTTGATGTAGGCATTTAAGGTTATGAATTTTTCCCTTAGGACTGCTTTTGCTGAATCCCATAGATTTTGGTAGCTTGTGTCCCTTTCCCCATTCAGTTTGAGGAATCTTTTGATTTCCATCTTAATTTCATTATTGACCCAATAATCATTAATCAGCAAGTTGTTAAATTTCCATGACTTTGTGTAGAAGTGAATGTTTCTCTTGGAGTTGAATTCTAGTTTTATTCCACTGTGGTCTGGGAAGATACATGGTTTGATTTCTATTTTTTTTTAATTTGTTGAGACAAGTTTTGTGGGCTAAGGTATGATGAATCTTGGAGAATGTGCCATGTGCTGATGAGAAGAATGTGTATTTAGTAGTTTTGGGGTAACATGTTCTGTAAATGTCTGTTAATTCATTTGTTTTGGAGTCCCATTTGAGTCCAGTATTTCTTTATTTATTTTCTGGTTATATGATCTGTCCATTTCTGACAGTGGGGTTTTTAAGTTCTCAGCAATTACAATGGTGCTGTTTATTATTTTGTTTAGATCTAGTAGGGTTTGCTTTATGGATCTAGGTGCACCTGTATTGGGTGCATAAATATTTAGGATTAGTATGTCTTCTTGATGAGTTGCTCCTTTTACCATTATATAATGACCATCTTTGTCTTGCTTTACTATTGTTGATTTCAAGTTTATGTTATCCGATATGAGAATGGCTACATCTGCTTTCTTTTGGTTTCCTTTTGCATGGAATATTTTTTCCATCCTTTCACCTTCAGTCTGTATGAGTCTTTGTGGGTTAGATGTGTTTCCTGGAGACAGCTGATACCTGGGTTGCACTTTTTTCATCCATTCAGCCAGCCTATGTCTCTTGATTGAGTCATTTAGACCATTCACATTGATTGACAGAATTGATATGTGGGATACTGTTATGTTCATCCCAGTGTGTAGTACATTGTTGCTTTTTTTTAATCTCTTGAGCTATTGTTTTATATAAGCTCTGAGCTTTTGTTCTTGGTTTTACACTGGTGGGTATCTATTGTGTTGATCCATGTATAATGTAGTTCTGAATATTTCCTGCAGATCAGGTCTGGTCTTGAAAAATTCTCTCAGGGTTTGCTTGTCTGGAAAAGTCTTTATTTCTCCTTCATATATGAAACTTGATTTTGCTGGATACAAAATTCTAGGCTGGCAGCTGTTCTATTTAAGAAGACTAAAGATAGGGCCCCATTCCCTTCTGGCTTATAAGGTCTCAGTTGGGAAGTCTGCAGTCACCCTGATGGGTTTTCCTTTGTAAGTTACTTGATGTTTTTGCCTCACATCTTGCAGGAGTTTTTCCTTTGTGTTGACTTTGAGAAGTCTGATGACTATGTGTCTTGGTGATTGCCTCTTTATGATGAATCACCCAGGTGTTCATTGAGCTTCTTGTACCTGGATGTCTAAATTTCTAGCAAGACCAGAGAAGTTTTCCTCAATTATTCCCTCAAATATGTTGTCTAGTCCTTGTGCATTTTCTTCTTCACCCTCCCAGATGTCTATGATTCTTATATTTGGCTGTTTCACATAATTCCCTATTTCTTATAGGCTTTTTTCATTCCTTTTAAGTCTCTGGCCTTTATTTTTAATGGACTGAGTTAATATGACAGAGTTGTCTTCAAGCTCTGAGAGTCTTTCTTCTGCCCATTCTAGTCTATTCTTAAAACTTTCCATTTTGTTTTGTATTTCCTTAAATGAATTTTTCATTTCCAGAAGTTTTATTTATTTATTTAATATGTCAATCTGTTTAGTGAATTTTTCATTCATTTCCTGAACTGTTTTTCTGGTTTCTTTGTGTTAGTTTTCCATTTTCTGTTGGATTTCATTGAGCTTCCTTATAATCCTTATTTGGAATTCTTTATATCATTTCCATATTTTCATTTTGGTTGGAATCCATTGCTACTGAGCTGGTGTGCCCTTTTGGGGGTGTCCTTTCACTCTGATTTTTCATATTTCTGGAGTTCTTTCACTGATTCCTTCTCATCTGGAGCATCTGTTGCTTCTTATTTTTGGATTTTCTTTGTTTAGACTCGTAAGAGTGTGACTGTAGCATATGTTGGGTAAAGATATTTGGCTGTGTTTGTGGGTGCTTTGATGGTGATCTAGGTTCTGGCTGGATGCCTTGGGTGTGGATAACTTTAGTCATGGTTTTCTCAGTTGCTAGTTGTTTGTAGGCTCTAGCAGTGGTGAACTATGTGAGTGGGGAGATTCCCTATCTCTCTTTTATGAGGGAGGATAGAGATCTTTAAAATCCATTCTCTTTCCCCAGCCCTGTGGTCTTCTTAACAGCATGACCTGAAACCCCTGGTTCCAAAAGGGGCTTGCACTCAGCACCCCTAACTCTGAAAGCAAATGCATAAGGACTGATGGGTAGTAAGGGGCAGAAGTGGTCCTCTTTGAGATAGTTTAATGAGTAAAATATAAAAGAAAAAATCAAGGACATATCTTTTAAGCACACATTAATATTTTGTGTACTTTTTCTATCTTTATACTGTCTATTTTCCTATGATAAGTATAATATATTTATTAGATTAGGATCAATATTAGATTCCAAATTGTTTCTACAATTATAATTTAGGTTCCCCCATTTATAGCCATTGTAACTATTAAAGTTTGCAAATTCAAAAAAATTCCACTTTACAAAAAATACCATTACTATGGCATCTCATTATTATCTGTATAAACTAAACATTTTAGTAGTATTGTCTTTATCAATTCTTTTAGTATGTAATTCCCATGTAAATTCAGCATATTTTCCTGCTAATAATATTTTTCTAATTGTTTAATTTTGTCTTAGCTTCCATAACATGTTTTGAATGTGAATAATTATCACCCTTCATTTAATTTGTTCCCTTGGAGATACAGAATACATTGTTGTAACACCTTATAAATTTCTTTTTAAATTGATAGAGTTTATCCCTTCCTGGATTTTTATGGAGATTAACGGAAGATGCTTGAAAACATTTTCTGAAAGCCGACCTGGAACACAAAGCTCTCAGATCTCCACATTTAAGTATTTTGCTTTGCATTCAAGGTTGTCAACATGATGTGTGGGCTTCTGCTTTTGCAATTATTTTAAATGTATTTATTAAATCCTTTGGGAAATTGTTCTCCAGTTCTTACATTTCCTTATGTACCCCTTCTTTTATTTAGCCAAGGTGCTAAAAGTATGTTTCTTTTGAAAAATATACTTGCTTTTCATTAAGAAATGAAAAAAGATAAGGAGTGCAGAGAGGCTGGAAGAAATAGAAAGTAGTGCTCAGAGAAGGGAGAAACTATTATTGTTAGCCAAACCTTCAGTTTTAAATGAAGGTTTGAATGTCAGAAGAAAGAAATTAGTATTTTAGCTCAAAGTAAAATTTAAGGCATGATTTTAACTTAGAAAAATATATTTAGGCATTTATTTACACACTTATTTTCTAGTTTCAAAATTAAATTGAAGAAAATGTTTCCAAATCTTTTATTAGAAGATGAGACTTGTCTGCAGTTTAATAACTTCAATCAAGTATATTCTGAATGAAATGAAATATGTGCATTTTTTTCTTAATTGTTAAATTAAGGGCATCATCACTATGATTAAAGGCTTTTAATTGAGCTATTGTCAAAAATATAAACAAAGGATGGCAAATATCTAGCACAAACAGTACCACTCTGTTATAACAGTCCTGTGGCAGACATCACTAGTCAATTACGGTGCCCTTTCCCACTATGTAAGCAGAAGTTAAATTCCTCTCATCACAGTCCTGTTAGGCATTCAATGCCAAGCACGTAAAGGCAAAGTAAAAGTTAAATGTATTTGCCATTGATCGCATACCTGTAAACACAACTGCCTAAGGTATCAAATGCATGTGAAATATTCTCCTTATGTGCATGCAATTGTTTAGGTTGCATTATTTCTTGATCGACCACAATAAATCTCTTCTTAATGTCATGCAAGTTCCAAGGCTGTGTCTCAATAGATGTTATTTCTGCATAGATAATACTATAAATTAACACATTGACTGCCACACTAGGAAAAAAAATTCTTTCCTGGGGCCACAATGTTTTATTAAAACAAAACAATCCTCTCTAATTTGTTATTTTTTATTGTTTTCTGTGCATAAGTTATATGCAACAAAATTCACATTTTTAGAATTAAATTGTCAATATTAATTGTAACAATAAGAATATCAACAAGTAAGATTTTCATGAACCAATTGCAGGGGTTCGCTTCACAAGGCCCCAAGCTCAAAACTAGTCTGAGTTAAATACAACTCACATGGCAGTCAACGTGTTAACAAAAAAATTTATTACTTAAGAATATTGAAAACTTTTGAAAAATCAGCTATGGATACATTATTTCCATATACAGGACAGGCTTACCACAATGGACATGGAGATTAAGTGATAAAATCACTTAACAAAATATTCAAATACATAACATCTATTTTAATGAAACTCAGAAAATATGAGGATTATAAGTGGAATTAATACAGCAAAATAATGAGCAGGATTTACATTTACTGGGAGCTATATAAAAAACAACAAATCAATCTACGCTAAGTTCATTTAGCTTCAGTTTTACACCTCCTAGGACAGGAATTGTGTAGCCTACAAAACAATTTATATTTTATCTGTACCATCTAATTAATTAAATGGCCCCAGAGTACCAGACTCACAAATCTCGTTAATAGCTGAATACTGAAATAAAGGCTGTTCACCCCTACTAGAATAATATTTGCATATCCCCACCTGTGATGGGTAATAAGTACCTGCCACAAATCAGAATTATGAATTTTGTACGCCTAACAAAACCGCAGGGGAAATTATACCTCAGACATTCCATAATAATTGCAGCTAAGCTGTTTAGTGCCATCCACTTATTCTGCCTGAAGTGTTTAAAGCAGCAACAGTTGTAAATGAATTCAGGCACATATTCAAGGGAATGGTTTTTATTTTTTTCAAAAAGTTTTTCTGTCTTGCCATATGTAATTATCTTTATGGAAGTATTCAGCTGCAAGTTATAACACATTCACATTTAAAGAAGCAAATTAGAAAAAAAGTACAGAGTGTTCCTTCAATCAGCCTATTAGGTATGTATTAGAATTCTGCTGTTGAAACGTTGGAATAGCTTGAGACAGGTTTTGAGGTATTGGCACTCTAAAACTTAGGTTGACTAGTTGGGGTGTAATTCTAATCATGCAGTCTATAAATCGGTAAAATGATATACATAGTAAATAGTCCAGGAAACTGTGGCATTGTTATGGAGCAAATGCTGGACTAGTAACCCTAGGTTTCAAGATTACACAGTGTGTCCCATCTCTAAAATGACTTGCCTGAGTTGCAGGATTGGGTTGTGGAATCCATAGGCCCCTGGGAGGAATTTAGCCCAAGACCACCTCAATCCTGGACTGTTGGCTAGGAGCAATGGGAGTTGCAAAGAGAATGTTTCTTCTTACTGCTAAGTTTCTACAGGGGAAGTGCCATGGCAGTGTCCAGCATAGAGTATCATGCTACAGAAAATAATAAATACTATAGTATTAATTGTTAATAATAATAACCATGTTCTAGTTAAATGTAGTATCCAATCAAATGATAAATAAGTGCAATAGGGGCAAGGTGTAATCTGTTTAGGAGGTACGGAAGTTACTTAGTTTTGATGTCAGTGAGGTATATTGGAGAGAGAAGTTAACTAAATACTAGTAAGACCCAATGTCAACTCTTGTCAAGGATTGGCCTTGAGAACTTGAGCAAGTCAATTTCTCTGAGTTTCTCTTCCCTCACCTACAAAATGCTATAAAAAATAGTCTCATCTAACTAACTGACCAACAAAATTACCTACTGCTTGGGATGATTGAGTGTCCTAGTAGCTACACGTGCTTAGCATCACACTATAAGTGATTGTTACTATTTTATTTTCTCCATTAGGGATTTGTCTGATTGGCTGCCTGCTTGAAGCAAGCTTCTCTATTGAACAGACTTTACTGCAAATGGAAGAAGGGGCATAGGAGAGAATATGTGAAAGAAATTCAATCTTTCAAAGACAAAGAATCTCTTCCTATCTATTTTGCATGTATAGTTGTGTGTGTGGGTGGATATGCTCAGCCTGAGTGTGTACAAAAAAAAAAAAAATCAACCTCATTTTCTAGAAAAGGGCTTTAAAAATAATTAGGATTTATATATTTTCAAAAGAGTGGGCAGGGTGCAATGAGTCACCAAGAGGTGATTAAGTTAGGTTGTTTGAGGCTCCCTAAGGTGACAGGATGGTCTGTAGGCTTTAGAAAGAAAGCTTATATAGCCTATTACCATGATGAAGTGAAATTTAAAATTACATTTTATATTTGTAAAGGACTAACAGGCAAAGTCCCTATGGATTGTCAAATACTACATAAAATGCTATAAAAACTAGACCATAATCTCTCACGAACTTACACATTAGCCTCAGGCAGTAAAGATGGTTTTTATTGGAACCAGATTTCGTGAGGGAAAAAAAAGTTATGCACAGTTTATCCTGGCTTTTCAGGCACTTTTCTTCTTCCTTGAGTTAACATGACGTATTCCAAGTGATTAAATAAACTTGTCTAAGAGCTCTTCTCATGCCCTTGAAAGGACGCCAAGTAAAGAAGGATTTACTCTGAAGAGAGGTCTTAATTCTATCACTGAAAAGTGTCCCTGTTTTATTCCAGTCATTACGACAGAAACCAAGAAAGGCAAGAAAAATTAAAGCTTTTGAAAAAGCGTCTTGTAGAGACCTGCTTGTACTCCATGTACTATTTTACTTACCACCTTGTACCTTTGAAGATCAAAAGTAGTACACGTGGAAAGAATTCAGGAGACGGAGATATGATTGTCAGTGCCATGAGTACACACAACCCAGGAAAATTATAGTTTGGATTTTAGTTTTTTAGTTCATTTATTATCACTGAGGTACTGAGCAAGGCTGGTCAAACATTTTGATGGACTGGTAATTTTTTTCATTCTCAAGAGGATCTAACTTTGGACAGCTTATAGTCAGATTTACAATATGTCACAGATTTATAACAATCTCTAAATTCAACAAACAGTGAGCATATTGGTGTCTTTGGTTTTGCACTTCCTGCAAGAGTTAGGAATTTGTAGTAGCCTAGGAGTCAGGTCTGAGCTTTTATGTGGAGACAAACTATTGGCTATTTAGATATGGTTGTTTTACCTCTTAACTTAATATCTATAATTTGGGCTATTTCTAGAGCTAGCTTGAGCAGAAATTCAAAGTTCTGATTTCCCCTAATCTTTAGCTTGTGCCAGCTGAAGACTAACTCTCCGTAGCTTACATAGTTGAAGTGTAGAAGGTCACAGCTAGCCTGAGTCTTGAGAATTCCAAGTAAGTGGCCCATGTCTGATTACATGCGTTAGCATCTCCTCAAAATATGGTATGGTAAAAAGCACATATGAACTTTGTTGTCAAACTGACCTTTATCCTAATCCTACACCCATCACTTCCTAGTTGTATGACTTTAGGTAGGCAAATTAACTCCTCTGAGCTTCAAGGGGTTTTTTGTTGTTGTTGTTGTTGTTGTTTTTCATCTATAAGATGACACTGTCTCAAATTATTGTTGGGAAGATTAAATAAGATCTTATGTATATCTAGGGTCAAGTTATCCTACTGGAACATGGATTCAGGGTACCCCAGAACTCTAACCTTTAAGAGATAAACAGCAAAAGAGGAGCCCCTCAAAGTCTGAGCCATGGTAGTCACAAAAAGTAGTTTAAAAGGAAGGTTAAGTTTTCATTGCTATAGAGAGATCTAATAAAATAAAAATTAAAGTAAAACTATCCTTTCCCCAACTTTATACCCTTTCTTACCATTCCTTTTGTTCTCTCTTCCTCTAGCATCTTCCTTCACTTTCCTAAACTGTTCTCATCAAGGTCACAGTGAATTTTTTGTTGCTAACCCCAAATATCACTTTATGGTCTTCATTTTATTAGACTTAAGCCTAGTACAGTTTGGAGAGTTGGAAAGGAAGCCCTGTAGGCAGAAAGAGCTCAGGTTTAGAGTGAGAGTTTGAATGGTGAATCATCATCTTAGTAAATGCCTGAACTTGGAAAAGCTCTTTCACTATTCTGAGCTCATTGCCTTCCCTGGTCTGAGAAAAAAACAGACAAATAGACTTACAAAATTCTGTTAATGACTAAGATCTGATAGCAATACACAGAAGTATCTACAGATGCTCCTCAACTTACAACGGGGCTGCATCCTGGTAAAGTCATCATAAGTTGAAAATATTGTAAGTCAAAAGCGCATTAAGTACACCTAACCTACTGAACATCATAGCTTAGCCCAGCCTACCTTAGAGATGCTCAGAACACTTGCATTAGACTACAGTTGGGCAAAATCATTTGGCAACACAGAACACTGTAGTGTAGGGTACTGGTTGTTTATCCTCTTGATCGCGTGGCTGACTGAAAGCTGTGGCTTGCTTCTACTAGCTCACCATCATGAGAGAGTATTATACCTCATAATCACTAGTCCAGGAAAAGAACAAAATTCAAGTACGGTTTCTACTGAACGTGTCTAACTTTAGCACTATCGTAAAGTTGAAAAATTAAGTCAAACCATTATAGGTTGAGTACCATCTGCTTGGAATGTGATAGGTGCCCAGTGAAAGTTATTTGCTTTCCTTTTCCCCTGACACAAAATGGCACCAACATAGCAGCCACCATTGTTTTCTTCTACCTCCTTATTGTGCAAGCTTCTCTAAGTTAGGAAACATATTTTAATTACTTGTATACCCACAATGCCTAGCATAGTGTCAAAAATATAGTGCATGTTCAATAAATTCTTATTGGTTGAATGGAGATGAAAAAACTGTTTAATGATACAGAAGCAATGTTTGATGATGGTGACACCAGATTCCTCTTAGTGGACATTCTTTCTTGAGGGCCTATTGGAGAGAAGTTTATGAAAGATATTTTTAGATGTATCACAGGAAGTCTATGATAGTAAACCAAGTAGAGCCTGCTCTCTGTATCTGTGGGTTCCATATTTGTGGATTTAATTAACTGTGAATTGAAAATATTTGGGAAAAAATTAAAAATAATAATACACAATAAAAAATAATACAAATAAAAATACAATACAACTAGCTACATAACATTTAATTGTACTAGGTATTATAAGTAATCTAGAGATGACTTAAAGTATATGGGAAGATGTGCATAGATGATATGCAAATACTGTGCCATTTTGTATAAGGAACCTGAGCATTGCCATTGCAGATTTTAATATTTTCAGGGTCCTGGGACAAATCCCCTGAAGATACCGAGGATGACTGCATAGTGAGAATATTACACAATAATAATCAATAACATATCTTAAGCTTTTATTATGAACAACTTATGATAAGTGCTTTATTGCATTACCTTAGTTAATCATCACACATTTAAGAAAGGTTTATGTCCACTTTACAGAAGAAATTATTGCTTACATAATTAGGTAATTGGCCAAGACCACACCACTGAGAGGAGAGTTGGGTTTTAAAACTAGATCCAGCTGCTTTCCACAGGCCATGATCTTAGCCACTACACTATGTGCCTGTCTCCCTACCAAATACAAGTTCTGAATACGTGACCTACCCTCTGTGCTCTTGGCTACTGCCAACCTTTCCAGGCTTTCCATGTGCTCCTCTTCCGTTTTTTTTACAGCCATACTAAGCCTTTTTTGTTCTTTGAACATCCCATGATCTTTCTCACCATCAGGCCTTTCCACAAAGTTTCCTAAGCTCCTCCCATTAAATCCCCTGTACTTGAGTTGTCTTGAGTATGTTTCTTCTCCTTGCAACCGAGCCACTCCTGCTTGTTACCCTTTTGATGGGAGGCAGTGTGGTGTTGGTTTGGATGGAGCATGAGCCTGAAGCCAGACGAAACTTGCTTATGATATGTTGGACTCTGGGCAACTTAGCCTTTTGGATGAGGTAATAATAATTATGTACTTACAAGATCATTTTAATGACTGAGATAAAGCATGCAAAGCACTGAATAAATAGCATTGATTACTAAAATGATGAATACTTTCATTCTAGTCTCAAAATTTCTTATTAAAATCATGATATAAAAGTTTTACAAACCTTTTAATGTTCATTTCAGTTGTATGAACCATAAATACTTATTAATATATTTCCTTAGATATTGCATCTTCAAGAGAGAAGCAAGACATGGGAATCAGTAGTGGAACTTGGTATGTAAATGAGGAGACCTGTTTAGAGGTTGCTAGGGGAAAAGGCCACACATGAAACATTGATTTATCTGTTTGTGAAAGAGCAGAGACACAAGGCAATAACTTTTGAGATTAAAATCAAAATAGATATCAAATTGTATTTGAGCATGATTTTGAACTGAGACTGCAATAATTTTCAACTCTTCCAGTTTTTATTTAGGTCTAATTCAAATTTGGTAATACATTTCACTCATTGCTCTTTAAATTAGTGACAAATTGTATGTATTTTAAGTATTTATATATATGTACTATGTATGCTATTATGATTTGGAGAATATTATGAATTCACAATGGAGATTATTATTAAACTGAAAAAAATTTTTTTTCTATTCCCCAAACATAGAATTTATGAACTGTGACTATCTTAATAATGCTAGAGTTCTCACATAATTGTCTTAGGTGATTTGCTTACCCAAGGTTTTCATATGCATATGACTGAACCAGAGATTACCAACATCAGGCCATATTTAAGGAAAAAAACTTCATAACCAATTGGGCTGTGCATCTTCTATTTTGATGTCTTTGATTTCTACAACAGGTTTTCCAATACATATTCTCACAGCTGTGTTAAAGACTGGTTCAACAAAAACCAAAGTATATAAAAAGTGGTTCCTATATCTGTGTGTAGGCTAAGTAGGTCTTTGGAAGGTTAATCCAATTTTAGAAAATCTGTGCATCACATCTCTACAAAATGCTGCTTCTTTTCTCCTGTCTTTATTTTCCAAGATTCATTTTCAATGATGTCATTTCCATTTTCAAAGATAGTATTTCTTTAAGATTTACCAAATTAAGTAATTGGTAAAACCTCCTTGTCTTGGCATTAAAAGCACCCAGATTACCCTGCAAAATATATAAAAGAACAATGGAAGTGGACATTCAGGAGACACATCGTGTAATATATCTTTGGCTACTAGGAGCATCACCTTGCTGCATCACCTTGCATAATTAATTTCTCCTTTTTGAGCCTTTGTTTTCTTAACTGTAGGATGAAGGAGTTAAACTGTAGGACTTCTAAGGTCTACTACAGGGATAGAAGTCCCATACGTCTCTGACTTAATCCTTCTAGACATATTTTCAAGGAGTCTTCTTTCTAGACGTTTCATGAGTTCTAGCTAAATCAGACTACATACTGATCTGTGCACATGCCCATCTCTTTTCTGTCTTCTATTCTCTTGGCATTACCGATCTCTTTCTACAAAAGGTTCTCTATCAGTTTAAATTCTTCCAGTTCTTCAAGATTCCATCCATACTACTCTCACCATCAAACCCTCCCTGACATCTTCCAATCCATGATGGTGTGATCTCTGAAATTTTGCTTGAAACTCTTTTATTATGCCATATACAGAATTTTATTGTATTGTTTCTTATTTTATCTTATCTATCAGACTTGGAACAAAGGCATTCTCTTATTGACTTCGGCATTTTTTTTTTTTTTGGAGCACCTAACAGTGCATGGAACATAGTAGGCACTCAATAAAATGTCTGAGGAATGAAAAGTCTGGTCTACTATTCTGACACATTATAAATAGCAGAATGATCTCCTGTTACAGAAAAATCTTTTGGCCTTTTATTCAGACTCCATTTTGTGTGTTATTTTTGATTGTTCAAAGATGCAGTTTAATACTTTTTTTTTATTATACTTCATGAGTATTAGCTCTCCCCTGACAGTCAGACAGGAAGAAAGATGATGCTGGTTGGCTCTTTCTTTCCTCCAAGTCATTATGCAGAGAATAAGCTCTGAGTGATGAGGTCATACCCCTGTGTCTAACAAAGAAACAAGTTGCTTCTTAGAATTAAACATCTCAGACCATTTAACAATTTCTGCTTGATTAAAATGTGCACAATTTTCCATTGCTTAATTTTTTTAATTAAAATTTTTGGATTAAACTATCTAAGAAATTTTTATATGTCCTTCCTTTCCTTTAAAAACATTTTTCCATCATAAATGTACCTGTAATTGGAATTTAAATAGTCACTTCCCAATGATAAATTCTTTCTACATGGTTGTTAAAGCAAAGGCAACCCACATTTCCTACGACTCCTTTACTCTCATTATTATGATGGAAGCTCCATAGATCCAATGGATTTGGCAGGTAAAGGGATCTAGTTGAATCATCTCAAAGCCCTGGAGTTTTGGGCTTTTGGCTATTATGGCTAAGCAGCTACAAGTATGCAAAAATCGGTGCTTTGTTTTCCCTGAATCCCTGAGCCATCTGCACCACACAGTCATTCAAAATGAATATTTAACAGTTCATTTTTGACATGTATTTTTTTTAATTTTAATTTTTTTTTTTTTTTAGTTTTTATTTGTAGCTTCTGAGATCTCTCTATCCCTGCTGTCCTATGTCTCATTGTTCAGACATCATTCTGTATTCACCTTAGTAAAACCATAGATTGTAGATTACCAAATAGGAATCCTCTTTCAACCTTGAATGATTTTCATGGTAAACAATCAGGATAGTCCCAAATCCCTTCAAGAATTGCTAATTTATGTTTAGTAAAAAGTACTGGGGCTGGAATAAATACACAGGAGGTATTTAATGCTGTCTTCTTGTTGTTTTTATTGGTCTCATGTGCTTTAAACCACTTATTTTTTCAGATCCTTGTAGCCATGTGCTAAGAGTTGACTAATGTTTTTTCATAGATTGTTTCATAAATGTGTATATTGAATGGTAACAATTCCAAAACATTCAACATGGTAGCATGCATGAACTTTCTATACAGGTCCTCCAAGTTGAAGACATTTGTGACAATGTACTAATTATAAGGAATTTTTACTAAGATCAATGGCTGTTGCTGGTCTCAAGGCCAAGAAATTCTTAAGAGCTAGTCTCCATCGTGAAAATTAAGGATAGTGCAATCTTTTCAGATTGATGCATTAAAACCCAGACTTTAGAGCCCCAACCCTCCCAAACCTAGTAAAAGACCAATAGGGAAGTGTCAGTGAAAGAGAGAGATATATCCATACTTGTGAATACCACACATGACTCTTCACAATCTAGTCTTCCCTAATAATAAAGAGCTTAATCTTATAGCTACAACCTGTTGAAAATTTACTTTCGTCCAGGATTTTTCACCTTTAACTGATATTTTGGGCTGGATAATTTTTGCTGTATGGCCTTGTGTCTTGTGAATTGTAGGATGTTTAGCAGCATCCTTAGCCTCTACCCGTTAGATTCCAGGTACTTATAGCAACACCTTTCCAACTTATGATGAAAAAAAATAAATGTCTTCAGACATTGCCAAATATTCCCTAGGGGGCAAAGTTTCTTCCCCACCTTTGCATTAGAACCATAAATAATAGCCTTTTATAATTTCCTAAATATACCATGTCTACCTGTCAGGATTCAGTGCAGGCAGCAGAAAGTTTTCAGGTGTTTGAACAGACATGAATTCTGTGTATACAACACTGGAGGAAGGACTAGAGGAGAGAAATTCAGGGGAGAGCCTGATCAGACTAGACTGCGAAGGGCATGCCACTTCAAGCTGTGAATCAGATTAAGGAAAGTTCTACTCGTTTTAACCTGGCCTCACCTGCCTCTTATTAAAGGTTAGTAAACTCTTAGTAAAGCTTCTGATCAGACTGGAGAGTGCAGAGCATGTATTTCTTCCCACCTAATTCCCAGGGCCAGCAGAAGGCAACCATATGCCCAACCACACTTCACCCTTTCAAGTCTCCCATACCTATATGCCATTCTTTGGTTGAACCTAATTCACAAACAGACTTTTAGCTTCAGGGAAGTTTCTAGCCTCTGCAATACACATAGAAGATAGAAATAGGAGGTCAGAATGGATGCTCTGGGCAAAAATACCATATCCAGCATGCCATGCTATGGCGCATCTGTTTGTTTTAGGCTAACTGTACCCTCTGCAGAGAGGTGTTTCATTTGTTCATTCATTAATTCATTTATTCAAACATCAATCTTTCAACCAAAAACTTATTGAATACAGTGTTAGGGCTCTCCCAGGTGCCAATAACTTGAATTAGTTGATCAAAACATGTTGGGGGGAAGGCAAGAAGTAGAGTGGGTATTAGAGACAGTAGGACTGGACTCATAAATACCTTTGGGATACTCTGTCCCTCTCTCTTTCTCTCTTTTTATGTGCACTTTTGGCCTTTCAACATCCTTTTCTTAGAATGGGATTCTTTAAGAGGTGCAAAACCTAATTACTGCAAGTTCCAGATTCACACCCTAACAGCTTCACAACTACATGATCATTTTTTTAACACATATATTTAGAGAACTCACTAAATGTTTATCACTGTATGTCCTAGTCCATTTTATGCTGCTGTAGTAAGGTACTACAGTTTGGGTAACTTATAATGAACAGAAAGTGATTTGGCTCACAGTTCTGGAGGCTGGGAAGTTCAAGAGAATAATGCTGGAGTCTGGCAAGAGCCTTTGGGCTGCATGATTCCATGACAGGAGGTGGACGGGCAAGAGGGCACATGAGCATGCAAGAAAAGAAGGGGACTGAACTCGTCCTTTTATCAGGGACCTACTCCCTCAGAAACAGCATTATTCCATTTATAAGGGCAGAGCCCTCATGACCTAATCACCTCTTAAAGGTCCCACCTCTCAACATTGTTGCATTGGGAATTAAGTTTTCAACATAGGAAGTTTGGGGAACACATTCAAACGATAGCACTCTGCTAGGTGCTGGGTATGAGATGTAAGAAACCTGGGAAGAATGGGCTCTCTTCTTGCAAACAAAGTTAATAAAGAATAAATGAGTAACAGAGAAGAACCCTAGTTTTTCTAGCTTAGGTCATGTACTTCTTGGACCAAACATTTTGGCCAGGGAATAGGGTATTATGATGGGGTCAATAGGTGTCAAATGTCAATCATTTGGATTATTCAGCTAAAGAAAAGGGTAGGAGCAGAGGTCAAGATCAGAGAAATGCATGACATGACTATCAGGGGAATCTCTGTGAGATAGAAAGCTGTCATAATTGTGCCCACCACAATTGCCTCCTGTGTGCTAGCCACTGTGCTATGTGCTGGGGACACTGTGTCAAATAAAATAATGTCCCTGGGAAGGCTTTTCTGTGCAATCTGATCCAACAGAGATGACCACTCCTTCTTCAGGGCTGCCAGTAGTTTGCATCTGTTACTAATGTTATTAGTTGTGATTTATCTTCCTCAGAAGACTGTTAGACTATGACAACCTTGGAATTTGAAGCCTCTTGACAGCTTACTCTAGCACTGTGCCTGGCATATACATGTGATTCCATGAATGTTCCTTGGTTAAATGTTGAAAGAGTGAAAGAACAAATGATGGCTGGATTAAATGAACGAATGAATGTCTTCCTTTCGTACTGAGACAACTATAGATTAACTTTCTCCTTTCCTAAAGCAGCTCTACTGGAGAAATGAATCTGGCTCATGCAGAGGGTGATGGAGGGGCAGCAGATCTACAGTGACATGTTTCAATTTCAGCTTATACTGCCCTTACTCCTTTGGGTAAGTCTATCTTCCTGGCTGTGGAATTTTTATTGAATTTCTGATATGTGAATGAATCACCATATAAAATGTAAGCTCTCTCTTGAATAAAATTATACAAACAAAATACTCCTGGAAAAATGAGGCAAATAAGTCTCTTCAGTGGTAGCTATTTATAAGAACCCCATCCACCTTTAAAATGCTCTTATTTCAACAGCCTTAAGTGTTTTTACTTGGAATTTCAGTGCGAAAGACATATGATCTGTGAGAAGTGGCACTTTATCTTGGTTGGCTATGAAAACATTAAAAAACTTATAATGACTAAAAGTGTTTTAAATGACCACATAAAATGTTTTCAGATTTCTTTTATGTTTTTATGAGGGGAGGAATTGCACACACGAGAAGCATGAGGTGGGTATGACTATGATTAAAATCAAGAAGACCATTGCTGGTTTTAACACATGATGACAATACTGTACACCACAGTGGCACATAAGATGATATCACCCATAAATCCTTTGCCCTTTCTGATGCTTCTAAGAAAACACATGAAATCATTTTGACTGATTAACAAGGCTATGCTCTGCAGGCACGGCTGACCCTGAAGTTATTGGTATTGCCTAAAGTATCTGAGGCCATAAATCAGGAGCAGTTTGCATTATTAGGAGCAAGATATTTCCTAGGAAGAAAGAGAAAGACAACAATTATTTAGGGTTATTTGTGGTGTGTTTCCACTGTATCACGGTTTGGATAATATCAGAAAATGTGCGATATTCAATTCTTGCATACGGGGTTACTGAAAATAAAACGAGGCATCTCAGATCCAGAGGAAGGCGAACAGCTCTCAATAGAGTAGGTTTTACCTATTGGAAAGTCTGTTTATAGTCACTTAGCTAGAACAGGTAGGACCAAATAAGGCTATTGATTCTCTATGCTTCCTATTTTCACATACTAGTTGCCAAAATGCTTCATACCTTTGAGTTAAAATAGTCAACTCTTGATTACGGGTCTGTGGTGTGCTGGTGTGCTGGTGTACTGATAGAGAATGGAGAAAAATTAAATAATTTCTGAATTAAACATGGAAAAAATAAAATAGCACATTTGTCAAAATGAAATAACTAAAAATTGGTAAAAATTCTACACATTAGATGGTGTCTATTGTTTGGAATCCCATAACGATGTACAGACTTGTATTATATTAACTGGAAGGCACAAAGGCCCATTCTTACCAACGACCATATATGTACCTCTCCAGAATATTTCTTACCACTCTACTGAGACAGAAGAAAACACCATGTACTGAGTGACATAAGAAGAAACTGTGGCTTGTGGGTTCCAACACCACAATTTATGTGATCTTTAGCATTATTAAATTATTATTCTGGCAACATTTTGGATAACATCTGTAGCTGAAAAACGTGTTAATAAATATTAGATGCAAGTACTAAAACAATCTATTTGGAATTATTTTACTTTATTATTAGACATTTTCTTGGTTGCAAACAACAGAAATGGACTCAGATTATTTTAATTAAAATATTAGATTTTTGGCTTTGCCTGAATTGGACTCCAGGCTATATATCTTCATCTACCACTTTATCTATATTCTTCAATCAGGTTTACAAGCCAGCTGGTTTGATTTGACAGAGAGAATACCTTTTGTCCAATAAAAATAATAATATCTGTATTTCCTAGGGTTTCTGAAAGAATCAAATAGTGGTATGAAAGCACTTCGTAAACTGCAGGACATTGAACACGTATAGGAGATCTATGTTTTCTTACTCTTGATTTTATAGTCTTAATATACCTTGGAGGTTCTAAAACAAATGGATTTTGGAAGGATACTAGATGAGCTCAGAAAATCAAAGGAAAAGAGGATAACTGCACCCCAGGAAGAGGAAGGATCAAGGTGGCTATGGGGACCTAAACTGAAGGAGTGATTAGAACTTTACAAGAACTAAAAAAAAAGAAGAAGGAGTTTACAGGAACTAAGCTCTGACAAATGTAAGGAAGTGACCTCCCTCTCTGTAATTTAAAACTTATATATATATATATTATGTGTGTGTGTATGTGTGTGTATCCCTATCAATAAAAGAATATAAAGAAGCTCAAAAAATTTTTTCTTTTACTACCACATTGGGGTTCTTGGGGAACATAAAAATTTTAAATATTTAATATTTTGATGTGTAATCACAGATTTTGCCAATTTTCAGTACCTCTGCTTTGCTGGTGTTCTAAGCAGATGCTTAGTCTGTCACCAGGCACTGTTGATCCTATTCCAGTGACATCCAGATTCCTATTTCTCTGCCTTCATGTTTCAAATATGCTACAGAGAGGATCCAGACAGTCCATCTTGGTTATCTGTCCTGGCACATCAAGGAGTAGAGCGTCAAGTAGCATAGGCCTGGCTACTGAGGACCCACCCTGTACACCAAGGCCATGTCCAAAGGAGAGTGTTTCACTGTGAGCCGGAATCTGGAATTTCATCCCCACCTTCTTTTTTGTTTATCTACTTTATGCTTCATCTGCGAAGCACATGAAGCTACTCATGGCCTCACCCACAATTACCTTCTCCCTCATTACTCCCAGTTAATGGAGAGTTCTTTGTATTATGGCTTCTTACTTAAAACTGAAATCACAAAGTATGTAACAATGCCATGAATGAAGTGGCAACTGTATTAGAAAAACATTCATTCTGCCATAAGGTTAATGTAAAAGTTTATTGAAACAAATTCATAGAAGGGAAAGGAAAAAGTTTCACCCAGAAGATACAAGATACAAGGAGATTTTTTCATCTCTAAAATGGGTGTGACTTCTATTGTTAATTCAGGACATCTGTTCCCACAAAAGGAAATCTTGAGATGGCACTTCAGATGTACTCAAAAGTGAGCCCTGTCAGCTTTTTCTGAGACATCTGTAATTTTCTCCTCATTTTGTGGGAAAAATCTAGCAGTATCTGTTGTCAATGCCTCTGATGTGGCAGCATGAGAATTCTTCCCTTCTTCCTCGGTGTTCTTTCACACATCAACCTTATCTGCTGTGTACTATCTCCTGCTTGTTCCTGACAACCCTTCTCCCACTATTGCTGCTGCATTAGCACTCTTGAAAGACCAAAGATAGCAGAGACCTCTTTGGAGCCTTCAATGCCCAGGTGGCTTTTTTGTGCACATGAAAAAAAAAAAAACAAGACATTTCTTTCTCCTTTTCAGTATTGCATATTCCCATGTGAATATGAGAATAAGGCTGCTTGTGTCTTGTTACCTTCTTACTTATACTCTGCCACCTGCCCCGTCCATTCTTTTATACACGAACTGTAGAAAGCTAGATCAGGAGACCAAATGTGTGCATACAAATAGTTCTCCTTCCAGTGGCCGTTGTCATATATCCATGTCCTGACAGGAACTTTGAGAGCTATCTTCACCCCTGAGAGAGAAGATAAGTTTATATGCTGAGGATGACAGATTAGAAAGAGGGAAACAATCTGAGCTTTTAAAGATATTAATGACATTTAGAATTCACCACACCTAAAAACTTCCTACTCATGGACTTATTTGTTTACGAGATAATACATATCGTTTGTTTTGTAAAGTCATTGAGATGCCATATTTTGTTAAATAAAAATGAAAATACAGTAAGTTATGGTCACATAGAAAATATGCACCATGTAGATAGGAATTTGGAAATTTTATTTATTAATTTATTTTTCTCTTCTATGGTTCTATGCTTTCATCTCAGCAGAATCAACTTGTCATTGGATAATTTACCATCCTCTGTCTAATCATCTCTAGCTTTTTGATACAGTTTTAATTTTAGTTAAAGACAGGTATATATACTTCATATATAAATATATATACACACACACATATATATATATATGTACACACACACACATACACCCCTTCAGCTAAATGTTTCTTTAAAATTTTTCATACGTACATTTAAGATTTTTTATGTTTTTTAGTGCATTAAAATATTTGGAGAGGAACAGCAAAGGCACCATTTAAGCAAATTTCATTTTGTCTCCCACAGCCATAATAAGTAGATTAAATTATTTTTATATACTATAGTTCTTCTTTAATTGGAATGGTTTCGGAGGTGCTTTTTCTCTTCACTCTTCCATGGAGAGCAAGATATTGACTATAACCAAGATGCAACTATATCATTATAATCTAATTTTATGGTTTAATAAAGGAGAATTTGAAAACAATTTTAAAATCTTCTCTTTCAAGATGGCAGAGTGAACATATGTTTCTCTTCCTTCTCTCTATTGAGGTAACTTCAAATAAAACAAAATACACATTAACCAAAAGCCAAAGGGGAGTGGGAGAAGAGTACATCAATCTAGTTACTTTATAGAACTATTCCTTCTGGAAAAACAAACAAAAACCATATTAGGGATTGGTGACCAATAAAGCAGAAATGAGAAGGATAAAGTCGAGGATACTTCTGAAAATTTTAGCCAAAGATGAAACAGATTTTCTTTGCAGAAACTCAGTAGGGCTTGAAAGTTGGAAATTATATGTCTTCAAGAGTAGGAATGAGATATAATTAAAGACTACAGAAGAACCAGTTGACCTCTCAACCTCTTTCTTATGTCTGCACCTAGATTCCTGGCAAATAAGAATTTAGTCCACATGAAGAAAAGAAAAGCGGCAAAACATTTAAGTAAGGCTCTTCAAATAAACTGAACTACCTCCTTGACGGAAAACTAGAATAGCCAGTGTAAGAGATAGCACCCCAGCATTAAACAGTGCATATTCTGTCATTTAGGGATCTGCAGACTTAACCACCAGCTAGTCATACTTTGCCTAGTCATACTAAGCAAAGTCTGCCAAGCCCTAAGCAGTGCTCATCATCAGATTTGCTATAGTCTCATAATTAAATGGATAGCAAGCATCTCTAGACATTAGCAAAAATTCTCAGTGCAGAGGATGAACATCCAAATTCCTATTTTAAAGAAAGAGAGAGGGGGAGAAGAAAACCTCCTCACAGGAAAAAGATATTTTTGAAATAGAAAAATACTTGAAAATATTCTGATTAATGTCCCTAGAGAAATTTGGAAGATACTGCTTTAATAAAATGAGAGCAGACTTACTTGAAAAGGAAAAAATACCAAATACAAATAAGAAAGCACAAGTCAATTTGAATATTTTAATAGATATTTATATAAATTTTATTTACACATATAAACTGAAGGAAATCTGGAAAATAGTTCAGAAGTACAAAAAGACAGACTAAATGAAATATAAGTTAAAAGACACAGATAACCTTGTGGATCCATTACTAATAGATATTCCAGAAGAGCACTGAAAGTTCCAGAATTTTGGCTGAGTAACTGGACTAGAAAACTAGCTGGAGTGAAAGTATTGGGGAAGAATAATTGGATACATTAAATAAAATAAGAGATCAACTGAAAATATAATAAAAGAATTTTGTGAAATATAAAAACCCCTTGAATTTCACTGTAGGATTGTTCTCCATGAGTGGCAAAGTGGGTATGTATTAAATTCTGGGAGGAGAAAATATAATCCTAGCACATTACTTAGCTCTTTAGTAATAATTGTCACGTAGACATAGTATAAATGCAGTTTATTAGTTTTAACTTTTAGAAGTCATCTATAAGGTTTCACTACTCTATGACACCATCGTATTAGGACTACCATCTTCAGTTGGAACATAGAAATTTACAAATCACCTGCCATGTTACTTATGTTGTCATAGAGAAAATAACAAATTAAAATTATCTATTTTTAGCACTATTGGAGAACTGTAGACACAAAAATGTCTAAAGGAACTACATTCCAAGGACAAAATATTTCAAAGTAAGCAGAGATTGGCTGTCACTTTCCCCTCGGCATGGTCTGCGAGGCTAGGTGCAGGCAGGCTGAAAATCAGGCCTGCCAAAGGCAGAGGCACCTTTCTGGGGTAAAGAGAAACAAGAGGTTTAATGACATTGTGGGCCGGATGACATGTTAGAACTATAGGATCCCCAAACACAAAACTAATTCTCTGTGCTTGCTGACTTTTTCCCCAAAGGATTTTTGTTGAATATTTGGCTGTAGCAGCGTGGGAGATAAGAGTCAGGGATGGAAAGCAGTAAGAGCTCTCTGTAGTCTCACAGTTCTTAGATCTTCAAGAGGGAAGAGATTGCAAGGCAGGAAGAAAAGATCTTCCTCTGAAAATATTTGAAACAAGAGGTAAATTGAAACTAACTAAAACTGCAACCTAGTCCCAACCCAGTTCAACTATCTGGACTAAAGTGGTCGTTTTCTTATATCATTTGCTGGTTGCTTAGTTCCCATATGGGGAGCAATCTTCACTTTATAAGGATTTTTTAAATACTATGTCTAGTTAACAATTGTCAATTAAGAGATATTTAAAGAAGCAAGATAAAGTAAACACTAATCAATAGAAAAAGCAATCATAGAAATAGCTTCCGATGTTGGAATTTATAAACAAGGACATTAAAATAGCTATCAAATATGTTAGGGGAATACATAAAAAATGGGCAAAAAGTAGAGAAATGAAAATGGAATATAAAAAGGGAACAAAATGAGCATTTTAGAACTAGAAGATATAAAACCTGAAATTAAAAATTAATTGGACGGTTTAATTTCTGGGAAAATGGAGTACACATATATAATACTTTTCCATAATCTTCTTCCTAAGTATGACTAAAAAGCCTAGATATTATGTAGAAAAAATAAACATAAGAAGAATCAGATAGGTGGATAAAAGAGGGTAGCCTGGCTTAGAGACCTCAGGGCCTCATGAATAACACAGTGGTGAATTTCTTAGTTTTTGTTCAGCCTCTGATATTCCAAAGTCGGAGCTGCAGAAGTCAGCATCTCAGAAACACAATAGGTGCAGACAAAGAAAACCCCCCAAAGCTTGCTCTTTCTAGCCAGAGGACAAGAAAAGGGGTAGACTAGCAAAATAATAATTAACCTACTCCAGCCAAAACCACAGGAAGAACTCACCACCAGTCTCTGTGGTGAGTCGGCCCTTTTACTCCCACCCAGCACTAACAAAGAACCCCTTTACCCCTAACGTGTCAACTAAGGCTCAGTAGGGAACCTGGACTTCTTGGCCCACTGGGCAGTAGTAAGGTGGTTCCCCATCTTGCCCCCACTGTCAAAGAAAGCCAGATAAAACAGAAGTTTTAAATAAGATCTAGAATCTTATAAACACAAAATGTGCAGGTCTCAATAAAAAAATCACTCCTCATATCAAAACCAAGTACATCTCAAACTGAATGAAAAGACATTCATAGATGCTGTTAATAACAGCGAAATAACAAATTTCTTTGAATCATCTGATAAAAATTTTAAAGCAACCAAGATTTTAAAAAAAAAGCATCAATGAATAATCATGAAACAAAGGAAAAAATACAAAGCCCCAGCAAAGAAAGTCCAGCAAACCAAAAGGAAATTTTATAACTGGTAAACACAATAAACAAAACAAAAAGCTCAGTATATAGGCTCAACAGCAAAATGGAGGGGAAAGAGGGAAGAATTAGAGCAATAAAGGTACAATAATAGAAATTACCTAACTCAACAACATAGAGAAAACCAACTGGAAAAAATGAACAGAGCTTCAAGGACCTGTGGGACTATAACAAAATATCTAAGTTTTGTGTCTTTGGAGTCCTGGGAGAAGAGGAAAAAATGGGCAGAGCTGAAAAAGTACTTAAAGAAATAATGGCTGAAAGCTTTTCACATTTGATAAGAGACATAGACCCATAGGTTCAAGAAGATAAATGAATTCCAAACAGGATGAACCCAAAGATATCTGTCAAGACAGGTCATAGTTAAAGTTCTGAAACCTAAAGACAAAGACAATATCTTCAAAGCAACCAGAGAAAAATGACACCTTACCTATTGGGGAAAAATAATTTGAATAACAATGGATTCCTCTCAAAAATCATGGAACCCACAAGGAAGAGGCACAACACTTTTCAAATGCTGAAAGAAAAGACCCTCACTCAACCCAGAAACCTTATACCCATTAAACACATTCTTTAGGAATAAAGTGAAAATCAAGATATTCTTAGATGAAGGAAAATCAAGAGCATTTGTTACTGTCAGATCTACCCTAAAAAACAGATAAAATAAGTTCTCTAAAGAGAAAGATAACAACCTAAAAAAAAAAGGAATGTTGCAATATCAGGAAAGTAGAAACAACACTGTAAGCAAAAATATGGGTAAATACTTTAGACTTTCTCTTCAATTTTCTAAATTATGCTTCATAGTTGAAGCAAAAATCATAACACCGTCTGATGTGGCTCTAGCTGTATGTAGAGGAAATATTTTAAACAATTATAGTATGAACAGCGAAATGTAAAGGAATGTAAAGGGAGATAAGTTTGTTATATTCACTCAAACTGGTATGATGATGCCACCTGTAGCTCATGATATGTAGATATAATATAAAATAGCCACTAAGAAAGATATATGAGAGATACACTCAGAAAACACTATTGATAAAATAGAATTCTGAAAAACATAATATTGTTACCCACAAGAAGGCAGGAACTACCTACTGACATGGCATCCCTGGTGAATTTCACCATACATTTAGAAAATAAATTTCCACACTTGCAAAATTCTTTCTGACAACGGAGGCCAGCACGAACCTGATACCAAATCCCAACAAAGACATATAGAAGAAGAAAATTACAGAACAATTTCTTTCATGACCATAGTCACAGAAATTCTAACTGTATCAGCCAATGTCAGTGCTACATAAAATGGATAAATTAATCTGAATAAGAGGCGCTTTCTATGCATGCAAGATAAGTTAGGAATTTAAAGAAATCAATAAGTACAATTCACTAAAAATAAAAGAAAAAATATTATTATCTTAATTGATACAGGAAAATAGTAATATTCACCACTCATTTAAATAAAGCAGAATTTATTTAATTTGAATTTAAAATATCTAGTAAAAATTCTGTAGCAGCCAGCAGATTTAATGATAAAACATTGAGAATGATCCCATCAAAGGTCAAAAGTATGACAGATATTTCCACTATCACCACTTATGCTCACCATTATACTGGAGGTCTGAGTCAATGTTTTGAGGCAAAAAAAAAGAAATAAAAGACACAAATATTGGGGGAAAAAAAGAAGTTTCTTGATTTGCAGGTAATATGACTGTATAGAAAGAAAATCTAAGGAAATCTACAAACAACTAGAATTTAGCAAGTTCACAAGTAGAAGACAAATATACAAAAATCCATTAAATTTCTTTATGCTAGCAGCAATTAGACAATGAAATAAATAAATAACTTCAGCAATAGCATGAAAATTATCAAATTTCTAAGAATAAATTTATCAAAAGGTATACGATATCTTTATCCTGAGTCCTACAAAACATTGGTGAGAAAATTGATCCATGGAATCAAATCAACTCAGCATGCTTTATCTATAGAAAGTGAAAGCTGCTTCTAAACTTTACATGAAAATTAAAAAGAACTAGAAAAATCAAAATAAGCAAACAAAAACTCAGAATATTAGCATTACTGATTTTGACAACAAGAGGTAAAATAGAAATGGAAGATATGATAGAAATGGATATAATAAAAATGGAAGTGCATAAGAAAAGGAAGGAGGGAATGCTACTTTTTGAATCATACCAAGTGTTGTCTGAATACTCAATAAGACCGGAGAAGAAATAAACTTTTAATTATGTTGTTTGAGGGTAAAGATACGACCAGTGGAGAAATCAATAATAATTATAAAATTATATAGGTAGGTGGTAAATTATGGAAGTCAGGCTAGCATATATGAATTAATTTCTCATCCATTATGAGAGAAAACCTTTAGACATCTCTAAAGCTGGGAAAAAAAAAAGGAGGTGGGGCTGGGTGTGGTAGCTCACACCTGTAATCTCAGCACTTAGGGAGGCCTAGGTGGGATGATCACTTGAGGCCAGAAGTTGGAGACCAGTGTGGGTAACATAGTGAGACCCTGTTTGTACAAAAACTTTTTAAAAAAATTAACCAGGTGTCCTGGTGTGCACCTGTGGCCCCAGCTACTTGTGAGGCTGAGACAGGAAGATTGCTTGAGCCCAGGAGGTTGAGGTTGAGGTTGAGGTTGCAGTGAGCTATGATAGCAACACTACACTCTAGCCTAAGTGACAGAGCGAGACCCTCCCTCTCTCTCAAAAAAAAAAAAAAAAAAAAAAAAAAGAGAGTTAGGGGAGATGCGGTAAGCAGGAAAAAATCCCAAATGATAATGGTCAAGGGGAATTGCTCTGGACCCCAGGACTAGAAGTGCAGAGAGGTGACATAAGAGATTGCTGCTTTTTATTATATCACTTTAATCCTTTGTATATCTTACTATGATAAAACTTTTAAAAATGTGTTAATTGGTAAATTAAAAAACAAAGCACTTAAATTTAAAATATGATAACCACGTGGAGAATGTGCATTAAGATGAGTTCTATTATGAAGTTAAAAAGGCCACAGCCAATGAAATCAAACAGGGATATAGGGGGAAATGAAATTTGATATTCAGGAACTCTTGCATGGTTTGTTATGTTTTTAATTTCTTCTTTTTTTTGAGGAGAATTACTATATTGTTTCAATAAAAATGACATATACGTGCTACAAATTAATAGACAGTTACAGAGAAAAAAGTAAAATATTTCTTCTAATTACATCTTTCTCCACTGCAAGCACCTTAGCCAACAGCTCTATTAACTGTAACTATGAGGCTGAATGGAGGAGTGGCCAGGTAGAGAAACAAAGAGAAAAAGAGGTACAACATGGCACCAAACTATAACTTTTAACAAAAGAATTAAACTTTATGTATTTGAATTTTATAAAAACTATCTCAAAAGAAATAAGAAAAAATATTGCTTAACTTCAAAATATATTTCATCACCCCAAAAGATTTTTTTTTGTAGTAGAGCCCTCTAACCCTAAGAAATTGTGAAAAACATTGCATTTGTCATTTTTAACTACATGTTTCAACCTTAGGCAGTATCAAGTGATCTTTATTATAAGAGATGAAGATATTAGCACTTTGTACTTGTTCCCGACTTCCATCTCCACCTCTCAAATTTTCTATTAGTTTCTATAAGTATTCTATAATATTTGATATGGGTTAAATTTGTATATTATAATTTTATTGTTCAGCTTACATTTACTTTTATGTGGTAACAATAATTATTGCAGGAAATAATCTCAGTTTTCATTCCAGTTCTTTTACAGTGTCTTCTCCATTCTGAAGTTGCTATTTTAACTCTTGGGTTTTGGGTAGTTTTCATGAGAAGTGTTTATCAGATCTATATGGAGAATATGGGAGTTTTTTTTTTTTTTTATAAGAAGCGTATTCAAGAATACTTTTTGTCACTATTTTATGTGACTGAAATCTTGTCTGGGTCTAACATTTTGGGTCACACATTCCCTCCAAACTTTGTAGAAATTGCTCCCTTGTCGTCAGACATTGAATGTGACTTTGAAGTCTGAAGCCAGCCTAAACTTTTTCCTGTTTGAATTTCATGTGCCATTACATGCCAGAATAATTGAAGACTACTTTGTTTTGGGTTTCAATGACAATCAGGACTTGTCTTAGGAAGGTAAAATCCTTTTTTAGTCAAGGATTTGTCTTTGAAAAGAGATATTTCTGCGGTATTTCTATCAGTTTTCAGTCCACCCTTTACATACCCATTTACTTTTTTTCCTTGCATCAAAATTAGATCATCTGTCTATACAAACTTTGTGGAATACCATTCTTTGTAGCACTAATCACAATAGATGAAGTGGGGGCTACTGATCCTGACTATAGAAATAAATATTAGCAGAGAATTGTGCAAATAGAGCATAATAGAGTACACTACTTCTAGGGAACGCCACAGACTTAGAAATAAACACCAATCAGTGGCTGCACTCATCTATTACAGCCTCTTAAAAGCACAACCTCTGTGGCATTGTATCTAGGATACACAGGAGGCTTGTCTAATTTTGAGATACACTGTTGCCTCTGACCATCATTTAGCAGTTAAGAGAATTTCAATAATGAATTAAGGCTCATCTGTTGAGATTTCTTAAGGAGCAAAAACACAAGTCTCTCACAATATATGGGATGGTTTGTTTAACCATTTATTTAAAGCATTGAAATTAATGGCGCTAGTCTTTTGTTTTAGAAAACTTCTTTAATGTTTATGATTTATACATCCTAGCCTACATTGACCAAGCATTTGCTGACATAAATTTAGTGCAAAATTGCCAGTTATTTTAATTTATGAATTGCTAGTACTAGCAGAATGTGTAGCACAGCTGTTACTCAATATTAGAAGGACATTTTTAACGTGATTTTTCTACATGATTAAAGACTATCGTAGAAAAAGAAGCTTAAAAATCAGTTTCACAAACTATTTTGCATCCTCATTGTTAGAGTATGATATTTGAAAAAAAGGCAATAGGAAGGTATAAAATATGAATTGATCCTTAACTTCTCTTCTTAAAAGCAATATTGCATTCTAAGACACTGGGGATCTTTTTCTTTTTGAAAGATTTGCTATAGATTCAGTGCAGAACCAAAAATATATTACACACCAACTCTATCTTAGGAACTAGACTGGACACTGGTATCACAGAATTTATTTATTTGAATTCCTGTTGGAATTCATTTGAATTCATAGATGAATTCACATTGGAATTTGTTTATTTGAAAGGGGATTGCAATTGATATTTAAGTGAATTCATAAAATCCCAGAAAATATTTAGACATGAAATGTGAATCTAGTACAATCCCTTTATTTTACTAGATGGAAATATTTTTCTCCATGCTATAGAAAGCCTAATACAATTTTTTAAAATAAGGCAAAGCAATGACTTAGAGAGTCCTTTCTTCAATAAGTAAAAAACAAAAAATTAATTGGACTTGCAATATGGTAGTAATCTAACTCCCTATCCCAATTCTTTTTCACTTTATGCTTCAGTTTCTACATCTGTAGCTTATAATAGCGTTTATCAGAAGCTTGATGCAACTGATGTTTTAGCAAGTAATCCCAGCGTTGTTCCCTGTAGGACAGGCTGATGATAGCAAGCACTGATTTTATGTAATGTGTTGTATCAGATAGACTGTCATCTTACTTTTGCAGGTTCCGGAACAAACCAGATTTGAGCTCACTATCTTCATTTATCAGGATTTTCTTAGAAAAGCCTGTTCCAGTAATGAGTCGAGGACATGATTTCCCACTGCTCTGATGTTTTATGTTTGTTTTTGTTTAAAAGAGAAAGATAGAGTGTACTTTCTAGAATTCTGAAAGAACTAAAATGTGGTAGTTTCCTCCAGGGCCTCAACTCTGTTCATTGTAGTTTGAGTAAAAAGAAGGATCCTGGCTCTACCACTGGGAAATACATATATTTTGTTTCTGCATGAAGCTTTCTTGTTGGCAGATAAGCATAAGTAGACCAGTCCCATTTGAACTGTCAGCTTTGCAAGGTCTGGGAAAAGAAGCCCCGCTTTGCAAGACAATAAAGTCGTGGCTAAAGGTGATAAGCTTTTGGCAAAACACCAAATTTGACAAGTTCTTAGATCCATGTTTTCCATAAGCTCCTTCAGATATTTTAAGGATAAAGAAATGTTTTTGTTCAGCTGTATCACTGTCCATAAAGACTCTTGACCCTGTTTCTAGGCTAGTACAAATTCTTCTAAATTTTTTTAATCCCAAAAGAAGTTAAGAGCTACCATTTATACTTATCCTTTCCCCCTACCTTTCAGTGTTACATTTCCAAGATGCTATTTTCAACTAAAATTAACTTGGGGGATAAAGAAAGAGCTAGCAATGTACATTCATCCATCTATTCTTTGCTCTTCTAACAAATATTTATTGACTGCCTACTATCACCAGACACATTCAATATAAATGGATTAAGATATTTTCCCTGCCCTCAGGTAGCTCACAGCCCAGTCTGTAACACGGTACATGAAACTAACTCCAAGAAATAGGCACCAAGAGAATGCTTTTTAAAAGTACTCTTTCCCTTGACTCCGTAATCTTTATGGTATGAAAGGCCAAAAGAGTGTGTCACTTTTTGAACTGACTAAGAAGAGGATATGGGAAGTTGTTCAAGTGCTCTAAGGTACTGTACACTTTATAGTTCTGGTATATTCTGAATGAGGAATGAGGATGTACAGAAGTTAATTCAGCTTGCAGTATTGTCTAACTGGCTCAGATGTGATTGCAGCTTACGTACTGGGAAGCACCTATGAGAATGAGGTTCCCCACAAAAGACTATGCAAATCCTCAATTCCAAACTTGTTTTAAAGTCAAGAAAACAGTTACCTTGGTCAGTGCTGTCAGGTACATACTCCTTCCCTGTGCTCTGGCAGAAACTCAGAAAACCAATTCAACAGCTTAATTAAACCTTCCCAGGAGAGCACGTCCAAACTGGGCAATTTCTGGACAGTGAGATTTCCTTCCCTGTTGGGTTCTGACTCACGTCAATGTCTTAGGCTAGTTCAGTAGCAGAAGGATGAAAATTTGGTACTTTTGGCCCCCATTTAAGTGTTTTAGGCAGCCAGCAAACGAAGGTAGCTATTTTTAAAAAAATCATTCCCAGAACACGCAAGAAAGAAATTGTCACTTCTCAAAAGTCTAAAAGGAAGTCTGCTAACATGGAGTTTTTGAAAGAGAAAGAAACAAAATCAATGAGAAGAAAAAATTCTGAGATTTCTGTTGAATGAAATGTTCTGATTAACACTAAAAATGTAATCCACTATACTGTAACATTTCAGGCTGAAGGGTGATTTCACCAGAGAGATTTCTAAAACACGGAGTGAGTAAGGCAATCACTTTTTTTTTTTAATTTTCTAAATATGAAAAGAAATTTTAATCTGAAAGTTTATTATCTCTCTAGAATTTCACAACACAACAGAAGCAGACTTGTGCCTTAGATTGCTGAGATGCAGTTACAACATCAGTGAAATTTCATCATCTTCCCAAACTGCACATGTGACCTCCAACATCATGAATTCGGACCAGCCCATGTTTGCATGCAGCTCCTTAACTTAGCAATTCCAGTGCTGGTCTTTGTTTTGTTTTGCTGTTAAGCATTCTACCATAGTGACTTCTTCACTGAAGTATTTCCACACTACATTTCCCAGGACAAAGCTATTTTGTATGCGCAGGAACTTGCTTCAGGACTTTAAACTATTTTCTATTCTACAGTGGTTAATTTTTCATTTATGTGGCACCTCACTGAAGAGTAGTCAACACAGTTAACAATACATTGTGTGACAATAAATATTTTACTGGATATATAATCTCCACAATTTAAAAGTTTTATTTTCTGTGTGGATCTGTATAAAGCGAGAATTGTTAACATTTTGTGGATGCACATTTTTAATAATACACACTATAATCACCATCAAACAAATGACCTGCACTTTAATAGGCGCTCCAGACATTAGCTGCCATTTCTGCTAAACTCAGTAAACTCTAATAAAGGTGTTTTATGAGTAGAGGTTTATTTTTTTTTAAGAAGATATATTACATAGATTTCATCAGCACATAAAAATGTTATCTTGGGAACACTGGAAGATTCATATATTTCTAAATTACAGCACATTCCTGTCACTTTCACATGAGATCATTCTAATTTTTTAAAAAATATCATAGTTTAGATTGGGTCATGTTTCACATTTTATTCCATTTGAATTAATGACGTTATTTACTGGAACTTGATTGTATACTTGCCTCACATTCTACAAGGTAGTTCATAAGAGGCAGCAACATAATAAAGAAGGAAAATGTTATTTACTCTCTTTCCCAATTCTCAGGAGCTTGGTGTAAATTCTACCCAATAAAATGTGTTTAGTTTGTTTCTGTATTCCTTTAAGGCTCAATATACAGAAGCAGGCAGCAGAAGCGCTCACAGTCACAGCCTTTGTAGGATTTTACTCCTGAGCACCCGCAGTGCCTGCCCTTGATCTGGGAAACAAACGTATTCTCAGCTCTGGAACTCCTTGATCCAAGAAACAAAACTGTCTTCTGCCATGGAACTCCAGCTTCAGGAGTTCAGCTTTTGCCTCCCTAGCCCCAGGAGAGGCCAGTAATATCAGATAGCAAGGACTCAAGTGAGTTGTGTACGATAAATATTTTCTCAGAGCAGCTATATGCATTAAATGAGAAGTATGTATCAAACAAAAACACTTGCATTTCTAGAAATACTTAATTTGCATCCATCAACTAAATCTAAACCTACACATGAGCCTAATGTAAGGCCAGAGGACCCACATTTTTGGTGGGAATGGCTGCCTAATTCAAGGGAGCAGGAAGGTAAAGAACAACTGGCATCAGAACAGGAAGGGAATGGGGAGAATCAGGTTTCTCATAGTGTGCATTTCAACCTGAAGAGTTCCTGACCATACTTCTGTCATCATAGGAGACACTGTGGAGTTCAGTAACAAGGCTAGCATGCCAGGCACCTCGGGCCATGGTCATTTTCAATGCCAATTGCCTACAGATCTATGGTTGTCATGTCTCATGGGTTGAAGGAAGAAAGCATTTCAGTACCCTCTGGTTTTGTCTTAGTTCTGGGGTCCTAAGAGCATTTTAAGCTAGCATTTCAAATACTTATGAGCCATAGGCAGGTAGCCATACTCCAGAGACTACAATTCACCCATGTGAGGGTAGAATTAGTTTCTTATCATGGGGAAAAATCATAAAAATCAGCAAACCTGAATTGTGACCGACAACCCTAAGTAAGCCACTCGAACAATCTGGGTCTCAGATTCTCCATTTTATAGAGCCCAGACACAAACAGGAGTACGTTGACCTGCAAGATTCATAAGAAATATGGTTAAATAGGGCTTCTGTTTCTATCATGCTTTCTAGAACTTTTGGAAAGGATTAGGTAGCTTAACTAGTTGTCTGTAATTATCCACCACTCCTTCCAACGTCACTGTTCTGGATAGAACCAGCGATGGAATTTAGCCCTTTTACCATTTTTATCCACAAAATAACCACACTTACAATCCAACAGCAGCAACAACAAAAAAGATAATGGAAAAAACAAATACTATCTCCAAAAGATTCCCAAAATAAGAAACAAGTGAAAAGAAAAAATGGAGCCACTCTAAGACCATTTTGTGTTGAGCAGAATTCAGTGAACACATGAGGAGAGAGAGAGGGCTTGTATTTCAGCAACACAAGAACTCAGAGTGATTACTGGAACTCCCTGTTCTTCAGAACTCCTCAACAGCCCTGTGTGCTAATCTGAGCTCTAGCTCTGGGCAATTCTGTTCTCCTTTCCTCAATCCCCCTGCTCCCTGCCTCTCAAAAGGGCAAACATACGTATGTATAAACACATATATAAATGGTATATATAAATTTATACATCTGTAAATATATATAAATGTTTTTATATATATATATATATTTTTTTTTTTTTAATGCAGACCTACACATAGCCTAAGCTCAACCTCCTGTGGGCTATCCAAACACTTGATAATATTTTCTTCCTAACAATGGTCCATGTGTTCTAGGTCTCACTCTTTCTTTCTCCACAACTGGTATAAAAGAAATTATTTATTTCTATAAAAACTTGGTTTCAATGCTCTTTCTATCCTCCTTTCCTTTTACATGTAATATGAGGTAATAAAACTAAATTATCTTCAAGGTTCCTACCGAAGCTAGAAATCTATGAAATAATTCCATGTTTTATTGATTTGAAATACTTGAGAATTAGCCAAATCTTTATGCTTATAATGAAGATGTATTGACAGCTCCAAGGGCTAAGAGATGCATGGCTGGGGGGTGATGAAAGCTTGAAAGGCTTGTGTGGGTGTGTTGCAAGTAGGCTGAGGGTATGGTTAAGTCCTTGGTATGCTGGGCTGGCATTCCAGGTTTAGATATAAAGTAAACAGTCAGTTGGCAGGACCAATCCTGTGTCTTTCCTCACTGATCTGTGAAAGGTATTTTCCCTCAGTTATAAACATCAAATTTGGTGTAACAACATAAAAGGAATTGCCACTGGGTGACAACCCCATAGGTCCTTCATGTTATCATTATTTTGCTGAATCTGCTGAATCATGAACGTTAAGTGTATGGCACTCAATTGTATAGGTCTAGAGCTAAAAATACGCAGGGTAGAATAACCTAATTCACAAGAAGCTAAAGCATAGCCCCAGTGTCAGTTTGTGCATTTACAATGGAAATCATTCTGTGTCTTTAGATGCCAAGTGGGTCTTTGCTCTGAGCTATCGTGTATTGATTTTAAAGTCTCATTCTCAGAGGCCACATTATTTTTCTTATTTGCAATTGCTTTGGGGCCACCTCAAGTTAGCCCCCAACTTATAAAAGACAAAAGTGTTTGATGATCAGAGAAATATAATAGAGTAAGATTTGTATTTGGTGGGTTGACTCTGAAGGAGCTCAGGAAATTTCACCCCGAAATATGACTCTTTAGTATAAAGAATATTTTGAATTAAAGGCCATTTAAGATTGAAAAAAAAAAAAAGCATTGGAAGGGGCTTTATCTGCATAAACCAGACTGATCCCATCAAAAGAGCAAAGGGGCAACTGACTTCACTTCCCTTCTTCTACCTGTTATCTCAATATATTACAGGAAAGAAGATCAAGAATATGGTCAGACCTGGCCCAAATCATTTAAATATAATACCTGTCTCTCAGGTTTACTTAATTTTCTCAAGTTAATTTAATCTGCAAAGAGAATCATTTACAAGTCAATCTGTTTCCCCCAACCATTGTCCTCCCTAGCACCACTTTGCCACCTCTAAACAGAATTGCCTGTACTCCTCATCTCCCCTCCCCTCCAGAAAGACAGGTATAAAAACATCTGAACTTCATTGGGATATTGAGTCATCACTCTGTGATTCTCCCCATGCACATGGTAAATAAACCTTTCTCTTATTAATCTGCCTTACTTGTGAGTTGATCTTTCAGCGAACTTTCAGGCGGAAAGGGCAAGTTTCCCCCTTGCTGCTACAGTTTGGCCTAGGCAGGGTCTCAAAGACACATTGCTCCTCTGAAAGCCACAGGGAGGAAAATCGGAACTCTGACCCCGGGCGACACAGTAAGACACCTTACTTACCAGTCAGACTCCCATTTTCCTCTTTCTGTGGGCTCAGTTGGAGCAGGTGGTAAAAGATCATTGGTCTTTCCAAATTCAAGATCAATGACAGAAAAGGTTTTTGTAAGTGACTAGTCTTGTGAGCAACTCTAGTATTGGTATATATTTTGGTACTTTGTGGTATGAATATTCGTATTGTTGGATTCCCTCTCCTCTCAGAAATAGCCTTTTTGTTGTTGTTCTTTCTTTTATCTTTGCCTTTCTGTGTCGTTTTTGTCATAAGGAGGCTTACCATAGGGTAGAACATGGGCCTGGCACCTCCACAAGCCCAGTGTTGATGAGGGCCCTGGAGGCGGGCCAGTGACACGGTTCTGGCTAGACTGGCTCTGTTAAGACAAACTTTGCTGCAGGTCCCCAGGGTTGGGGGCAGTATAAGGTTTCCCTTTCATCCTGTTATTTGTCCCTGAGCTTGTCTTGTGACTGAGTGGGAATTTTCTCCTCAGTCTCCGCCATCTGGAGGGGGATGGTGTTTTTTCAGAAACACCTCAGGAAGCCAATCTGAAAAGACTGGGAGTCCAGGACATGTAAGATTCACACTCTTTGTATCAAATTTGTCAAGCTCTAGGGGAAGTCTTTGTCTTAAAATGTCCTACCCTCTTTGTTATCTTGTCTATTTCTGAGAGTGAAATTTTGGAAATCTTGGAAACTGCCTTCTCTCTGCTCTCTCTAGGGTAAACCTGGAAAATTACCACCTGAGCTTTCTATAAAGAGGCATTGGATTGAGTCACTTTGGGAATAAATATACCATTGAGATTAATGACCAAAAGATGGATTCTTTAAATTGAAATGCTTCCAATTTTTTTTTAAAAAAAATAAATTTTAGAGATCTCTTATTCAAAACAATTGCCTTATTTGTATTAGTAGAAGAATTAGATTAAAAGACATTTAATATTGTGGCTAACCTTAAAAATTCTCTTGACAAAACTGAAGAGCAAATATCTGATCTAAAACAAAGTTGTTGAACACTACCCCTGTGGGAATAATGGCACAGGCCAATTTACCTTACAGACTAATGGTTAAAGTTCTGTGCTTTCACCTCAGCAGCCTAGGTTTGATTCCCAGACAGGGAATGAGCCTGTTCTCGTTTGATATTTGTGTAACTTTCTCCACTCATTGATTTTCTTCCCTTCTATGCAGAGCTTTTGCTTTCTTGTATTCTATAGAGACATACAGGGCTTTTAGATATTTACGTATGAATAGTCAGCTGAAAAGCTGGGACCCTAGAAAATATGACTGGATGAAATTGAGGGTTACACCTCATGTATGGCTACTCAGGCTTTTCTTTCTTTAAGCTGTTTTTGTGTGGCTTTTCTAGGTCTTGTAAAAACTGTTTTCTACCTCTTTAAAGACACCTCTTGCTTCCTTGATTAAGTGATAGCCTTGGTTAAGGCTTATTGGTTTCACTTAAAAGGATACTTTACTTAAAAAGTTCAAAAGGAAACATGTCAGCTGCTTGTCTGGGCTAAAGTTTGCTCCATTCATCTTCACTCCTTCCTACTCCTTCTTCTTTGCCGATCATGGAGTTTTTGCCAATCAAAGGCAGCCAACTGTTCAAACTGTATTTCAGTAAGACAGACGCTGAGCTGTAACCAACTTGGCTGTTATATCTCACTCCCATTTTCTGTGCATCACTTTCTCTTTCCCGTCCACGAATCTTCTTCTACTATGCTACAACATTAGAGTCTCTCTGAACCTGTTCTAGTTCAGCTGCTCAATTTGTGAATTGCTCTTTGCTCAATGGGACTCTGTTAATGTTAATTTTTATTAAAAGCAGGTTCTGAAATAGAGCTCCCAGAGACCCTCAGGAGTGCCGAGAGTCCAGATGAGGTACCCGCGGGACCTGTTGTCCTTCGCTCTCTCATTGCAACTGAGGCTTGTGGGTAAGTTCTCTCTCAGATTCCAAAGTGCCACAGATTTGCATTTTAAGCTGAGTTTGAGCAAATTTTTGATCCTAACTAGGTTCAGAAGTTGTGATAAACACTAACCTAGATCTGGGATCAGATTTAGATCTGATAATTAATTAGCTTAGATCCAGTCAGAAACCTCCAATGTCTAACTGAGTCAGGCAGAAACTAAGAGTAAATGGCAATACGACAGGGGTTGCAAACTCCAGCTTTCAGGAATTCACAGAAATTTCTGTGTTTTATTCCTTTGTTCCTTTTTCTTGTGCTCTTGAGTAAGGAAAAATCATTGCCTAAGTTGATCATGGAGATCTGAGAGCCAAAGCCCAGATTCGAAGTAAAAATAGGATCCTTAATTTTTAAAGAACTGAGTATTCTACTATGCCATACATGTGTAAGTATGAGGCCGTAGAAGCGACAAACACTTACAGAAATGGCAAAATCTTACTAAAGGCAAAATTGTTGCCAAGCTAGTAATTGTTTATAATAATAAAATAGGTAATTAAAAGATTGATAATCTGAAAAAAATATTTAAGAGCCAGTAAATAAAAATTCTTTATAAGAGCTATTAGAACTGTTTCTGTCTGTATGTCTATAGGTCTATATTTCCATATATGTCATTTGTACATGATGTTTCACTACCAGATTATATAGAGCTCAAATTAGCTTTTAAAAATAATAAGCACTTAAATATTTTATCAAGAAAATAGAAACTAACTCAAATGCCTTTTAATTCATGTGACATTACTAATATGGTAATTGACCTCTGCACAACTTTCTTTTCAGTTCTGTTACACCCTATTCACAATTTCTCTTTACATTCACCTTCAGAGGGAGACAATTAACATGGACCCAAATAGCTCAGAGACACTGAGTCTCTTTCAGTATTCTCTCAAATTCTCAAAGCTGATTTAGACTATATAGCCTTTACCTGGAGGTCCACTCTTGTTGAGTATGTTGATAATCTTTTGCTCTGTAATAGGGTGCTCTCTTAGATTCATCCTTTTAAAGACTCTAGCTGAATGAGGCCGTAAAGCCTCTAGGTCTGAATTCCAGTGAGTACAGACAACTGTTACTTAGGACATGAAATATCTCAGGGCACTCTTAGCCCAAAATGCCTTGAGTCAACTTTGTCACAGCCCTTGCTAGAGCTTGAACATTGGCAAAAGGAAAAGCTGCCACTATTTACACAGACTCCAGTATGCCTTTGTAGTTTGCCATTAAATTGGCAAAATTTGGAAATCTCATTTCTTAATTTCTGCAGACACTCCTATTGCCAATGGCCTATAATATCAGATGGATTATACACTGGGATAAACAGACTCCCTGTGGCCCCTTTTTCTTTTTGACTTGCACTTATTTCCCATCACATGGGACATATGTGCAAATGGGAAACAATTAAGAAATATATAATTAGTACTTCCCCGGGATGTACAATATAATATCTCTCACCAAATTATTTCCCAGTGCACTATTTGTAAATCTCACCAAATCTCTAGAGGAAACTGGCCCCCAAAGGTCCAGACTGTCCTTTTGGCACTCCAAATAGATTTTATAAAATTAATTCCAGGTTTAGGCTTTTCTCGCTATTTGGCTATTGTTCCCATGATTAGTGGATGGACCGAATGCTGTCTAACTAGGCATGCTGATGCTACAACAGTGGTAAAGAAATTAGTAACTGAGATTATTCCTTGCTTTGGTATTCCTTTATGGATTGAGTCAGATCAAGGGACTCATTTTAAGCCACTTGCTTGCAAAGGTTCTGGAGTACTCATTAAAATTTCATACCCCATGTTATCTCCAATCCTCAGGGCAAGAGGAACATAAAAGTCTAGCAATAAAAAGGACTTTGAGAAAAGTCTGTCAAGACACTGGACTTAAATGGCCAGAGGCATTATCTTTGGCCCTTATAAAAATCTGGAATGCTCCAATTAGGAGACATG